>CM060986.1:234651565-235851565 GCA_030765065.1 Deroplatys truncata
ATAATAAAATATTCTCCAAATGAAGCGTAAAGAGTGTATGCCATTCGGGCATTGACTGGAATAATAATAATAATAATAATAATAATAATAATAATAATGGATGCAATGAAGAAAATGATTTTTATATAATAAAATATTCTCCAAATGAAGCATAAAGAGTGTATGCCATTCGGGCATTGACTGGAATAGTAGTAATAATAATAATAATAATAATAGATGCAATGAAGAAAATGATTTTTATATAATAAAATATTCTCCAAATGAAGCATAAAGAGTGTATGCCATTCGGGCATTGACTGGAATAATAATAATAATAATAATAATAATAATAATAGATACAATGAAGAAAATGATTTTTATATAATAAAATATTCTCCAAATGAAGCGTAAAGAGTGTATGCTATTCGGGCATTGACTGGAATAATAATAATAATAATAATAATAATAATAATAATAATAATAATAATAATAATAATAATAATAATAATAATAATAATAATAATAATAGATACAATGAAGAAAATGATTTTTATATAATAAAATATTCTCCAAATGAAGCGTAAAGAGTGTATGCCATTCGGGCATTGACTGGAATAATAATAATAATAATAATAATAATAATAATAATAGATACAATGAAGAAAATGATTTTTATATAATAAAATATTCTCCAAATGAAGCGTAAAGAGTGTATGCTATTCGGGCATTGACTGGAATAATAATAATAATAATAATAATAATAATAATAATAATAATAATAATAATAATAATAATAATAATAATAATAATAATAATAATAATAATAATAATAGATACAATGAAGAAAATGATTTTTATATAATAAAATATTCTCCAAATGAAGCGTAAAGAGTGTATGCCATTCGGGCATTGACTGGAATAATAATAATAATAATAGATACAATGAAGAAAATGATTTTTATATAATAAAATATTCTCCAAATGAAGCATAAAGAGTGTATGCCATTCGGGCATTGACTGGAATAATAATAATAATAATAATAATAATAATAATAATAGATACAATGAAGAAAATGATTTTTATATAATAAAATATTCTCCAAATGAAGCGTAAAGAGTGTATGCTATTCGGGCATTGACTGGAATAATAATAATAATAATAATAATAATAATAATAATAATAATAATAATAATAATAATAATAATAATAATAATAGATACAATGAAGAAAATGATTTTTATATAATAAAATATTCTCCAAATGAAGCGTAAAGAGTGTATGCCATTCGGGCATTGACTGGAATAATAATAATAATAATAGATACAATGAAGAAAATGATTTTTATATAATAAAATATTCTCCAAATGAAGCATAAAGAGTGTATGCCATTCGGGCATTGACTGGAATAATAATAATAATAATAATAATAATAATAATAATAATAATAATTATAGATACAAGGAAGAAAATGATTTTATATAATAAAATATTCTCCAAATGAAGCATAAAGAGTGTATGCCATTCGGGCATTGACTGGAATAATAATAGATACAAGGCTAAAAATGATTTTTATATAATAAAATACTCTTCAAATAAAGCATAAAGATTTTATGCCTTTCGTTTATTGACTGGGATAATAAATTATTTTTGGAATGATGAAAAGACACTGTAAAGAAAGTATAATACCTTACCATTGAAGCCAGAGCCTTGATAAACAGCTGAATATGTAATAGCTGGAGCCCACTTATCATTTAGCGGGTGGAATATTCCCATGGCAGGATCTTGATGCAAGAGTTGCAAGGAATGTAGCTTCTTATAAGTCTGATTTTATTCTCCAGACCAGTATACTTAAAGAATAAGGGGTTATAAATTAAATTAGATTTATATTAGAGTTACATAATGTTTTAAAGAAGTTCATGCTTAAAAGAATATATATCATAAGCCGTGCTTTCATGTTTAAAGATGAGAATGCGCTTAATAAAGAAGTTCCACGTTGTGATAAATATCCCGCTACTAGTAGTAGTAGTCTCTATTGTGAGCACAAACGAATAGGAAGCATACAATCGCTGTATTTACAGTTACGCGTGTTAATACCGAATCATGCGGTCGCCTGATTATGTTAGAAAAAATAAAGTTCGTAACTTACTGACCAGAAGAGGATAAGATGTAAACACTTTTCTTGTGAGGACTACAACAAGGACAAACACCCATCTTGTGATACACAGGGAAATGATTTTTTTTTCGAGTGGACGAAAAATACTTTTGCGTATACTCACCCCATATATGGCAGTGTGGGACTCCACCGCGGCGCGAGCCGCGGCCCTATCCACCGGAGAGAATTCAGGTATAGGTGTGGCAGTACCTCTTATGCACCTGCGGATTTGAGGTGTTGGTATGTTGGCCAGCCCTTAGGGCTTAAACCAGGTTAAGGAGAGTAGGCCGGACGTAGCCATGACCAAAGCCCTGATTACGCCCTGGCGAATTAGGGAGCTTGGTGTTATATTAGTTCTTGTTCACGCCGAGGCGTATCGTCGTGTTATATTAGAGGTGTTGAGCATCACAAGTGCGCCCTTGTGCGCGAGTCGGATCTTGAGCCGGTGGCTGCGTCCCTGAAACAAATCATTCTAGACATGCACAATACATATGTTTGCACTTATTTGTATTAGTTGTTAGTTGTATAGAATAAATGCATTTGATGATTAATTCCAATTTGGAAGTTCATAAGTGTTGACTCCGCCTTGTGGCTTCGTCTTTTTATTGTGTATAGTTAGTGCTAATTTGTATTTTGATAGTGCTGTGCTCCGCCTGGTGGCGTCATCATTTTCTTATTATGATTGATTTTGTGCTTATGTTAGATTATTTGTTTTACAGCCGTTTGGCATCGTCCTTAGCTTTAATAAACAATTTCATTATCCATATTCTTAGCACGGTCGCATAGAGTGCGCACACGGCGGGCTGCCTGAAAATGCAGGTGCGACTTAGTGCCACTCGCGGGGGATCCCTCAGTCCCCGGGGGCCGCCTTGACTCGGAGAGCAAGGACTTTGAGGGCTACCAACGGTCACGTGGTGAAGCTGTAGTCATGGATATTATGGTAATGTTATTAAGGAGTCCAGGTATTCTTCTATATCTATTTCGGCCTCCCCTAGGCCAAAGGTTCTGTCGAATAGTGACAACGGTCGCTTGTGTTTGTTCTCGTGAGTTTCATCTGAACCTAGTTCTTGTATTAGTCTATTTGTGTTCTTTCCCTTGTGCTTATAGAGATTGAAGCTTAGACTCTATGAATTCTTCGATAGTGTGTAGTTTTAATTCCTGGTGTAGTAGATATGCCGGCGCTACCGTCGGTTGTTTCGCTATTATTCGTATTATCCTGTTTTGCAGTGTTTGTAGCTTATGCATGTGCGTCTTGGCCGCATATCCCCAAACAGGGAACTGCATACGCCATGATTGACCTAATTAGCATTTTGTATAGGGTGAGTCCCATGTTTATTTTTAGTTGGTTATTTATGTTAAATATTGGGTACAGTCTATTTAGCTGACCATTTGTTTTGGCTCTGACTTTAGCAATGTGCTTATTCCACGTCAGGCCCTGATCCATGATAGGACCTAAGTAGGTCATGTCCTTCCATTCGATTCTCTCGCCTTGATAATTAAGTGACTGGAGAGCATGCTTATCTTTGCGGTGAAATAATCTTTTGGTGAAGACTATCGCTTGTGTTTTTCTAGGATTGACCTTGATTCTCCACTTGGTGAACCAGGGTTCAAGTGCATTTAACGCATTTTGCAAGCGCAAGTGGATTATTTTGGGTTGTGTAGACTGCGTTATTATAGCAGTGTCATCTGCATATACGTATTTATTTGATCTTACAACATGTGGCATATCGTTTATATATAAATTAAAGAGCGTCGGCCCCAATAGACTTCCTTGTGGGACCCCGGCCTTGATTGGTTTAGTGCTTGAGACTGCTTCCTCTACCGACGTATGAAAGCGTCGATCGCGGGGGTAATCCCTAATGAAGGCTACAACAGAGTCTTGGAAATTGAATTGTCTTAACTTCTTTAAGAGCCCGGTGAGCCATACTTATCAAACGCACGTTCAATGTCTAGATAAATGGCTCCTGTTGATTTATTCGTATTATAATCTGGTGATTTCCTCCGTCATTCTTAGTAATTGTAGAGTGGTTGAATGCTGAGCTCTAAACCCAAACTGTTCGGGTATCAGAATATTATGTTGATGTATGTGTTTATTTATTTGCTTTAATATTACCTTTTCGAGTACTTTGTTTAAAGTGTTCAAGAGGCTTATTGGCATATAGTTCGTGTGATGTGCTAGATTTTTGTTAGCTTTCGGAAATAAAAAATTTTTGGCTTCTTTCCACGCTGGGGGAAACCGGCCTTGTTCAAGTTTGTAGTTGAAGATATTGGCTAGTGTCTCCAGCGCTCTGATCGGGAGATTCTTTGGCACCGCATTTGGTATCTTGTCCGGTCCAGGTGCTTTCCTGGTTGGCAGGTGCTTAATGATCCAGCCAATTTCGCCCGGGTTTGTTTTTCTCATCTTATTGTGTGTTCGCATTTGGCCTATATTATCGGCTTCAGTTTCTGTTTCGAATATAAATTCGTCTTGTACAGCTGGTAGATTTGGAGAGAACACGTTTTCAAGTGTGACCGCGAAGGCTTCAGCCTTGGCCAGGGGAATTTCCGCTATCGTATAGTTGATTTGGAGGGGAGGTATATTAATCTGAGTGCGCGCTAGGTCCTTCACTATTCACCAGACCGTGTGTTGAGATGAATGTAAGATTCGTCTTTTTTATAGTAACCTTTGCATGCATGAAAGTTCATGTGTGATCGCTCAATACCAGGCATGCGCAGTGAATTAGAAATGGATCGATATGATTGGCTGTTCTATTTTTACAGGTTTTGTGTAATAGCTGCTGAAATATGATTTTTCCATTGGCTTACAAATATTCTTTCTCAAAGTTTGGCCGTGAGGGTAGCCATCCTCCCTACTCCGGCTATGGAATAATTCCTATTGTGATATTTAAGGATGTATTTATTCAACTTTCAAGGTTGTCTCTGGCAGAAGTAAACACTCATTATTTCACAGAATTCTTGCCGTAAACACATGTTTTCAATAAATTACCTTGTTAGTTCGGAGGGGTGATGAATGTGTTATCTTAGCTGGAGCATCCCCTTAGCAAACAAAAACGTTTTATGCCTTACTCGATTTGAGGTCGTAAACTATTTTTCCAATAGCTGGTACAGGTAAACATGATTTAAAATAATTATTCGAGCGTGGATGATTGTATATCGGGAATACAGAGGAGGTAAACAAGTCGACATAGTATTGCTTTTAAATATTCTTTGAAACAGGTAAGTGTGCTTATGTATAAGGGCAAGGGTATTGGGGCTAACTTGTTTACAGAATCCACTCTATTGCTCTGGTAGGGTGGCTGACGCGTTTTGCTGCTTTAAGACACTGTCTAAAGATATGTCAAGAGAGGAGCAGCCAGAAAGAGCTCGTTGTTAACTAATAAGCGTAAAAATACAGCTTTCAATTTATGGCATTGCTATTCTCAATGGCTGTTTATTGTTGAGTATATGTTTTCAAGGAAATGCTACAATGAAACTTTGTAGCTGTTGTAAACAAACCTCCTGCATATTGTATGCCTTCAGAGAGGTAAACAAGAAAAATCTTTTCAGTTTTCAACACAGTCCAGGCAGGCTCAGTCATGCGTGCGCGAGGGATCAGATTTTCTTTAAAAAGGATTGCGAAGTCGAGCGTAAAAATGATATTGTACTTCCATTCGCTGTAGTAAACATCCTTAGAAATAACGTTTTGTTATCCACTTCTAGAAAAGGAAATGTATGTTAGACAAGTCTATTCTTTTGAAATTCAATGGCACTAAGTCTATCGTAAAAATAACATTAGTAAGTATTCCGGTAACCTATCAGATCGCCTTCTTGAGTCATTCAATGAATTATTGAAACCTTTTCTGAGTAATGCATAGGACCTCAAAATATCATCCCAGGCGAAGGGCTGTTTACGAAAAGGGAGAAATGAGTAAGTGTTCCGGTAACCTATCACATCGCCTTCTTGAGTCATTCAATGAATTATTGAAACCTTTTCTGAGTAATGCATAGGACCTCAAAATATCATCCCAGGCGAAGGGCTGTTTACGAAAAGGGGAAAGCAAATGTATTCTTCTACCTGTAATAATAGTAAACTTGATAGCTGCATTGAAGAAGGAAATGAGACTTAGAAAAAATTCTATAGTTGATTTCTTATAAACCTTTACTTAAAATATCTTTACATATATCCATAGCATGAAAAATCCTATTCTGTCGCGCACTTAATAAACAATATCTGATGTGATACTCTCACATCACTTTCTCTTCCCTCTACGTATACAAAAGGAAAAGTGACAGTCAAATGTTTAAGAACTGGGCACTATATGCTCGCCTTACCGTTTCCATGCAATCGCGAGAAAGAACTGAATGTTTACAGGAGTTTAAGAGAATGCCTAAGTAATGAACGTGTGGTTATGTTGAATTCTTTCTCACATTTTAATTCAATATACAGTATTCTTCTTTTCATCCCCTCCCAATCATATTTCCTTTGTTTATTAACATCCCGTAAACATAAGTATTATCGGTGTCAAACCATTACAATATACGAGCTGTACAGAGAGAGAGAGAGAGAAGGAGAGCTTTATAGCTATGAGCGAGTGTGCGTGTGTGTGTGTGTGTGTATGTATGCGAGAGAGGGGGAGAGACTTGCGTATGCAAATATGAGGGTGTGTCTCAATGAAATTTATCAAGCACTTAGAATCGTGATTTTCTTTGGTCGTAAAACATCCATAAAATAACTGCTTTAATTATGTAATCAATTGCACGTTTACGATAGGGAATAGCGGCATATTTCTTTGTAGTGGCCTCTGTAATACCGACAAATTGTATCAAAACGTGTAAAACAAGGGCAATCCAATTAACGACGTTCCTTTGTCGTCGTGTTACATATGTACAACTGATGACTCACACAGTGCTTGCGGGGTCAACGCGGTACTTTATCAACATCAACTCTTTATACCATGTCAAAAAATACTCAATTGGAACAAATGTATTAATCGATCAATGGCATGCGACCAGTCATTTAGCGTCTGTGATACCGGGAATCTAAGCCGCTAGAGGGTGATATAGCCTTTGTTAGCGGTTTAAGCCTTTGAAGTCAATGAAATTTAAATTGAATTTTATTTATGGATGCTCTTTAACTACTATGGTCCTTAGCGTCCCATTCTATATTGGGCGTGAAAGACCGGAAATTTTGCTCAGAGACCTCTATCAGGCTTGAGGTTCTTTTACGTGCCGTAAATCTACGAAACGGGACCACCGGCTTTATTTCCCTTCCGAAGGAAGCCATGCTAAGGATTTTTACGCCCGAAAAAATCCATCGCCCTCCGGCGATGTGATGTTACACATGGACGAACATTATCTGATTGATTGACAAGCACTTAGAGATGCAGCATCTTTCAGTAGTAAGCCACCTCAAAGACGAAGTGTCAAAACACACATCATTACGCATGTAATCAATTAAACTCGTTAGCCGACTCATTTAATATAGAAATTGAGTCAAAGCCAACGAGTCCTTGCACGCGGTTTCACGCCTACACACATACGGTAACAAGTCTTTGAAGGCTCGCGAGTCAGTTGATATACACTTAATTATATTAATCAATCTATTCCATGCGACAACGATTTAGGACTTTAGCGGCGAGGGTACTTCAACCACACAAAGGAGTAGGGGGACATTCTGTGTCGGTAAAATACCGACAAAAAGTGTCAAAACATTTGTAAACACACTTGTTTACATGCACACTCAATTAAACCAATCGGGATGACGGTAAAAGCTTTGACTGCGGCTTCGGCCTTTTGAAATCAATGAAGCGAGATAATCTTACACATGTACGATAATTATCTGATTGATTGACATGACATACATCACCTGTCAGCCCGTATCAATCAAATTTGACAGGTACATGCCACTTCTACCTACCAGGTACGTGGTAGAGAAAGTAAAATTGAACTTCGATATCGAGCTCCACTTGTAGGCTGAAATGAAAACGTCCCCCCTCTATAGAATATTGTTATACACCGCGGTGAGGCCAAAAGGTTTTTCAGATAAAATATTAAATTTAGTTACCCCGGTATAAACATTGGGGAATGTAGCTACAGAGGCAAATGAAAGATACCAGGAACTTGCTGCACAAAGCTAAAGCAGGCGTGGAATATTTATAATATAATAGATATAAATTCACATTTAACTCTGGTTTATTATAAAGTTACCTTGGGGCAGCTACATAATTTCCAAAAGGTTACAGACAAATATTGGAGGGAGATACTCCACGCACACACGGGCCACGCACGCTACATACAACCACACACACTGAAGATATCTACTCGACTGACGCTACCACTGACCTACGCTATCAGACAAAGGGGCTCGTCCCTCAACTTGCCTTCACCCCCCTGACTAAGGAGGTGGAAGGAAATGCCGCGTCGTACAAGAATTCAACTCACAAAGGAAATAATTAGTTCAACAATGTCATTCTACACAGCAATAATGTGTCCGACGCGACAATGCACACACATACGCTACATCTCCCCCTACTCACAATAATGAGGCGTCCCCGCCGAAAGAAAGAAGAAAACATGAATAATACACGAAAATATAAACATATAATATTGAACACACAAAGATAAAGCCCTGATGAATCCCTACAGGAATAATAATTCGGGTTTACAATGAAGTAGTCCCACAGGAACCCCCCTCTTCTGTGTATATCACAACATGCTGTTTAAGAATGGAGCAAAAAACTGTTTTTCCGGTAACTTTTCCCACCACTGAACCACATCCGCGGAAGAAAAGATGGATAAACTCATCACACAGTTAACTGTACCACTCGATCACCACGGTGACACAGTAAAACAGCTGGGACTCTGTAGAATAGGTCTGTGGCCGAACGAGCCCTGCTGGCACAGACAAACCAAGAGGGAGAACACCCCTGTAGACTGCCTTGGTAAGAGGGCCGTAGATGAAGTGCAGCTGGAAACTTGTGCGGGTGCGGCTGGAGGAAGTACCACCATTCTCCGGACAATCTGGGGCTGTCCTCTGTGGAGGGAGTGTTTCCTGGGGCTACCGCCAGACTGGAACAAGATTTGGGGAAAGCATCAGGGTCACAATATACAGGAAAAAATATACAAAATAAATATTACAAAAACAAAAGGCAGGGACACACAAAGCTAATAAAACTTAAATCTAGAGCAAGGCCTTGCAAAAAAATATATTGATTGAGCGCTCAATTTTTGGATATGACTAACTATTCATGAATACATTTAAAGTGGGGTCACCAAGTCACTATTTAATGACAAAAATGTTCAGTGTTTTAACATGGCAATGAAATTTATAGCTTTTGATACTTCACAATGACATCTAACCATAGAAATGGTATTATTGTGAGATTAATACAAGTAACAACCAAAACACATTGGTACTAAAAATTTAAAAATAATATGCTCAGAGAAAAAAGTCGATAAATCATTCTACTAGCAAACTACAATATAGCTACAGACATACTAACTACAGGATCAAATATAGGCAGAGGGACCATCACTAACTATGCTAAGGATCTACTCCCCAAGGAACGCTCTATGTGCAATTTGCAAGTGGCTGGCTCGAATTCTGTTTTCACAGATCCTTATAGCCCCTATATGCTGTCATGGTTGCAGTGTGGACCTAGCCCCAGTCAATAGATTCTGAAAAACACATTCATAAAACAGACACAGAAAGGAAAATGAAAATAGTTAAAACTGACCAAAATAAAGAAATTATTGTAGGTAAACATTATGACATATTATGGATTTCACGACCTGAAAATTTTGGAAACATGTACTCACCCAGATAAACTTGTAGTGAAGGGGCATAACGTTGCTGCTGGACAGAAGGATGACTGACTTACATCTTTCCAGGCGAGAAACATACTATTCAACACAACGAAGGCATCTGTAGAGACTGTAAGCAAACTCAAACAGTGCATCAAACAGCGACATTACTGTGAACATACAGTAACGAACACTCCTTGCTAAGTGTCAGCAAGAACATGACAGACAAAACAAAAAACATTACCCTTTGAGCATACAACATTTAAAGTACCCTCACAAAGCTGAAGAGAATCCTATTAAAGAATCTTGGTAAGTACATGTTAATTTATCACTCAAAATGTAGTTTTACAACAAAATACATAGATAAAATAAACCAAAAAAATAGTATCTGTAAAAGAGAGAGCAATTAACCTTTTTTTTTGACTGGGGCACCTGCTGCGAACAAAATTTTGCTTTGTGCCCTGGTTTGCCACACCTAAAACAAATCAGGGGTTGGCGCCGATCTGGAGGTGGTGAACGTGTGTCCTCTCTGTTTGGAAGATGATGGCCTGTTCATCACAGGATGAGATGTATTCATTGCATAAAACTGTTTAGCCAACTGGTCCACCTTTGCAGTTAACTAGGTGACATTATTAGTAGGAGGAGCTGGAAGAGCAGGCAGAGGTGAATGACCTGTAAGGAAAGGGTTAGTAGTCCCACCTGGAGGAGTCACAACATGATCTGTAGTTTGTACCTATGCAGTGATCAGATGCTCTCTTTGTGTCATAAAATTGTGCTTTATCCACCCACTTAAGAGCCTGTAAAAGATCATCTACAGTCAGAGGGTTCATTGGCAGGATAATGTTTACATACTCAGGTTTCAGACCTTTTAGTAAATTTCTTATTTGCAGTTTGAGACATACTTGGATTAACCTGATCACATAAAGGCAGTACATCATAAACATAGTGCAAAACAGGTCCAGAATCTAATTGAATTCTTTGTCGGACTTTGATTTCAAACAATTCATCTTGGTGAGCAACCTGAAAAGCTGTAATAAAAGAGGATTTTAAAAGAGCACAATCATGAGAGGGATGCCTGTGACAAAATGTCTGAAACCATTGTATAGCAGCATATTTAAGGTAGCAAGGCAAATGCTTAACTTGTTGCAAATCTGACCAGTTATTAGCAAAACGTACTCTTTCAAAAGTATTAGAAAATCAAAAGGATTGTCGACTACAGCATTCAAGAAAGGGGGTTCAACAGAGGGTCGACTAGCAGACACAGTACTCTGAACAACTGCTTGTACAATTGTAATTAAATCATTATTGGAGGCCACCAGGGTTGATAACCCAGGACTAGTAGAAGGCGTGGGAGGGTGGTCTTCCACAGGCATGCCTGAGGGTTGTCTGTTATTTCTCTTTGGCATAGTGAAACTATATAGTATAGTATTAACACAGAAGTGTAGGGAAAACATTAATTAGACACAGACATGCAATTAAACAATGGTGTGGAAAAAAGATATGTGAACATACACCATGTAAAAATATTATTGTATGAGGGACAAAAATAGGTATGAGCAAAATGCATAAATATCAATGTTGCAAGAAAGGTTGAGTTTGTATTTATAACACAACATAGTTAAACAAAAATAAATTTCCATAGACAATGCCAAAAAGTAGCAATAAATCAAATATGTAAGTCAATGGTACACACAGGTGAGAATTAATCACTCGGTATAAAGCAATATAGGCCTGTGATATTCACAGAAATGGATATAACAGTGGCAAAGAATTATATTATCATATAACAGTGAAATGAAAGCAAAATACTTATATTGTGGAGCCAAAAGCAAATAAGCTTAATGATGCTGAATATGACCAAAATGAACATAATTTCAGTGGTACAATTCCGCACAGAGCAACAGCATGCTAAATTTAGTAATGTGATGCTGAAAAATTAGTTCAGAAAGTTAAATACAGTGTACTCAACCAAATCATGGTAGCAAGGTAAATAACGAAATTTTCTTAGTATTTAGCATAAACTAGCCATGCCTGTGCTAAAATCATACAAAAATGAAGCTGATAGTATCTGAAATGTAAAACAGTAAGCACACTGACTGTAAAGAAAAGAAAATTCAATCAGAGCACTGGTCAGAAATGTTAGGTTATACAACACATTTATAATGCACCACAGTGACAAATTTGTCATAAGAAAGCAAGATTCATAACCCTCAACAATTTCACTAGCACAAATTATTAGCAGAGGCGTAAGATATAGTAGCAAATGTCAATATCATGAGGCAATGTTCAAATTTGAAATATTGAATGTATTTGTATCAGGCATACAAAATCCAGAAATTTCACAGAAATACCTGAGACACTGCTCACATACAGAATATATTCATCAAATTATAGGTCGCTAACTCAGTGTCGTGGGCGCTTGAAACAGAGTTACTAAATGGAATTAAAAAAATAAAAACAAAAACTGAAAAAGTGACTGGTGATTAAGAGACACAGTACCGTACTACACAGGAAAAAAACTCTTTCTCACTATGAGTATGGTCCTCAAACCTAAGGGGAAATTAAGTAGTAGAGGCTTTGTAAAAGTATGCAATGGGATTACATAGCTGACAAACAGTTGCAACATACACACAGCAAACAACGTGGGGACCGGGAATAGGATAAAAAGATAGAAAGAAGGGATGGGAAACAATGGAGAGAAGGAGAAAGGAGTGACACTGCAGAGGTGCCGGAAACTTACATAACCATCACATAAAAAAACAAAATCTAGTAAATGTGAAAAATGTTCAGGGCCGAAATGGAGGAGGAAAAATACAATTTTGCTACGCCAAAGAAAGTATTGCCACGCCACACTTTGAAATGATTTAGAATTTCTGGTGTAACGGTCAGTTACTGAACCAAAAATTTGCTGCCTTACACGTGGTACGCCAACCCTTAAAAAGAAATCGTATCACATCGCTGCGATCCTTCATAAAAATAAAACACACTATACAGATTCAGATAGACAAATAAACCCTTCACACACTCACATATACAAAACTTACCTCAAACTACAGATAAAACCACTACGTGCACTCAAAAAATTTAATATGCTCTACACAGCGATGTGATCACAAATATCATACACGGCGCCTTCCGCCAAAAATGTTATTATACACCGGGGTGAAGCCAAAAGGTTTTGCAGCTAAAATATTAAATTTAGTTACCCTGGCATAAACATTGGGGAGCGTAGCTACAGATACCAGGAACTAAAGCACGCGTGGGATATTTATAATATAATACATATAAATTCACACATAACTCTGGTTTACTATAAAGTTACCTTGGTACAGCTATATAATTTCCAAAAGGTTACAGACAAACATTGGAGGGAGATGCCCCACGCACGCTACATACAACCACACTCTGAAGATATCCACTCGACTGCGCTACCACTGACCCATGCTGTCAGACAGAGGCTCGTCCCTCAACTTGCCTTCACCCCCCTGACTAAGAAGGTGGAGGGAAATGCCCCGCCGGACAAGAATTCAACCCACAAACGAAATAATTAGTTCAACAATGTCATTCTACGCAGCAATAATGTGTCTGAAGCGACAATGCAAACACATCGCTACAGTATTCATACAACTTTTCCATTAAACCACTCTTAAAATTGAACCAAATATTTTCGGTAGCAACGTGTGTAATTATGTGGAAGCTGGCCAACGTCTGGTTCTTTACATTTGTCGTCCATTGATATGATTAAAAAAGTCTTTTATACCTGGCAGGCCCAACCGTAACCCGTGCGAGTTTGTCAACACCTCCATCTCCTTGGCGTGAAGGGCGCTGATGACCGTCGATGTTTAACGCACTTAAACCCATTTCATCATCCTTGGCATGAGGGGAAATGTCCAACGGACATGCTAGCCTGTTAGCTGTTCTATGTCGTATTTATGATACACAAAGATCAATCGCATTGGTGGTGTCCTTGTGAGTTCACGTTTTGCTTTGACATATTCAAAGATGTCTAGATATATATTTCATCAATTATGGGAAAATGGAATATTTTTGTGTCCAAGCAAATGACAAAGTAAAATGCTTAGTTTGTGCAAAATATTTGAAGCTGAAGTCTTAATACAATATCAAAGGACATTTCGAAAGTTATAATTCTGACTACAACACGTTCTTTCAGGCATGACATTTAACAGTACTGAAGTAGCACTGGAAACATTGATTTTGTTTATTTATTTGTTTCATTTGTAGGTGAAGCTAGAGTAAAAAATCTGATGTGTTACACTCACATGACTTTCTCTACTCTTGCACAAACTATTTTTCCAAACGCTTATTCTCCATATGCTTCATGTTAATCGAAATATCGAGATATCAATCTTATTGCTAATTTTCTTGTAGATGCAAGGGGAATTGGTGTGCCTTAAGTGATAGTCAAATATTTTAAGAGCTGGTTGCTATGTGGAGTATTCCAGTCTCTTTGCCTTACCAGGACAAAAAAAATTAATAGCGAATTTGAGAAAAAGTATAAGTATTGGAAAATTTAAGGGAATAACAAGCAATATCTCGAAAATGGTTCACTCAACAACAAAAATGTATATGACATAAATTGTGTACTTTAATGCGATCTACATTTTTTGTGTAGTAAAATTTTGTCTATCTCTTACGGTTTAGCAGTTATGCAAAAGTCATTCACAATGTGAGCCGACATTATGAAGTCAATAATTATCGTAATGATTTGAGAAGGATAGTGATATAAAATAAGTAATAAAATATTTAATTTCAGTGTATGTATAAAAAGGAGAAGCATTGTGAAAATTGTTGACTGTAAAAGCGTCAGAAAGACCAGACAGGCACAGTTTAGCTAATTAGGGACCAGCACTATTAAACACAATAATTCCTCTCAATTCCCTTATAAAATCTATATTAAACACACATAATTCCTCTCCATTCCTTTATAAAATCTATATTAAACACAATAATTCCTCTCAATTCCTTTATAAAATCTATATTAAACACAATTATTCCTCTCCATTCCTTTATAAAATCTATATTAAACACACATAATTCCTCTCCATTCCTTTATAAAATCTATATTAAACACACATAATTCCTCTCCATTCCTTTATAAAATCTATATTAAACACAATAATTCCTCTCAATTCCTTTATAAAATCTATATTAAACACAATTATTCCTCTCCATTCCTTTATAAAATCTATATTAAACACACACAATTCCTCTCCATTCCTTTATAAAATCTATATTAAACACACATACTTCCTCTCCATTCCTTTATAACATCTATATTAAACACAATAATTCCTCTGCATCCCTTTATAAAATCTATACTAAACACACACAACTCCTCTCCATTCCTTTATAAAATCTATATTAAACACAATAATTCCTCTCCATTCCTTTATAAAATCTATATTAAACACAATAATTCCTCTCCATTCCTTTACAAAATCTATATTAAACACACATAATTCCTCTCCATTCCTTTATAAAAACTATATTAAACACAATAATTTCTCTCCATCCCTTTATAAAATCTATTTTAAACCCAAAAATTCCTCTTCATCCCTTTATAAAATCTATATTAATCACACACAATTCCTCTCCATCCCTTAATAACATCTGTACTAAACACACATAATTCCTCTCCATTCGTTTATGGAACCTATATTAAACACACACAATTCCTCTTCATTCCTTTATAAAATCTATATTAAACACAATAATTCCTCTCCTTTCCTTTATAAAGTTTATACTAAACACAATAATTCCTCTGCATCCCGTTATAAAATCTATATTAAACACAATAATTCCTGTTCATCCCTTTAAAAAATCTATATTACACACAATTCCTCTCCATCCCTTTATAAAATCTTAATTGAACACACACAATTCGTCTCCTATCCCGTTATAAAATCTGTATTAAACAAAATACCTAATTCCTCTCCATTCCTTTATAAAATCTATATTAAACACTCATAATTACTGTCCATCCCTTTATAAAATCTATATTAAACACACACACTTCCTCTCCAATCCCTTTATAAAATATGTATTAAAAACACATAATTCCTCTCAATCCCTTTATAAAATCGATACTAAACACAATACCTAATTCTCTCTATCCCTTTATAAAATCTATATTAAACACACATAATTCCTTTCCATTCCTTTATAAAATCTAGATTAAACACAATAATTCCTCTCCATTCATTTATAAAATCTATATTAAACACACATAATTCCTCTCCATCCCTTCATAAAATCTATATTAAACACAATAATTCCTCTCCATCCCTTTATAAAATCTGTATTAAACACAATAATTCCTCTCCATCCATTTATAAAATCGATATTAAACACAATAATTACTCTCCATCCTTGTATAAAATCTATATTAAACACACACAATTCCTCTCCATTCCTTTATAAAATCTATATTAAACACACATAATTTCTCTCCATCCCTTTTTAAAATCTATATTAAACACACACAATTGCTCTTTATCCCTTTTTAAAATCTATATTAAGCACACACAATTGCTCTTTATCCCTTTATAAAATCTATATTAAACACAGTACTTTCTCTCCATTCCTTTTTAAAATCTATATTAAACACACATAATTTCTCTCAATCCCTTTATAAAACCTGTATTAAACACACAGAATTCCTCTCCATTCCTTTATAAAATCTATATTAAAGAAACATAGTTCTTCTCCATCCCTTTATAAAATCTGTATTAAACACACAGAATTCCTCTGCATTCCTTTATAAGATCTATATTAAAAAACGTAGTTCCTCTGCATCCCTTTATAAGATCTATATTAAAAAACGTAGTTCCTCTGCATCCCTTTATAAGATCTATATTAAACACAATAATTAATCTCCTTCCCTGTATAAATCTATATTAAACGCACACAATTCCTCTCCATTCCTTTATAAAATGTATATTAACAAAACATAGTTCCTCCTCCTATAAAATCTGTATTAAACACACACAATTCCTCTCCATTCCTTTATAAAATCTATATTAAAAAAACATAGTTCCTCATCATCCTTTTATAAAATCTGTATTAAACACACACAATTCCTCTCCATTCCTTTATAAAATCTATATTAAAAAAAACATAGTTCCTCTTCATCCTTTTATAAAACCTGTATTAAACACACACAATTCCTCTCCATTCCTTTATAAAATCTATATTAAAAAACTTAGTTCCTCGTCGTTTTATAAAATCTGTATTAAACACACACAATTCCTCTCCATTCCTTTATAAAATCTATATTAAAAACATAGTTCCTCGTCGTTTTATAAAATCTGTATTAAATACACAGAATTCCTCTGCATTCCTTTATAAGATCTATATTAAAAAACATAGTTCCTCTGCATCCCTTTATAAAATCTATATTAAACACAGTAATTAATCTCCTTCCCTGTATAAATCTATATTAAACGCACACAATTCCTCTCCATTCCTTTATAAAATCTATACTAAAAAAAACATAGTTCCTCCTCCTCCTTCTATAAAATCTGTATTAAACACACACAATTCCTCTCCATTCCTTTATAAAATCTATATTAAAAAAAGATAGTTCCTCTCCATCCTTTTATAAAATCTATATTAAAAAAAGATAGTTCCTCTCCATCCTTTTATAAAATCTATATTAAACACACAGAATTCCTCTGCATCCCTTTATAAAATCTATATAAAACACACACAATTCCTCTCCATTCCTTTATAAAATCTATGTTATAAAACATAGTTCTTCTGCATCCCTTTATAAAATCTATATTAAACACAATAATTAATCTCCTTCCCTGTATAAAATCTATATAAATCACACAATTCCTCTCCATTCCTTTATAAAATCTATATTAAAAAAATATAGTTCCTCCTCAGCCTTTTATAAAATCTGTATTAAACACACACAATTCCTCTCCATTCCTTTATAAAATCTATATTAAAAAACGTAGTTCCTCTCCATCCTTTTATAAAATCTGTATTTAACACACACAATTCCTCTCCATTCCTTTATAAAATCTATGTTAAAAAAACGTATTACCTCTCCATCCTTTTATAAAATCTGTATTAAACACACAGAATTCCTCTGCATTCGTTTATGAAATCTATATTAAAAACATAGTTCATCTGCATCCCTTTATAAAATCTATGTTAAACACAATAATTCCTCTCCGTTCCTTTATATAATCTATATCAAACGCAATAATTCCTCTCTATTCCTTTACAAAATCTATATTAAACACACACAATTCCTCTGCATCCCTTTATAAAATCTATAATAAACACAAAAATTAATCTCTTTCCCTGTGTAAAATCTATATTAAACACACAGAAGTCTTCTGCATCCCTTTATAAAATCTATATAAAACACAATAATTAATCTCCTTCTGTGTACAAAATCTATATTAGACACACAGAATTCCTCTGCATCTCGTTATAAAATCTATATTAAACACAATAATTAATCTACTTCCTTGTATAAAATCTATATTTAACACATAGAATTCCTCTGCATCCCTGTATAAAATCTATATTAAACACAATAATTAATCTCCTTCCCTGTATAATATCTATATAAAACACACACAATTCCTCTCCATTCCTTTATAAAATCTATATTAAAAAAACATAGTTCCTCTAAATCCCTTTATAAAATTTATATTAAACACAATAATTAATATCCTTCCCTTATACAATTTATATTAAACGCACAGAAGTCCTCTGCATTTCTTTATAAAATCTATATTAAAAACATAGTTCGTCTGCATCCCTTTATAAAACCCATATTAAACACAATAATTAATCTACTTCCCTGTATAAAATCAATATTAAAAAAACATAATTCCTCTGTACCCCTTTATAAAATCTATATTAAACACAATAATTCCTCTCAATTCCTTTATAAAATCTATATTAAACACAATTATTCCTCTCCATTCCTTTATAAAATCTATATCAAACACACATAATTCCTCTCCATTCCTTTATAAAATCTATATTAAACACAATAATTCCTCTCAATTCCTTTATAAAATCTATATTAAACACACATAATTCCTCTCCATTCCTTTATAAAATCTATATTAAACACAATAATTCCTCTCAATTCCTTTATAAAATGTATATTAAACACAATAATTCCTCTCCATTCCTTTACAAAATCTATATTAAACACACATAATTCCTCTCCATTCCTTTATAAAAACTATATTAAACACAATAATTTCTCTCCATCCCTTTATAAAATCTATTTTAAACCCAAAAATTCCTCTTCATCCCTTTATAAAATCTATATTAATCACACACAATTCCTCTCCATCCCTTAATAACATCTGTACTAAACACACATAATTCCTCTCCATTCGTTTATGGAACCTATATTAAACACACACAATTCCTCTTCATTCCTTTATAAAATCTATATTAAACACAATAATTCCTCTCCTTTCCTTTATAAAGTTTATACTAAACACAATAATTCCTCTGCATCCCGTTATAAAATCTATATTAAACACAATAATTCCTGTTCATCCCTTTAAAAAATCTATATTACACACAATTCCTCTCCATCCCTTTATAAAATCTTAATTGAACACACACAATTCGTCTCCTATCCCGTTATAAAATCTGTATTAAACAAAATACCTAATTCCTCTCCATTCCTTTATAAAATCTATATTAAACACTCATAATTCCTGTCCATCCCTTTATAAAATCTATATTAAACACACACACTTCCTCTCCAATCCCTTTATAAAATATGTATTAAAAACACATAATTCCTCTCCATTCCTTTATAAAATCTATATTAAACACTCATAATTCCTGTCCATCCCTTTATAAAATCTATATTAAACACACATACTTCCTCTCCAATCCCTTTATAAAATATGTATTAAATACACATAATTCCTCTCAATCCCTTTATAAAATCGATACTAAACACAATACCTAATTCTCTCTATCCCTTTATAAAATCTATATTAAACACACATAATTCCTTTCCATTCCTTTATAAAATCTAGATTAAACACAATAATTCCTCTCCATTCATTTATAAAATCTATATTAAACACACATAATTCCTCTCCATCCCTTCATAAAATCTATATTAAACACAATAATTCCTCTCCATCCCTTTATAAAATCTGTATTAAACACAATAATTCCTCTCCATCCATTTATAAAATCGATATTAAACACAATAATTACTCTCCATCCTTGTATAAAATCTATATTAAACTCACAAGATTCCTCTTCGTTCCTTTATAAAATCTATATTAAACATACCCAATTCCTCTTCATCCCTTTAAAAAATTGATATTAGACACATAAATCCACTTAATCCCTTTATAAAATCTATGTTAAAGTCACATTATTCCTCTCCATACCTTAATAAAATCTGTGTTAAACACACACAATTCATCTCCATCCCATTGTAAAATCTGTATTAAACACACATAATTCCTATCCATTCTTTTATAAAATGTAGATTAAACACAAGTTATTCCTATCCATTCCTTTATAAAATCTATAATAAACACAAATAATTACTCTCAATTCGTTTATAAAATCGATATTAAACACACATAATTACACTCCATTCCTTTATGAAATCTATATTAAACAAACGTAATTACTCTCTATTCCTTTATAAAATCGATATTAAACACACATAATTAGTCTCCATTCCTTTATAAAATCGATATTAAACACACATAATTCCTCTCCATTCTTTTATAAACTATATTAAACACAATTTATTCCTATCCATTCTTTTATAAAATCTATATTAAACACAAATAATTCCTCTCCATTCCTTTATAAAATCGATATTAAACACACATAATTACACTCCATTCCTTTATAAAATGTATATTAAACACACATAATTACTCTCCATTCCTTTATAAAGTCGATATTAAACACACATAATTACACTCCATTCCTTTATAAAATGTATATTAAACACACATAATTACTCTCCATTCCTTTATAAAATCGATATTAAACACACATAATTACACTCCATTCCTTTATAAAATCGATATTAAACAAACATAATTACTCTCCATTCCTTTATAAAATCTATATTAAACACACATAATTACACTCCATTCCTTTATAAAATCGATATTAAACAAACATAATTACTCTCCATTCCTTTATAAAATCTATATTAAACACACATAATTCCTCTCCATTCCTTTATAAAATCTATATTAAACACACATAATTACACTCCATTCCTTTATAAAATGTATATTAAACACACATAATTCCTCTCCATTCCTTTATAAAATCGATATTTAACACACATAATTACACTCCATTCTTTTATAAAATCTATATTAAACACACATAATTACACTCCATTCCTTTATAAAATGTATATTAAACACACATAATTCCTCTCCATTCCTTTATAAAATCGATATTTAACACACATAATTCCTCTCCATTCTTTTATAAAATCTATATTAAACACACATAATTACACTCCATTCCTTTATAAAATGTATATTAAACACACATAATTCCTCTCCATTCCTTTATAAAATCGATATTTAACACACATAATTACACTCCATTCCTTTATAAAATGTATATTAAACACACATAATTCCTCTCCATTCCTTTATAAAATCGATATTAAACAAACATAATTACTCTCCATTCCTTTATAAAATCGATATTAAACAAACATAATTCCTCTCCATTCCTTTATAAAATCGATATTAAACACACATAATTACACTCCATTCCTTTATAAAATGTATATTAAACACACATAATTACTCTCCATTCCTTTATAAAATCGATATTAAACACACATAATTACACTCCATTCCTTTATAAAATGTATATTAAACACACATAATTACTCTCCATTCCTTTATAAAATCTATATTAAACACACATAATTCCTCTCCATTCCTTTATAAAATCTATATTAAACACACATAATTACACTCCATTCCTTTATAAAATGTATATTAAACACACATAATTCCTCTCCATTCCTTTATAAAATCGATATTTAACACACATAATTACACTCCATTCTTTTATAAAATCTATATTAAACACACATAATTAAACTCCATTCCTTTATAAAATGTATATTAAACACACATAATTCCTCTCCATTCCTTTATAAAATCGATATTTAACACACATAATTCCTCTCCATTCTTTTATAAAATCTATATTAAACACACATAATTACACTCCATTCCTTTATAAAATGTATATTAAACACACATAATTCCTCTCCATTCCTTTATAAAATCGATATTTAACACACATAATTACACTCCATTCCTTTATAAAATGTATAATAAGCACACATAATTCCTCTCCATTCCTTTATAAAATCGATATTAAACAAACATAATTACTCTCCATTCCTTTATAAAATCGATATTAAACAAACATAATTCCTCTCCATTCCTTTATAAAATCGATATTAAACACACATAATTACACTCCATTCCTTTATAAAATGTATATTAAACACACATAATTACTCTCCATTCCTTTATAAAATCGATATTAAACACACATAATTACACTCCATTCCTTTATAAAATCGATATTAAACAAACATAATTACTCTCCATTCCTTTATAAAATCTATATTAAACACACATAATTACACTCCATTCCTTTATAAAATCTATATTAAACACACATAATTACTCTCCATTCCTTTATAAAATCGATATTAAACACACATAATTACACTCCATTCCTTTATAAAATCGATATTAAACACACGTAATTACTCTCCATTCCTTTATAAAATCTATATTAAACATACATAATTACACTCCATTCCTTTATAATATCTATATTAAACATGCATAATTACACTCCATTCCTTTATAAAATCTATATTAAACACACATAATTCCTCTCCATCCCTTTATAAAATCTATATTAAACACAATAATTAATCCCCTTCCCTGTATAAAATCTACATTAAACACACAGAATTCCTCTGCATCCCTTTTTAAAATCTATATTAAACACAGCAATTAATCTCCTTCCCTGTATAAGATCTATATTAAACACATAGAATTCCTCTGCATTCCTTTATAAAATCTATATTAAAACATAGTTCCTTTGCATCCCTTTATAAAATCTATATTAAGCATAATAATTAATCTCCTTCCCTGTATAAAATCTATATAAACACACAGAATTCCTGTGCATTCCTTTATAAAACCTATATTAAAACATAGTTCCTTTGCATCCCTTTATAAGATCTATATTAAACACAATAATTAATCTCCTTCCCTGTATAAATCTATATTAAACGCACACAATTCCTCTCCATTCCTTTATAAAATCTATATTAACAAAACATAGTTCCTCCTCCTATAAAATCTGTATTAAACACACACAATTCCTCTCCATTCCTTTATAAAATCTATATTAAAAAAACATAGTTCCTCATCATCCTTTTATAAAATCTGTATTAAACACACACAATTCCTCTCCATTGCTTTATAAAATCTATATTAAAAAAAACATAGTTCCTCCTCATCCTTTTATAAAAGTTGTATTAAACACACACAATTCCTCTCCATTCCTTTATAAAATCTATATTAAAAACATAGTTCCTCGTCGTTTTATAAAATCTGTATTAAACACACACAATTCCTCTCCATTCCTTTATAAAATCTATATTAAAAACATAGTTCCTCGTCGTTTTATAAAATCTGTATTAAATACACAGAATTCCTCTGCATTCCTTTATAAGATCTATATTAAAAAACATAGTTCCTCTGCATCCCTTTATAAAATCTATATTAAACACAGTAATTAATCTCCTTCCCTGTATAAATCTATATTAAACACAATAATTCCTCTCCATCCCTTTATAAAATCTGTATTAAACACAATAATTCCTCTCCATCCATTTATAAAATCGATATTAAACACAATAATTACTCTCCATCCTTGTATAAAATCTATATTAAACTCACAAAATTCCTCTTCGTTCCTTTTTAAAATCTATATTAAACATACCCAATTCCTCTTCATCCCTTTAAAAAATTGATATTAGACACATAAATCCACTTAATCCCTTTATAAAATCTATGTTAAAATCACATTATTCCTCTCCATACCTTAATAAAATCTGTGTTAAACACACACAATTCATCTCCATCCCATTGTAAAATCTGTATTAAACACACATAATTCCTATCCATTCTTTTATAAAATGTAGATTAAACACAGTTATTCCTATCCATTCCTTTATAAAATCTATAATAAACACAAATAATTACTCTCAATTCGTTTATAAAATCGATATTAAACACACATAATTACACTCCATTCCTTTATGAAATCTATATTAAACAAACGTAATTACTCTCTATTCCTTTATAAAATCGATATTAAACACACATAATTAGTATCCATTCCTTTATAAAATCGATATTAAACACACATAATTCCTCTCCATTCTTTTATAAACTATATTAAACACAATTTATTCCTATCCATTCTTTTATAAAATCTATATTAAACACAAATAATTCCTCTCCATTCCTTTATAAAATCGATATTAAACACACATAATTACACTCCATTCCTTTATAAAATGTATATTAAACACACATAATTACTCTCCATTCCTTTATAAAATCGATATTAAACACACATAATTACACTCCATTCCTTTATAAAATCGATATTAAACAAACATAATTACTCTCCATTCCTTTATAAAATCTATATTAAACACACATAATTACACTCCATTCCTTTATAAAATCTATATTAAACACACATAATTACTCTCCATTCCTTTATAAAATCGATATTAAACACACATAATTACACTCCATTCCTTTATAAAATCGATATTAAACACACGTAATTACTCTCCATTCCTTTATAAAATCTATGTTAAACATACATAATTACACTCCATTCCTTTATAATATCTATATTAAACATGCATAATTACACTCCATTCCTTTATAAAATCTATATTAAACACACATAATTCCTCTCCATCCCTTTATAAAATCTATATTAAACACAATAATTAATCCCCTTCCCTGTATAAAATCTACATTAAACACACAGAATTCCTCTGCATCCCTTTTTAAAATCTATATTAAACACAGCAATTAATCTCCTTCCCTTTATAAGATCTATATTAAACACATAGAATTCCTCTGCATTCCTTTATAAAATCTATATTAAAACATAGTTCCTTTGCATCCCTTTATAAAATCTATATTAAGCATAATAATTAATCTCCTTCCCTGTATAAAATCTATATAAACACACACAATTCCTGTGCATTCCTTTATAAAATCTATATTAAAAAAAAAGTTCCACTGCATCCCTTTATAAAATTAAATTATACACACAGAATTCATCTGCATTCCTTTATAAAATCTATATTAAAAAAACAGTTCCTCTACATCCCTTTATAAAATTTATATTAAACACAATAATTAATATCCTTCCCTTATACAATTTATATTAAACACACAGAATTCCTCTGCATTCCTTTATAAAATCTATATTAAAAACATAGTTCGTCTGCATCCCTTTATAAAACCTATATTAAACACAATAATTAATCTCCTTCCCTGTATAAAATCAATATTAAAATAACATAATTCACTCTGTACCCCTTTATAAAATCTATATTAAACACAATAATTAATCTCCTTCCCTGTATAAAATCTATATAAAACACACACAATTCCTCTCCATTCCTTTATAAAATCTATATTAAAAATACACAGTTCCTCTGCATCCCTTTATAAAATCTATATTAAACACAATAATTAATCTCCTGCCCTGTATAAAATCTACATTAATCAAACAGAATTCCTCTCCATTCCTTTATAAATTCCATATTAAAAAAATAGTTCCCCTGCATCCCTTTATAAAATCTATATTAAACACAATAATTAATCTCCTTCCCTGTATAAAATCTATATTAAACAAACAGAATTCCTCTCCATTCCTTTATAAAATCTATATTAAACATACATAGTTCCTCTGCATCCCTTTGTAAAATCTATATTAAACACACTAATTAATCTCCTTCCCTGTATAAAATCTATATTAAACACACAGAATTCCTCTGCATTCCTTTTTAAAGTCTATATTAAACACACACAATTGCTCTTTATACCTTTATAAAATCTATATTAAACACAATAATTAATCTCCTTCCCTGTATAAAATCTGTATTAAACACACATAATTCCTCTCCATCCCTTTATAAAGTCTATATTAAACACATAATTTCTCTCTATCTCTTTTTAAAATCTATATTAAACACACAATTGCCCTTTATCCGTTTTTAAAATCTATATAAAACATACACAATTCCTCTCCATCCCTTTTTAAAATCTATATTAAACACACACAATTCCTCTCCATTCCTTTATAAAATCTATATTAAACACACATAATTTCTCTCCATCCCTTTTTAAAATCTATATTAAACACACACAATTGCTCTTTATCCCTTTTTAAAATCTATATTAAGCACACACAATTGCTCTTTATCCCTTTATAAAATCTATATTAAACACAGTACTTTCTCTCCATTCCTTTTTAAAATCTATATTAAACACACATAATTTCTCTCAATCCCTTTATAAAACCTGTATTAAACACACAGAATTCCTCTCCATTCCTTTATAAAATCTATATTAAAGAAACATAGTTCTTCTCCATCCCTTTATAAAATCTGTATTAAACACACAGAATTCCTCTGCATTCCTTTATAAGATCTATATTAAAAAACGTAGTTCCTCTGCATCCCTTTATAAGATCTATATTAAAAAACGTAGTTCCTCTGCATCCCTTTATAAGATCTATATTAAACACAATAATTAATCTCCTTCCCTGTATAAATCTATATTAAACGCACACAATTCCTCTCCATTCCTTTATAAAATCTATATTAACAAAACATAGTTCCTCCTCCTATAAAATCTGTATTAAACACACACAATTCCTCTCCATTCCTTTATAAAATCTATATTAAAAAAACATAGTTCCTCATCATCCTTTTATAAAATCTGTATTAAACACACACAATTCCTCTCCATTCCTTTATAAAATCTATATTAAAAAAACATAGTTCCTCATCATCCTTTTATAAAATCTGTATTAAACACACACAATTCCTCTCCATTCCTTTATAAAATCTATATTAAAAAAAACATAGTTCCTCCTCATCCTTTTATAAAACCTGTATTAAACACACACAATTCCTCTCCATTCCTTTATAAAATCTATATTAAAAAACATAGTTCCTCGTCGTTTTATAAAATCTGTATTAAACACACACAATTCCTCTCCATTCCTTTATAAAATCTATATTAAAAACATAGTTCCTCGTCGTTTTATAAAATCTGTATTAAATACACAGAATTCCTCTGCATTCCTTTATAAGATCTATATTAAAAAACATAGTTCCTCTGCATCCCTTTATAAAATCTATATTAAACACAGTAATTAATCTCCTTCCCTGTATAAATCTATATTAAACGCACACAATTCCTCTCCATTCCTTTATAAAATCTATACTAAAAAAAACATAGTTCCTCCTCCTCCTTCTATAAAATCTGTATTAAACACACACAATTCCTCTCCATTCCTTTATAAAATCTATATTAAAAAAAGATAGTTCCTCTCCATCCTTTTATAAAATCTATATTAAAAAAAGATAGTTCCTCTCCATCCTTTTATAAAATCTATATTAAACACACAGAATTCCTCTGCATCCCTTTATAAAATCTATATAAAACACACACAATTCCTCTCCATTCCTTTATAAAATCTATGTTATAAAACATAGTTCTTCTGCATCCCTTTATAAAATCTATATTAAACACAATAATTAATCTCCTTCCCTGTATAAAATCTATATAAATCACACAATTCCTCTCCATTCCTTTATAAAATATATATTAAAAAAATATAGTTCCTCCTCAGCCTTTTATAAAATCTGTATTAAACACACACAATTCCTCTCCATTCCTTTATAAAATCTATATTAAAAAACGTAGTTCCTCTCCATCCTTTTATAAAATCTGTATTAAACACACACAATTCCTCTCCATTCCTTTATAAAATCTATATTAAAAAAACGTATTACCTCTCCATCCTTTTATAAAATCTGTATTAAACACACAGAATTCCTCTGCATTCGTTTATGAAATCTATATTAAAAACATAGTTCATCTGCATCACTTTATAAAATCTATGTTAAACACAATAATTCCTCTCCGTTCCTTTATATAATCTATATCAAATGCAATAATTCCTCTCTATTCCTTTACAAAATCTATATTAAACACACACAATTCCTCTGCATCCCTTTATAAAATCTAAAATAAACACAATAATTAATCTCTTTCCCTGTGTAAAATCTATATTAAACACACAGAAGTCTTCTGCATCCCTTTATAAAATCTATATAAAACACAATAATTAATCTCCTTCTGTGTACAAAATCTATATTAGACACACAGAATTCCTCTGCATCTCGTTATAAAATCTATATTAAACACAATAATTAATCTACTTCCTTGTATAAAATCTATATTTAACACATAGAATTCCTCTGCATCCCTGTATAAAATCTATATTAAACACAATAATTAATCTCCTTCCCTGTATAATATCTATATAAAACACACACAATTCCTCTCCATTCCTTTATAAAATCTATATTAAAAAAACATAGTTCCTCTACATCCCTTTATAAAATTTATATTAAACACAATAATTAATATCCTTCCCTTATACAATTTATATTGAACGCACAGAAGTCCTCTGCATTTCTTTATAAAATCTATATTAAAAACATAGTTCGTCTGCATCCCTTTATAAAACCCATATTAAACACAATAATTAATCTACTTCCCTGTATAAAATCAATATTAAAAAAACATAATTCCTCTGTACCCCTTTATAAAATCTATATTAAACACAATAATTCCTCTCAATTCCTTTATAAAATCTATATTAAACACAATTATTCCTCTCCATTCCTTTATAAAATCTATATCAAACACACATAATTCCTCTCCATTCCTTTATAAAATCTATATTAAACACAATAATTCCTCTCAATTCCTTTATAAAGTCTATATTAAACACACATAATTCCTCTCCATTCCTTTATAAAATCTATATTAAACACAATAATTCCTCTCAATTCCTTTATAAAATCTATATTAAACACAATTATTCCTCTCCATTCCTTTATAAAATCTATATTAAACACACACAATTCCTCTCCATTCCTTTATAAAATCTATATTAAACACACATACTTCCTCTCCATTCCTTTATAAAATCTATATTAAACACAATAATTCCTCTCCATCCCTTTATAAAATCTATACTAAACACACACAACTCCTCTCCATTCCTTTATAAAATCTATATTAAACACAATAATTCCTCTCCATTCCTTTATAAAATCTATATTAAACACAATAATTCCTCTCCATTCCTTTACAAAATCTATATTAAACACACATAATTCCTCTCCATTCCTTTATAAAAACTATATTAAACACAATAATTTCTCTCCATCCCTTTATAAAATCTATTTTAAACCCAAAAATTCCTCTTCATCCCTTTATAAAATCTATATTAATCACACACAATTCCTCTCCATCCCTTAATAACATCTGTACTAAACACACATAATTCCTCTCCATTCGTTTATGGAACCTATATTAAACACACACAATTCCTCTTCATTCCTTTATAAAATCTATATTAAACACAATAATTCCTCTCCTTTCGTTTATAAAGTTTATACTAAACACAATAATTCCTCTGCATCCCGTTATAAAATCTATATTAAACACAATAATTCCTGTCCATCCCTTTAAAAAATCTATATTACACACAATTCCTCTCCATCCCTTTATAAAATCTTAATTGAACACACACAATTCGTCTCCTATCCCGTTATAAAATCTGTATTAAACAAAATACCTAATTCCTCTCCATTCCTTTATAAAATCTATATTAAACACTCATAATTCCTGTCCATCCCTTTATAAAATCTATATTAAACACACACACTTCCTCTCCAATCCCTTTATAAAATATGTATTAAAAACACATAATTCCTCTCCATTCCTTTATAAAATCTATATTAAACACTCATAATTCCTGTCCATCCCTTTATAAAATCTATATTAAACACACACACTTCCTCTCCAATCCCTTTATAAAATATGTATTAAATACACATAATTCCTCTCAATCCCTTTATAAAATCTTAATTGAACACACACAATTCGTCTCCTATCCCGTTATAAAATCTGTATTAAACAAAATACCTAATTCCTCTCCATTCCTTTATAAAATCTATATTAAACACTCATAATTCCTGTCCATCCCTTTATAAAATCTATATTAAACACACACACTTCCTCTCCAATCCCTTTATATAATATGTATTAAAAACACATAATTCCTCTCCATTCCTTTATAAAATCTATATTAAACACTCATAATTCCTGTCCATCCCTTTATAAAATCTATATTAAACACAATAATTCCTCTCCTTTCCTTTATAAAGTTTATACTAAACACAATAAATCCTCTCCATCCCTTTATAAAATCTTAATTGAACACACACAATTCGTCTCCTATCCCGTTATAAAATCTGTATTAAACAAAATACCTAATTCCTCTCCATTCCTTTATAAAATCTATATTAAACACTCATAATTCCTGTCCATCCCTTTATAAAATCTATATTAAACACACACACTTCCTCTCCAATCCCTTTATAAAATATGTATTAAAAACACATAATTCCTCTCCATTCCTTTATAAAATCTATATTAAACACTCATAATTCCTGTCCATCCCTTTATAAAATCTATATTAAACACACACACTTCCTCTCCAATCCCTTTATAAAATATGTATTAAATACACATAATTCCTCTCAATCCCGTTATAAAATCTGTATTAAACACAATACCTAATTCTCTCTATCCCTTTATAAAATCTATATTAAACACACATAATTCCTTTCCATTCCTTTATAAAATCTAGATTAAACACAATAATTCCTCTCCATTCATTTATAAAATCTATATTAAACACACATAATTCCTCTCCATCCCTTCATAAAATCTATATTAAACACAATAATTCCTCTCCATCCCTTTATAAAATCTGTATTAAACACAATAATTCCTCTCCATCCATTTATAAAATCGATATTAAACACCATAATTACTCTCCATCCTTGTATAAAATCTATATTAAACTCACAAAATTCCTCTTCGTTCCTTTATAAAATCTATATTAAACATACCCAATTCCTCTTCATCCCTTTAAAAAATTGATATTAGACACATAAATCCACTTAATCCCTTTATAAAATCTATGTTAAAGTCACATTATTCCTCTCCATACCTTAATAAAATCTGTGTTAAACACACACAATTCATCTCCATCCCATTGTAAAATCTGTATTAAACACACATAATTCCTATCCATTCTTTTATAAAATGTAGATTAAACACAAGTTATTCCTATCCATTCCTTTATAAAATCTATAATAAACACAAATAATTACTCTCAATTCGTTTATAAAATCGATATTAAACACACATAATTACACTCCATTCCTTTATGAAATCTATATTAAACAAACGTAATTACTCTCTATTCCTTTATAAAATCGATATTAAACACACATAATTAGTCTCCATTCCTTTATAAAATCGATATTAAACACACATAATTCCTCTCCATTCTTTTATAAACTATATTAAACACAATTTATTCCTATCCATTCTTTTATAAAATCTATATTAAACACAAATAATTCCTCTCCATTCCTTTATAAAATCGATATTAAACACACATAATTACACTCCATTCCTTTATAAAATGTATATTAAACACACATAATTACTCTCCATTCCTTTATAAAATCGATATTAAACAAACATAATTACTCTCCATTCCTTTATAAAATCTATATTAAACACACATGATTACACTCCATTCCTTTATAAAATCTATATTAAACACACATAATTACTCTCCATTCCTTTATAAAATCGATATTAAACACACATAATTACACTCCATTCCTTTATAAAATCGATATTAAACACACGTAATTACTCTCCATTCCTTTATAAAATCTATATTAAACATACATAATTACACTCCATTCCTTTATAATATCTATATTAAACATGCATAATTACACTCCAATCCTTTATAAAATCTATATTAAACACACATAATTCCTCTCCATCCCTTTATAAAATCTATATTAAACACAATAATTAATCCCCTTCCCTGTATAAAATCTACATTAAACACACAGAATTCCTCTGCATCCCTTTTTAAAATCTATATTAAACACAGCAATTAATCTCCTTCCCTGTATAAGATCTATATTAAACACATAGAATTCCTCTGCATTCCTTTATAAAACCTATATTAAAACATAGTTCCTTTGCATCCCTTTATAAGATCTGTATTAAACACAATAATTAATCTCCTTCATTCCTTTATAAAATCTATATTAACAAAACATAGTTCCTCCTCCTATAAAATCTGTATTAAACACACACAATTCCTCTCCATTCCTTTATAAAATCTATATTAAAAAAACATAGTTCCTCATCATCCTTTTATAAAATCTGTATTAAACACACACAATTCCTCTCCATTCCTTTATAAAATCTATATTAAAAAAAACATAGTTCCTCCTCATCCTTTTATAAAACCTGTATTAAACACACACAATTCCTCTCCATTCCTTTATAAAATCTATATTAAAAAACATAGTTCCTCGTCGTTTTATAAAATCTGTATTAAACACACACAATTCCTCTCCATTCCTTTATAAAATCTATATTAAAAACATAGTTCCTCGTCGTTTTATAAAATCTGTATTAAATACACAGAATTCCTCTGCATTCCTTTATAAGATCTATATTAAAAAACATAGTTCCTCTGCATCCCTTTATAAAATCTATATTAAACACAGGAATTAATCTCCTTCCCTGTATAAATCTATATTAAACGCACACAATTCCTCTCCATTCCTTTATAAAATCTATACTAAAAAAAACATAGTTCCTCCTCCTCCTTCTATAAAATCTGTATTAAACACACACAATTCCTCTCCATTCCTTTATAAAATCTATATTAAAAAAAGATAGTTCCTCTCCATCCTTTTATAAAATCAAAATAAAAAAAAGATAGTTCCTCTCCATCCTTTTATAAAATCTATATTAAACACACAGAATTCCTCTGCATCCCTTTATAAAATCTATATAAAACACACACAATTCCTCTCCATTCCTTTATAAAATCTATGTTATAAAACATAGTTCTTCTGCATCCCTTTATAAAATCTATATTAAACACAATAATTAATCTCCTTCCCTGTATAAAATCTATATAAATCACACAATTCCTCTCCATTCCTTTATAAAATCTATATTAAAAAAATATAGTTCCTCCTCAGCCTTTTATAAAATCTGTATTAAACACACACAATTCCTCTCCATTCCTTTATAAAATCTATATTAAAAAACGTAGTTCCTCTCCATCCTTTTATAAAATCTGTATTAAACACACACAATTCCTCTCCATTCCTTTATAAAATCTATATTAAAAAAACGTATTACCTCTCCATCCTTTTATAAAATCTGTATTAAACACACAGAATTCCTCTGCATTCGTTTATGAAATCTATATTAAAAACATAGTTCATCTGCATCCCTTTATAAAATCTATGTTAAACACAATAATTCCTCTCCGTTCCTTTATATAATCTATATCAAACGCAATAATTCCTCTCTATTCCTTTACAAAATCTATATTAAACACACACAATTCCTCTGCATCCCTTTATAAAATCTATAATAAACACAATAATTAATCTCTTTCCCTGTGTAAAATCTATATTAAACACACAGAAGTCTTCTGCATCCCTTTATAAAATCTATATAAAACACAATAATTAATCTCCTTCTGTGTACAAAATCTATATTAGACACACAGAATTCCTCTGCATCTCGTTATAAAATCTATATTAAACACAATAATTAATCTACTTCCTTGTATAAAATCTATATTTAACACATAGAATTCCTCTGCATCCCTGTATAAAATCTATATTAAACACAATAATTAATCTCCTTCCCTGTATAATATCTATATAAAACACACACAATTCCTCTCCATTCCTTTATAAAATCTATATTAAAAAAACATAGTTCCTCTACATCCCTTTATAAGATTTATATTAAACACAATAATGAATATCCTTCCCTTATACAATTTATATTAAACGCACAGAAGTCCTCTGCATTTCTTTATAAAATCTATATTAAAAACATAGTTCGTCTGCATCCCTTTATAAAACCCATATTAAACACAATAATTAATCTACTTCCCTGTATAAAATCAATATTAAAAAAACATAATTCCTCTGTACCCCTTTATAAAATCTATATTAAACACAATAATTCCTCTCAATTCCTTTATAAAATCTATATTAAACACAATTATTCCTCTCCATTCCTTTATAAAATCTATATCAAACACACATAATTCCTCTCCATTCCTTTATAAAATCTATATTAAACACAATAATTCCTCTCAATTCCTTTATAAAATTTATATTAAACACAATTATTACTCTCCATTCCTTTATAAAATCTATATTAAACACACACAATTCCTCTCCATTCCTTTATAAAATCTATATTAAACACACATACTTCCTCTCCATTCCTTTATAAAATCTATATTAAACACAATAATTCCTCTCCATCCCTTTATAAAATCTATACTAAACACACACAACTCCTCTCCATTCCTTTATAAAATCTATATTAAACACAATAATTCCTCTCCATTCCTTTATAAAATCTATATTAAACACAATAATTCCTCTCCATTCCTTTACAAAATCTATATTAAACACACATAATTCCTCTCCATTCCTTTATAAAAACTATATTAAACACAATAATTTCTCTCCATCCCTTTATAAAATCTATTTTAAACCCAAAAATTCCTCTTCATCCCTTTATAAAATCTATATTAATCACACACAATTCCTCTCCATCCCTTAATAACATCTGTACTAAACACACATAATTCCTCTCCATTCGTTTATGGAACCTATACTAAACACACACAATTCCTCTTCATTCCTTTATAAAATCTATATTAAACACAATAATTCCTCTCCTTTCCTTTATAAAGTTTATACTAAACACAATAATTCCTCTCCATCCCTTTATAAAATCTTAATTGAACACACACAATTCGTCTCCTATCCCGTTATAAAATCTGTATTAAACAAAATACCTAATTCCTCTCCATTCCTTTATAAAATCTATATTAAACACTCATAATTCCTGTCCATCCCTTTATAAAATCTATATTAAACACACACACTTCCTCTCCAATCCCTTTATAAAATATGTATTAAAAACACATAATTCCTCTCCATTCCTTTATAAAATCTATATTAAACACTCATAATTCCTGTCCATCCCTTTATAAAATCTATATTAAACACACACACTTCCTCTCCAATCCCTTTATAAAATATGTATTAAATACACATAATTCCTCTCAATCCCTTTATAAAATCGATACTAAACACAATACCTAATTCTCTCTATCCCTTTATAAAATCTATATTCAACACACATAATTCCTTTCCATTCCTTTATAAAATCTAGATTAAACACAATAATTCCTCTCCATTCATTTATAAAATCTATATTAAACACACATAATTCCTCTCCATCCCTTCATAAAATCTATATTAAACACAATAATTCCTCTCCATCCCTTTATAAAATCTGTATTAAACACAATAATTCCTCTCCATCCATTTATAAAATCGATATTAAACACAATAATTACTCTCCATCCTTGTATAAAATCTATATTAAACTCACAAAATTCCTCTTCGTTCCTTTATAAAATCTATATTAAACATACCCAATTCCTCTTCATCCCTTTAAAAAATTGATATTAGACACATAAATCCACTTAATCCCTTTATAAAATCTATGTTAAAGTCACATTATTCCTCTCCATACCTTAATAAAATCTGTGTTAAACACACACAATTCATCTCCATCCCATTGTAAAATCTGTATTAAACACACATAATTCCTATCCATTCTTTTATAAAATGTAGATTAAACACAAGTTATTCCTATCCATTCCTTTATAAAATCTATAATAAACACAAATAATTACTCTCAATTCGTTTATAAAATCGATATTAAACACACATAATTACACTCCATTCCTTTATGAAATCTATATTAAACTAACGTAATTACTCTCTATTCCTTTATAAAATCGATATTAAACACACATAATTAGTCTCCATTCCTTTATAAAATCGATATTAAACACACATAATTCCTCTCCATTCTTTTATAAACTATATTAAACACAATTTATTCCTATCCATTCTTTTATAAAATCTATATTAAACACAAATAATTCCTCTCCATTCCTTTATAAAATCGATATTAAACACACATAATTACACTCCATTCCTTTATAAAATGTATATTAAACACACATAATTACTCTCCATTCCTTTATAAAATCGATATTAAACACACATAATTACACTCCATTCCTTTATAAAATCGATATTAAACAAACATAATTACTCTCCATTCCTTTATAAAATCTATATTAAACACACATAATTACACTCCATTCCTTTATAAAATCTATATTAAACACACATAATTACTCTCCATTCCTTTATAAAATCGATATTAAACACACATAATTACACTCCATTCCTTTATAAAATCGATATTAAACACACGTAATTACTCTCCATTCCTTTATAAAATCTATATTAAACATACATAATTACACTCCATTCCTTTATAATATCTATATTAAACATGCATAATTACACTACAATCCTTTATAAAATCTATATTAAACACACATAATTCCTCTCCATCCCTTTATAAAATCTATATTAAACACAATAATTAATCCCCTTCCCTGTATAAAATCTACATTAAACACACAGAATTCCTCTGCATCCCTTTTTAAAATCTATATTAAACACAGCAATTAATCTCCTTCCCTGTATAAGATCTATATTAAACACATAGAATTCCTCTGCATTCCTTTATAAAACCTATATTAAAACATAGTTCCTTTGCATCCCTTTATAAGATCTATATTAAACACAATAATTAATCTCCTTCCCTGTATAAATCTATATTAAACGCACACAATTCCTCTCCATTCCTTTATAAAATCTATATTAACAAAACATAGTTCCTCCTCCTATAAAATCTGTATTAAACACACACAATTCCTCTCCATTCCTTTATAAAATCTATATTAAAAAAACATAGTTCCTCATCATCCTTTTATAAAATCTGTATTAAACACACACAATTCCTCTCCATTACTTTATAAAACCTATATTAAAAAAAACATAGTTCCTCCTCATCCTTTTATAAAACCTGTATTAAACACACACAATTCCTCTCCATTCCTTTATAAAATATATATTAAAAAACATAGTTCCTCGTCGTTTTATAAAATCTGTATTAAACACACACAATTCCTCTCCATTCCTTTATAAAATCTATATTAAAAACATAGTTCCTCGTCGTTTTATAAAATCTGTATTAAATACACAGAATTCCTCTGCATTCCTTTATAAGATCTATATTAAAAAACATAGTTCCTCTGCATCCCTTTATAAAATCTATATTAAACACAGTAATTAATCTCCTTCCCTGTATAAATCTATATTAAACGCACACAATTCCTCTCCATTCCTTTATAAAATCTATACTAAAAAAAACATAGTTCCTCCTCCTCCTTCTATAAAATCTGTATTAAACACACACAATTCCTCTCCATTCCTTTATAAAATCTATATTAAAAAAAGATAGTTCCTCTCCATCCTTTTATAAAATCTATATTAAAAAAAGATAGTTCCTCTCCATCCTTTTATAAAATCTATATTAAACACACAGAATTCCTCTGCATCCCTTTATAAAATCTATATAAAACACACACAATTCCTCTCCATTCCTTTATAAAATCTATGTTAAAAAACATAGTTCTTCTGCATCCCTTTATAAAATCTATATTAAACACAATAATTAATCTCCTTCCCTGTATAAAATCTATATAAATCACACAATTCCTCTCCATTCCTTTATAAAATCTATATTAAAAAAATATAGTTCCTCCTCAGCCTTTTATAAAATCTGTATTAAACACACACAATTCCTCTCCATTCCTTTATAAAATCTATATTAAAAAACGTAGTTCCTCTCCATCCTTTTATAAAATCTGTATTAAACACACACAATTCCTCTCCATTCCTTTATAAAATCTATATTAAAAAAACGTATTACCTCTCCATCCTTTTATAAAATCTGTATTAAACACACAGAATTCCTCTGCATTCGTTTATGAAATCTATATTAAAAACATAGTTCATCTGCATCCCTTTATAAAATCTATGTTAAACACAATAATTCCTCTCCGTTCCTTTATATAATCTATATCAAACGCAATAATTCCTCTCTATTCCTTTACAAAATCTATATTAAACACACACAATTCCTCTGCATCCCTTTATAAAATCTATAATAAACACAATAATTAATCTCTTTCCCTGTGTAAAATCTATATTAAACACACAGAAGTCTTCTGCATCCCTTTATAAAATCTATATAAAACACAATAATTAATCTCCTTCTGTGTACAAAATCTATATTAGACACACAGAATTCCTCTGCATCTCGTTATAAAATCTATATTAAACACAATAATTAATCTACTTCCTTGTATAAAATCTATATTTAACACATAGAATTCCTCTGCATCCCTGTATAAAATCTATATTAAACACAATAATTAATCTCCTTCCCTGTATAATATCTATATAAAACACACACAATTCCTCTCCATTCCTTTATAAAATCTATATTAAAAAAACATAGTTCCTCTACATCCCTTTATAAAATTTATATTAAACACAATAATTAATATCCTTCCCTTATACAATTTATATTAAACGCACAGAAGTCCTCTGCATTTCTTTATAAAATCTATATTAAAAACATAGTTCGCCTGCATCCCTTTATAAATCCCATATTAAACACAATAATTAATCTACTTCCCTGTATAAAATCAATATTAAAAAAACATAATTCCTCTGTACCCCTTTATAAAATCTATATTAAACACAATAATTAATCTCCTTCCCTGTATAAAATCTATATAAAACACACACAATTCCTCTGCATTCCTTTATAAAATCTATAAAAAAAAAACTTAGTTCCTCTGCATCCCTTTATAAAATCTAAATTATACACACAGAATTCCTCTGCATTCCTTTATAAAATCTGTATTAAAAAAAACATAGTTCCTCTGCATCCCTTTATAAAATCTAAATTAAACACACCAAATTATTATGCATTCCTTTATATAATCTATATTAAAAAAAACATAGTTCCTCTGCATTCCTTTATAAAATCTAAATTATACACACAGAATTCCTCTGCATTCCTTTATAAAATCTATATTAAAAAAAACATAGTTCCTCTGCAACCCTTTATAAAATATATATTAAACACAATAATTAATCTCCTTCCCTGTATAAAATCGACATTAAACACACAGAATTCCTCTGCATCCCTTTTTAAAATCTATATTAAACACAGCAATTAATCTCCTTCCCTGTATAAGATCTATATTAAACACATAGAATTCCTCTGCATTCCTTTATAAAATCTATATTAAAACATCGTTCCTTTGCATCCCTTTATAAAATCTATATTAAGCATAATAATTAATCTCCTTCCCTGTATAAAATCTATATAAACACACAGAATTCCTGTGCATTCCTTTATAAAATCTATATTAAAAAAAAAAGTTCCTCTGCATCCCTTTATAAAATTAAATTATACACACAGAAATCATCTGCATTCCTTTATAAAATCTATATTAAAAAAACATAGTTCCTCTTCATCCCTTTATAAAATCTATATTAAACACAATAGTTAATCTCCTTCCGTGTATAAAATCTATATTAAACACACAGAATTCCTCTGCTTTCCTTTACGAAATTATATTAAAAAACCGTGGTTCCTCTGCATCCCTTTATAAAATCTATATTAAACACACAGAATTCCTCTGCATCCCTTTATAAAATCTTGATTAAACACAATAATTAATCTCCTTCCCTGTATAAATCTATATTAAGCACACTGAATTCCTCTGCATTCCTCTATAAAATATATATTAAAAAAACATAGTTCCTCCCCATCCTTTTATAAAATCTATATTAAACACAATAATTAATCTCCTTCCCTGTAGAAAATCAATATAAAACACGCAATTCCTTTCCATTCCTTTATAAAATCTATATTAGAAAAACATAGATCCTCTCCATCCTTTTATAAAATCTATATTAAACACAATAAATAATCTCCTTCCCTGTATAAAATGTATATAAAACACACACAATTCCTCTCCATTCCTTTATAAAATCTATATTAAAAAAACATAGTTCCTCTACATCCCTTCATAAAATCTATATTAAACACAATAATTAATCTCCTTCCCTGTATAAAATCTATATTAATCAAACAGAATTCCTCTCCATTCCTTTATAAAATCTATATTAAACAAACATAGTTCCTCTGCATCCCTTTGTAAAATCTATATTAAACACAGTAATTAATCTCCTTCCCTGTATAAAATCTATATTAAACACACAGAATTTCTCTGCATTCCTTTTTAAAATCTATATTAAACACACAAAATTGCTCTTTATCCCTTTATAAAATCTATATTAAACACAAAAATTAATCTCCTTCCCTGTATAAAATCTATATTAAACACACATAATTCCTCTCCATCCCTTTATAAAGTCTATATTAAACACATAATTTCTCTCTATCTCTTTTTATAATCTATATTAAACACACAATTGCCCTTTATCCCTTTTTAAAATCTATATAAAACATACACAATTCCTCTCCATCCCTTTTTAAAATCTATATTAAACACACATAATTCCTCTCCATTCCTTTCTAAAATCTATATTAAACACACACAATTCCTCTCCATTCCTTTATAAAATCTATATTTAACACACACAATTGCTCTTTATCCCTTTATAAAATCTATATTAAACACAGTACTTTCTCTGCATTCCTTTTTAAAATCTATATTAAACACACATAATTGCTCTTTATCCCTTTTTAAAATCTATATTAAGCACACACAATTGCTCTTTATCCCTTTATAAAGTCTATATTAAACACAGTACTTTCTCTGCATTCCTTTATAAAATCTATATTAAACACACATAATTGCTCTTTATCCCTTTATAAAGTCTATATTAAACACAGTACTTTCTCTGCATTCCTTTATAAAATCTATATTAAACACACATAATTGCTCTTTATCCCTTTATAAAGTCTATATTAAACACAGTACTTTCTCTGCATTCCTTTATAAAATCTATATTAAACACACATAATTGCTCTTTATCCCTTTTTAAAATCTATATTAAGCACACACAATTGCTCTTTATCCCTTTATAAAGTCTATATTAAACACAGTACTTTCTCTGCATTCCTTTATAAAATCTATATTAAACACACATAATTGCTCTTTATCCCTTTTTAAAATCTATATTAAGCACACACAATTGCTCTTTATCCCTTTATAAAGTCTATATTAAACACAGTACTTTCTCTGCATTCCTTTTTAAAATCTATATTAAACACACATAGTTTCTCTCAATCCCTTTATAAAACCTGTATTAAACACACAGAATTCCTCTGCATTCCTATATAAAGTCCATATTAAAAAAACATAGTTCCTCTCCATCCCTTTTTAAAACCCACATTATACACACACAATTCCTCTCCATTCCTTTATAAAATCTATATTAAAAAAACATAGTTCCTCTCCATCCCTTTTTAAAACCCACATTATACACACACAATTCCTCTCCATTCCTTTATAAAATCTATATTAAAAAAACATAGTTCCTCTCCATCCCTTTTTAAAACCCACATTATACACACACAATTCCTCTCCATTCCTTTATAAAATCTATATTAAAAAAACATAGTTCCTCTCCATCCTTTTATAAAATCTATATTGAAACACATACAATTCATCTCCATTCCTTTATAAAATCTATATTAAAAAAAACATACTTCCTCCTCATCCTTTTCTAAAATCTGTATTAAACACACACAATTCCTCTCCATTCCTTTATAAAATCTATATTAAAGAAACATAGTTCTTCTCCATCCCTTTATAAAATCTGTATTAATTACACACAATTCCTCTCCATTCCTTTATGAAATCTATATTATAAAACATAGAACCTCTCCATCCTTTTATAAAATCTGTATTAAACACACACACAATTCCTCTCTATTCCTTTAAAAGAATCTATATTAAAAAAACATAGTTCCTCTCCATCCTTTTATAAAATCTGTATTAAAGACACACAATTCCTCTCCATTCCTTTATAGAATCTATATTAAAAAAAGATAGTTCCTCTCCATCCTTTTATAAAATCTGTATTAAACACAAACAATTCCTCTCCATTCCTTTATAAAATCTATATTAAAAACATAGTTCCTCGTCGTTTTATAAAATCTGTATTAAACACACACCATTCCTCTCCATTCCTTTATAAAATCTATATTAAAAACATAGTTCCTCGTCGTTTTATAAAATCTGTATTAAACACACAGAATTCCTCTGCATTCCTTTATAAGATCTATATTAAAAAACGTAGTTCCTCTGCATCCCTTTATAAGATCTATATTAAACACAATAATTAATCTCCTTCCCTGTATAAAATCTATATTAAAAACATAATTCCTCTGCATCCCTTTATAAAATCTATATTAAACACAATAATTAATCTCCTTCCCTGTATAAATCTATATTAAACGCACACAATTCCTCTCCATTCCTTTATAAAATCTATATTAAAAAAAAGGTAGTTCCTCTCCATCCTTTTATAAAATCTGTTTTAAACACACACAATTCCTCTCCATTCCTTTATAAAATCTATATTATAAAACATAGTTCCTCTGCATCCCTTTATAAAATCTATATTAAACACAATAATTAATCTCCTTCCCTGTATGAAATCTATATTAAAAAACATAATTCCTCTGCATCCCTTTATAAAACCTATATTAAACACAATAATTAATCTCCTTCCCTGTATAAATCCATATTAAAAGCACACAATTCCTCTCCATTCCTTAATAAAATCTATATTAAAAAAAACATAGTTCCTCTCCATCCTTTTATAAAATCTATATTAAACACACAGAATTCCTCTGCATTCCTTTATAAAATCTATATTAAAAAATATAGTTCCTCTGCATCCCTTTATAAAATCTATATTAAACACAATAATTAATCTCCTTCCCTGTATAAAATCTACATTAAACACACAGAATTCCTCTGCATCCCTTTATAAAATCTATATTAAACACAGCAATTAATCTCCTTCCCTGTATAAGATCTATATTAAACACATAGAATTCCTCTGCATTCCTTTATAAAATCTATATTAAAAACATAGTTCCTTTGCATCCCTTTACAAAATCTATATTAAGCATAATAATTAATCTCCTTCCCTGTATAAAATCTATATAAACACACAGAATTCCTCTGCATTCCTTTATAAAATCTATATTAAAAAAAACATGGTTCCTCTATATCCCTTTATAAAATCTATATTAAACACAATAATTAATCTCCTTCCGTGTATAAAATCTATATTAAACACACAGAATTCCTCTGCTTTCCTTTACAAAATTATATTAAAAAACGTGGTTCCTCTGCATCCCTTTATAAAATCTATATTAAACACACAGAATTCCTCTGCCTTCCTTTATAAAATCTATATTAAACACAATAATTAATCTCCTTCCCTGTATAAATCTATATTAAGCACACTGAATTCCTCTGCATTCCTCTATAAAATATATATTAAAAAAACATAGTTCCTCCCCATCCTTTTATAAAATCTATATTAAACACAATAATTAATCTCCTTCCCTGTATAAAATCTATATAAAACACACACAATTCCTCTCCATTCCTTTATAAAATCTATATTAAAAAAAAGGTAGTTCCTCTCCATCCTTTTATAAAATCTGTATTAAACACACACAATTCCTCTCCATTCCTTTATAAAATCTATATTATAAAACATAGTTCCTCTGCATCCCTTTATAAAATCTATATTAAACACAATAATTAATCTCCTTCCCTGTATGAAATCTATATTAAAAAACATAATTCCTCTGCATCCCTTTATAAAACCTATATTAAACACAATAGTTAATCTCCTTCCCTGTATAAATCCATATTAAACGCACACAATTCCTCTCCATTCCTTAATAAAATCTATATTAAAAAAAACATAGTTCCTCTCCATCCTTTTATAAAATCTATATTAAACACACAGAATTCCTCTGCATTCCTTTATAAAATCTATATTAAAAAATATAGTTCCTCTGCATCCCTTTATAAAATCTATATTAAACACAATAATTAATCTCCTTCCCTGTATAAAATCTACATTAAACACACAGAATTCCTCTGCATCCCTTTATAAAATCTATATTAAACACAGCAATTAATCTCCTTCCCTGTATAAGATCTATATTAAACACATAGAATTCCTCTGCATTCCTTTATAAAATCTATATTAAAAACATAGTTCCTTTGCATCCCTTTACAAAATCTATATTAAGCATAATAATTAATCTCCTTCCCTGTATAAAATCTATATAAACACACAGAATTCCTCTGCATTCCTTTATAAAATCTATATTAAAAAAAACATAGTTCCTCTATATCCCTTTATAAAATCTATATTAAACACAATAATTAATCTCCTTCCGTGTATAAAATCTATATTAAACACACAGAATTCCTCTGCTTTCCTTTAAAAAATTATATTAAAAAACGTGGTTCCTCTGCATCCTTTTATAAAATCTATATTAAACACAATAATTAATCTCCTTCCCTGTATAAATCTATATTAAGCACACTGAATTCCTCTGCATTCCTCTATAAAATATATATTAAAAAAACATAGTTCCTCCCCATCCTTTTATAAAATCTATATTAAACACAATAATTAATCTCCTTCCCTGTAGAAAATCAATATAAAACACGCAATTCCTTTCCATTCCTTTATAAAATCTATACAAAAAAAAACATAGATCCTCTCCATCCTTTTATAAAATCTATATTAAACACAATAATTAATCTCCTTCCCTGTATATAATCTATATTAAAAACATAGTTCCTCTGCCTCCCTTTATAAAATCTATATTAAACACAATAAATAATCTCCTTCCCTGTATAAAATGTATATAAAACACACACAATTCCTCTCCATTCCTTAATAAAATCTATATTAAAAGAACATAGTTCCTCTACATCCCTTTATAAAATTTATATTAAACACAATAATTAATATCCTTCCCTTATACAATTTATATTAAACACACAGAATTCCTCTGCATTCCTTTATAAAATCTATATTAAAAACATAGTTCGTCTACATCCCTTTATAAAACCTATATTAAACACAATAATTAATCTCTTTCCCTGTATAAAATCAATATTAAAAAAACATAATTCCTCTGTACCCCTTTATAAAATCTATATTAAACACAATAATTAATCTCCTTCCCTGTATAAAATCTATATTAAAAAACATAATTCCTCTGTACCCCTTTATAAAATCTATATTAAACACAATAATTCATCTCCTTCCCTGTATAAAATGTATATAAAACACACACAATTCCTCTCCATTCCTTTATAAAATCTATATTAAAAATACACAGTTCCTCTGCATCCCTTTATAAAATCTATATTAAACATAATAATTAATCTCCTTCCCTGTATAAAATCTATATTAATCAAACAGAATTTCTCTCCATTCCTTTATAAAATCTATATTAAACAAACATAGTTCCTCTGCATCCCTTTGTAAAATCTATATTAAACACAGTAATTAATCTCCTTCCCTGTATAAAATCTATATTAAACACACAGAATTTCTCTGCATTCCTTTTTAAAATCTATATTAAACACACAAAATTGCTCTTTATCCCTTTATAAAATCTATATTAAACACAAAAATTAATCTCCTTCCCTGTATAAAATCTATATTAAACACACATAATTCCTCTCCATCCCTTTATAAAGTCTATATTAAACACATAATTTCTCTCTATCTCTTTTTAAAATGTATATTAAACACACAATTGCCCTTTATCCCTTTTTAAAATCTATATAAAACATACACAATTCCTCTCCATCCCTTTTTAAAATCTATATTAAACACACATAATTCCTCTCCATTCCTTTCTAAAATCTATATTAAACACACACAATTCCTCTCCATTCCTTTATAAAATCTATATTAAACACACATAATTGCTCTTTATCCCTTTTTAAAATCTATATTAAGCACACACAATTGCTCTTTATCCCTTTATAAAGTCTATATTAAACACAGTACTTTCTCTGCATTCCTTTATAAAATCTATATTAAACACACATAATTGCTCTTTATCCCTTTATAAAGTCTATATTAAACACAGTACTTTCTCTGCATTCCTTTATAAAATCTATATTAAACACACATCATTGCTCTTTATCCCTTTATAAAGTCTATATTAAACACAGTACTTTCTCTGCATTCCTTTATAAAATCTATATTAAACACACATAATTGCTCTTTATCCCTTTTTAAAATCTATATTAAGCACACACAATTGCTCTTTATCCCTTTATAAAGTCTATATTAAGCACAGTACTTTCTCTGCATTCCTTTTTAAAATCTATATTAAACACACATAGTTTCTCTCAATCCCTTTATAAAACCTGTATTAAACACACAGAATTCCTCTGCATTCCTATATAAAGTCCATATTAAAAAAACATAGTTCCTCTCCATCCCTTTTTAAAACCCACATTATACACACACAATTCCTCTCCATTCCTTTATAAAATCTGTATTAAAAAAACATACTTCCTCCTCATCCTTTTTTAAAATCTGTATTAAACACACACAATTCCTCTCCATTCCTTTATAAAATCTATATTAAAAAAACATACTTCCTCCTCATCCTTTTTTAAAATCTGTATTAAACACACACAATTCCTCTCCATTCCTTTATAAAATCAGTATTAAACACACAGAATTCCTCTGCATTCCTTTATGAAATCTATATTATAAAAACATAGTTCCTCTCCATCCTTTTATAAAATCTGTATTAAACACACACACAATTCCTCTCCATTCCTTTCTAAAATCTATATTGAAAAACTATAGTTCCTCTCCATCCTTTTATAAAATCTGTATTAATTACACACAATTCCTCTCTATTCCTTTAAAAAATCTATATTAAAAAAACATAGTTCCTCTCCATCCTTTTATAAAATCTGTATTAAACACACACAATTCCTCTCCATTCCTTTATAGAATCTATATTAAAAACATAGTTCCTCGTCGTTTTATAAAATCTGTATTAAACACACACCATTCCTCTCCATTCCTTTATAAAATCTATATTAAAAACATAGTTCCTCGTCGTTTTATAACATCTGTATTAAACACACAGAATTCCTCTGCATTCCTTTATAAGATCTATATTAAAAAACGTAGTTCCTCTGCATCCCTTTATAAGATCTATATTAAACACAATAATAATCTCCTTCCCTGTATAAAATCTATATTAAAAACATAATTCCTCTGCATCCCTTTATAAAATCTATATTAAACACAATAATTAATCTCCTTCCCTGTATAAATCTATATTAAACGCACACAATTCCTCTCCATTCCTTTATAAAATCTATATTAAAAAAAAGGTAGTTCCTCTCCATCCTTTTATAAAATCTGTATTAAACACACACAATTCCTCTCCATTCCTTTATAAAATCTATATTATAAAACATAGTTCCTCTGCATCCCTTTATAAGATCTATATTAAACACAATAATTAATCTCCTTCCCTGTATAAAATCTACATTAAACACACAGAATTCCTCTGCATCCCTTTATAAAATCTGTATTAAACACAGCAATTAATCTCCTTCCCTGTATAAGATCTATATTAAACACATAGAATTCCTCTGCATTCCTTTATAAAATCTATATTAAAAACGTAGTTCCTTTGCATCCCTTTACAAAATCTATATTAAGCATAATAATTAATCTCCTTCCCTGTATAAAATCTATATAAACACACAGAATTCCTCTGCATTCCTTTATAAAATCTATATTAAAAAAAAAGTTCCTCTGCATCCCTTTATAAAATTAAATTATACACACAGAATTCATCTGCATTCGTTTATAAAATCTATATTAAAAAAACATAGTTCCTCTATATCCCTTTATAAAATCTATATTAAACACAATAATTAATCTCCTTCCGTGTATAAAATCTATATTAAACACACAGAATTCCTCTGCTTTCCTTTACAAAATTATATTAAAAATCGTGGTTCCTCTGCATCCCTTTATAAAATCTATATTAAACACACAGAATTCCTCTGCATCCCTTTATAAAATCTATATTAAACACAATAATTAATCTCCTTCCCTGTATAAATCTATATTAAGCACACTGAATTCCTCTGCATTCCTCTATAAAATATATATTAAAAAAACATAGTTCCTCCCCATCCTTTTATAAAATCTATATTAAACACAATAATTAATCTCCTTCCCTGTAGAAAATCAATATAAAACACGCAATTCCTTTCCATTCCTTTATAAAATCTATACTAAAAAAACATAGATCCTCTCCATCCTTTTATAAAATCTATATTAAACACAATAATTAATCTCCTTCCCTGTATATAATCTATATTAAAAACATAGTTCCTCTGCCTCCCTTTATAAAATCTATATTAAACACAATTAATCTCCTTCCCTGTATATAATCTATTTTAAAAAAACATAATTCCTCTGTATCCCTTTATAAAATCTATATTAAACACAATAAATAATCTCCTTCCCTGTATAAAATGTATATAAAACACACACAATTCCTCTCCATTCCTTTATAAAATCTATATTAAAAAAACATAGTTCCTCTACATCCCTTTATAAAATTTATATTAAACACAATAATTAATATCCTTCCCTTATACAATTTATATTAAACACACAGAATTCCTCTGCATTCCTTTATAAAATCTATATTAAAAACATAGTTCGTCTGCATCCCTTTATAAAACCTATATTAAACACAATAATTAATCTCTTTCCCTGTATAAAATCAATATTAAAAAAACATAATTCCTCTGTACCCCTTTATAAAATCTATATTAAACACAATAATTAATCTCCTTCCCTGTATAAAATCTATATTAAAAAACATAATTCCTCTGTACCCATTTATGAAATCTATATTAAACACAATAATTGATCTCCTTCCCTGTATAAAATGTATATAAAACACACACCATTCCTCTCCATTCCTTTATAAAATCTATATTAAGAATACACAGTTCCTCTGCATCCCTTTATAAAATCTATATTAAACATAATAATTAATCTCCTTCCCTGTATAAAATCTATATTAATCAAACAGAATTCCTCTCCATTCCTTTATAAATTCCATATTAAAAAAACATAGTTCCCCAGCATCCCTTTATAAAATCTATATTAAACACAATAAATAATCTCCTTCCCTGTATAAAATGTATATAAAACACACACAATTCCTCTCCATTCCTTAATAAAATCTATATTAAAAGAACATAGTTCCTCTACATCCCTTTATTAAATTTATATTAAACACAATAATTAATATCCTTCCCTTATACAATTTATATTAAACACACAGAATTCCTCTGCATTCCTTTATAAAATCTATATTAAAAACATAGTTCGTCTACATCCCTTTATAAAACCTATATTAAACACAATAATTAATCTCTTTCCCTGTATAAAATCAATATTAAAAAAACATAATTCCTCTGTACCCCTTTATAAAATCTATATTAAACACAATAGTTAATCTCCTTCCCTGTATAAAATCTATATTAAAAAACATAATTCCTCTGTACGCCTTTATAAAATCTATATTAAACACAATAATTGATCTCCTTCCCTGTATAAAATGTATATAAAACACACACAATTCCTCTCCATTCCTTTATAAAATCTATATTAAAAATACACAGTTCCTCTGCATCCCTTTATAAAATCTATATTAAACATAATAATTAATCTCCTTCCCTGTATAAAATCTATATTAATCAAACAGAATTCCTCTCCATTCCTTTATAAATTCCATATTAAAAAAACATAGCTCCCCTGCATCCCTTTATAAAATCTATATTAAACACAATAACTAATCTCCTTCCCTGTATAAAATCTATATTAAACAAACAGAATTTCTCTCCATTCCTTTATAAAATCTATATTAAAAAAAACATACTTCCTCCTCATCCTTTTTTAAAATCTGTATTAAACACACACAATTCCTCTCCATTCCTTTATAAAATCTATATTAAAAAAAACATACTTCCTCCTCATCCTTTTCTAAAATCTGTATTAAACACACAGAATTCCTCTCCATTCCTTTATAAAATCTATATTAAAGAAACATAGTTCTTCTCCATCCCTTTATAAAATCTGTATTAAACACACAGAATTCCTCTGCATTCCTTTATGAAATCTATATTATAAAAACATACTTCCTCTCCATCCTTTTATAAAATCTGTATTAAACACACACACAATTCCACTCCATTCCTTTCTAAAATCTATATTAAAAAACTATAGTTCCTCTCCATCCTTTTATAAAATCTGTATTAATTACACACAATTCCTCTCTATTCCTTTAAAAAATCTATATTAAAAAAACATAGTTCCTCTCCATCCTTTTATAAAATCTGTATTAAACACACACAATTCATCTCCATTCCTTTATAGAATCTATATTAAAAACATAGTTCCTCGTCGTATTATAAAATCTGTATTAAACACACACCATTCCTCTCCATTCCTTTATAAAATCTATATTAAAAACATAGTTCCTCGTCGTTTTATAAAATCTGTATTAAACACACAGAATTCCTCTGCATTCCTTTATAAGATCTATATTAAAAAACGTAGTTCCTCTGCATCCCTTTATAAGATCTATATTAAACACAATAATAATCTCCTTCCCTGTATAAAATCTATATTAAAAACATAATTCCTCTGCATCCCTTTATAAAATCTATATTAAACACAATAATTAATCTCCTTCCCTGTATAAATCTATATTAAGCACACTGAATTCCTCTGCATTCCTCTATAAAATATATATTAAAAAAACATAGTTCCTCCCCATCCTTTTATAAAATCTATATTAAACACAATAATTAATCTCCTTCCCTGTAGAAAATCAATATAAAACACGCAATTCCTTTCCATTCCTTTATAAAATCTATACAAAAAAAACATAGATCCTCTCCATCCTTTTATAAAATCTATATTAAACACAATAATTAATCTCCTTCCCTGTATATAATCTATATTAAAAACATAGTTCCTCTGCCTCCCTTTATAAAATCTATACTAAACACAATAAATAATCTCCTTCCCTGTATAAAATGTATATAAAACACACACAATTCGTCTCCATTCCTTAATAAAATCTATATTAAAAGAACATAGTTCCTCTACATCCCTTTATAAAATTTATATTAAACACAATAATTAATATCCTTCCCTTATACAATTTATATTAAACACACAGAATTCCTCTGCATTCCTTTATAAAATCTATATTAAAAACATAGTTCGTCTACATCCCTTTATAAAACCTATATTAAACACAATAATTAATCTCTTTCCCTGTATAAAATCAATATTAAAAAAACATAATTCCTCTGTACCCCTTTATAAAATCTATATTAAACACAATAATTAATCTCCTTCCCTGTATAAAATCTATATTAAAAAACATAATTCCTCTGTACCCCTTTATAAAATCTATATTAAACACAATAATTGATCTCCTTCCCTGTATAAAATGTATATAAAACACACACAATTCCTCTCCATTCCTTTATAAAATCTATATTAAAAATACACAGTTCCTCTGCATCCCTTTATAAAATCTATATTAAACATAATAATTAATCTCCTTCCCTGTATAAAATCTATATTAATCAAACAGAATTCCTCTCCATTCCTTTATAAATTCCATATTAAAAAAACATAGTTCCCCTGCATCCCTTTATAAAATCTATATTAAACACAATAACTAATCTCCTTCCCTGTATAAAATCTATATTAAACAAACAGAATTTCTCTCCATTCCTTTATAAAATCTATATTAAACAAACATAGTTCCTCTGCATCCCTTTGTAAAATCTATATTCAACACAGTAATTAATCTCCTTCCCTGTATAAAATCTATATTAAACACACAGAATTTCTCTGCATTCCATTTTAAAATCTATATTAAACACACAAAATTGCTCTTTATCCCTTTATAAAATCTATATTAAACACAAAAATTAATCTCCTTCCCTGTATAAAATCTATATTAAACACACATAATTCCTCTCCATCCCTTTATAAAGTCTATATTAAACACATAATTTCTCTCTATCTCTTTTTATAATCTATATTAAACACACAATTGCCCTTTATCCCTTTTTAAAATCTATATAAAACATACACAATTCCTCTCCATCCCTTTTTAAAATCTATATTAAACACACATAATTCCTCTCCATTCCTTTCTAAAATCTATATTAAACACACACAATTCCTCTCCATTCCTTTATAAAATCTATATTAAACACACATAATTGCTCTTTATCCCTTTTTAAAATCTATATTAAGCACACACAATTGCTCTTTATCCCTTTATAAAGTCTATATTAAACACAGTACTTTCTCTGCATTCCTTTATAAAATCTATATTAAACACACATAATTGCTCTTTATCCCTTTATAAAGTCTATATTAAACACAGTACTTTCTCTGCATTCCTTTATAAAATCTATATTAAACACACATCATTGCTCTTTATCCCTTTATAAAGTCTATATTAAACACAGTACTTTCTCTGCATTCCTTTATAAAATCTATATTAAACACACATAATTGCTCTTTATCCCTTTATAAAGTCTATATTAAACACAGTACTTTCTCTGCATTCCTTTATAAAATCTATATTAAACACACATCATTGCTCTTTATCCCTTTATAAAGTCTATATTAAACACAGTACTTTCTCTGCATTCCTTTATAAAATCTATATTAAACACACATAATTGCTCTTTATCCCTTTTTAAAATCTATATTAAGCACACACAATTGCTCTTTATCCCTTTATAAAGTCTATATTAAGCACAGTACTTTCTCTGCATTCCTTTTTAAAATCTATATTAAACACACATAGTTTCTCTCAATCCCTTTATAAAAGCTGTATTAAACACACACAATTCCTCTCCATTCCTTTATAAAATCTATATTAAACACACATAATTGCTCTTTATCCCTTTTTAAAATCTATATTAAACACACATAATTGCTCTTTATCCCTTTTTAAAATCTATATTAAACACACATAATTGCTCTTTATCCCTTTTTAAAATCTATATTAAACACACATAATTGCTCTTTATCCCTTTTTAAAATCTATATTAAACACACATAATTGCTCTTTATCCCTTTTTAAAATCTATATTAAACACACATAATTGCTCTTTATCCCTTTATAAATTCTATATTAAACACACATAATTGCTCTTTATCCCTTTTTAAAATCTATATTAAACACACATAATTGCTCTTTATCCCTTTTTAAAATCTATATTAAACACACATAATTGCTCTTTATCCCTTTTTAAAATCTATATTAAACACACATAATTGCTCTTTATCCCTTTTTAAAATCTATATTAAACACACATAATTGCTCTTTATCCCTTTTTAAAATCTATATTAAACACACATAATTGCTCTTTATCCCTTTATAAAGTCTATATTAAACACACATAATTGCTCTTTATCCCTTTTTAAAATCTATATTAAACACACATAATTGCTCTTTATCCCTTTTTAAAATCTATATTAAACACACATAATTGCTCTTTATCCCTTTATAAAGTCTATATTAAACACAGTACTTTCTCTGCATTCCTTTATAAAATCTATATTAAACACACATAATTGCTCTTTATCCCTATTTAAAATCTATATTAAGCACACACAATTGCTCTTTATCCCTTTATAAAGTCTATATTAAGCACAGTACTTTCTCTGCATTCCTTTTTAAAATCTATATTAAACACACATAGTTTCTCTCAATCCCTTTATAAAACCTGTATTAAACACACACAATTCCTCTCCATTCCTTTATAAAATCTATATTATACACACATAATTGCTCTTTATCCCTTTTTAAAATCTATATTAAGCACACACAATTGCTCTTTATCCCTTTATAAAGTCTATATTAAGCACAGTACTTTCTCTACATTCCTTTTTAAAATCTATATTAAACACACATAGTTTCTCTCAATCCCTTTATAAAACCTGTATTAAACACACAGAATTCCTCTGCATTCCTATATAAAGTCCATATTAAAAAAACATAGTTCCTCTCCATCCTTTTATAAAATCTGTATTAAACACACACAATTCATCTCCATTCCTTTATAGAATCTATATTAAAAACATAGTTCCTCGTCGTTTTATAAAATCTGTATTAAACACACACCATTCCTCTCCATTCCTTTATAAAATCTATATTAAAAACATAGTTCCTCGTCGTTTTATAATATCTGTATTAAACACACAGAATTCCTCTGCATTCCTTTATAAGATCTATATTAAAAAACGTAGTTCCTCTGCATCCCTTTATAGGATCTATATTAAACACAATAATAATCTCCTTCCCTGTATAAAATCTATATTAAAAACATAATTCCTCTGCATCCCTTTATAAAATCTATATTAAACACAATAATTAATCTCCTTCCCTGTATAAATCTATATTAAGCACACTGAATTCCTCTGCATTCCTCTATAAAATATATATTAAAAAAACATAGTTCCTCCCCATCCTTTTATAAAATCTATATTAAACACAATAATTAATCTCCTTCCCTGTAGAAAATGAATATAAAACACGCAATTCCTTTCCATTCCTTTATAAAATCTATACAAAAAAAACATAGATCCTCTCCATCCTTTTATAAAATCTATATTAAACACAATAATTAATCTCCTTCCCTGTATATAATCTATATTAAAAACATAGTTCCTCTGCCTCCCTTTATAAAATCTATATTAAACACAATAAATAATCTCCTTCCCTGTATAAAATGTATATAAAACACACACAATTCCTCTCCATTCCTTTATAAAATCTATATTAAAAGAACATAGTTCCTCTACATCCCTTTATAAAATTTATATTAAACACAATAATTAATATCCTTCCCTTATACAATTTATATTAAACACACAGAATTCCTCTGCATTCCTTTATAAAATCTATATTAAAAACATAGTTCGTCTACATCCCTTTATAAAACCTATATTAAACACAATAATTAATCTCTTTCCCTGTATAAAATCAATATTAAAAAAACATAATTCCTCTGTACCCCTTTATAAAATCTATATTAAACACAATAATTAATCTCCTTCCCTGTATAAAATCTATATTAAAACACATAATTCCTCTGTACCCCTTTATAAAATCTATATTAAACACAATAATTGATCTCCTTCCCTGTATAAAATGTATATAAAACACACACAATTCCTCTCCATTCCTTTATAAAATCTATATTAAAAATACACAGTTCCTCTGCATCCCTTTATAAAATCTATATTAAACATAATAATTAATCTCCTTCCCTGTATAAAATCTATATTAATCAAACAGAATTCCTCTCCATTCCTTTATAAATTCCATATTAAAAAAACATAGTTCCCCTGCATCCCTTTATAAAATCTATATTAAACACAATAACTAATCTCCTTCCCTGTATAAAATCTATATTAAACAAACAGAATTTCTCTCCATTCCTTTATAAAATCTATATTAAACAAACATAGTTCCTCTGCATCCCTTTGTAAAATCTATATTAAACACAGTAATTAATCTCCTTCCCTGTATAAAATCTATATTAAACACACAGAATTTCTCTGCATTCCTTTTTAAAATCTATATTAAACACACAAAATTGCTCTTTATCCCTTTATAAAATCTATATTAAACACAAAAATTAATCTCCTTCCCTGTATAAAATCTATATTAAACACACATAATTCCTCTCCATCCCTTTATAAAGTCTATATTAAACACATAATTTCTCTCTATCTCTTTTTAAAATGTATATTAAACACACAATTGCCCTTTATCCCTTTTTAAAATCTATATAAAACATACACAATTCCTCTCCATCCCTTTTTAAAATCTATATTAAACACACATAATTCCTCTCCATTCCTTTCTAAAATCTATATTAAACACACACAATTCCTCTCCATTCCTTTATAAAATCTATATTAAATACACATAATTGCTCTTTATCCCTTTTTAAAATCTATATTAAGCACACACAATTGCTCTTTATCCCTTTATAAAGTCTATATTAAACACAGTACTTTCTCTGCATTCCTTTATAAAATCTATATTAAACACACATAATTGCTCTTTATCCCTTTATAAAGTCTATATTAAACACAGTACTTTCTCTGCATTCCTTTATAAAATCTATATTAAACACACATCATTGCTCTTTATCCCTTTATAAAGTCTATATTAAACACAGTACTTTCTCTGCATTCCTTTATAAAATCTATATTAAACACACATAATTGCTCTTTATCCCTTTTTAAAATCTATATTAAACACACATAATTGCTCTTTATCCCTTTTTAAAATCTATATTAAACACACATAATTGCTCTTTATCCCTTTTTAAAATCTATATTAAACACACATAATTGCTCTTTATCCCTTTATAAAGTCTATATTAAACACACATAATTGCTCTTTATCCCTTTTTAAAATCTATATTAAACACACATAATTGCTCTTTATCCCTTTTTAAAATCTATATTAAACACACATAATTGCTCTTTATCCCTTTTTAAAATCTATATTAAACACACATAATTGCTCTTTATCCCTTTATAAAGTCTATATTAAACACAGTACTTTCTCTGCATTCCTTTATAAAATCTATATTAAACACACATAATTGCTCTTTATCCCTTTTTAAAATCTATATTAAGCACACACAATTGCTCTTTATCCCTTTATAAAGTCTATATTAAGCACAGTACTTTCTCTGCATTCCTTTTTAAAATCTATATTAAACACACATAGTTTCTCTCAATCCCTTTATAAAACCTGTATTAAACACACACAATTCCTCTCCATTCCTTTATAAAATCTATATTAAACACACATAATTGCTCTTTATCCCTTTTTAAAATCTATATTAAGCACACACAATTGCTCTTTATCCCTTTATAAAGTCTATATTAACCACAGTACTTTCTCTACATTCCTTTTTAAAATCTATATTAAACACACATAGTTTCTCTCAATCCCTTTATAAAACCTGTATTAAACACACAGAATTCCTCTGCATTCCTATATAAAGTCCATATTAAAAAAACATAGTTCCTCTCCATCCCTTTTTAAAACCCACATTATACACACACAATTCCTCTCCATTCCTTTATAAAATCTATATTAAAAAAACATAGTTCCTCTCCATCCTTTTATAAAATCTATATTGAAACACATACAATTCCTCTCCATTCCTTTATAAAATCTATATTAAACACACATAATTTCTCTCCATTCCTTTATAAAATCTATATTGAAACACATACAATTCCTCTCCATCCTTTATAAAATCTATATTGAAACACATACAATTCCTCTCCATTCCTTTATAAAATCTATATTAAACACACATAATTTCTCTCCATTCCTTTATAAAATCTATATTAAACACACATAATTCCTCTCCATCCTTTATAAAATCTATATTGAAACACATACAATTCCTCTCCATCCTTTTATAAAATCTATATTAAACACACACAATTCCTCTCCATTCCTTTATAAAATCTATATTAAACACACATAATTTCTCTCCATCCCTTTTTAAAATCTATATTATACACACACAATTCCTCTCCATCCTTTTATAAAATCTATATTAAACACACACAATTCCTCTCCATTCCTTTATAAAATCTATATTAAACACACATAATTTCTCTCCATCCCTTTTTAAAATCTATATTATACACACACAATTCCTCTCCATTCCTTTATAAAATCTATATTAAACACACATAATTTCTCTCCATCCTTTTATAAAATCTATATTAAACACACATAATTTCTCTCCATTCCTTTATAAAATCTATATTAAACACACACAATTCCTCTCCATTCCTTTATAAAATCTATATAAAACACACACAATTCCTCTCCATTCCTTTATAAAATCTATATTATACACACACAATTCCTCTCCATTCCTTTATAAAATCTATATTAAACACACACAATTCCTCTCCATTCCTTTATAAAATCTATATTAAACACACATAATTTCTCTCCATCCTTTTATAAAATCTATATTAAACACACACAATTCCTCTCCATTCCTTTATAAAATCTATATTAAACACACATAATTTCTCTCCATTCCTTTATAAAATCTATATAAAACACACACAATTCCTCTCCATTCCTTTATAAAATCTATATTATACACACACAATTCCTCTCCATTCCTTTATAAAATCTATATTAAACACACACAATTCCTCTCCATTCCTTTATAAAATCTATATTAAACACACATAATTTCTCTCCATCCTTTTATAAAATCTATATTAGACACACACAATTCCTCTCCATTCCTTTATAAAATCTATATTAAACACACATAATTTCTCTCCATCCCTTTTTAAAATCTATATTATACACACACAATTGCTCTTTATCCCTTTTTAAAATCTATATTAAGCACACACAATTGCTCTTTATCCCTTTATAAAGTCTATATTAAGCACAGTACTTTCTCTGCATTCCTTTTTAAAATCTATATTAAACACACATAGTTTCTCTCAATCCCTTTATAAAACCTGTATTAAACACACAGAATTCCTCTGCATTCCTATATAAAGTCCATATTAAAAAAACATAGTTCCTCTCCATCCCTTTTTAAAACCCACATTATACACACACAATTCCTCTCCATTCCTTTATAAAATCTATATTAAAAAAACATAGTTCCTCTCCATCCTTTTATAAAATCTATATTAAAACACATACAATTCCTCTCCATTCCTTTATAAAATCTATATTAAAAAAAACATACTTCCTCCTCATCCTTTTTTAAAATCTGTATTAAACACACACAATTCCTCTCCATTCCTTTATAAAATCTATATTAAAAAAAACATACTTCCTCCTCATCCTTTTCTAAAATCTGTATTAAACACACAGAATTCCTCTCCATTCCTTTATAAAATCTATATTAAAGAAACATAGTTCTTCTCCATCCCTTTATAGAATCTGTATTAAACACACAGAATTCCTCTGCATTCCTTTATGAAATCTATATTATAAAAACATAGTTCCTCTCCATCCTTTTATAAAATCTGTATTAAACACACACACAATTCCTCTCCATTCCTTTCTAAAATCTATATTAAAAAACTATAGTTCCTCTCCATCCTTTTATAAAATCTGTATTAATTACACACAATTCCTCTCTATTCCTTTAAAAAATCTATATTAAAAAAACATAGTTCCTCTCCATCCTTTTATAAAATCTGTATTAAACACACACAATTCCTCTCCATTCCTTTATAGAATCTATATTAAAAACATAGTTCCTCGTCGTTTTATAAAATCTGTATTAAACACACACCGTTCCTCTCCATTCCTATATAAAATCTATATTAAAAACATAGTTCCTCGTCGTTTTATAAAATCTGTATTAAACACACAGAATTCCTCTGCATTCCTTTATAAGATCTATATTAAAAAACGTAGTTCCTCTGCATCCCTTTATAAGATCTATATTAAACACAATAATAATCTCCTTCCCTGTATAAAATCTATATTAAAAACATAATTCCTCTGCATCCCTTTATAAAATCTATATTAAACACAATAATTAATCTCCTTCCCTGTATAAATCTATATTAAACGCACACAATTCCTCTCCATTCCTTTATAAAATCTATATTAAAAAAAAGGTAGTTCGTTCCTCTCCATCCTTTTATAAAATCTGTATTAAACACACACAATTCCTCTCCATTCCTTTATAAAATCTATATTATAAAACATAGTTCCTCTGCATCCCTTTATAAGATCTATATTAAACACAATAATTAATCTCCTTCCCTGTATAAAATCTATATTAAAAAACATAATTCCTCTGCATCCCTTTATAAAACCTATATTAAACACAATAATTAATCTCCTTCCCTGTATAAATCCATATTAAACGCACACAATTCCTCTCCATTCCTTTATAAAATCTATATTAGAAAAACATAGTTCCTCATCATCCTTTTATAAAATCTGTATTAAACACACACAATTCCTCTCCATTCCTTAATAAAATCTATATTAAAAAAAACATAGTTCCTCTCCATCCTTTTATAAAATCTATATTAAACACACAGAATTCCTCTGCATTCCTTTATAAAATCTATATTAAAAAATATAGTTCCTCTGCATCCCTTTATAAAATATATATTAAACACAATAATTAATCTCCTTCCCTGTATAAAATCTACATTAAACACACAGAATTCCTCTGCATCCCTTTATAAAATCTATATTAAACACAGCAATTAATCTCCTTCCCTGTATAAGATCTATATTAAACACATAGAATTCCTCTGCATTCCTTTATAAAATCTATATTAAAAACGTAGTTCCTTTGCATCCCTTTACAAAATCTATATTAAGCATAATAATTAATCTCCTTCCCTGTATAAAAGCTATATAAACACACAGAATTCCTCTGCATTCCTTTATAAAATCTATATTAAAAAAAAAGTTCCTCTGCATCCCTTTATAAAATTAAATTATACACACAGAATTCATCTGCATTCGTTTATAAAATCTATATTAAAAAAAACATAGTTCCTCTATATCCCTTTATAAAATCTATATTAAACACAATAATTAATCTCCTTCCGTGTATAAAATCTATATTAAACACACAGAATTCCTCTGCTTTCCTTTACAAAATTATATTAAAAAACGTGGTTCCTCTGCATCCCTTTATAAAATCTATATTAAACACACAGAATTCCTCTGCATCCCTTTATAAAATCTATATTAAACACAATAAATAATCTCCTTCCCTGTATAAATCTATATTAAGCACACTGAATTCCTCTGCATTCCTCTATAAAATATATATTAAAAAAACATAGTTCCTCCCCATCCTTTTATAAAATCTATATTAAACACAATAATTAATCTCCTTCCCTGTAGAAAATCAATATAAAACACGCAATTCCTTTCCATTCCTTTATAAAATCTATACTAAAAAAACATAGATCCTCTCCATCCTTTTATAAAATCTATATTAAACACAATAATTAATCTCCTTCCCTGTATATAATCTATATTAAAAACATAGTTCCTCTGCCTCCCTTTATAAAATCTATATTAAACACAATTAATCTCCTTCCCTGTATATAATCTATTTTAAAAAAACATAATTCCTCTGTATCCCTTTATAAAATCTATATTAAACACAATAAATAATCTCCTTCCCTGTATAAAATGTATATAAAACACACACAATTCCTCTCCATTCCTTTATAAAATCTATATTAAAAAAACATAGTTCCTCTACATCCCTTTATAAAATTTATATTAAACACAATAATTAATATCCTTCCCTTATACAATTTATATTAAACACACAGAATTCCTCTGCATTCCTTTATAAAATCTATATTAAAAACATAGTTCGTCTGCATCCCTTTATAAAACCTATATTAAACACAATAATTAATCTCTTTCCCTGTATAAAATCAATATTAAAAAAACATAATTCCTCTGTACCCCTTTATAAAATCTATATTAAACACAATAATTAATCTCCTTCCCTGTATAAAATCTATATTAAAAAACATAATTCCTCTGTACCCATTTATGAAATCTATATTAAACACAATAATTGATCTCCTTCCCTGTATAAAATGTATATAAAACACACACCATTCCTCTCCATTCCTTTATAAAATCTATATTAAAAATACACAGTTCCTCTGCATCCCTTTATAAAATCTATATTAAACATAATAATTAATCTCCTTCCCTGTATAAAATCTATATTAATCAAACAGAATTCCTCTCCATTCCTTTATAAATTCCATATTAAAAAAACATAATTCCCCAGCATCCCTTTATAAAATCTATATTAAACACAATAATTAATCTCCTTCCCTGTATAAAATCTCTATTAAACAAACAGAATTCCTCTCCATTCCTTTATAAAATCTATATTAAACAAACATAGTTCCTCTGCATCCCTTTGTAAAATCTATATTAAACACACTAATTAATCTCCTTCCCTGTATAAAATCTATATTAAGCACACAGAATTCCTCTGATTTCCTTTTTAAAATCTATATTAAACACACACAATTGCTCTTTATCCCTTTATAAAATCTATATTAAACACAATAATTAATCTCCTTCCCTGTATAAAATCTATATTAAACACACATAATTCCTCTCCATCCCTTTATAAAGTCTATATTAAACACATAATTTCTCTCTATCTCTTTTTAAAATCTATATTAAACACACAATTGCCCTTTATCCCTTTTTAAAATGTATATAAAACATACACAATTCGTCTCCATCCCTTTTTAAAATCTATATTAAACACACACAATTCCTCTCCATTCCTTTATAAAATCTATATTAAACACACATAATTTCTCTCCATCCCTTTTTAAAATCTATATTAAACACACACAATTGCTCTTTATCCCTTTTTAAAATCTATATTAAACACAGTACTTTCTCTCCATTCCTTTTTAAAATCTATATTAAACACACATAATTTCTCTCAATTCCTGTATAAAATCTATATTAAACACATACAATTCCTCTCCATTCCTTTATAAAATCTATATTAAAAAAAACATACTTCCTCCTCATCCTTTTCTAAAATCTGTATTAAACACATACAATTCCTCTCCATTCCTTTATAAAATCTATATTAAAAAAAACATACTTCCTCCTCATCCTTTTCTAAAATCTGTATTAAACACATACAATTCCTCTCCATTCCTTTATAAAATCTATATTAAAAAAACATAGTTCCTCTCCATCCTTTTATAAAATCTATATTAAAAAAAACATACTTCCTCTTCATCCTTTTATAAAATCTGTATTAAACACACACAATTCCTCTCCATTCCTTTATAAAATCTATATTAAAAAAAACATACTTCCTCCTCATCCTTTTCTAAAATCTGTATTAAACACACACAATTCCTCTCCATTCCTTTATAAAATCTATATTAAAAAAAAACATACTTCCTCCTCATCCTTTTCTAAAATCTGTATTAAACACATACAATTCCTCTCCATTCCTTTATAAAATCTATATTAAAAAAAAACATACTTCCTCCTCATCCTTTTCTAAAATCTGTATTAAACACACACAATTCCTCTCCATTCCTTTATAAAATCTATATTAAAAAAAACATACTTCCTCCTCATCCTTTTCTAAAATCTGTATTAAACACACACAATTCCTCTGCATTCCTTTATAAAATCTATATTATAAAAACATAGTTCCTCTCCATTCCTTTATAAAATCTATATTAAAAAAACATAGTTCTTCTCCATCCCTTTATAAAATCTGTATTAAACACACAGAATTCCTCTGCATTCCTTTATAAAATCTATATTAAAAAAACATAGTTCTTCTCCATCCCTTTATAAAATCTGTATTAAACACACAGAATTCCTCTGCATTCCTTTATAAAATCTATATTAAAAAAACATAGTTCTTCTCCATCCCTTTATAAAATCTGTATTAAACACACAGAATTCCTCTGCATTCCTTTTTAAAATCTATTTTAAACACACACAATTGCTCTTTATCCCTTTTTAAAATCTATATTAAACACACACAATTGCTCTTTATCCCTTTTTAAAATCTATATTAAACACAGTACTTTCTCTCCATTCCTTTTTAAAATCTATATTAAACACACATAATTTCTCTCAATTCCAGTATAAAATCTATATTAAACACATACAATTCCTCTCCATTCCTTTATAAAATCTATATTAAAAAAACATAGTTCCTCTCCATCCTTTTATAAGATCTATATTAAACACATACAATTCCTCTCCATTCCTTTATAAAATCTATATTAAAAAAACATAGTTCCTCTCCATCCTTTTATAAAATCTGTATTAAACACGCAGAATTCCTCTGCATTCCTTTATGAATTCTATATTATAAAAACATAGTTCCTCTCCATCCCTTTAAAAAATCTGTATTAAACACACACAATTCCTCTCCATTCCTTTATAAAATCTATATTAAAAAAACGTAGTTCCTCTCCATCCTTTTATAAAACAACACACACATTTCTTCTCCATTCCTTTATAAAATCTATATTAAAAACATAGTTCCTCGTCGTTTTATAAAATCTGTATTAAACACACACAATTCCTCTCCATTGCTTTATAAAATCTATATTAAAAACATAGTTCCTCGTCGTTTTATAAAATCTGTATTAAACACACAGAATTCCTCTACATTCCTTTATAAGATCTATATTAAAAAACGTAGTTCCTCTGCATCGCTTTATAAGATCTATATTAAACACAACCTTCCCTGTATAAAATCTATATTAAAACATATTTCCTCTGCATCCCTTTATAAAATCTATATTAATCACAATAATTAATCTCCTTCCCTGTATAAATCTATTATAAACGCACACAATTCGTCTCCATTCCTTTATAAAATCTATATTAAAAAAAACATAGTTCCTCCTCCTCCTTCTATAAAATCTGTATTAAAAACACACAATTCCTTTCCATTCCTTTATAAAATCTATATTGAACCCACACAATTCCTCTCCATCCCTTTATAAAATCTATATAAAACACACACAATTCCTCTCCATTCCTTTATATAATCTATATTAAACACACACAATTCCTCTCCATTCCTTTATAAAATCTATATTAAACACACATAATTTCTCTCCATCCCTGTATAAAATCTATGTTAAACACACACAATTCCTCTCCATCCTTGTATAAAATCTATATTAAACACACACAATTCCTCTCCATCCCTTTATAAAATCTATATTAAACACACATAATTTCTCTCCATCCCTATATAAAATCTATATTAAACACACATAATTACACTCCATTCCTGTATAAAATCTATATTAAACACACATAATTCCTCTCCATTCCTTTATAAAATCTATATTAAACACAATTATTCCTCTCCATTCCTTTATAAAATGTATACTAAACACACATAACTCCTCTCCATTCGTTTATAAAATATATATTAAACACAATTATTCCTCTACATTCCTTTATAAAATCTATATTAAACAAACATAATTCCTATCCGTTCCTTTATAAAATCTATATTAAGCACAATTATTCCTCTCCATTCCTTTATAAAATCTATATTAAACACACATAATTCCTCTCTATTCCTTTAGAAAATCTATATTAAACACAATAATTCCTCTCCATTCCTATACAAAATCTATATTAAACACACATAATTCCTCTCCATTCCTTTACAAAATCTATATTAAACGCAATAATTCCTCTCCATCCCTTTATAAAATCTATATTAAACGCAATAATTCCTCTCCATTCCTTTATAAAATCTATATTAAACGCAATAATTCCTCTCTATTCCTTTACAAAATCTATATTAAACACACAGAATTCCTCTGCATCCCTTTATAAAATCTATATTAAACACAATAATTAATCTCTTTCCCTGCGTAAAATCTATATTAAACACACAGAATTCCTCTGCTTTCCTTTACAAAATTATATTAAAAAACGTGGTTCCTCTGCATCCCTTTATAAAATCTATATTAAACACACAGAATTCCTCTGCATCCCTTTATAAAATCTATAATAAACACAATAATTAATCTCCTTCCGTGTATAAAATCTATATTAAACACACAGAATTCCTGTGCTTTCCTTTACAAAATTATATTAAAAAACGTGGTTCCTCTGCATCCCTTTATAAAATCTATATTAAACACACAGAATTCCTCTGCATCCCTTTATAAAATCTATATTAAACACAATAATTAATCTCCTTCCCTGTATAAATCTATATTAAGCACACTGAATTCCTCTGCATTCCTCTATAAAATATATATTAAAAAACATAGTTCCTCCCCATCCTTTTATAAAATCTATTTTAAACACAATAATTAGTCTCCTTCCCTGTAGAAAATCAATATAAAATAGATAGATTTTATAATTCCTCTCCATTCCTTTACAAAATCTATATTAAACGCAATAATTCCTCTCCATCCCTTTATAAAATCTATATTGAACGCAATAGTTCCTCTCCATTCCTTTATAAAATCTATATTAAACGCAATAATTCCTCTCCATTCCTTTACAAAATCTATATTAAACACACAGAATTCCTCTGCATCCCTTTATAAAATCTATATTAAGCACAATAATTAATCTCCTTTCCTGTATAAGATCTATATTAAACAAACAGAATTCCTCTGCATCCCTTTATAAAATCTATATTAAACACAATAATTAATCTCCTTCCCTGTATAAAATCTATATTAAACACACAGAAGTCGTCTGCATCCCTTTATAAAATCTATATAAAACACAATAATTAATCTCCTTCTCTGTATAAAGTCTATATTAGACACACAGAATTCCTCTGCATCTCTTTATAAAATCTATATTAAACACAATTAATCTACTTCCTTGTATAAAATCTATATTTAACACACAGAATTCCTCTGCATCCCTTTATAAAATCTATATTAAACACAATAATTAATCTCCTTCCCTGTATAAAATCTATATTAAACACACAGAATTCCTCTGCATTCCTTTATAAAATCTATATTAAAAACATAGTTCCTTTGCATCCCTTTATAAAATCTATATTAAACTTAATAATTAATCTCCTTCCCTGTATAAAATCTATATTACCACACAGAATTCCTCTGCATTCCTTTATAAAATCAATATTAAAAAAACATAGTTCCTCTGCATCCCATTATAAAATCTATATTAAACACAATAATTAATCTCCTTCCCTGTATAATGTCTATATTAAACACACACAATTCCTCTGTATTCCTTTATAATATCTATATTGAACACACTTATTCCTCTATATTCCTTTATACAATCTATATTAAACACACATAATTCCTCTCCGTTCCTTTATAAAATCTATATTAAGCACAATTATTCCTCTCCATTCCTTTATAAAATCTGTATTAAACACATATAATTCCTCTCTATTCCTTTAGAAAATCTATATTAAACACAATAATTCCTCTCCATTCCTTTAAAAAATCTATATTAAACACACATAATTCCTCTCCATTCCTTTACAAAATCTATATTAAACGCAATAATTCCTCTCCATCCCTTTATAAAATCTATATTAAACACACAGAATTCCTCAGCATCCCTTTATAAAATCTATATTAAACACAATAATTAATCTCCTTCCCTGTATAAGATCTATTTTAAACAAACAGAATTCCTCTGCATCCCTTTATAAAATCTATATTAAACACAATAATTAATCTCCTTCCCTGTATAAAATCTATATTAAACACACAGAAGTCTTCTGCATCCCTTTATAAAATCTATATTAAACACAATAATTAATCTCCTTCTCTGTATAAAATCTATATTAGACACACGGAATTCCTCTCCATCTCTTTAAAAAAATTTATATTAAACACAATAATCAATCTCCTTCCTTGTATAAAATCTATATTTAACACACAGAATTCCTCTGCATCCCTTTATAAAATCTATATTAAACACAATAATTAATCTCCTTCCCTGTATAAAATCTATATTAAACACACACAATTCCTCTGCATTCCTTTATAAAATCTATATTAAAACATAGTTCCTCTGCATCCCTTTATAAAATCTATATTAAACATAATAATTATTCTCCTTCCCTGTATAAAATCTATATAAACACACAGAATTCCTCTGCATTCCTTTATAAAATCTATATTAAAAAAACGTAGTTCCCCTGCATCCCTTTATAAAGTCTAAATTAAACACACAGAATTCCACTGCATTCCTTTATAAAATCTATATACATAGTTCCTCTGCATCCCTTTATAAAATCTAAATTAAACACACAGTATTCCTCTGTATTCCTTTATAAAATCTATATTAAAAAAAACATAGTTCCTCTGCATCGCTTTATAAAATCTATATTAAACACACAGAATTCCTCTCCATTCCTTTATATAATCTATATTAAACACACACAATTCCTCTCCATTCCTTTATAAAATCTATATTAAACACACATAATTTCTCTCCATCCCTGTATAAAATCTATGTTAAACACACACAATTCCTCTCCATCCTTGTATAAAATCTATATTAAACACACACAATTCCTCTCCATCCCTTTATAAAATCTATATTAAACACACATAATTTCTCTCCATCCCTATATAAAATCTATATTAAACACACATAATTACACTCCATTCCTGTATAAAATCTATATTAAACACACATAATTCCTCTCCATTCCTTTATAAAATCTATATTAAACACAATTATTCCTCTCCATTCCTTTATAAAATGTATACTAAACACACATAACTCCTCTCCATTCGTTTATAAAATATATATTAAACACAATTATTCCTCTACATTCCTTTATAAAATCTATATTAAACAAACATAATTCCTATCCGTTCCTTTATAAAATCTATATTAAGCACAATTATTCCTCTCCATTCCTTTATAAAATCTATATTAAACACACATAATTCCTCTCTATTCCTTTAGAAAATCTATATTAAACACAATAATTCCTCTCCATTCCTATACAAAATCTATATTAAACACACATAATTCCTCTCCATTCCTTTACAAAATCTATATTAAACGCAATAATTCCTCTCCATCCCTTTATAAAATCTATATTAAACGCAATAATTCCTCTCCATTCCTTTATAAAATCTATATTAAACGCAATAATTCCTCTCTATTCCTATACAAAATCTATATTAAACACACAGAATTCCTCTGCATCCCTTTATAAAATCTATATTAAACACAATAATTAATCTCTTTCCCTGCGTAAAATCTATATTAAACACACAGAATTCCTCTGCTTTCCTTTACAAAATTATATTAAAAAACGTGGTTCCTCTGCATCCCTTTATAAAATCTATATTAAACACACAGAATTCCTCTGCATCCCTTTATAAAATCTATAATAAACACAATAATTAATCTCCTTCCGTGTATAAAATCTATATTAAACACACAGAATTCCTGTGCTTTCCTTTACAAAATTATATTAAAAAACGTGGTTCCTCTGCATCCCTTTATAAAATCTATATTAAACACACAGAATTCCTCTGCATCCCTTTATAAAATCTATATTAAACACAATAATTAATCTCCTTCCCTGTATAAATCTATATTAAGCACACTGAATTCCTCTGCATTCCTCTGTAAAATATATATTAAAAAACATAGTTCCTCCCCATCCTTTTATAAAATCTATATTAAACACAATAATTAGTCTCCTTCCCTGTAGAAAATCAATATAAAATAGATAGATTTTATAATTCCTCTCCATTCCTTTACAAAATCTATATTAAACGCAATAATTCCTCTCCATCCCTTTATAAAATCTATATTGAACGCAATAGTTCCTCTCCATTCCTTTATAAAATCTATATTAAACGCAATAATTCCTCTCCATTCCTTTACAAAATCTATATTAAACACACAGAATTCCTCTGCATCCCTTTATAAAATCTATATTAAGCACAATAATTAATCTCCTTTCCTGTATAAGATCTATATTAAACAAACAGAATTCCTCTGCATCCCTTTATAAAATCTATATTAAACACAATAATTAATCTCCTTCCCTGTATAAAATCTATATTAAACACACAGAAGTCGTCTGCATCCCTTTATAAAATCTATATAAAACACAATAATTAATCTCCTTCTCTGTATAAAATCTATATTAGACACACAGAATTCCTCTGCATCTCTTTATAAAATCTATATTAAACACAATTAATCTACTTCCTTGTATAAAATCTATATTTAACACACAGAATTCCTCTGCATCCCTTTATAAAATCTATATTAAACACAATAATTAATCTCCTTCCCTGTATAAAATCTATATTAAACACACAGAATTCCTCTGCATTCCTTTATAAAATCTATATTAAAAACATAGTTCCTTTGCATCCCTTTATAAAATCTATATTAAACTTAATAATTAATCTCCTTCCCTGTATAAAATCTATATTACCACACAGAATTCCTCTGCATTCCTTTATAAAATCAATATTAAAAAAACATAGTTCCTCTGCATCCCATTATAAAATCTATATTAAACACAATAATTAATCTCCTTCCCTGTATAATATCTATATTAAACACACAGAATTCCTCTGTATTCCTTTATAATATCTATATTAAACACACTTATTCCTCTATATTCCTTTATACAATCTATATTAAACACACATAATTCCTCTCCGTTCCTTTATAAAATCTATATTAAGCACAATTATTCCTCTCCATTCCTTTATAAAATCTGTATTAAACACATATAATTCCTCTCTATTCCTTTAGAAAATCTATATTAAACACAATAATTCCTCTCCATTCCTTTAAAAAATCTATATTAAACACACATAATTCCTCCATTCCTTTACAAAATCTATATTAAACGCAATAATTCCTCTCCATCCCTTTATAAAATCTATATTAAACACACAGAATTCCTCAGCATCCCTTTATAAAATCTATATTAAACACAATAATTAATCTCCTTCCCTGTATAAGATCTATTTTAAACAAACAGAATTCCTCTGCATCCCTTTATAAAATCTATATTAAACACAATAATTAATTTCCTTCCCTGTATAAAATCTATATTAAACACACAGAATTCCTCTGCATCCCTTTATAAAATCTATAATAAACACAATAATTAATCTCCTTCCGTGTATAAAATCTATATTAAACACACAGAATTCCTGTGCTTTCCTTTACAAAATTATATTAAAAAACGTGGTTCCTCTGCATCCCTTTATAAAATCTATATTAAACACAGAATTCCTCTGCATCCCTTTATAAAATCTATATTAAACACAATAATTAATCTCCTTCCCTGTATAAATCTATATTAAGCACACTGAATTCCTCTGCATTCCTCTATAAAATATATATTAAAAAACATAGTTCCTCCCCATCCTTTTATAAAATCTATTTTAAACACAATAATTAGTCTCCTTCCCTGTAGAAAATCAATATAAAATAGATAGATTTTATAATTCCTCTCCATTCCTTTACAAAATCTATATTAAACGCAATAATTCCTCTCCATCCCTTTATAAAATCTATATTGAACGCAATAGTTCCTCTCCATTCCTTTATAAAATCTATATTAAACGCAATAATTCCTCTCCATTCCTTTACAAAATCTATATTAAACACACAGAATTCCTCTGCATCCCTTTATAAAATCTATATTAAGCACAATAATTAATCTCCTTTCCTGTATAAGATCTATATTAAACAAACAGAATTCCTCTGCATCCCTTTATAAAATCTATATTAAACACAATAATTAATCTCCTTCCCTGTATAAAATCTATATTAAACACACAGAAGTCGTCTGCATCCCTTTATAAAATCTATATAAAACACAATAATTAATCTCCTTCTCTGTATAAAGTCTATATTAGACACACAGAATTCCTCTGCATCTCTTTATAAAATCTATATTAAACACAATTAATCTACTTCCTTGTATAAAATCTATATTTAACACACAGAATTCCTCTGCATCCCTTTATAAAATCTATATTAAACACAATAATTAATCTCCTTCCCTGTATAAAATCTATATTAAACACACAGAATTCCTCTGCATTCCTTTATAAAATCTATATTAAAAACATAGTTCCTTTGCATCCCTTTATAAAATCTATATTAAACTTAATAATTAATCTCCTTCCCTGTATAAAATCTATATTACCACACAGAATTCCTCTGCATTCCTTTATAAAATCAATATTAAAAAAACATAGTTCCTCTGCATCCCATTATAAAATCTATATTAAACACAATAATTAATCTCCTTCCCTGTATAATATCTATATTAAACACACAGAATTCCTCTGTATTCCTTTATAATATCTATATTAAACACACTTATTCCTCTATATTCCTTTATACAATCTATATTAAACACACATAATTCCTCTCCGTTCCTTTATAAAATCTATATTAAGCACAATTATTCCTCTCCATTCCTTTATAAAATCTGTATTAAACACATATAATTCCTCTCTATTCCTTTAGAAAATCTATATTAAACACAATAATTCCTCTCCATTCCTTTAAAAAATCTATATTAAACACACATAATTCCTCTCCATTCCTTTACAAAATCTATATTAAACGCAATAATTCCTCTCCATCCCTTTATAAAATCTATATTAAACACACAGAATTCCTCAGCATCCCTTTATAAAATCTATATTAAACACAATAATTAATCTCCTTCCCTGTATAAGATCTATTTTAAACAAACAGAATTCCTCTGCATCCCTTTATAAAATCTATATTAAACACAATAATTAATCTCCTTTCCTGTATAAAATCTATATTAAACACACAGAAGTCTTCTGCATCCCTTTATAAAATCTATATTAAACACAATAATTAATCTCCTTCTCTGTATAAAATCTATATTAGACACACGGAATTCCTCTCCATCTCTTTAAAAAAATTTATATTAAACACAATAATCAATCTCCTTCCTTGTATAAAATCTATATTTAACACACAGAATTCCTCTGCATCCCTTTATAAAATCTATATTAAACACAATAATTAATCTCCTTCCCTGTATAAAATCTATATTAAACACACACAATTCCTCTGCATTCCTTTATAAAATCTATATTAAAACATAGTTCCTCTGCATCCCTTTATAAAATCTATATTAATCATAATAATTATTCTCCTTCCCTGTATAAAATCTATATAAACACACAGAATTCCTCTGCATTCCTTTATAAAATCTATATTAAAAAAACGTAGTTCCTCTGCATCCCTTTATAAAATCTAAATTAAACACACAGAATTCCACTGCATTCCTTTATAAAATCTATATACATAGTTCCTCTGCATCCCTTTATAAAATCTAAATTAAACACACAGTATTCCTCTGTATTCCTTTATAAAATCTATAAAAAAAAAACATAGTTCCTCTGCATCGCTTTATAAAATCTATATTAAACACACAGAATTCCTCTGCATTCCTTTATAAAACCTATATTAAACAAACATAGTTCCTCTGCATCCCTTTATAAAATCTACATTAAACACAATAATTAATCTCCTTCCCTGTATAAAATCTATATAAAACACACAATTCTTATCCATTTCTTTATAAAATCTATATTACAAAAACATACTTCCTCTGCATCCCTTTACAAAATCTATATTAAACACAATAATTAATCTCCTTCCGTGTATATTATCTATATAAAACAAACACAATTCCACTCCATTCCTTTATAAAATCTGTATTAAAAAACATAGTTCCTCTGCATCCCTTTATAAATCTATATTAAACATAACATTTAATCTCCTTCCCTGTATAAAATCTATATTAAACAAACATAATTCCTCTGCATTCCTTTATAAAATCTATATTAAAAAAACATAGTTCCTCTGCATCCCTTTATAAAATCTATATTAAACACAATAATTAATCTCCTTCCCTGTATAATATCTATATTAAACACACAGAATTCCTCTGCATTCCTTTATAAAATCTATATTAAAAAAAACATAGTTCCTCTGCATCCCTTTATAAAATCTATATTAAACACACAGAATTCCATTGCATCCCTTTATAAAATCTATATTAAACACAATAATTGATCTCCTTCCCTGTATAAAGTCTATATAAATCACACACAATTCCTCTCCATTCCGTTATAAAATCTATATTAAAAAACATAGTCCTCTGCATCCCTTTACAAAATCTATATTAAACACAATAATTAATCTGCTTCCCTGTATAAAATCTATATTAAAACATAATTCTTCTGCATCCCTTTATAAAAACTATATTAAACACAATAATTAATCTCCTTCCCTGAATAATATCTATATAAAACAAACACAATTCCTCTCCATTCCTTTATAAAATCTATATTAAAAAAACATAGTTCCTCTGCATCCCTTTATGAAATCTATTTAAAACACAATAATTAATCTCCTTCCCTGTATAAAATCTATAATAAACACACAGAATTCCTCTGCATTCCTTTATAAAATCTGTATTAAACACAACAATTAATCTCCTTCCCTGTATAAAATCTATATTAAAATATAATTTTTCTGCATCCCTTTATAAAAACTATATTAAACACAATAATTAATCTCCTTCCCTGTATAATATCTATATAAAACACACACAATTCCTCTCCATTCCTTTATAAAATCTATATTAAAAAAACATAGTTCCTCTGCATCCCTTTATAAAATCTATATTAAACACAATAATTAATCTCCTTCCCTGTATAAAATCTATATTAAACACACAGAATTCCTCTGCATCTCTTTATAAAATCTATATTAAACACAATAATTAATCTCCTTCCCTGTATAAAATCTACATTAAACACACAGAATTCCTCTGCATCCCTTTATAAAATCTATATTAAACACAGCAATTAATCTCCTTCCCTGTATAAGATCTATATTAAACACATAGAATTCCTCTGCATTCCTTTATAAAATCTATATTAAAACATAGATCCTTTGCATCCCCTTATAAAATCTATATTAAGCATAATAATTAATCTCCTTCCCTGTATAAAATCTATATAAACACACAGAATTCCTCTGCAGTCCCTTATAAAATCTATATTTAAAAAAAAAGTTCCTCTGCATCCCTTTATAAAATTAAATTATACACACAGAATTCATCTGCATCCCTTTATAAAATCTATATTAAACAAACAGAATTCCTCTGCATCCCTTTATAAAATCTATATTAAACACAATAATTAATCTCCTTCCCTGTATAAATCTATATTAAGCACACTGAATTCCTCTGCATTCCTCTATAAAATATATATTAAAAAAACATAGTTCCTCCCCATCGTTTTATAAAATCTATATTAAACACAATAATTAGTCTCCTTCCCTGTAGAAAATCAATATAAAACAGATAGATTTTATAATTCCTCTCCATTCCTTTACAAAATCTATATTAAACGCAATAATTCCTCTCCATCCCTTTATAAAATCTATATTAAAAGCAATAGTTCCTCTCCATTCCTTTATAAAATCTATATTAAACGCAATAATTCCTCTCCATTCCTTTACAAAATCTATATTAAACACACAGAATTCCTCTGCATCCCTTTATAAAATCTATATTAAACACAATAATTAATCTCCTTCCCTGTATAAGATCTATATTAAACACACAGAATTCCTCTGCATCCCTTTATAAAATCTATATTAAACACAATAATTAATCTCCTTCCCTGTATAAAATCTATATTAAACACACAGAATTCCTCTGCATTCCTTTATAAAATCTATATAAAAAACATAGTTCCTTTGCATCCCTTTATAAAATCTATATTAAACATAATAATTAATCTCCTTCCCTGTATAAAATCTATATTACCACACAGAATTCCTCTGCATTCCTTTATAAAATCAATATTAAAAAAACATAGTTCCTCTGCATTCCATTATAAAATCTATATTAAACACAATAATTAATCTCCTTCCCTGTATAATATTTATATTAAACACACAGAATTCCTCTGTATTCCTTTATAATATCTATATTAAACACACTTATTCCTCTACATTCCTTTATAAAATCTATATTAAACACACATAATTCCTCTCCGTTCCTTTATAAAATCTATATTAAACACAATAATTAATCTCCTTCCCTGTATAAATCTATATTAAGCACACTGAATTCCTCTGCATTCCTCTATAAAATATATATTAAAAAACATAGTTCCTCCCCATCGTTTTATAAAATCTATATTAAACACAATAATTAGTCTCCTTCCCTGTGGAAAATCAATATAAAACAGATAGATTTTATAATTCCTCTCCATTCCTTTACAAAATCTATATTAAACGCAATAATTCCTCTCCATCCCTTTATAAAATCTATATTAAACGCAATAGTTCCTCTCCATTCCTTTATAAAATCTATATTAAACGCAATAATTCCTCTCCATTCCTTTACAAAATCTATATTAAACACACAGAATTCCTCTGCATCCCTTTATAAAATCTATATTAAACACAATAATTAATCTCCTTCCCTGTATAAGATCTATATTAAACACACAGAATTCCTCTGCATCCCTTTATAAAATCTATATTAAACACAATAGTTAATCTCCTTCCCTGTATAAAATCTATATTAAACACACAGAATTCCTCTGCATTCCTTTATAAAATCTATATTAAAAACATAGTTCCTTTGCATCCCTTTATAAAATCTATATTAAACATAATAATTAATCTCCTTCCCTGTATAAAATCTATATTACCACACAGAATTCCTCTGCATTCCTTTATAAAATCAATATTAAAAAAACATAGTTCCTCTGCATTCCATTATAAAATCTATATTAAACACAATAATTAATCTCCTTCCCTGTATAATATCTATATTAAACACACAGAATTCCTCTGTATTCCTTTATAATATCTATATTAAACACACTTATTCCTCTACATTCCTTTATAAAATCTATATTAAACACACATAATTCCTCTCCGTTCCTTTATAAAATCTATATTAAGCACAATTATTCCTCTCCATTCCTTTATAAAATCTATATTAAACACATATAATTCCTCTCTATTCCTTTAGAAAATCTATATTAAACACAATAATTCCTTTCCATTCCTTTAAAAAATCTATATTAAACACACATAATTCGTCTCCATTCCTTTACAAAATCTATATTAAACGCAATAATTCCTCTGCATCCCTTTATAAAATCTATATTAAACACAATAATTAATCTGCTTCCGTGAATAAAATCTATATTAAACACACAGAAGTCTTCTGCATCCCTTTATAAAATCTATATTAAACACAATAATTAATCTCCTTCTCTGTATAAAATCTATATTAGACACACGGAATTCCTCTCCATCTCTTTAAAAAAATTTATATTAAACACAATAATTAATCTCCTTCCTTGTATAAAATCTATATTTAACACACAGAATTCCTCTGCATCCCTTTATAAAATCTATATTAAACACAATAATTAATCTCCTTCCCTGTATAAAATCTATATTAAACACACACAATTCCTCTGCATTCCTTTATAAAATCTATATTAAAAACATAGTTCCTCTGCATCCCTTTATAAAATCTATATTAAACATAATAGTTATTCTCCTTCCCTGTATAAAATCTATATAAACACACAGAATTCCTCTGCATTCCTTTATAAAATCTATATTAAAAAAACGTAGTTCCTCTGCATCCCTTTATAAAATCTAAATTAAACACACAGAATTCCTCTACATTCCTTTATAAAATCTATATACATAGTTCCTCTGCATCCCTTTATAAAATCTAAATTAAACACACAGTATTCCTCTGTATTCCTTTATGAAATCTATATTAAAAAAAACATAGTTCCTCTGCATCGCTTTATAAAATCTATATTAAACACACAGAATTCCTCTGCATTCCTTTATAAAACCTATATTAAACAAACATAGTTCCTCTGCACCCCTTTATAAAATCTACATTAAACACAATAATTAATCTCCTTCCCTGTATAAAATCTATATAAAACACACAATTCTTATCCATTCCTTTATAAAATCTATATTACAAAAACATACTTCCTCTGCATCCCTTTACAAAATCTATATTAAACACAATAATTAATCTCCTTCCGTGTATATTATCTATATAAAACAAACACAATTCCACTCCATTCCTTTATAAAATCTGTATTAAAAAACATAGTTCCTCTGCATCCCTTTATAAATCTATATTAAACATAACATTTAATCTCCTTCCCTGTATAAAATCTATATTAAACAAACATAATTCCTCTGCATTCCTTTATAAAATCTATATTAAAAAAACATAGTTCCTCTGCATCCCTTTATAAAATCTATATTAAACACAATAATTAATCTCCTTCCCTGTATAATATCTATATTAAACACACAGAATTCCTCTGCATTCCTTTATAAAATCTATATTAAAAAAAACATAGTTCCTCTGCATCCCTTTATAAAATCTATATTAAACACACAGAATTCCATTGCATCCCTTTATAAAATCTATATTAAACACAATAATTGATCTCCTTCCCTGTATAAAGTCTATATAAAGCACACACAATTCCTCTCCATTCCGTTATAAAATCTATATTAAAAAACATAGTCCTCTGCATCCCTTTACAAAATCTATATTAAACACAATAATTAATCTCCTTCCCTGTATAAAATCTATATTAAAACATAATTCTTCTGCATCCCTTTATAAAAACTATATTAAACACAATAATTAATCTCCTTCCCTGAATAATATCTATATAAAACAAACACAATTCCTCTCCATTCCTTTATAAAATCTATATTAAAAAAACATAGTTCCTCTGCATCCCTTTATGAAATCTATTTAAAACACAATAATTAATCTCCTTCCCTGTATAAAATCTATAATAAACACACAGAATTCCTCTGCATTCCTTTATAAAATCTGTATTAAACACAACAATTAATCTCCTTCCCTGTATAAAATCTATATTAAAATATAATTTTTCTGCATCCCTTTATAAAAACTATATTAAACACAATAATTAATCTCCTTCCCTGTATAATATCTATATAAAACACACACAATTCCTCTCCATTCCTTTATAAAATCTATATTAAAAAAACATAGTTCCTCTGCATCCCTTTATAAAATCTATATTAAACACAATAATTAATCTCCTTCCCTGTATAAAATCTATATTAAACACACAGAATTCCTCTGCATCTCTTTATAAAATCTATATTAAACACAATAATTAATCTCCTTCCCTGTATAAAATCTACATTAAACACACAGAATTCCTCTGCATCCCTTTATAAAATCTATATTAAACACAGCAATTAATCTCCTTCCCTGTATAAGATCTATATTAAACACATAGAATTCCTCTGCATTCCTTTATAAAATCTATATTAAAACATAGATCCTTTGCATCCCTTTATAAAATCTATATTAAGCATAATAATTAATCTCCTTCCCTGTATAAAATCTATATAAACACACAGAATTCCTCTGCAGTCCTTTATAAAATCTATATTAAAAAAAAAAGTTCCTCTGCATCCCTTTATAAAATTAAATTATACACACAGAATTCATCTGCATCCCTTTATAAAATCTATATTAAACAAACAGAATTCCTCTGCATCCCTTTATAAAATCTATATTAAACACAATAATTAATCTCCTTCCCTGTATAAATCTATATTAAGCACACTGAATTCCTCTGCATTCCTCTATAAAATATATATTAAAAAAACATAGTTCCTCCCCATCGTTTTATAAAATCTATATTAAACACAATAATTAGTCTCCTTCCCTGTAGAAAATCAATATAAAACAGATAGATTTTATAATTCCTCTCCATTCCTTTACAAAATCTATATTAAACGCAATAATTCCTCTCCATCCCTTTATAAAATCTATATTAAACGCAATAGTTCCTCTCCATTCCTTTATAAAATCTATATTAAACGCAATAATTCCTCTCCATTCCTTTACAAAATCTATATTAAACACACAGAATTCCTCTGCATCCCTTTATAAAATCTATATTAAACACAATAATTAATCTCCTTCCCTGTATAAGATCTATATTAAACACACAGAATTCCTCTGCATCCCTTTATAAAATCTATATTAAACACAATAGTTAATCTCCTTCCCTGTATAAAATCTATATTAAACACACAGAATTCCTCTGCATTCCTTTATAAAATCTATATAAAAAACATAGTTCCTTTGCATCCCTTTATAAAATCTATATTAAACATAATAATTAATCTCCTTCCCTGTATAAAATCTATATTACCACACAGAATTCCTCTGCATTCCTTTATAAAATCAATATTAAAAAAACATAGTTCCTCTGCATTCCATTATAAAATCTATACTAAACACAATAATTAATCTCCTTCCCTGTATAATATCTATATTAAACACACAGAATTCCTCTGTATTCCTTTATAATATCTATATTAAACACACTTATTCCTCTACATTCCTTTATAAAATCTATATTAAACACACATAATTCCTCTCCGTTCCTTTATAAAATCTATATTAAACACAATAATTAATCTCCTTCCCTGTATAAATCTATATTAAGCACACTGAATTCCTCTGCATTCCTCTATAAAATATATATTAAAAAACATAGTTCCTCCCCATCGTTTTATAAAATCTATATTAAACACAATAATTAGTCTCCTTCCCTGTAGAAAATCAATATAAAACAGATAGATTTTATAATTCCTCTCCATTCCTTTACAAAATCTATATTAAACGCAATAATTCCTCTCCATCCCTTTATAAAATCTATATTAAACGCAATAGTTCCTCTCCATTCCTTTATAAAATCTATATTAAACGCAATAATTCCTCTCCATTCCTTTACAAAATCTATATTAAACACACAGAATTCCTCTGCATCCCTTTATAAAATCTATATTAAACACAATAATTAATCTCCTTCCCTGTATAAGATATATATTAAACACACAGAATTCCTCTGCATCCCTTTATAAAATCTATATTAAACACAATAGTTAATCTCCTTCCCTGTATAAAATCTATATTAAACACACAGAATTCCTCTGCATTCCTTTATAAAATCTATATTAAAAACATAGTTCCTTTGCATCCCTTTATAAAATCTATATTAAACATAATAATTAGTCTCCTTCCCTGTATAAAATCTATATTACCACACAGAATTCCTCTGCATTCCTTTATAAAATCAATATTAAAAAAACATAGTTCCTCTGCATTCCATTATAAAATCTATATTAAACACAATAATTAATCTCCTTCCCTGTATAATATCTATATTATACACACAGAATTCCTCTGTATTCCTTTATAATATCTATATTAAACACACTTATTCCTCTACATTCCTTTATAAAATCTATATTAAACACACATAATTCCTCTCCATTCCTTTATAAAATCTATATTAAACACATATAATTCCTCTCTATTCCTTTAGAAAATCTATATTAAACACAATAATTCCTTTCCATTCCTTTAAAAAATCTATATTAAACACACATAATTCGTCTCCATTCCTTTACAAAATCTATATTAAACGCAATAATTCCTCTGCATCCCTTTATAAAATCTATATTAAACACAATAATTAATCTGCTTCCGTGAATAAAATCTATATTAAACACACAGAAGTCTTCTGCATCCCTTTATAAAATCTATATTAAACACAATAATTAATCTCCTTCTCTGTATAAAATCTATATTAGACACACGGAATTCCTCTCCATCTCTTTAAAAAAATTTATATTAAACACAATAATTAATCTCCTTCCTTGTATAAAATCTATATTTAACACACAGAATTCCTCTGCATCCCTTTATAAAATCTATATTAAACACAATAATTAATCTCCTTCCCTGTATAAAATCTATATTAAACACACACAATTCCTCTGCATTCCTTTATAAAATCTATATTAAAAACATAGTTCCTCTGCATCCCTTTATAAAATCTATATTAAACATAATAGTTATTCTCCTTCCCTGTATAAAATCTATATAAACACACAGAATTCCTCTGCATTCCTTTATAAAATCTATATTAAAAAAACGTAGTTCCTCTGCATCCCTTTATAAAATCTAAATTAAACACACAGAATTCCTCTACATTCCTTTATAAAATCTATATACATAGTTCCTCTGCATCCCTTTATAAAATCTAAATTAAACACACAGTATTCCTCTGCATTCCTTTATAAAATCTATATTAAAAAAAACATAGTTCCTCTGCATCGCTTTATAAAATCTATATTAAACACACAGAATTCCTCTGCATTCCTTTATAAAACCTATATTAAAAAAACATAGTTCCTCTGCATCCCTTTATAAAATCTACATTAAACACAATAATTAATCTCCTTCCCTGTATAAAATCTATATAAAACACACAATTCCTCTCCATTCCTTTATAAAATCTATATTACAAAAACATACTTCCTCTGCATCCCTTTACAAAATCTATACTAAACACAATAATTAATCTCCTTCCGTGTATATAATCTATATAAAACACACACAATTCCACTCCATTCCTTTATAAAATCTGTATTAAAAACATAGTTCCTCTGCATCCCTTTATAAATCTATATTAAACATAACATTTAATCTCCTTCCCTGTATATAATCTATATTAAAAAAACATAATTCCTCTGCATTCCTTTATAAAATCTATATTAAAATAACATAGTTCATCTGCATCCCTTTATAAAATCTATATTAAACACAATAATTAATCTCCTTCCCTGTATAATATCTATATTAAACACACAGAATTCCTCTGCATTCCTTTATAAAATCTATATTAAAAAAAAATAGTTCCTCTGCATCCCTTTATAAAATCTATATTAAACACACAGAATTCCATTGCATCCCTTTATAAAATCTATATTAAACACAATAATTGATCTCCTTCCCTGTATAAAGTCTATATAAAGCACACACAGTTCCTCTCCATTCCGTTATAAAATCTATATTAAAAAACATAGTCCTCTGCATCCCTTTACAAAATCTATATTAAACACAATAATTAATCTCCTTCCCTGTATAAAATCTATATTAAAAACATAATTCTTCTGCATCCCTTTATAAAACTATATTAAACACAATAATTAATCTCCTTCCCTGAATAATATCTATATAAAACAAACACAATTCCTCTCAATTCCTTTATAAAATCTATATTAAAAAAACATAGTTCCTCTGCATCCCTTTATAAAATCTATTTTAAACACAATAATTAATCTCCTTCCCTGTATAAAATCTATATTAAACACACAGAATTCCTCTGCATTCCTTTATAAAATCTATATTAAACACAACAATTAATCTCCTTCCCTGTATAAAATCTATATTAAAACATAATTTTTCTGCATCCCTTTATAAAAACTATATTAAACACAATAAATAATCTCCTTCCCTGTATAATATCTATATAAAACACACACAATTCCTCTCCATTCCTTTATAAAATCTATATTAAAAAAACATAGTTCCTCTGCATCCCTTTATAAAATCTATATTAAACACAATAATTCATCTCCTTTCCTGCATAAAATCTATATTAAACACACAGAATTCATCTAAATTCCTTTATAAAATCTATATTAAACACAACCATTAATCTCCTTCCCAGTATACAATCCATATTAAAAAAAACATAGTTCCTCTGCATCCCTTTATAAAATCTATATTAAACACAATAATTAATCTCCTTCCCTGTATACAGTCTATAGTAAACACACAGAATTCGTCTGCATTCCTTTATAAAATCTATATTAAAAAACATAGTTCCTCTGCATCCCTTTATAATATCTATATTAAACTCACAGAAATCCTCTGCATCCCTTTATAAAATCTATATTAAACACAATAATTTATCTCCTTCCCGGTATAAAATCTATATTAAACACACAGAATTCCTCTGCATTCCTTTATAAAATCTATATTAAAAACTATAGTTCCTCTGCATCCCTTTATAAAATCTATATTAAACACAATAATTAACCTCCTACCCTGTATAAAATCTAAATAAAACACACACACAATTCCTCTCCATTCCTTTATAAAATTTATATTAAACACACAATTCCTCTCCATCCCTTTATGAAATCTATATTAAACACACACAATTCCTCCCCATTCCTTTATAAAATCTATATTAAAAAAACATAGTTCCTCTGCATACCTTTATAAAATCTATATTAAACACACAATTCCTCTCCATTCCTTTATAAAATCTATATTAAAAACATAGTTCCTCTGCATACCTTTATAAAATCTATATCAAACGCAATAATTAATCTCCTTCCCTGTATAAAATCTATATAAAAACACACAATTCCTCTCCATTCCTTTATAAAATCTGTATTAAACACAATAACTAATCTCCTTCCCTGTATAAAATCTATATTAAACATATAGAATTCCTCTGCATTCCTTTATAAAATCTATATTAAAAACATAGTTCCTCTGCATACCTTTATAAAATCTATATTAAGCGCAATAATTAATCTCCTTCCCTGTATAAAATCTATATAAAACACACAATTCCTCTCCATTCCTTTATAAATTCTATATTACAAAAACATAGTTCCACTGCATCCCTTTACAAAATCTATATTAAACACAATAATTAATCTCCTTCCGTGTATAAAGTCTATATAAAATACACACAATTCCACTCCATTCCTTTATAAAATCTGTATTAAAAACATAGTCCCTCTGCATCCCTTTATAAAATCTATATTAAACATAAAAATTAATCTCCTTCCCTGTAATAAATCTATATTAAAAAAACATAATTCCTCTATAAAATCTATATTAAAAAAAACATAGTTCCTCGGCATCCCTTTATAAAATCTATATTAAACACATAGAATTCCTCTGCATTCCTTTATAAAATCTATATTAAAATCATAGTTCCTCTGCATCCGTTTATAAAATCTATATTAAACACAATAATTTATCTCCTTCCGTGTATAAAATCTATATTAAACACACAGAATTCCTCTGCAATCCTTTATAAAATCTATATTAAAAACATAGTTCCTCTGCATCCCTTTATAAAATCTATATTAAACATAATAATTAATCTCCTTTCCTGTATAAAATCAATATAAACACACAGAATTCCTCTGCATTCCTTTATAAAATCTGTATTAACAAATATAATTCCTCTGCATCCCTTTATAAAATCTATATTAAACACAATAATTGATCTCCTTCCCTGTATTAAATCTATATTAAACACACAGAATTCCTCTGCATTCCTTTATAAAATTTATATTAAACACAACAATTAATCTCCTTCCCTGTAAAAAATCTATTTTAAAAAAACATAATTCCTCTGCATCCGTTTATAAAATCTATATTAAACACAATAATTAATCTCCTTCCCTGTATAAATGTATATTAAACACACAGAATTCCTCTGCATTCCTTTATAAAATCTATATTAAAAAAACATAGTTCCTCTGCATCCCTTTATAAAATTTATATTAAACACATAGAAATCCTCTGCATCCCTTTAATAACCTATATTAAACACAATAATTTATCTCCTTCCCGGTAAAAAATCTATATTAAACACACAGAATTCCTCTGCATTCGTTTATAAAATCTATATTAAAAAAATATAGTTCCTCTCCATCCTTTTATAAAATCTATATTAAACACAATAATTAATCTTCTTCCCTGTATAACATCTAAATAAAACACACACACAATTCCTCTCCATTCCTTTATAAAATCTATATTAAACCCACACAATTCCTCTCCATCCCTTTATAAAATCTATATTAAACACACACAATTCCTCTCCATTCCTTTATATAATGTATATTAAACACACACAATTCCTCTCCATTCCTTAATAAAATCTATATTAAACACACAGAATTTCTCTCCATCCCTGTATAAAATCTATATTAAACACACACAATTCCTCTGCATCCTTGTATAAAATCTATATTAAACACACACAATTCCTCTCCATCCCTTTATAAAATCTATATTAAACACACATAATTTCTCTCCATCCCTATATAAAATCTATATAAAACACACATAATTCCTCTCCATTCCTTTATAAAATCTATATTAAACACAATAATTCCTCTCCATTCCTTTATAAAATGTATACTAAACACACATAACTCCTCTCCATTCCTTTATAAAATCTATATTAAACACAATTATTCCTCTACATTCCTTTATAAAATCTATATTAAACACACATAATTCCTCTCTATTCCTTTAGAAAATCTATATTAAACACAATAATTCCTCTCCATTCCTTTACAAAATCTATATTAAACACACATAATTCCTCTACATTCCTTTACAAAATCTATATTAAACGCAATAATTCCTCCCCATCCCTTTATAAAATCTATATTAAACGCAATAATTCCTCTCCATTCCTTTATCAAATCTATATTAAACGCAATAACTCCTCTCTATTCCTTTTACAAAATCTATATTAAACACACAGAATTCCTCTGCATCCGTTTATAAAATCTATATAAAACACAATAATTAATCTCCTTCTCTGTATAAAATCTATATTAGACACACAGAATTCCTCTGCATCTCTTTATAAAATCTATATTAAACACAATAATTAATCTACTTCCTTGTATAAAATCTATATTTAACACACAAAATTCCTCTGCATCCCTTTATAAAATCTATATTAAACACAATAATTAATCTCCTTCCCTGTATAAAATCTATATTAAACACACAGAATTCCTCTGCATTCCTTTATAAAATCTATATTAAACACAAAAATTAATCTCCTTCCCTGTATAAAATCTACATTAAACACACAGAATTCCTCTGCATCCCTTTATAAAATCTATATTAATTAATCTCCTTCCCTGTATAAGATCTATATTAAACACATAGAATTCCTCTGCGTTCCTTTATAAAATCTATATTAAAAACATAGTTCCTTTGCATCCCTTTATAAAATTTATATTAAGCATAATAATTAATCTCCTTCCCTGTATAAAATCTATATAAACACACAGAATTCCTCTGCATTCCTTTATAAAATCTATATTAAAGAAAAAGTTCCTCTGCATCCCTTTATAAAATTAAATTATACACACAGAATTCATCTGCATTCCTTTATAAAATCTATATTAAAAACATAGTTCCTCTGCATCCCTTTATAAAATCTATATTAAACACAATAATTAATCTCCTTCCGTGTATAAATTCTATATTAAACACACAGAATTCCTCTGCTTTCATTTACAAAATTATATTAAAATACGTGGTTCCTCTGGATCCCTTTATAAAATCTATATTAAACACACAGAATTCCTCTGCATCCCTTTATAAAATCTATATTAAACACAATAATTAATCTCCTTCCATGTATAAATTCTATATTAAACACACAGAATTCCTCTGCATTCCTTTATAAAATCTATATTAAAAAAAAAGTCCTCTGCATCCCTTTATAAAATTAAATTATACACACAGAATTCCTCTGCATCCCTCTATAAAGTATATATTAAAAAAACATAGTTCCTCCCCATCCTTTTATAAAATCTATGTTAAACACAATAATTAATCTCCTTCCCTGTATATAATCCATATTAAAAACATAGTTCCTCTGCATCCCTTTATAAAATCTATATTAAACACAATGAATCTCCTTCCCTGTATATAATCTATATTAAAAAAACATAATTTCTCTGTATCCCTTTATAAAATGTATACTAAACACAATAAATAATCTCCTTCCCTGTATAAAATGTATATAAAACACACACAATTCCTCTCCATTCCTTAATAAAATCTATATTAAAAAAACATAGTTCCTCTAAATCCCTTTATAAAATTTATATTATACACAATAATTAATATCCTTCCCTTATACAATTTATATTAAACACACAGAATTCCTCTGCATTCCTTTATAAAATATATATTAAAAACATAGTTCGTCTGCATCCCTTTATAAAACCTATATTAAACACAATAATTAATCTCCTTCCCTGTATAAAATCAATATTAAAAAACATAATTCCTCTGTACCCCTTTATAAAATCTATATTAAAAACAATAATTAATCTCCTTCCCTGTATAAAATCTATATTAATCAAAGAGAATTCCTCTCCATTCCTTTATAAATTCCATTTTAAAAAAACATAGTTCCCCTGCATCCCTTTATAAAATCTATATTAAACACAATAATTAATCTCCTTCCCTGTATAAAATCTATATTAAACACACATAATTCCTCTCCATCCCTTTATAAAGTCTATATTAAACACATAATTTCTCTCTATCTCTTTTTAAAATCTATATTAAACACACACAATTCCTCTCCATTCCCTTATAAAATCTATATTAAAAAAACATAGTTCCTCTCCATCCTTTTATAAAATCTATATTAAAACACATACAATTCCTCTCCATTCCTTTATAAAATCTATATTAAAAAAAACATACTTCCTCCTCATCCTTTTCTAAAATCTATATTAAAAACATACAATTCCTCTCCATTCCTTTATAAAATCTATATTAAAAAAAACATACTTCCTCCTCATCCTTTTCTAAAATCTGTATTAAACACATACAATTCCTCTCCATTCCTTTATAAAATCTATATTAAAAAAACATAGTTCCTCTCCATCCTTTTATAAAATCTATGTTAAAAAAAACATACTTCCTCCTCATCCTTTTCTAAAATCTGTATTAAACACATACAATTCCTCTCCATTCCTTTATAAAATCTATATTAAAAAAACATAGTTCCTCTCCATCCTTTTATAAAATCTATATTAAAACACATACAATTCCTCTCCATTCCTTTATAAAATCTATATTAAAAAAAACATACTTCCTCCTCATCCTTTTTCTAAAATCTGTATTAAACACATACAATTCCTCTCCATTCCATTATAAAATCTATATTAAAAAAACATACTTCCTCCTCATCCTTTTATAAAATCTATATTAAACACATACAATTCCTCTCCATTCCTTTATAAAATCTATATTAAAAAAAACATACTTCCTCCTCATCCTTTTATAAAATCTATATTAAACACATACAATTCCTCTCCATTCCTTTATAAAATCTATATTAAAAAAAACATACTTCCTCCTCATCCTTTTCTAAAATCTGTATTAAACACATACAATTCCTCTCCATTCCTTTATAAAATCTATATTAAAAAAAACATACTTCCTCCTCATCCTTTTCTAAAATCTGTATTAAACACACAGAATTCCTCTCCATTCCTTTATAAAATCTATATTAAAAAAAACATACTTCCTCCTCATCCTTTTCTAAAATCTGTATTAAACACATACAATTCCTCTCCATTCCTTTATAAAATCTATATTAAAAAAAACATACTTCCTCCTCATCCTTTTCTAAAATCTGTATTAAACACACAGAACTCCTCTCCATTCCTTTATAAAATCTATATTAAAAAAAACATACTTCCTCCTCATCCTTTTCTAAAATCTGTATTAAACACATACAATTCCTCTCCATTCCTTTATAAAATCTATATTAAAAAAAACATACTTCCTCCTCATCCTTTTCTAAAATCTGTATTAAACACATACAATTCCTCTCCATTCCTTTATAAAATCTATATTAAAAAAACATAGTTCCTCTCCATCCTTTTATAAAATCTATATTAAAAAAAACATACTTCCTCTTCATCCTTTTATAAAATCTGTATTAAACACACACAATTCCTCTCCATTCCTTTATAAAATCTATATTAAAAAAAACATACTTCCTCCTCATCCTTTTCTAAAATCTGTATTAAATACACACAATTCCTCTCCATTCCTTTATAAAATCTATATTAAAAAAACATAGTTCTTCTCCATCCCTTTATAAAATCTGTATTAAACACACAGAATTCCTCTGCTTTCCTTTTTAAAATCTATATTAAACACACACAATTCCTCTTTATCCCTTTTTAAAATCTATATTAAACACACACAATTGCTCTTTATCCCTTTTTAAAATCTATATTAAACACAGTACTTTCTCTCCATTCCTTTTTAAAATCTATATTAAACACACATAATTTCTCTCAATTTCTGTATAAAATCTATATTAAACACATACAATTCCTCTCCATTCCTTTATAAAATCTATATTAAATAAAACATAGTTCCTCTGCATCCCTTTATAAAATCTATATTAAACACACAGAATTCCATTGCATCCCTTTATAAAATCTATATTAAACACAATAATTGATCTCCTTCCCTGTATAAAGTCTATATAAAGCACACACAATTCCTCTCCATTCCGTTATAAAATCTATATTAAAAAACATAGTCCTCTGCATCCCTTTACAAAATCTATATTAAACACAATAATTAATCTCCTTCCCTGTATAAAATCTATATTAAAACATAATTCTTCTGCATCCCTTTATAAAAACTATATTAAACACAATAATTTATCTCCTTCCCTGAATAATATCTATATAAAACAAACACAATTCCTCTCCATTCCTTTATAAAATCTATATTAAAAAAACATAGTTCCTCTGCATCCCTTTATGAAATCTATTTAAAACACAATAATTAATCTCCTTCCCTGTATAAAATCTATAATAAACACACAGAATTCCTCTGCATTCCTTTATAAAATCTGTATTAAACACAACAATTAATCTCCTTCCCTGTATAAAATCTATATTAAAATATAATTTTTCTGCATCCCTTTATAAAAACTATATTAAACACAATAATTAATCTCCTTCCCTGTATAATATCTATATAAAACACACACAATTCCTCTCCATTCCTTTATAAAATCTATATTAAAAAAACATAGTTCCTCTGCATCCCTTTATAAAATCTATATTAAACACAATAATTAATCTCCTTCCCTGTATAAAATCTATATTAAACACACAGAATTCCTCTGCATCTCTTTATAAAATCTATATTAAACACAATAATTAATCTCCTTCCCTGTATAAAATCTACATTAAACACACAGAATTCCTCTGCATCCCTTTATAAAATCTATATTAAACACAGCAATTAATCTCCTTCCCTGTATAAGATCTATATTAAACACATAGAATTCCTCTGCATTCCTTTATAAAATCTATATTAAAGCATAGATCCTTTGCATCCCTTTATAAAATCTATATTAAGCATAATAATTAATCTCCTTCCCTGTATAAAATCTATATAAACACACAGAATTCCTCTGCAGTCCTTTATAAAATCTATATTAAAAAAAAAAGTTCCTCTGCATCCCTTTATAAAATTAAATTATACACACAGAATTCATCTGCATCCCTTTATAAAATCTATATTAAACAAACAGAATTCCTCTGCATCCCTTTATAAAATCTATATTAAACACAATAATTAATCTCCTTCCCTGTATAAATCTATATTAAGCACACTGAATTCCTCTGCATTCCTCTATAAAATATATATTAAAAAACATAGTTCCTCCCCATCGTTTTATAAAATCTATATTAAACACAATAATTAGTCTCCTTCCCTGTAGAAAATCAATATAAAACAGATAGATTTTATAATTCCTCTCCATTCCTTTACAAAATCTATATTAAACGCAATAATTCCTCTCCATCCCTTTATAAAATCTATATTAAACGCAATAGTTCCTCTCCATTCCTTTATAAAATCTATATTAAACGCAATAATTCCTCTCCATTCCTTTACAAAATCTATATTAAACACACAGAATTCCTCTGCATCCCTTTATAAAATCTATATTAAACACAATAATTAATCTCCTTCCCTGTATAAGATCTATATTAAACACACAGAATTCCTCTGCATCCCTTTATAAAATCTATATTAAACACAATAGTTAATCTCCTTCCCTGTATAAAATCTATATTAAACACACAGAATTCCTCTGCATTCCTTTATAAAATCTATATAAAAAACATAGTTCCTTTGCATCCCTTTATAAAATCTATATTAAACATAATAATTAATCTCCTTCCCTGTATAAAATCTATATTACCACACAGAATTCCTCTGCATTCCTTTATAAAATCAATATTAAAAAAACATAGTTCCTCTGCATTCCATTATAAAATCTATATTAAACACAATAATTAATCTCCTTCCCTGTATAATATCTATATTAAACACACAGAATTCCTCTGTATTCCTTTATAATATCTATATTAAACACACTTATTCCTCTACATTCCTTTATAAAATCTATATTAAACACACATAATTCCTCTCCGTTCCTTTATAAAATCTATATTAAACACAATAATTAATCTCCTTCCCTGTATAAATCTATATTAAACACACTGAATTCCTCTGCATTCCTCTATAAAATATATATTAAAAAACATAGTTCCTCCCCATCGTTTTATAAAATCTATATTAAACACAATAATTAGTCTCCTTCCCTGTAGAAAATCAATATAAAACAGATAGATTTTATAATTCCTCTCCATTCCTTTACAAAATCTATATTAAACGCAATAATTCCTCTCCATCCCTTTATAAAATCTATATTAAACGCAATAGTTCCTCTCCATTCCTTTATAAAATCTATATTAAACGCAATAATTCCTCTCCATTCCTTTACAAAATCTATATTAAACACACAGAATTCCTGTGCATCCCTTTATAAAATCTATATTAAACACAATAATTAATCTCCTTCCCTGTATAAGATCTATATTAAACACACAGAATTCCTCTGCATCCCTTTATAAAATCTATATTAAACACAATAGTTAATCTCCTTCCCTGTATAAAATCTATATTAAACACACAGAATTCCTCTGCATTCCTTTATAAAATCTATATTAAAAACATAGTTCCTTTGCATCCCTTTATAAAATCTATATTAAACATAATAATTAATCTCCTTCCCTGTATAAAATCTATATTACCACACAGAATTCCTCTGCATTCCTTTATAAAATCAATATTAAAAAAACATAGTTCCTCTGCATTCCATTATAAAATCTATATTAAACACAATAATTAATCTCCTTCCCTGTATAATATCTATATTAAACACACAGAATTCCTCTGTATTCCTTTATAATATCTATATTAAACACACTTATTCCTCTACATTCCTTTATAAAATCTATATTAAACACACATAATTCCTCTCCGTTCCTTTATAAAATCTATATTAAGCACAATTATTCCTCTCCATTCCTTTATAAAATCTATATTAAACACATATAATTCCTCTCTATTCCTTTAGAAAATCTATATTAAACACAATAATTCCTTTCCATTCCTTTAAAAAATCTATATTAAACACACATAATTCGTCTCCATTCCTTTACAAAATCTATATTAAACGCAATAATTCCTCTGCATCCCTTTATAAAATCTATATTAAACACAATAATTAATCTGCTTCCGTGAATAAAATCTATATTAAACACACAGAAGTCTTCTGCATCCCTTTATAAAATCTATATTAAACACAATAATTAATCTCCTTCTCTGTATAAAATCTATATTAGACACACGGAATTCCTCTCCATCTCTTTAAAAAAATTTATATTAAACACAATAATTAATCTCCTTCCTTGTATAAAATCTATATTTAACACACAGAATTCCTCTGCATCCCTTTATAAAATCTATATTAAACACAATAATTAATCTCCTTCCCTGTATAAAATCTATATTAAACACACACAATTCCTCTGCATTCCTTTATAAAATCTATATTAAAAACATAGTTCCTCTGCATCCCTTTATAAAATCTATATTAAACATAATAGTTATTCTCCTTCCCTGTATAAAATCTATATAAACACACAGAATTCCTCTGCATTCCTTTATAAAATCTATATTAAAAAAACGTAGTTCCTCTGCATCCCTTTATAAAATCTAAATTAAACACACAGAATTCCTCTACATTCCTTTATAAAATCTATATACATAGTTCCTCTGCATCCCTTTATAAAATCTAAATTAAACACACAGTATTCCTCTGCATTCCTTTATAAAATCTATATTAAAAAAAACATAGTTCCTCTGCATCGCTTTATAAAATCTATATTAAACACACAGAATTCCTCTGCATTCCTTTATAAAACCTATATTAAAAAAACATAGTTCCTCTGCATCCCTTTATAAAATCTACATTAAACACAATAATTAATCTCCTTCCCTGTATAAAATCTATATAAAACACACAATTCCTCTCCATTCCTTTATAAAATCTATATTACAAAAACATACTTCCTCTGCATCCCTTTACAAAATCTATATTAAACACAATAATTAATCTCCTTCCGTGTATATAATCTATATAAAACACACACAATTCCACTCCATTCCTTTATAAAATCTGTATTAAAAACATAGTTCCTCTGCATCCCTTTATAAATCTATATTAAACATAACATTTAATCTCCTTCCCTGTATATAATCTATATTAAAAAAACATAATTCCTCTGCATTCCTTTATAAAATCTATATTAAAATAACATAGTTCATCTGCATCCCTTTATAAAATCTATATTAAACACAATAATTAATCTCCTTCCCTGTATAATATCTATATTAAACACACAGAATTCCTCTGCATTCCTTTATAAAATCTATATTAAAAAAAAATAGTTCCTCTGCATCCCTTTATAAAATCTATATTAAACACACAGAATTCCATTGCATCCCTTTATAAAATCTATATTAAACACAATAATTGATCTCCTTCCCTGTATAAAGTCTATATAAAGCACACACAGTTCCTCTCCATTCCGTTATAAAATCTATATTAAAAACATAGTCCTCTGCATCCCTTTACAAAATCTATATTAAACACAATAATTAATCTCCTTCCCTGTATAAAATCTATATTAAAAACATAATTCTTCTGCATCCCTTTATAAAACTATATTAAACACAATAATTAATCTCCTTCCCTGAATAATATCTATATAAAACAAACACAATTCCTCTCAATTCCTTTATAAAATCTATATTAAAAAAACATAGTTCCTCTGCATCCCTTTATAAAATCTATTTTAAACACAATAATTAATCTCCTTCCCTGTATAAAATCTATATTAAACACACAGAATTCCTCTGCATTCCTTTATAAAATCTATATTAAACACAACAATTAATCTCCTTCCCTGTATAAAATCTATATTAAAACATAATTTTTCTGCATCCCTTTATAAAAACTATATTAAACACAATAATTAATCTCCTTCCCTGTATAATATCTATATAAAACACACACAATTCCTCTCCATTCCTTTATAAAATCTATATTAAAAAAACATAGTTCCTCTGCATCCCTTTATAAAATCTATATTAAACACAATAATTAATCTCCTTTCCTGCATAAAATCTATATTAAACACACAGAATTCATCTAAATTCCTTTATAAAATCTATATTAAACACAACCATTAATCTCCTTCCCAGTATACAATCCATATTAAAAAAAACATAGTTCCTCTGCATCCCTTTATAAAATCTATATTAAACACAATAATTAATCTCCTTCCCTGTATACAGTCTATAGTAAACACACAGAATTCGTCTGCATTCCTTTATAAAATCTATATTAAAAAACATAGTTCCTCTGCATCCCTTTATAATATCTATATTAAACTCACAGAAATCCTCTGCATCCCTTTATAAAATCTATATTAAACACAATAATTTATCTCCTTCCCGTATAAAATCTATATTAAACACACAGAATTCCTCTGCATTCCTTTATAAAATCTATATTAAAAAACTATAGTTCCTCTGCATCCCTTTATAAAATCTATATTAAACACAAAAATTAACCTCCTACCCTGTATAAAACCTAAATAAAACACACACACAATTCCTCTCCATTCCTTTATAAAATTTATATTAAACACACAATTCCTCTCCATCCCTTTATGAAATCTATATTAAACACACACAATTCCTCCCCATTCCTTTATAAAATCTATATTAAAAAAACATAGTTCCTCTGCATACCTTTATAAAATCTATATTAAACACACAATTCCTCTCCATTCCTTTATAAAATCTATATTAAAAACATAGTTCCTCTGCATACCTTTATAAAATCTATATCAAACGCAATAATTAATCTCCTTCCCTGTATAAAATCTATATAAAAACACACAATTCCTCTCCATTCCTTTATAAAATCTGTATTAAACACAATAACTAATCTCCTTCCCTGTATAAAATCTATATTAAACATATAGAATTCCTCTGCATTCCTTTATAAAATCTATATTAAAAACATAGTTCCTCTCCATACCTTTATAAAATCTATATTAAACGCAATAATTAATCTCCTTCCCTGTATAAAATCTATATAAAACACACAATTCCTCTCCATTCCTTAATAAAATCTATATTAAAAAAACATAGTTCCTCTAAATCCCTTTATAAAATTTATATTATACACAATAATTAATATCCTTCCCTTATACAATTTATATTAAACACACAGAATTCCTCTGCATTCCTTTATAAAATATATATTAAAAACATAGTTCGTCTGCATCCCTTTATAAAACCTATATTAAACACAATAATTAATCTCCTTCCCTGTATAAAATCAATATTAAAAAACATAATTCCTCTGTACCCCTTTATAAAATCTATATTAAAAACAATAATTAATCTCCTTCCCTGTATAAAATCTATATTAATCAAACAGAATTCCTCTCCATTCCTTTATAAATTCCATTTTAAAAAAACATAGTTCCCCTGCATCCCTTTATAAAATCTATATTAAACACAATAATTAATCTCCTTCCCTGTATAAAATCTATATTAAACACACATAATTCCTCTACATTCCTTTATAAAATCTATATTAAACACACATAATTCCTCTCTATTCCTTTAGAAAATCTATATTAAACACAATAATTCCTCTCCATTCCTTTACAAAATCTATATTAAACACACATAATTCCTCTCCATTCCTTTACAAAATCTATATTAAACGCAATAATTCCTCCCCATCCTTTTATAAAATCTATATTAAACGCAATAATTCCTCTCCATTCCTTTATCAAATCTATATTAAACGCAATAACTCCTCTCTATTCCTTTTACAAAATCTATATTAAACACACAGAATTCCTCTGCATCCGTTTATAAAATCTATATAAAACACAATAATTAATCTCCTTCTCTGTATAAAATCTATATTAGACACACAGAATTCCTCTGCATCTCTTTATAAAATCTATATTAAACACAATAATTAATCTACTTCCTTGTATAAAATCTATATTTAACACACAAAATTCCTCTGCATCCCTTTATAAAATCTATATTAAACACAATAATTAATCTCCTTCCCTGTATAAAATCTATATTAAACACACAGAATTCCTCTGCATTCCTTTATAAAATCTATATTAAACACAAAAATTAATCTCCTTCCCTGTATAAAATCTACATTAAACACACAGAATTCCTCTGCATCCCTTTATAAAATCTATATTAATTAATCTCCTTCCCTGTATAAGATCTATATTAAACACATAGAATTCCTCTGCATTCCTTTATAAAATCTATATTAAAAACATAGTTCCTTTGCATCCCTTTATAAAATTTATATTAAGCATAATAATTAATCTCCTTCCCTGTATAAAATCTATATAAACACACAGAATTCCTCTGCATTCCTTTATAAAATCTATATTAAAGAAAAAGTTCCTCTGCATCCCTTTATAAAATTAAATTATACACACAGAATTCATCTGCATTCCTTTATAAAATCTATATTAAAAACATAGTTCCTCTGCATCCCTTTATAAAATCTATATTAAACACAATAATTAATCTCCTTCCGTGTATAAATTCTATATTAAACACACAGAATTCCTCTGCTTTCCTTTACAAAATTATATTAAAATACGTGGTTCCTCTGGATCCCTTTATAAAATCTATATTAAACACACAGAATTCCTCTGCATCCCTTTATAAAATCTATATTAAACACAATAATTAATCTCCTTCCATGTATAAATTCTATATTAAACACACAGAATTCCTCTGCATTCCTTTATAAAATCTATATTAAAAAAAAAGTTCCTCTGCATCCCTTTATAAAATTAAATTATACACACAGAATTCCTCTGCATCCCTCTATAAAGTATATATTAAAAAAACATAGTTCCTCCCCATCCTTTTATAAAATCTATGTTAAACACAATAATTAATCTCCTTCCCTGTATATAATCCATATTAAAAACATAGTTCCTCTGCATCCCTTTATAAAATCTATATTAAACACAATGAATCTCCTTCCCTGTATATAATCTATATTAAAAAAACATAATTTCTCTGTATCCCTTTATAAAATGTATACTAAACACAATAAATAATCTCCTTCCCTGTATAAAATGTATATAAAACACACACAATTCCTCTCCATTCCTTAATAAAATCTATATTAAAAAAACATAGTTCCTCTAAATCCCTTTATAAAATTTATATTATACACAATAATTAATATCCTTCCCTTATACAATTTATATTAAACACACAGAATTCCTCTGCATTCCTTTATAAAATATATATTAAAAACATAGTTCGTCTGCATCCCTTTATAAAACCTATATTAAACACAATAATTAATCTCCTTCCCTGTATAAAATCAATATTAAAAAACATAATTCCTCTGTACCCCTTTATAAAATCTATATTAAAAACAATAATTAATCTCCTTCCCTGTATAAAATCTATATTAATCAAAGAGAATTCCTCTCCATTCCTTTATAAATTCCATTTTAAAAAAACATAGTTCCCCTGCATCCCTTTATAAAATCTATATTAAACACAATAATTAATCTCCTTCCCTGTATAAAATCTATATTAAACACACATAATTCCTCTCCATCCCTTTATAAAGTCTATATTAAACACATAATTTCTCTCTATCTCTTTTTAAAATCTATATTAAACACACACAATTCCTCTCCATTCCCTTATAAAATCTATATTAAAAAAACATAGTTCCTCTCCATCCTTTTATAAAATCTATATTAAAACACATACAATTCCTCTCCATTCCTTTATAAAATCTATATTAAAAAAAACATACTTCCTCCTCATCCTTTTCTAAAATCTATATTAAAAACATACAATTCCTCTCCATTCCTTTATAAAATCTATATTAAAAAAAACATACTTCCTCCTCATCCTTTTCTAAAATCTGTATTAAACACATACAATTCCTCTCCATTCCTTTATAAAATCTATATTAAAAAAACATAGTTCCTCTCCATCCTTTTATAAAATCTATGTTAAAAAAAACATACTTCCTCCTCATCCTTTTCTAAAATCTGTATTAAACACATACAATTCCTCTCCATTCCTTTATAAAATCTATATTAAAAAAACATAGTTCCTCTCCATCCTTTTATAAAATCTATATTAAAACACATACAATTCCTCTCCATTCCTTTATAAAATCTATATTAAAAAAAACATACTTCCTCCTCATCCTTTTTCTAAAATCTGTATTAAACACATACAATTCCTCTCCATTCCATTATAAAATCTATATTAAAAAAACATACTTCCTCCTCATCCTTTTATAAAATCTATATTAAACACATACAATTCCTCTCCATTCCTTTATAAAATCTATATTAAAAAAAACATACTTCCTCCTCATCCTTTTATAAAATCTATATTAAACACATACAATTCCTCTCCATTCCTTTATAAAATCTATATTAAAAAAAACATACTTCCTCCTCATCCTTTTCTAAAATCTGTATTAAACACATACAATTCCTCTCCATTCCTTTATAAAATCTATATTAAAAAAAACATACTTCCTCCTCATCCTTTTCTAAAATCTGTATTAAACACACAGAATTCCTCTCCATTCCTTTATAAAATCTATATTAAAAAAAACATACTTCCTCCTCATCCTTTTCTAAAATCTGTATTAAACACATACAATTCCTCTCCATTCCTTTATAAAATCTATATTAAAAAAAACATACTTCCTCCTCATCCTTTTCTAAAATCTGTATTAAACACACAGAACTCCTCTCCATTCCTTTATAAAATCTATATTAAAAAAAACATACTTCCTCCTCATCCTTTTCTAAAATCTGTATTAAACACATACAATTCCTCTCCATTCCTTTATAAAATCTATATTAAAAAAAACATACTTCCTCCTCATCCTTTTCTAAAATCTGTATTAAACACATACAATTCCTCTCCATTCCTTTATAAAATCTATATTAAAAAAACATAGTTCCTCTCCATCCTTTTATAAAATCTATATTAAAAAAAACATACTTCCTCTTCATCCTTTTATAAAATCTGTATTAAACACACACAATTCCTCTCCATTCCTTTATAAAATCTATATTAAAAAAAAACATACTTCCTCCTCATCCTTTTCTAAAATCTGTATTAAATACACACAATTCCTCTCCATTCCTTTATAAAATCTATATTAAAAAAACATAGTTCTTCTCCATCCCTTTATAAAATCTGTATTAAACACACAGAATTCCTCTGCTTTCCTTTTTAAAATCTATATTAAACACACACAATTCCTCTTTATCCCTTTTTAAAATCTATATTAAACACACACAATTGCTCTTTATCCCTTTTTAAAATCTATATTAAACACAGTACTTTCTCTCCATTCCTTTTTAAAATCTATATTAAACACACATAATTTCTCTCAATTTCTGTATAAAATCTATATTAAACACATACAATTCCTCTCCATTCCTTTATAAAATATATATTAAAAAAACATAGTTCCTCTCCATCCTTTTATAAAATCTATATTAAACACACACAATTCCTCTTCATTCCCTTATGAAATCTATATTATAAAAACATAGTTCCTCTCCATCCCTTTATAAAATCTATATTAAACACATACAATTCCTCTCCATTCCTTTATAAAATCTATATTAAAAACATAGTTCTTCTCCATCCCTTTATAAAATCTGTATTAAACACACAGAATTCCTCTGCATTCCTTTATAAAATCTATATTAAAAAACATAGTTCTTCTCCATCCCTTTATAAAATCTGTATTAAACACACAGAATTCCTCTGCATTCCTTTATAAAATCCATATAAAAAACATAGTTCTTCTCCATCCCTTTATAAAATCTGTATTAAACACACAGAATTCCTCTGCATTCCTTTTTAAAATCTATATTAAACACACACAATTGCTCTTTATCCCTTTTTAAAATCTATATTAAACACACACAATTGCTCTTTATCCCTTTTTAAAATCTATATTAAACACAGTACTTTCTCTCCATTCCTTTTTAAAATCTATATTAAACACACATAATTTCTCTCAATTCCTGTATAAAATCTATATTTAACACATACAATTTCTCTCCATTCCTTTATAAAATCTATATTAAAAAAACATAGTTCCTCTCCATCCTTTTATAAGATCTATATTAAACACATACAATTCCTCTCCATTCCTTTATAAAATCTATATTAAAAAAACATAGTTCCTCTCCATCCTTTTATAAAATCTGTATTAAACACGCAGAATTCCTCTGCATTCCTTTATGAAATCTATATTATAAAAACATAGTTCCTCTCCATCCCTTTATAAAATCTGTATTAAACACACACAATTCCTCTCCATTCCTTTATAAAATCTATATTAAAAAAAGATAGTTCCTCTCCATCCTTTTATAAAATCTGTATTAAACACACACAATTCCTCTCCATTCCTTTATAAAATCGATATTAAAAAACGTAGTTCCTCTCCATCCTTTTATAAAATAACACACACAATTCTTCTCCATTCCTTTATAAAATCTATATTAAAAACATAGTTCGTCGTCGTTCCTTAAAATCTGTATTAAACACACACAATTCCTCTCCATTGCATTATTAAATCTATATTAAAAACATAGTTCCTCGTCGTTTTATAAAATCTGTATTAAACACACAGAATTCCTCTACATTCCTTTATAAGATCTATATTAAAAAACGTAGTTCCTCTGCATCGCTTTATAAGATCTATATTAAACACAACCTTCCCTGTATAAAATCTATATTAAAAACATAATTCCTCTGCTTCCCTTTATAAAATCTATATTAAACACAATAATTAATCTCCTTCCCTGTATAAATCTATATTAAACGCACACAATTCCTGTCCATTCCTTTATAAAATCTATATTAAAAAAAACATAGTTCCTCCTCCTCCTTCTATAAAATCTGTATTAAACACACACAATTCCTTTCCATTCCTTTATAAAATCTATATTGAACCCACACAATTCCTCTCCATCCCTTTATAAAATCTATATAAAACACACACAATTCCTCTCCATTCCTTTATATAATCTATATTAAACACACACAATTCCTCTCCATTCCTTTATAAAATCTATATTAAACACACATAATTTCTCTCCATCCCTGTATAAAATCTATGTTAAACACACACAATTCCTCTCCATCCTTGTATAAAATCTATATTAAACACACACAATTCCTCTCCATCCCTTTATAAAATCTATATTAAACACACATAATTTCTCTCCATCCCTATATAAAATCTATATTAAACACACATAATTCCTCTCCATTCCTTTATAAAATCTATATTAAACACAATTATTCCTCTCCATTCCTTTATAAAATGTATACTAAACACACATAACTCCTCTCCATTCGTTTATAAAATCTATATTAAAAAAAACATACTTCCTCCTCATCCTTTTCTAAAATCTGTATTAAACACATACAATTCCTCTCCATTCCTTTATAAAATCTATATTAAAAAAACATAGTTCCTCTCCATCCTTTTATAAAATCTATATTAAAAAAAACATACTTCCTCCTCATCCTTTTCTAAAATCTGTATTAAACACATACAATTCCTCTCCATTCCTTTATAAAATCTATATTAAAAAAACATAGTTCCTCTCCATCCTTTTATAAAATCTATATTAAAACACATACAATTCCTCTCCATTCCTTTATAAAATCTATATTAAAAAAAACATACTTCCTCCTCATCCTTTTTCTAAAATCTGTATTAAACACATACAATTCCTCTCCATTCCATTATAAAATCTATATTAAAAAAACATACTTCCTCCTCATCCTTTTATAAAATCTATATTAAACACATACAATTCCTCTCCATTCCTTTATAAAATCTATATTAAAAAAAACATACTTCCTCCTCATCCTTTTATAAAATCTATATTAAACACATACAATTCCTCTCCATTCCTTTATAAAATCTATATTAAAAAAAACATACTTCCTCCTCATCCTTTTCTAAAATCTGTATTAAACACATACAATTCCTCTCCATTCCTTTATAAAATCTATATTAAAAAAAACATACTTCCTCCTCATCCTTTTCTAAAATCTGTATTAAACACACAGAATTCCTCTCCATTCCTATATAAAATCTATATTAAAAAAAACATACTTCCTTCTCATCCTTTTCTAAAATCTGTATTAAACACATACAATTCCTCTCCATTCCTTTATAAAATCTATATTAAAAAAAACATACTTCCTCCTCATCCTTTTCTAAAATCTGTATTAAACACACAGAACTCCTCTCCATTCCTTTATAAAATCTATATTAAAAAAAACATACTTCCTCCTCATGCTTTTCTAAAATCTGTATTAAACACATACAATTCCTCTCCATTCCTTTATAAAATCTATATTAAAAAAAACATACTTCCTCCTCATCCTTTTCTAAAATCTGTATTAAACACATACAATTCCTCTCCATTCCTTTATAAAATCTATATTAAAAAAACATAGTTCCTCTCCATCCTTTTATAAAATCTATATTAAAAAAAACATACTTCCTCTTCATCCTTTTATAAAATCTGTATTAAACACACACAATTCCTCTCCATTCCTTTATAAAATCTATATTAAAAAAAACATACTTCCTCCTCATCCTTTTCTAAAATCTGTATTAAATACACACAATTCCTCTCCATTCCTTTATAAAATCTATATTAAAAAAACATAGTTCTTCTCCATCCCTTTATAAAATCTGTATTAAACACACAGAATTCCTCTGCTTTCCTTTTTAAAATCTATATTAAACACACACAATTCCTCTTTATCCCTTTTTAAAATCTATATTAAACACACACAATTGCTCTTTATCCCTTTTTAAAATCTATATTAAACACAGTACTTTCTCTCCATTCCTTTTTAAAATCTATATTAAACACACATAATTTCTCTCAATTTCTGTATAAAATCTATATTAAACACATACAATTCCTCTCCATTCCTTTATAAAATATATATTAAAAAAACATAGTTCCTCTCCATCCTTTTATAAAATCTATATTAAACACACACAATTCCTCTTCATTCTCTTATGAAATCTATATTATAAAAACATAGTTCCTCTCCATCCCTTTATAAAATCTATATTAAACACATACAATTCCTCTCCATTCCTTTATAAAATCTATATTAAAAAACATAGTTCTTCTCCATCCCTTTATAAAATCTGTATTAAACACACAGAATTCCTCTGCATTCCTTTATAAGATCTATATTAAAAAAAACATAGTTCTTCTCCATCCCTTTATAAAATCTGTATTAAACACACAGAATTCCTCTGCATTCCTTTATAAAATCTATATTAAAAAAACATAGTTCTTCTCCATCCCTTTATAAAATCTATATTAAACACACAGAATTCCTCTGCATTCCTTTATAAAATCTATATTAAAAAACATAGTTCTTCTCCATCCCTTTATAAAATCTGTATTAAACACACAGAATTCCTCTGCATTCCTTTATAAAATCTATATTAAAAAAACATAGTTCTTCTCCATCCCTTTATAAAATCTGTATTAAACACACAGAATTTCTCTGCATTCCTTTTTAAAATCTATATTAAACACACACAATTGCTCTTTATCCCTTTTTAAAATCTATATTAAACACACACAATTGCTCTTTATCCCTTTTTAAAATCTATATTAAACACAGTACTTTCTCTCCATTCCTTTTTAAAATCTATATTAAACACACATAATTTCTCTCAATTCCTGTATAAAATCTATATTTAACACATACAATTTCTCTCCATTCCTTTATAAAATCTATATTAAAAAAACATAGTTCCTCTCCATCCTTTTATAAGATCTATATTAAACACATACAATTCCTCTCCATTCCTTTATAAAATCTATATTAAAAAAACATAGTTCCTCTCCATCCTTTTATAAAATCTGTATTAAACACGCAGAATTCCTCTGCATTCCTTTATGAAATCTATATTATAAAAACATAGTTCCTCTCCATCCCTTTATAAAATCTGTATTAAACACACACAATTCCTCTCCATTCCTTTATAAAATCTATATTAAAAAAAGATAGTTCCTCTCCATCCTTTTATAAAATCTGTATTAAACACACACAAATTCTCTCCATTCCTTTATAAAATCGATATTAAAAAACGTAGTTCCTCTCCATCCTTTTATAAAATAACACACACAATTCTTCTCCATTCCTTTATAAAATCTATATTAAAAACATAGTTCCTCGTCGTTCCTTAAAATCTGTATTAAACACACACAATTCCTCTCCATTGCTTTATTAAATCTATATTAAAAACATATTTCCTCGTCGTTTTATAAAATCTGTATTAAACACACAGAATTCCTCTACATTCCTTTATAAGATCTATATTAAAAAACGTAGTTCCTCTGCATCGCTTTATAAGATCTATATTAAACACAACCTTCCCTGTATAAAATCTATATTAAAAACATAATTCCTCTGCTTCCCTTTATAAAATCTATATTAAACACAATAATTAATCTCCTTCCCTGTATAAATCTATATTAAACGCACACAATTCCTCTCCATTCCTTTATAAAATCTATATTGAACCCACACAATTCCTCTCCATCCCTTTATAAAATCTATATAAAACACACACAATTCCTCTCCATTCCTTTATATAATCTATATTAAACACACACAATTCCTCTCCATTCCTTTATAAAATCTATATTAAACACACATAATTTCTCTCCATCCCTGTATAAAATCTATGTTAAACACACACAATTCCTCTCCATCCTTGTATAAAATCTATATTAAACACACACAATTCCTCTCCATCCCTTTATAAAATCTATATTAAACACACATAATTTCTCTCCATCCCTATATAAAATCTATATTAAACACACATAATTCCTCTCCATTCCTTTATAAAATCTATATTAAACACAATTATTCCTCTCCATTCCTTTATAAAATGTATACTAAACACACATAACTCCTCTCCATTCGTTTATAAAATATATATTAAACACAATTATTCCTCTACATTCCTTTATAAAATCTATATTAAACAAACATACTTCCTATCCGTTCCTTTATAAAATCTATATTAAGCACAATTATTCCTCTCCATTCCTTTATAAAATCTATATTAAACACACATAATTCCTCTCTATTCCTTTAGAAAATCTATATTAAACACAATAATTCCTCTCCATTCCTATACAAAATCTATATTAAACACACATAATTCCTCTCCATTCCTTTACAAAATCTATATTAAACGCAATAATTCCTCTCCATCCCTTTATAAAATCTATATAAAACGCAATAATTCCTCTCCATTCCTTTATAAAATCTATATTAAACGCAATAATTCCTCTCTATTCCTTTACAAAATCTATATTAAACACACAGAATTCCTCTGCATCCCTTTATAAAATCTATATTAAACACAATATTTGATCTCCTTCACTGTATCAAATCTATATTAAACACACAGAATTCCTCTGCATCCCTTTATAACATCTATAATAAACACAATAATTAATCTCTTTCCCTGCGTAAAATCTATATTAAACACACAGAATTCCTCTGCTTTCCTTTACAAAATTATATTAAAAAACGTGGTTCCTCTGCATCCCTTTATAAAATCTATATTAAACACACAGAATTCCTCTGCATCCCTTTATAAAATCTATAATAAACACAATAATTAATCTCCTTCCGTGTATAAAATCTATATTAAACACACAGAATTCCTGTGCTTTCCTTTACAAAATTATATTAAAAAACGTGGTTCCTCTGCATCCCTTTATAAAATCTATATTAAACACACAGAATTCCTCTGCATCCCTTTATAAAATCTATATTAAACACAATAATTAATCTCCTTCCCTGTATAAATCTATATTAAGCACACTGAATTCCTCTGCATTCCTCTATAAAATATATATTAAAAAAACATAGTTCCTCCCCATCCTTTTATAAAATCTATATTAAACACAATAATTAGTCTCCTTCCCTGTAGAAAATCAATATAAAATAGATAGATTTTATAATTCCTCTCCATTCCTTTACAAAATCTATATTAAACGCAATAATTCCTCTCCATCCCTTTATAAAATCTATATTAAACGCAATAGTTCCTCTCCATTCCTTTATAAAATCTATATTAAACGCAATAATTCCTCTCCATTCCTTTACAAAATCTATATTAAACACACAGAATTCCTCTGCATCCCTTTATAAAATCTATATTAAGCACAATAATTAATCTCCTTCCCTGTATAAGATCTATATTAAACAAACAGAATTCCTCTGCATCCCTTTATAAAATCTATATTAAACACAATAATTAATCTCCTTCCCTGTACAAAATCTATATTAAACACACAGAAGTCGTCTGCATCCCTTTATAAAATCTATATAAAACACAATAATTAATCTCCTTCTCTGTATAAAATCTATATTAGACACACAGAATTCCTCTGCATCTCTTTATGAAATCTATATTAAACACAATTAATCTACTTCCTTGTATAAAATCTATGTTTAACACACAGAATTCCTCTGCATCCCTTTATAAAATCTATATTAAACACAATAATTAATCTCCTTCCCTGTATAAAATCTATATTAAACACACAGAATTCCTCTGCATTCCTTTATAAAATCTATATTAAAAACATAGTTCCTTTGCATCCCTTTATAAAATCTATATTAAACTTAATAATTAATCTCCTTCCCTGTATAAAATCTATATTACCACACAGAATTCCTCTGCATTCCTTTATAAAATCAATATTAAAAAAACATAGTTCCTCTGCATCCCACTATAAAATCTATATTAAACACAATAATTAATCTCCTTCCCTGTATAATATCTATATTTAACACACAGAATTCCTCTGCATCCCTTTATAAAATCTATATTAAACTCAATAATTAATCTCCTTCCCTGTATAAAATCTATATTAAACACACAGAATTCCTCTGCATTCCTTTATAAAATCTATATTAAAAACATAGTTCCTTTGCATCCCTTTATAAAATCTATATTAAACTTAATAATTAATCTCCTTCCCTGTATAAAATCTATATTACCACACAGAATTCCTCTGCATTCCTTTATAAAATCAATATTAAAAAAACATAGTTCCTCTGCATCCCATTATAAAATCTATATTAAACACAATAATTAATCTCCTTCCCTGTATAATATCTATATTAAACACACAGAATTCCTCTGTATTCCTTTATAATATCTATATTAAACACACTTATTCCTCTATATTCCTTTATACAATCTATATTAAACACACAGAATTCCTCTGTATTCCTTTATAATATCTATATTAAACACACTTATTCCTCTACATTCCTTTATAAAATCTATATTAAACACACATAATTCCTCTCCGTTCCTTTATAAAATCTATATTAAGCACAATTATTCCTCTCCATTCCTTTATAAAATCTATATTAAACACATATAATTCCTCTCTATTCCTTTAGAAAATCTATATTAAACACAATAATTCCTCTCCATTCCTTTAAAAAATCTATATTAAACACACATAATTCCTCTCCATTCCTTTACAAAATCTATATTAAACGCAATAATTCCTCTCCATCCCTTTATAAAATCTATATTAAACACACAGAATTCCTCTGCATCCCTTTATAAAATCTATATTAAACACAATAATTAATCTGCTTCCGTGAATAAAATCTATATTAAACACACAGAAGTCTTCTGCATCCCTTTATAAAATCTATATTAAACACAATAATTAATCTCCTTCTCTGTATAAAATCTATATTAGACACACGGAATTCCTCTCCATCTCTTTAAAAAAATTTATATTAAACACAATAATTAATCTCCTTCCTTGTATAAAATCTATATTTAACACACAGAATTCCTCTGCATCCCTTTATAAAATCTATATTAAACACAATAATTAATCTCCTTCCCTGTATAAAATCTATATTAAACACACACAATTCCTCTGCATTCCTTTATAAAATCTATATTAAAAACATAGTTCCTCTGCATCCCTTTATAAAATCTATATTAAACATAATAGTTATTCTCCTTCCCTGTATAAAATCTATATAAACACACAGAATTCCTCTGCATTCCTTTATAAAATCTATATTAAAAAAACGTAGTTCCTCTGCATCCCTTTATAAAATCTAAATTAAACACACAGAATTCCTCTACATTCCTTTATAAAATCTATATACATAGTTCCTTTGCATCCCTTTATAAAATCTAAATTAAACACACAGTATTCCTCTGCATTCCTTTATAAAATCTATATTAAAAAAAACATAGTTCCTCTGCATCGCTTTATAAAATCTATATTAAACACACAGAATTCCTCTGCATTCCTTTATAAAACCTATATTAAAAAAGCATAGTTCCTCTGCATCGCTTTATAAAATCTACATTAAACACAATAATTAATCTCCTTCCCTGTATAAAATCTATATAAAACACACAATTCCTCTCCATTCCTTTATAAAATCTATATTACAAAAACATACTTCCTCTGCATCCCTTTACAAAATCTATATTAAACACAATAATTAATCTCCTTCCGTGTATATAATCTATATAAAACAGACACAATTCCACTCCATTCCTTTATAAAATCTATATTAAAAAAACATAGTTCATCTGCATCCCTTTATAAAATCTATATTAAACACAATAATTAATCTCCTTCCCTGTATAATATCTATATTAAACACACAGAATTCCTCTGCATTCCTTTATAAAATCTATATTAAAAAAACATAGTTCCTCTGCATCCCTTTTTAAAATCTATTTTAAACACACAGAATTCCATTGCATCCCTTTATAAAATCTATATTAAACACAATAATTGATCTCCTTCCCTGTATAAAGTCTATATAAAGCACACACAGTTCCTCTCCATTCCGTTATAAAATCTATATTAAAAAACATAGTCCTCTGCATCCCTTTACAAAATCTATATTAAACACAATAATTAATCTCCTTCCCTGTATAAAATCTATATTAAAAACATAATTCTTCTGCATCCCTTTATAAAACTATATTAAACACAATAATTAATCTCCTTCCCTGAATAATATCTATATAAAACAAACACAATTCCTCTCAATTCCTTTATAAAATCTATATTAAAAAAACATAGTTCCTCTGCATCCCTTTATAAAATGTATTTTAAACACAATAATTAATCTCCTTCCCTGTATAAAATCTATATTAAACACACAGAATTCCTGTGCATTCCTTTATAAAATCTATATTAAACACAACAATTAATCTCCTTCCCTGTATAAAATCTATATTAAAACATAATTTTTCTGCATCCCTTTATAAAAACTATATTAAACACAATAATTAATCTCCTTCCCTGTATAATATCTATATAAAACACACACAATTCCTCTCCATTCCTTTATAAAATCTATATTAAAAAAACATAGTTCCTCTGCATCCCTTTATAAAATCTATATTAAACACAATAATTAATCTCCTTTACTGCATAAAATCTATATTAAACACACAGAATTCATCTAAATTCCTTTATAAAATCTATATTAAACACAACCATTAATCTCCTTCCCAGTATACAATCCATATTAAAAAAAACATAGTTCCTCTGCATCCCTTTATAAAATCTATATTAAACACAATAATTAATCTCCTTCCCTGTATACAGTCTATAGTAAACACACAGAATTCGTCTGCATTCCTTTATAAAATCTATATTAAAAAACATAGTTCCTCTGCATCCCTTTATAAAATCTATATTAAACTCACAGAAATCCTCTGCATCCCTTTATAAAATCTATATTAAACACAATAATTTATATCCTTCCCGGTATAAAATCTATATTAAACACACAGAATTCCTCTGCATTCCTTTATAAAATCTATATTAAAAAACTATAGTTCCTCTGCATCCCTTTATAAAATCTATATTAAACACAATAATTAACCTCCTTCCCTGTATAAAATCTAAATAAAACACACACACAATTCCTCTCCATTCCTTTATAAAATTTATATTAAACACACAATTCCTCTCCATCCCTTTATGAAATCTATATTAAACACACACAATTCCTCTCCATTCCTTTATAAAATCTATATTAAAAAAAATTAGTTCCTCTGCATACCTTTATAAAATCTATATCAAACGCAATAATTAATCTCCTTCCCTGTATAAAATCTATATAAAAACACACAATTCCTCTCCATTCCTTTATAAAATCTGTATTAAACACAATAACTAATCTCCTTCCCTGTATAAAATCTATATTAAACATATAGAATTCCTCTGCATTCCTTTATAAAATCTATATTAAAAACATAGTTCCTCTCCATACCTTTATAAAATCTATATTAAACGCAATAATTAATCTCCTTCCCTGTATAAAATCTATATAAAACACACAATTCCTCTCCATTCCTTTATAAATTCTATATTACAAAAACATAGTTCCTCTGCATCCCTTTACAAAATCTATATTAAACACAATAATTAATCTCCTTCCGTGTATAAAGTCTATATAAAATACACACAATTCCACTCCATTCCTTTATAAAATCTGTATTAAAAACATAGTCCCTCTGCATCCCTTTATAAAATCTATATTAAACATAAAAATTAATCTCCTTCCCTGTAATAAATCTATATTAAAAAAACATAATTCCTCTATAAAATCTATATTAAAAAAACATAGTTCCTCGGCATCCCTTTATAAAATCTATATTAAACACATAGAATTCCTCTGCATTCCTTTATAAAATCTATATTAAAATCATAGTTCCTCTGCATCCCTTTATAAAATCTATATTAAACACAATAATTTATCTCCTTCCGTGTATAAAATCTATATTAAACACACAGAATTCCTCTGCAATCCTTTATAAAATCTATATTAAAAACATAGTTCCTCTGCATCCCTTTATATAATCTATATTAAACATAATAATTAATCTCCTTTCCTGTATAAATCTATATTAAACGCACACAATTCCTCTCCATTCCTTTATAAAATCTATATTGAACCCACACAATTCCTCTCCATCCCTTTATAAAATCTATATAAAACACACACAATTCCTCTCCATTCCTTTATATAATCTATATTAAACACACACAATTCCTCTCCATTCCTTTATAAAATCTATATTAAACACACACAATTCCTCTCCATTCCTTTATAAGATCTATATTAAACACAACCTTCCCTGTATAAAATCTATATTAAAAACATAATTCCTCTGCTTCCCTTTATAAAATCTATATTAAACACAATAATTAATCTCCTTCCCTGTATAAATCTATATTAAACGCACACAATTCCTCTCCATTCCTTTATAAAATCTATATTGAACCCACACAATTCCTCTCCATCCCTTTATAAAATCTATATAAAACACACACAATTCCTCTCCATTCCTTTATATAATCTATATTAAACACACACAATTCCTCTCCATTCCTTTATAAAATCTATATTAAACACACATAATTTCTCTCCATCCCTGTATAAAATCTATGTTAAACACACACAATTCCTCTCCATCCTTGTATAAAATCTATATTAAACACACACAATTCCTCTCCATCCCTTTATAAAATCTATATTAAACACACATAATTTCTCTCCATCCCTATATAAAATCTATATTAAACACACATAATTCCTCTCCATTCCTTTATAAAATCTATATTAAACACAATTATTCCTCTCCATTCCTTTATAAAATGTATACTAAACACACATAACTCCTCTCCATTCGTTTATAAAATATATATTAAACACAATTATTCCTCTACATTCCTTTATAAAATCTATATTAAACAAACATAATTCCTATCCGTTCCTTTATAAAATCTATATTAAGCACAATTATTCCTCTCCATTCCTTTATAAAATCTATATTAAACACACATAATTCCTCTCTATTCCTTTAGAAAATCTATATTAAACACAATAATTCCTCTCCATTCCTATACAAAATCTATATTAAACACACATAATTCCTCTCCATTCCTTTACAAAATCTATATTAAACGCAATAATTCCTCTCCATCCCTTTATAAAATCTATATAAAACGCAATAATTCCTCTCCATTCCTTTATAAAATCTATATTAAACGCAATAATTCCTCTCTATTCCTTTACAAAATCTATATTAAACACACAGAATTCCTCTGCATCCCTTTATAAAATCTATATTAAACACAATATTTGATCTCCTTCACTGTATCAAATCTATATTAAACACACAGAATTCCTCTGCATCCCTTTATAACATCTATAATAAACACAATAATTAATCTCTTTCCCTGCGTAAAATCTATATTAAACACACAGAATTCCTCTGCTTTCCTTTACAAAATTATATTAAAAAACGTGGTTCCTCTGCATCCCTTTATAAAATCTATATTAAACACACAGAATTCCTCTGCATCCCTTTATAAAATCTATAATAAACACAATAATTAATCTCCTTCCGTGTATAAAATCTATATTAAACACACAGAATTCCTGTGCTTTCCTTTACAAAATTATATTAAAAAACGTGGTTCCTCTGCATCCCTTTATAAAATCTATATTAAACACACAGAATTCCTCTGCATCCCTTTATAAAATCTATATTAAACACAATAATTAATCTCCTTCCCTGTATAAATCTATATTAAGCACACTGAATTCCTCTGCATTCCTCTATAAAATATATATTAAAAAAACATAGTTCCTCCCCATCCTTTTATAAAATCTATATTAAACACAATAATTAGTCTCCTTCCCTGTAGAAAATCAATATAAAATAGATAGATTTTATAATTCCTCTCCATTCCTTTACAAAATCTATATTAAACGCAATAATTCCTCTCCATCCCTTTATAAAATCTATATTAAACGCAATAGTTCCTCTCCATTCCTTTATAAAATCTATATTAAACGCAATAATTCCTCTCCATTCCTTTACAAAATCTATATTAAACACACAGAATTCCTCTGCATCCCTTTATAAAATCTATATTAAGCACAATAATTAATCTCCTTCCCTGTATAAGATCTATATTAAACAAACAGAATTCCTCTGCATCCCTTTATAAAATCTATATTAAACACAATAATTAATCTCCTTCCCTGTACAAAATCTATATTAAACACACAGAAGTCGTCTGCATCCCTTTATAAAATCTATATAAAACACAATAATTAATCTCCTTCTCTGTATAAAATCTATATTAGACACACAGAATTCCTCTGCATCTCTTTATGAAATCTATATTAAACACAATTAATCTACTTCCTTGTATAAAATCTATATTTAACACACAGAATTCCTCTGCATCCCTTTATAAAATCTATATTAAACACAATAATTAATCTCCTTCCCTGTATAAAATCTATATTAAACACACAGAATTCCTCCGCATTCCTTTATAAAATCTATATTAAAAACATAGTTCCTTTGCATCCCTTTATAAAATCTATATTAAACTTAATAATTAATCTCCTTCCCTGTATAAAATCTATATTACCACACACAATTCCTCTGCATTCCTTTATAAAATCAATATTAAAAAAACATAGTTCCTCTGCATCCCACTATAAAATCTATATTAAACACAATAATTAATCTCCCTTCCCTGTATAATATCTATATTTAACACACAGAATTCCTCTGCATCCCTTTATAAAATCTATATTAAACTCAATAATTAATCTCCTTCCCTGTATAAAATCTATATTAAACACACAGGAATTCCTCTGCATTCCTTTATAAAATCTATATTAAAAACATAGTTCCTTTGCATCCCTTTATAAAATCTATATTAAACTTAATAATTAATCTCCTTCCCTGTATAAAATCTATATTACCACACAGAATTCCTCTGCATTCCTTTATAAAATCAATATTAAAAAAACATAGTTCCTCTGCATCCCATTATAAAATCTATATTAAACACAATAATTAATCTCCTTCCCTGTATAATATCTATATTAAACACACAGAATTCCTCTGTATTCCTTTATAATATCTATATTAAACACACTTATTCCTCTATATTCCTTTATACAATCTATATTAAACACACAGAATTCCTCTGTATTCCTTTATAATATCTATATTAAACACACTTATTCCTCTACATTCCTTTATAAAATCTATATTAAACACACATAATTCCTCTCCGTTCCTTTATAAAATCTATATTAAGCACAATTATTCCTCTCCATTCCTTTATAAAATCTATATTAAACACATATAATTCCTCTCTATTCCTTTAGAAAATCTATATTAAACACAATAATTCCTCTCCATTCCTTTAAAAAATCTATATTAAACACACATAATTCCTCTCCATTCCTTTACAAAATCTATATTAAACGCAATAATTCCTCTCCATCCCTTTATAAAATCTATATTAAACACACAGAATTCCTCTGCATCCCTTTATAAATCTATATTAAACACAATAATTAATCTGCTTCCGTGAATAAAATCTATATTAAACACACAGAAGTCTTCTGCATCCCTTTATAAAATCTATATTAAACACAATAATTAATCTCCTTCTCTGTATAAAAATCTATATTAGACACACGGAATTCCTCTCCATCTCTTTAAAAAAATTTATATTAAACACAATAATTAATCTCCTTCCTTGTATAAAATCTATATTTAACACACAGAATTCCTCTGCATCCCTTTATAAAATCTATATTAAACACAATAATTAATCTCCTTCCCTGTATAAAATCTATATTAAACACACACAATTCCTCTGCATTCCTTTATAAAATCTATATTAAAAACATAGTTCCTCTGCATCCCTTTATAAAATCTATATTAAACATAATAGTTATTCTCCTTCCCTGTATAAAATCTATATAAACACACAGAATTCCTCTGCATTCCTTTATAAAATCTATATTAAAAAAACGTAGTTCCTCTGCATCCCTTTATAAAATCTAAATTAAACACACAGAATTCCTCTACATTCCTTTATAAACTCTATATACATAGTTCCTTTGCATCCCTTTATAAAATCTAAATTAAACACACAGTATTCCTCTGCATTCCTTTATAAAATCTATATTAAAAAAAACATAGTTCCTCTGCATCGCTTTATAAAATCTATATTAAACACACAGAATTCCTCTGCATTCCTTTATAAAACCTATATTAAAAAAGCATAGTTCCTCTGCATCGCTTTATAAAATCTACATTAAACACAATAATTAATCTCCTTCCCTGTATAAAATCTATATAAAACACACAATTCCTCTCCATTCCTTTATAAAATCTATATTACAAAAACATACTTCCTCTGCATCCCTTTACAAAATCTATATTAAACACAATAATTAATCTCCTTCCGTGTATATAATCTATATAAAACAGACACAATTCCACTCCATTCCTTTATAAAATCTATATTAAAAAAACATAGTTCATCTGCATCCCTTTATAAAATCTATATTAAACACAATAATTAATCTCCTTCCCTGTATAATATCTATATTAAACACACAGAATTCCTCTGCATTCCTTTATAAAATCTATATTAAAAAAACATAGTTCCTCTGCATCCCTTTTTAAAATCTATCTTAAACACACAGAATTCCATTGCATCCCTTTATAAAATCTATATTAAACACAATAATTGATCTCCTTCCCTGTATAAAGTCTATATAAAGCACACACAGTTCCTCTCCATTCCGTTATAAAATCTATATTAAAAAACATAGTCCTCTGCATCCCTTTACAAAATCTATATTAAACACAATAATTAATCTCCTTCCCTGTATAAAATCTATATTAAAAACATAATTCTTCTGCATCCCTTTATAAAACTATATTAAACACAATAATTAATCTCCTTCCCTGAATAATATCTATATAAAACAAACACAATTCCTCTCAATTCCTTTATAAAATCTATATTAAAAACACATAGTTCCTCTGCATCCCTTTATAAAATGTGTTTTAAACACAATAATTAATCTCCTTCCCTGTATAAAATCTATATTAAACACACAGAATTCCTGTGCATTCCTTTATAAAATCTATATTAAACACAACAATTAATCTCCTTCCCTGTATAAAATCTATATTAAAACATAATTTTTCTGCATCCCTTTATAAAAACTATATTAAACACAATAATTAATCTCCTTCCCTGTATAATATCTATATAAAACACACACAATTCCTCTCCATTCCTTTATAAAATCTATATTAAAAAAACATAGTTCCTCTGCATCCCTTTATAAAATCTATATTAAACACAATAATTAATCTCCTTTACTGCATAAAATCTATATTAAACACACAGAATTCATCTAAATTCCTTTATAAAATCTATATTAAACACAACCATTAATCTCCTTCCCAGTATACAATCCATATTAAAAAAAACATAGTTCCTCTGCATCCCTTTATAAAATCTATATTAAACACAATAATTAATCTCCTTCCCTGTATACAGTCTATAGTAAACACACAGAATTCGTCTGCATTCCTTTATAAAATCTATATTAAAAAAACATAGTTCCTCTGCATCCCTTTATAAAATCTATATTAAACTCACAGAAATCCTCTGCATCCCTTTATAAAATCTATATTAAACACAATAATTTATCTCCTTCCGGTATAAAATCTATATTAAACACACAGAATTCCTCTGCATTCGTTTATAAAATCTATATTAAAAAAACTATAGTTCCTCTGCATCCCTTTATAAAATCTATATTAAACACAATAATTAACCTCCTTCCCTGTATAAAATCTAAATAAAACACACACACAATTCCTCTCCATTCCTTTATAAAATTTATATTAAACACACAATTCCTCTCCATCCCTTTATGAAATCTATATTAAACACACACAATTCCTCTCCATTCCTTTATAAAATCTATATTAAAAAAAATTAGTTCCTCTGCATACCTTTATAAAATCTATATCAAACGCAATAATTAATCTCCTTCCCTGTATAAAATCTATATAAAAACACACAATTCCTCTCCATTCCTTTATAAAATCTGTATTAAACACAATAACTAATCTCCTTCCCTGTATAAAATCTATATTAAACATATAGAATTCCTCTGCATTCCTTTATAAAATCTATATTAAAAACATAGTTCCTCTCCATACCTTTATAAAATCTATATTAAACGCAATAATTAATCTCCTTCCCTGTATAAAATCTATATAAAACACACAATTCCTCTCCATTCCTTTATAAATTCTATATTACAAAAACATAGTTCCTCTGCATCCCTTTACAAAATCTATATTAAACACAATAATTAATCTCCTTCCGTGTATAAAGTCTATATAAAATACACACAATTCCACTCCATTCCTTTATAAAATCTGTATTAAAAACATAGTCCCTCTGCATCCCTTTATAAAATCTATATTAAACATAAAAATTAATCTCCTTCCCTGTAATAAATCTATATTAATAAAACATAATTCCTCTATAAAATCTATATTAAAAAAACATAGTTCCTCGGCATCCCTTTATAAAATCTATATTAAACACATAGAATTCCTCTGCATTCCTTTATAAAATCTATATTAAAATCATAGTTCCTCTGCATCCCTTTATAAAATCTATATTAAACACAATAATTTATCTCCTTCCGTGTATAAAATCTATATTAAACACACAGAATTCCTCTGCAATCCTTTATAAAATCTATATTAAAAACATAGTTCCTCTGCATCCCTTTATATAATCTATATTAAACATAATAATTAATCTCCTTTCCTGTATAAAATCAATATAAACACACAGAATTCCTCTGCATTCCTTTATAAAATCTGTATTAACAAACATAATTCCTCTGCATCCCTTTATAAAATCTATATTAAACACAATAATTGATCTCCTTCCCTGTATTAAATCTATATTAAACACACAGAATTCCTATGCATTCCTTTATAAAATTTATATTAAACACAACAATTAATCTCCTTCCCTGTATAAAATCTATTTTAAAAAAACATAATTCCTCTGCATCCGTTTATAAAATCTATATTAAACACAATAATTAATCTCCTTCCCTGTATAAATGTATATTAAACACACAGAATTCCTCTGCATTCCTTTATAAAATCTATATTAAAAAAACATAGTTCCTCTGCATCCCTTTATAAAATTTATATTAAACACATAGAAATCCTCTGCATCCCTTTAATAATCTATATTAAACACAATAATTTATCTGCTTCCCGGTATAAAATCTATATTAAACACACAGAATTCCTCTGCATTCCTTTATAAAATCTATATTAAAAAAATATAGTTCCTCTACAAATTTTTATAAAATCTATATTAAACACAATAATTAATCTTCTTCCCTGTATAACATCTAAATAAAACACACACACAATTCCTCTCCATTCCTTTATAAAATCTATATTAAACCCACACAATTCCTCTCCATCCCTTTATAAAATCTATATTAAACACACACAATTCCTCTCCATTCCTTTATATAATGTATATTAAACACACACAATTCCTCTCCATTCCTTAATAAAATCTATATTAAACACACAGAATTTCTCTCCATCCCTGTATAAAATCTATATTAAACACACACAATTCCTCTGCATCCTTGTATAAAATCTATATTAAACACACACAATTCCTCTCCATCCCTTTATAAAATCTATATTAAACACACATAATTTCTCTCCATCCCAATATAAAATCTATATTAAACACACATAATTCCTCTCTATTCCTTTAGAAAATCTATATTAAACACAATAATTCCTCTCCATTCCTTTACAAAATCTATATTAAACACACATAATTCCTCTCCATTCCTTTACAAAATCTATATTAAACGCAATAATTCCTCTCCATCCCTTTATAAAATCTATATTAAACGCAATAATTCCTCTCCATTCCTTTATCAAATCTATATTAAACGCAATAACTCCTCTCTATTCCTTTTACAAAATCTATATTAAACACACAGAATTCCTCTGCATCCGTTTATAAAATCTATATAAAACACAATAATTAATCTCCTTCTCTGTATAAAATCTATATTAGACACACAGAATTCCTCTGCATCTCTTTATAAAATCTATATTAAACACAATAATTAATCTACTTCCTTGTATAAAATCTATATTTAACACACAAAATTCCTCTGCATCCCTTTATAAAATCTATATTAAACACAATAATTAATCTCCTTCCCTGTATAAAATCTATATTAAACACACAGAATTCCTCTGCATTCCTTTATAAAATCTATATTAAACACAAAAATTAATCTCCTTCCCTGTATAAAATCTACATTAAACACACAGAATTCCTCTGCATCCCTTTATAAAATCTATATTACTTAATCTCCTTCCCTGTATAAGATCTATATTAAACACATAGAATTCCTCTGCATTCCTTTATAAAATCTATATTAAAAACATAGTTCCTTTGCATCCCTTTATAAAATTTATATTAAGCATAATAATTAATCTCCTTCCCTGTATAAAATCTATATAAACACACAGAATTCCTCTGCATTCCTTTATAAAATCTATATTAAAAAAGAAGTTCCTCTGCATCCCTTTATAAAATTAAATTATACACACAGAATTCATCTGCATTCCTTTATAAAATCTATATTAAAAACATAGTTCCTCTGCATCCCTTTATAAAATCTATATTAAACACAATAATTAATCTACTTCCGTGTATAAATTCTATATTAAACACACAGAATTCCTCTGCTTTCCTTTACAAAATTATATTAAAATACGTGGTTCCTCTGGATCCCTTTATAAAATCTATATTAAACACACCGAATTCCTCTGCATCCCTTTATAAAATCTATATTAAACACAATAATTAATCTCCTTCCCTGTATAAATCTATATTAAGCACACTGAATTCCTCTGCATCCCTCTATAAAGTATATATTAAAAAAACATAGTTCCTCCCCATCCTTTTATAAAATCTATGTTAAACACAATAATTAATCTCCTTCCCTGTATATAATCTATATTAAAAACATAGTTCCTCTGCATCCCTTTATAAAATCTATATTAAACACAATGAATCTCCTTCCCTGTATATAATCTATATTAAAAAAACATAATTTCTCTGTATCCCTTTATAAAATGTATACTAAACACAATAAATAATCTCCTTCCCTGTATAAAATGTATATAAAACACACACAATTCCTCTCCATTCCTTAATAAAATCTATATTAAAAAAACATAGTTCCTCTACATCCCTTTATAAAATTTATATTATACACAATAATTAATATCCTTCCCTTATACAATTTATATTAAACACACAGAATTCCTCTGCATTCCTTTATAAAATCTATATTAAAAACATAGTTCGTCTGCATCCCTTTATAAAACCTATATTAAACACAATAATTAATCTCCTTCCCTGTATAAAATCTATATTAATCAAACAGAATTCCTCTCCATTCCTTTATAAATTCCATATTAAAAAAACATAGTTCCCCTGCATCCCTTTATAAAATCTATATTAAACACAATAATTAATCTCCTTCCCTGTATAAAATCTATATTAAACACACATAATTCCTCTCCATCCCTTTATAAAATCTATATTAAACACATAATTTCTCTCTAATTCTTTTTAAAATCTATATTAAACTCACAATTCGCCTTTATCCCTTTTTAAAATCTATATAAAACATACACAATTCCTCTCCATCCCTTTCTAAAATCTATATTAAACACACACAATTCCTCTCCATTCCTTTATAAAATCTATATTAAACACACATAATTCCTCTCCATCCCTTTTTAAAATCTATATTAAACACACACAATTGCTCTTTATCCCTTTTTAAAATCTATATTAAGGACACACAACTGCTCTTTATCCCTTTATAAAGTCTATATTAAACACAGTACTTTCTCTGCATTCCTTTTTAAAATCTATATTAAACACACATAATTTTCTCAATCCCTTTATAAAACCTGTATTAAACACACAGAATTCCTCTGCATTCCTATATAAAGTCCATATTAAAAAAACATAGTTCCTCTCCATCCTTTTATAAAATCTATATTAAAACACATACAAATCCTCTCCATTCCTTTATAAAATCTATATTAAAAAAAACATACTTCCTCCTCATCCTTTTCTAAAATCTGTTTTAAACACACACAATTCCTCTCCATTCCTTTATAAAATCTATATTAAAAAAAACATACTTCCTCCTCATCCTTTTCTAAAATCTGTATTAAACACACAATTCCTCTCCATTCCTTTATAAAATCTATATTAAAGAAACATAGTTCTTCTCCATCCCTTTATAAAATCTGTATTAAACACACACAATTCCTCTCCATTCCTTTATAAAATCTATATTAAAAAAAACATAGTTCCTCCTCATCCTTTTATAAAACCTGTATTAAACACACACAATTCTTCTCCATTCCTTTATAAAATCTATATTAAAAACATAGTTCCTCGTCGTTTTATAAAATCTGTATTAAACACACACAATTCCTCTCCATCCCTTTATAAAATCTATATTAAACACACACAATTCCTCTCCATTCCTTTATATAATGTATATTAAACACACACAATTCCTCTCCATTCCTTAATAAAATCTATATAAAACACACAGAATTTCTCTGCATCCCTTTATAAAATCTATATTACTTAATCTCCTTCCCTGTATAAGATCTATATTAAACACATAGAATTCCTCTGCATTCCTTTATAAAATCTATATTAAAAACATAGTTCCTTTGCATCCCTTTATAAAATTTATATTAAGCATAATAATTAATCTCCTTCCCTGTATAAAATCTATATAAACACACAGAATTCCTCTGCATTCCTTTATAAAATCTATATTAAAAAAGAAGTTCCTCTGCATCCCTTTATAAAATTAAATTATACACACAGAATTCATCTGCATTCCTTTATAAAATCTATATTAAAAACATAGTTCCTTTGCATCCCTTTATAAAATTTATATTAAGCATAATAATTAATCTCCTTCCCTGTATAAAATCTATATAAACACACAGAATTCCTCTGCATTCCTTTATAAAATCTATATTAAAAAAAAAGTTTCTCTGCATCCCTTTATAAAATTAAATTATACACACAGAATTCATCTGCATTCCTTTATAAAATCTATATTAAAAACATAGTTCCTCTGCATCCCTTTATAAAATCTATATTAAACACAATAATTAATCTCCTTCCCTGTATAAAATCTATATTAAACACACAGAATTCCTCTGCATTCCTTTATAAAATCTATATTAAACACAAAAATTAATCTCCTTCCCTGTATAAAATCTACATTAAACACACAGAATTCCTCTGCATCCCTTTATAAAATCTATATTAATTAATCTCCTTCCCTGTATAAGATCTATATTAAACACATAGAATTCCTCTGCATTCCTTTATAAAATCTATATTAAAAACATAGTTCCTTTGCATCCCTTTATAAAATTTATATTAAGCATAAAAATTAATCTCCTTCCCTGTATAAAATCTATATAAACACACAGAATTCCTCTGCATTCCTTTATAAAATCTATATTAAAAAAAAGTTCCTCTGCATCCCTTTATAAAATTAAATTATACACACAGAATTCATCTGCATTCCTTTATAAAATCTATATTAAAAACATAGTTCCTTTGCATCCCTTTATAAAATTTATATTAAGCATAATAATTAATCTCCTTCCCTGTATAAAATCTATATAAACACACAGAATTCCTCTGCATTCCTTTATAAAATCTATATTAAAAAAAAGTTTCTCTGCATCCCTTTATAAAATTAAATTATACACACAGAATTCATCTGCATTCCTTTATAAAATCTATATTAAAAACATAGTTCCTCTGCATCCCTTTATAAAATCTATATTAAACACAATAATTAATCTCCTTCCGTGTATAAAATCTATATTAAACACACAGAATTCCTCTGCTTTCCTTTACAAAATTATATTAAAATACGTGGTTCCTCTGGATCCCTTTATAAAATCTATATTAAACACACCAGGCATCGGGCTGATCACCCATCCTGGATGCTCTGTCTGATCCATGAGTGTCTGCTCCTCGACGGGCCTCTGACCCCAGGCACCCGCTTGTAAGTCCTGGGGGGTGTAAGTCCTACATGAGAGGAGGGTAAACAGAGAATGAATGAATGAATATTAAACACACAGAATTCCTCTGCATCCCTTTATAAAATCTATATTAAACACAATAATTAATCTCCTTCCCTGTATAAATCTATATTAAGCACACTGAATTCCTCTGCATCCCTCTATAAAGTATATATTAAAAAAACATAGTTCCTCCCCATCCTTTTATAAAATCTATGTTAAACACAATAATTAATCTCCTTCCCTGTATATAATCTATATTATAAACATGGTTCCTCTGCATCCCTTTATAAAATCTATATTAAACACAATGAATCTCCTTCCCTGTATATAATCTATATTAAAAAAACATAATTTCTCTATATCCCTTTATAAAATGTATACTAAACACAATAAATAATCTCCTTCCCTGTATAAAATGTATATAAAACACACACAATTCCTCTCCATTCCTTTATAAAATCTATATTAAAAAAACATAGTTCCTCTACATCCCTTTATAAAATTTATATTATACACAATAATTAATATCCTTCCCGTATACAATTTATATTAAACACACAGAATTCCTCTGCATTCCTTTATAAAATCTATATTAAAAACATAGTTCGTCTGCATCCCTTTATAAAATTTATATTATACACAATAATTAATATCCTTCCCGTATACAATATATATTAAACACACAGAATTCCTCTGCATTCCTTTATAAAATCTAAATTAAAAACATAGTTCGTCTGCATCCCTTTATAAAACCTATATTAAACACAATAATTAATCTCCTTCCCTTTATAAAATCAATATTAAAAAACATAATTCCTCTGTACCCCTTTATAAAATCTATATTAAACACAATAATTAATCTCCTTCCCTGTATAAAATCTATATTAATCAAACAGAATTCCTCTCCATTCCTTTATAAATTCCATATTAAAAAAACATAGTTCCCCTGCATCCCTTTATAAAATCTATATTAAACACAATAATTAATCTCCTTCCCTGTATAAAATCTATATTAAAAAACATAATTCCTCTGCATCCCTTTATAAAACGTATATTAAACACATTAATTAATCTCCTTCCCTGTTTAAATCCATATTAAACGCACACAATTCCTCTCCATTCCTTTATAAAATCTATATTAACAAAACATAGTTCCTCCTCCTATAAAATCTGTATTAAACACACACAATTCCTCTCCATTCCTTTATAAAATCTATATTAAAAAAACATAGTTCCTCATCATCCTTTTATAAAATCTGTATTAAACACACACAATTCCTCTCCATTCCTTTATAAAATCTATATTAAAAAAAACATAGTTCCTCCTCATCCTTTTATAAAACCTGTATTAAACACACACAATTCTTCTCCATTCCTTTATAAAATCTATATTAAAAACATAGTTCCTCGTCGTTTTATAAAATCTGTATTAAACACACACAATTCCTCTCCATTCCTTTATAAAATCTATATTTAAAAAACATAGTTCCTCGTCGTTTTATAAAATCTGTATTAAATACACAGAATTCCTCTGCATTCCTTTATAAAATCTATATTAAAAAACATAGTTCCTCTGCCTCCCTTTATAAAATCTATATTAAACACAGTCATTAATCTACTTCCCTGTATAAATCTATATTAAACGCACACAATTCCTCTCCATTCCTTTATAAAATCTATATTAAAAACACATAGTTCCTCCTCCTCCTTCTTTAAAATCTGTATTAAACACACACAACTCCTCTCCATTCCTTTATAAAATCTATATTAAAAAAAGATAGTTCCTCTCCATCCTTTTATAAAATCTATATTAAACACACAGAAGTCCTCTGCATCCCTTTATAAAATCTATATAAAACACACACAATTCCTCTCCATTCCTTTATAAAATCTATGTTAAAAAAACATAGTTCTTCTGCATCCCTTTATAAAATCTATATTAAACACAATAATTAATCTCCTCACCTGTATAAAATCTATATAAAGACACACAATTCCTCTCCATTCCTTTATAAAATCTATATTAAAAAAATATAGTTCCTCCTCACCCTTTTATAAAATCTGTATTAAACAAACACAATTCCTCTCCATTCCTTTATAAAATCTATATTAAAAAACGTAGTTCCTCTGCATCCTTTTATAAAATGTGTATTAAACACACACAATTCCTCTCCATTCCTTTATAAAATCTATATTAAAAAAACGTATTACCTCTCCATCCTTTTATAAAATCTGTATTAAACACACAGAATTCCTCTGCATTCGTTTATAAAATCAATATTAAAACATAGTTCATCTGCATCCCTTTATAAAATCTATGTTAAACACAATAATTAATCTGCTTCCCTGTATAAAATCTATATTAAACACATAATTCCTCTGCACCCCTTTATAAAATCTATATTAAACGCAATAATTAATCTCCTTCCCTGTATAAAGTCTATATAATACACACACCATTCCTTTATAAAATCTATATTAAAAAACATAGTTCCTCTGCATCCCGTTAAAAAATCTATATTAAACACAATAATTAATCTCCTTCCCTGTATAAAATCTATATTAAACACACACAATTCCTCTCCATTCCTTTATAAAATTTATATTAAAATTACATAGTTCCTCCACCTCCTTTTATAACATCTGTATTAATAACACACAATTCCTCTCAATTCCTTTATAAAATCTATATTAAAAACATAGTTCCTCCTCCTCCTTCTATAAAATCTGTATTAAACACACACAATTCCTGTCCATTCCTTTATAAAATCTATATTAAAAAAACATAGTTCCTCTGCATCCCGTTAAAAAATCTATATTAAACACAATAATTAATCTCCTTCCCTGTATAAAATCTATATTAAACACAGACAATTCCTCTCCATTCCTTTATAAAATTTATATTAAAATTACTTAGTTCCTCCACCTCCTTTTATAAAATCTGTATTAATAACACACAATTCCTCTCAATTATTTTATAAAATCTATATTAAAAAAACATAGTTCCTCCTCCTTCTATAAAATCTGTATTAAACACACACAATTCCTCTCCATTCCTTTATAAAATCCATATTAAAAAAAGGTAGTTCCTCTCCATCCTTTTATAAAATCTGTATTAAACACACTTAATTTCTCTCCATTCCTTTATAAAATCTATATTAAAAAACATAGTTTCTCTGCATCCCTTTATAAAATCTATATTAAACACAATAATTAATCTCCTTCCCTGTATAAAATCTATATTAAAAAGCATACTTCCTCTGCATCCGTTTATAAAACCTATATTAAACACAATAAGTAATCTCCTTCCCTGTATAAATCCATATTAAACGCACACAATTCCTCTCCATTCCTTTGTAAAATCTATATTAACAAAACATTGTTCCTCCTCCTCCTACAAAATCTGTATTAAACACACACAATTCCTCTCCATTCCTTTATAAAATCTATATTAAAAAAACATAGTTCCTCATCATCCTTTTATAAAACCTGTATTAAACATACACAATTCCTCTCCATTCCTTTATAAAATCTATATTAAAAAAAACATAGTTCCTCCTCATCCTTTTATAAAACCTGTATTAAACACACACAATTCCTCTCCATTCCTTTATAAAATCTATATTAAAAAACGTAGTTCCTCGTCGTTTTATAAAATCTGTATTAAACACACACAATTCCTCTCCATTCCTTTATAAAATCTATATTAAAAACATAGTTCCTCGTCGTTTTATAAAATCTGTATTAAATACACAGAATTCCTCTGCATTCCTTTATAAGATCTATATTAAAAACATAGTTCCTCTGCATCCCTTTATAAAATCTATATTAAACACAGTAATTAATCTACTTCCCTGTATAAATCTATATGAAACGCACACAATTCCTCTCCATTCCTTTATAAAATCTATATTAAAAAAACATAGTTCCTCCTCCTCCTTCTATAAAATCTGTATTAAACACACACAATTCCTCTCCATTCCTTTATAAAATCTATATTAAAAAAAGATAGCTCCTCTCCATCCTTTTATAAAATCTAAATTAAACACACAGAATTCCTCTGCATCCCTTTATAAAATCTATATAAAACACACACAATTCCTCTCCATTCCTTTATAAAATCTATGTTAAAAAAACATAGTTCTTCTGCATCCCTTTATAAAATCTATATTAAACACAATAATTAATCTCCTTCCCTGTATAAAATCTATATAAAAACACACAATTCCTCTCCATTCCTTTATAAAATCTATATTAAAAAAACATAGTTCCTCCTCACCCTTTTATAAAATCTGTATTAAACACACACAATTCCTCTCCATTCCTTTATAAAATCTATATTAAAAAACGTAGTTCCTCTCCATCCTTTTATAAAATCTGTATTAAACACACACAAGTCCTGTCCATTCCTTTATAAAATCTATATTAAAAAAACGTATTACCTCTCCATCCTTTTATAAAGTCTGTATTAAACACACAGAATTCCTCTGCATTCGTTTATAAAATCTATATTAAAAACATAGTTCCTCTGCATCCCTTTATAAAATCTAAATTATACACACAGAATTCCTCTGCATACCTATATAAAATCTATATTAAACACAATAATTAATCTCCTTCATTGTATCAAATCTATATTAAACACACAGAATTCCTCTGCATCCCTTTATAAAATCTATAATAAACACAATAAATAATCTCTTTCCCTGTGTAAAATCTATATTAAACACGCAGAAGTCTTCTGCATGCCTTTATAAAATTTATATAAAACACAATAATTAATCTCCTTCTCTGTATAAAATCCAAATTAGACACACAGAATTCCTCTGCATCTCTTTATAAAATCTATATTAAACACAATAATTAATCTACTTCCTTGTATAAAATCTATATTTAACACACAGAATTCCTCTGCATCTCTTTTTAAAATCTATATTAAACACAATAATTAATCTCCTTCGCTGTATAAAATCTATATTAAACACACAGAATTCCTCTGCATTCTTTTGTAAAATCTATATTAAACACAATAATTAATATCCTTCCCTGTATAATATCTATATTAAACACACAGAATTCCTCTGCATTCCTTTATAAAATCTATATAAAAAAACATAGTTCCTCTGCATCCCTTTATAAAATCTAAATTAAACACACCGAATTTCTATGCATTCCTTTATATAATCTATATTATAAAAACATAGTTCCTCTGCATTCCTTTATAAAATCTAAATTATACACACAGTATTCCTCTGCATTCCTTTATAAAATCTATATTAAAAAAAACATAGTTCCTCTGCATCCCTTTATAAAATATATATTAAACACAATAATTAATCTCCTTCCCTGTATAAAATCTATATAAACACACAGAATTCCTCTGCATTCCTTTATAAAATCTATATTAAAAAAAAAGTTCCTCTGCATCCCTTTATAAAATTAAATTATACACACAGAATTAATCTGCATTCGTTTATAAAATCTATATTAAAAAACATAGTTCCTCTACATCCCTTTATAAAATCTATATTAAACACAATAATTAATTTCCTTCCGTGTATAAAATCTATATTAAACACACAGAATTCCTCTGCATTCCTTTATAAAATCTATATTAAACACAATAATTAATATCCTTCCCTGTATGATATCTATATTAAACACACAGAATTCCTCTGCATTCCTTTATAAAATCTATATAAATAAAACATAGTTCCTCTGCATCCCTTTATAAAATCTAAATTATACACACAGAATTCCTCTGCATTCCTTTATAGAATCTATATTAAAAAACATAGTTCCTCTACATCCCTTTATAAAATCTATATTAAACACAATAATTAATCTCCTTCCCTGTATAAATCTATATTAAGCACACTGAATTCCTCTGCATTCCTCTATAAAATATATATTAAAAAAACATAGTTCCTCCCCATCCTTTTATAAAATCTATATTAAACACAATACTTAATCTCCTTCCCTGTAGAAAATCAATATAAAGCAGGCAATTCCTTTCCATTCCTTTATAAAATCTATACTAAAAAAACATAGATCCTCTCCATCCTTTTATAAAATCTATATTAAACACAACAATTAATCTCCTTCCCTGTATATAATCTATATTAAAAACATAGTTCCACTGCATTCCTTTATAAAATCTATATTAAACACAATCTCCTTCCCTGTATATAATCTATATTAAAAAAACATAATTCCTCTGTATCCTTTTATAAAATCTATATAAAACACAATACTTAATCTCCTTCCCTGTAGAAAATCAATATAAAGCAGGCAATTCCTTTCCATTCCTTTATACAATCTATATTAAAGAAACATAGTTCCTCTACATCCCTTTATAAAATTTATATTAAACACAATAATTAATATCCTTCCCTTATACAATTTATATTAAACACACAGAATTCCTCTGCATTCCTTTAAAAAACTATATTAAAAACATAGTTCGTCTGCATCCCTTTATAAAATCTATATTAAACACAATAATTAATCTCCTTCCCTGTATAAAATCAATATTAAAAAAACATAATTCCTCTGTACTACTTTATAAAATCTATATTAAACACAATAATTAATCTCCTTCCCTGTATAAAACCTATATAAAACACACACAATTCCTCTCCATTCCTTTATAAAATCTATATTAAACACAATAATTAATCTCCTTCCCTGTATAAAATCTATATTAAACACACAGAATTCCTCTGCATTCCTTTTTAAAATCTATATTAAACACAATAGTTAATCTCCTTCCCTGTATAAAATCTATATTAAACACACATAATTCCTCTCCATCCCTTTATAAAGTCTATATTAAACAGATAATTTCTCTCTATCTCTTTTTAAAATCTATATTAAACACACAATTGCCCTTTATCCCTTTTTAAAATCTATATAAAACATACACAATTCCTCTCCATCCCTTTATAAAATCTATATTAAAAAACGTAGTTCCTCTCCATCCTTTTATAAAATCTGTATTAAACACACACAATTCCTCTCCATTCCTTTATAAAATCTATATTAAAAAAACGTATTACCTCTCCATCCTTTTATAAAGTCTGTATTAAACACACAGAATTCCTCTGCATTCGTTTATAAAATCTATATTAAAAACATAGTTCCTCTGCATCCCTTTATAAAATCTAAATTATACACACAGAATTCCTCTGCATACCTTTATAAAATCTATATTAAACACAATAATTAATCTCCTTCATTGTATCAAATCTATATTAAACACACAGAATTCCTCTGCATCCCTTTATAAAATCTATAATAAACACAATAATTAATCTCTTTCCCTGTGTAAAATCTATATTAAACACGCAGAAGTCTTCTGCATGCCTTTATAAAATTTATATAAAACACAATAATTAATCTCCTTCTCTGTATAAAATCCAAATTAGACACACAGAATTCCTCTGCATCTCTTTATAAAATCTATATTAAACACAATAATTAATCTACTTCCTTGTATAAAATCTATATTTAACACACAGAATTCCTCTGCATCTCTTTTTAAAATCTATATTAAACACAATAATTAATCTCCTTCGCTGTATAAAATCTATATTAAACACACAGAATTCCTCTGCATTCTTTTGTAAAATCTATATTAAACACAATAATTAATATCCTTCCCTGTATAATATCTATATTAAACACACAGAATTCCTCTGCATTCCTTTATAAAATCTATATAAAAAAACATAGTTCCTCTGCATCCCTTTATAAAATCTAAATTAAACACACCGAATTTCTATGCATTCCTTTATATAATCTATATTATAAAAACATAGTTCCTCTGCATTCCTTTATAAAATCTAAATTATACACACAGTATTCCTCTGCATTCCTTTATAAAATCTATATTAAAAAAAACATAGTTCCTCTGCATCCCTTTATAAAATATATATTAAACACAATAATTAATCTCCTTCCCTGTATAAAATCTATATAAACACACAGAATTCCTCTGCATTCCTTTATAAAATCTATATTAAAAAAAAAGTTCCTCTGCATCCCTTTATAAAATTAAATTATACACACAGAATTAATCTGCATTCGTTTATAAAATCTATATTAAAAAACATAGTTCCTCTACATCCCTTTATAAAATCTATATTAAACACAATAATTAATTTCCTTCCGTGTATAAAATCTATATTAAACACACAGAATTCCTCTGCATTCCTTTATAAAATCTATATTAAACACAATAGTTAATATCCTTTCCTGTATGATATCTATATTAAACACACAGAATTCCTCTGCATTCCTTTATAAAATCTATATAAATAAAACATAGTTCCTCTGCATCCCTTTATAAAATCTAAATTATACACACAGAATTCCTCTGCATTCCTTTATAGAATCTATATTAAAAAACATAGTTCCTCTACATCCCTTTATAAAATCTATATTAAACACAATAATTAATCTCCTTCCCTGTATAAATCTATATTAAGCACACTGAATTCCTCTGCATTCCTCTATAAAATATATATTAAAAAAACATAGTTCCTCCCCATCCTTTTATAAAATCTATATTAAACACAATACTTAATCTCCTTCCCTGTAGAAAATCAATATAAAGCAGGCAATTCCTTTCCATTCCTTTATAAAATCTATACTAAAAAAACATAGATCCTCTCCATCCTTTTATAAAATCTATATTAAACACAATAATTAATCTCCTTCCCTGTATATAATCTATATTAAAAACATAGTTCCACTGCATTCCTTTATAAAATCTATATTAAACACAATCTCCTTCCCTGTATATAATCTATATTAAAAAAACATAATTCCTCTGTATCCTTTTATAAAATCTATATAAAACACAATACTTAATCTCCTTCCCTGTAGAAAATCAATATAAAGCAGGCAATTCCTTTCCATTCCTTTATACAATCTATATTAAAGAAACATAGTTCCTCTACATCCCTTTATAAAATTTATATTAAACACAATAATTAATATCCTTCCCTTATACAATTTATATTAAACACACAGAATTCCTCTGCATTCCTTTAAAAAACTATATTAAAAACATAGTTCGTCTGCATCCCTTTATAAAATCTATATTAAACACAATAATTAATCTCCTTCCCTGTATAAAATCAATATTAAAAAAACATAATTCCTCTGTACTACTTTATAAAATCTATATTAAACACAATAATTAATCTCCTTCCCTGTATAAAACCTATATAAAACACACACAATTCCTCTCCATTCCTTTATAAAATCTATATTAAACACAATAATTAATCTCCTTCCCTGTATAAAATCTATATTAAACACACAGAATTCCTCTGCATTCCTTTTTAAAATCTATATTAAACACAATAGTTAATCTCCTTCCCTGTATAAAATCTATATTAAACACACATAATTCCTCTCCATCCCTTTATAAAGTCTATATTAAACAGATAATTTCTCTCTATCTCTTTTTAAAATCTATATTAAACACACAATTGCCCTTTATCCCTTTTTAAAATCTATATAAAACATACACAATTCCTCTCCATCCCTTTATAAAATCTATATTAAAAAACGTAGTTCCTCTCCATCCTTTTATAAAATCTGTATTAAACACACACAATTCCTCTCCATTCCTTTATAAAATCTATATTAAGAAAACGTATTACCTCTCCATCCTTTTATAAAATCTGTATTAAACACACAGAATTCCTATGCATTCGTTTATAAAATCTATATTAAAAACATAGTTCATCTGCATCCCTTTATAAAATCTATGTTAAACACAATAATTCCTCTCCATTCCTTTATAAAATCTATATTAAACGCAATAATTCCTCTCTATTCCTTTACAAAATCTATATTAAACACACAGAATTCCTCTGCATCCCTTTATAAAATCTATATTAAACACAATAATTAATCTCCTTCATTGTATCAAATCTATATTAAACACACAGAATTCCTCTGCATCCCTTTATAAAATCTATAATAAACACAATAATTAATCTCTTTCCCTGTGTAAAATCTATATTAAACACGCAGAAGTCTTCTGCATCCCTTTATAAAATCTATATAAAACACAATAATTAATCTCCTCTGTATAAAACCTATATTAGACACACAGAATTCCTCTGCATCTCTTTATAAAATCTATATTAAACACAATAATTAATCTACTTCCTTGTACAAAATCTATATTTAACACACAGAATTCCTCTGCATCTCTTTATAAAATCTATATTAAACACAATAATTAATCTCCTTCGCTGTATAAAATCTATATTAAACACACAGAATTCCTCTGCATTCCTTTATAAAATCTATATTAAACACAATAATTAATATCCTTCCCTGTATAATATCTATATTAAACACACAGAATTCCTCTGCATTCCTTTATAAAATCTATATAAAAAAACATAGTTCCTCTGCATCCCTTTATAAAATCTAAATTATACACACAGAATTCCTCTGCATTCCTTTATAAAATCTATATTAAAAAAAACATAGTTCCTCTGCATCCCTTTATAAAATATATATTAAACACAATAATTAATCTCCTTCCCTGTATAATATCTATATTAAACACACAGAATTCCTCTGCATCCCTTTATAAAATCTATATTAAACACAATAATTAATCTCCTTCCCTGTATAAAATCTACATTAAACACACAGAATTCCTCTGCATCCCTTTATAAAATCTATATTAAGCATAATAATTAATCTCCTTCCCTGTATAAAATCTATATAAACACACAGAATTCCTCTGCATTCCTTTATAAAATCTATATTAAAAAAAAGTTCCTCTGCATCCCTTTATAAAATTAAATTATACACACACAATTCATCTGCATTCCTTTATAAAATCTATATTAAAAAACATAGTTCCTCTGCATCCCTTTATAAAATCTATATTAAACACAATAATTAATTTCCTTCCGTGTATAAAATCTATATTAAACACACAGAATTCCTTTGCTTTCCTTTACAAAATTATATTAAAAAACGTGGTTCCTCTGCATCCCTTTATAAAATCTATATTAAAAAACGTAGTTCCTCTGCATCCCTATATAAGATCTATATTAAACACAATAATTAATCTCGTTCCCTGTATAAAATCTATATTAAAAACATAATTCCTATGCATCCCTTTATAAAATCTATATTAAACACAATAATTAATCTCCTTCCCTGTATAAATCTATATTAAACGCACACAATTCCTCTCCATTCCTTTATAAAATGTATATTAAAAAGAACATAGTTCCTCCTCCTCCTTCTATAAAATCTGTATTAAACACACACAATTCCTCTCCATTCCTTTATAAAATCTATATTAAAAAAAAGGTAGTTCCTCTCCATCCTTTTATAAAATCTGTATTAAACACACACATTTCCTCTCCATTCCTTTGTAAAATCTATATTAAAGACATAGTTCCTCGTCGTTTTATAAAATCTGCATTAAACACACAGAATTCCTCTGCATTCCTTTAAAAGATCTATATTAAAAAAATCTGATGTGTTACACTCACATGACTTTCTCTACTCTTGTACAATCTATTTTTACAAACGCCTATTCTCCATATGCTTTATGTTAATCGAGATATCGAGATGTCAATCTTATTGCTAATTTTCTTGTAGATGCAAGGGGAATATGGTAGCTTTTAAGCGATGGTCAAATATTTTAACGCTGGTTGCTATGTGTCGAATTCCATTCTCTTTGCAAGTCCAGGACATAAAAAAATGAATAACGAATTTGAGAAAAAGTATAAGTATTGGAAAATTTAAGGGAATAACAAGCAATATCTCGAAAACGGTTCAATCAACAAAAGAAATGTATATAACATAAGTTGTGTATTTTAACGAGATCAACATTTTTTGTGTAGTAAAATTTTGTCTATCTCTTATGGTTTACCAGTTATGCAAAAGTCGTTCACAATGAAGAATACTTTTGGAGACATTCCCAGAAAATTCGAGATATACATTTCATTTCTCATGCCATTATCTTAAACATATGATATTTTAAACAAAATCGTTAGAGCCGTTTTTGAGAAAATTAAAATTTTCGAAAAATGTTCCATGTAAAGGGTAGTCTGGGGTGGGGGGATTTTCTTGAAAACCTTCGTGTCGCATCTCTGGAAGATACTGAACCTAAATACCAAGTTTGGTGTTTATCCGACTGTTCGTTTTTGAGTTATGCTGTTCACACACACACAGACACACACACAGACACACACACGGACATGTTTCCAAAAATGCTTTTTTTGGATTCAGGAGGTCTCAAAACATGTATTTCCGGTGAAATCTCGGTATCGAATTTTTGGGTGGAATGCAATACTTCCCCTACTTACTATACGTAGTAGAGAAAGTAAAAACGTAGTTCCTCTCCATCCTTTTGTAAAATAACACACACAATTCTTCTCCATTCCTTTATAAAATCTATATTAAAAACATAGTTCCTCGTCGTTTTATAAAATCTGTATTAAACACACACCATTCCTCTCCATTCCTTTATAAAATCTATATTAAAAACATAGTTCCTCGTCGTTTTATAAAATCTGTATTAAACACACAGAATTCCTCTGCATTCCTTTATAAGATCTATATTAAAAAACGTAGTTCCTGTGCATCCCTTTATAAGATCTATATTAAACACAATAATTAATCTCGTTCCCTGTATAAAATCTATATTAAAAACATAATTCCTATGCATCCCTTTATAAAATCTATATTAAACACAATAATTAATCTCCTTCCCTGTATAAATCTATATTAAACGCACACAATTCCTCTCCATTCCTTTATAAAATCTATATTAAAAAATACATAGTTCCTCCTCCTCCTTCTATAAAATCTGTATTAAACACACACAATTCCTCTCCATTCCTTTATAAAATCTATATTAAAAAAAGGTAGTTCCTCTCCATCCTTTTATAAAATCTGTATTAAACACACACAATTCCTCTCCATTCCTTTATAAAATCTATATTTAAAACAAAGTTCCTCGTCGTTTTATAAAATCTGTATTAAACACACAGAATTCCTCTGCATTGCTTTAAAAGATCTATATTAAAAAACATAGTTCCTCTGCATCCCTTTATAAAATCTATATTAAACACAATAATTAATCTCCTTCCCTGTATAAATCTATATTAAACGCACACAATTCCTCTCCATTCCTTTATAAAATCTATATTAAAAAAAACATAGTTCCTCCTCCTCCTATAAAATCTGTATTAAACACACACAATTCCTCTCCATTCCTTTATAAAATCTATATTAAAAAAAGGTAGTTCCTCTCCATCCTTTTATAAAATCTGTATTAAACACGCATAATTCCTCTCCATTCCTTTATAAAATCTATATTTAAAACAAAGTTCCTCGTCGTTTTATAAAATCTGTATTAAACACACACAATTCCTCTCCATTCCTTTATAAAATCTATATTAAAAAAACGTATTACCTCTCCATTCTTTTATAAAATCTGTATTAAACACACAGAATTCCTCTGCATTCGTTTTTAAAATCTATATTAAAACATAGTTCATCTGCATCCCTTTATAAAATCTATGTTAAACACAATAATTAATCTGCTTCCCTGTATAAAATCTATATTAAACACATAATTCCTCTGCACCCCTTTATAAAATCTATATTAAAATTACATAGTTCCTACACCTCCTTTTATAAAATCTGTATTAAACACACACAATTCCTCTCCATTCCTTTATAAAATCTATATTAAAAAAACGTTCCTCGTCGTTTTATAAAATCTGTATTAAACACACACAATTCCTCTCCATTCCTTTATAAAATCTATATTAAAAACATAGTTCCTCGTCGTTTTATAAAATCTGTATTAAATACACAGAATTCCTCTGCATTCCTTTATAAGATCTATATTAAAAACATAGTTCCTCTGCATCCCTTTATAAAATCTATATTAAACACAATAATTAATCTCCTTCCCTGTATAAATCTATATTAAAAGCACACAATTCCTTTCCATTCCTTTATAAAATCTATATTAAAAAAAGATAGTTCCTCTCCATCCTTTTATAAAATCTATATTAAACACACAGAATTCCTCTGCATCCCTTTATAAAATCTATATAACACACACACAATTCCTCTCCATTCCTTTATAAAATCTATGTTAAAAAACATGGTTCTTCTGCATCCCTTTATAAAATCTATATTAAAAAAATATAGTTCCTCCTCACCCTTTTATAAAATGTGTATTAAACACACACAATTCCTCTCCATTCCCTTATAAAATCTATATTAAAAAAAGATAGTTCCTCTCCATCCTTTTATAAAATCTGTATTAAACACCCACAATTCTTCTCCATTCCTTTATAAAATCTATATTAAAAAAACGTAGTTCCTCTCCATCCTTTTATAAAATCTGTATTAAACACACACAATTCTTCTCCATTCCTTCATAAAATCTATATTAAAAACATAGTTCCTCGTCGTTTTATAAAATCTGTATTAAACACACACAATTCCTCTGCATTCCTTTATAAAATCTATATTAAAAAGCATAGTTCCTCGTCGTTTTATAAAATCTGTATTAAACACACAGAATTCCTCTGCATTCCTTTATAAGATATATATTAAAAAGCGTAGTTCCTCTGCATCCCTTTATAAGATCTATATTAAACACAATAATTAATCTCCTTCCCTGTATAAAATCTATATTAAAAACATAATTCCTCTGCATCCCTTTATAAAATCTATATTAAACACAATAATTAATCTCCCTCCCTGTATAAATCCATATTAAACGCACACAATTCCTCTCTATTCCTTTATAAAATCTATATTAAAAAAACGTAGTTCCTCTCCATTCTTTTATAAAATCTGTATTAAACAAACACAATTCCTCTCCATTCCTTTATAAAATCTATATTAAAAAAGATAGTTCCTCTCCATCCTTTTATAAAATCTATATTAAACACACACAATTCCTCTCTATTCCTTTATAAAATCTATATTAGAAAACATAGTTCCTCTCCATTCTTTTATAAAATCTGTATTAAACACACACACTTCCTCTCCATTCCTTTATAAAATCTATATTAAAAAAACATAGTTCCTCCTCATCCTTTTATAAAATCTGTATTAAACACACACAATTCCTCTCCATTCCTTTATAAAATCTATATTAAAAAAACGTAGTTCCTCTCCATTCTTTTATAAAATCTGTATTAAACACACACAATTCCTCTCCATTCCTTTATAAAATCTATATTAAAAACAGTTCCTCGTCGTTTTATAAAATCTGTATTAAACACACACAATTCCTCTCCATTCCTTTATAAAATCTATATTAAAAACATAGTTCCTCGTCGTTTTATAAAATCTGTATTAAATACACAGAATTCCTCTGCATTCCTTTATAAGATCTATATTAAAAAACATAGTTCCTCTGCATCCCGTTATAAAATCTATATTAAACACAATAATTAATCTCCTTCCCTGTATAAATCTATATTAAACGCACACAATTCCTCTCCATTCCTTTATAAAGTCTATATTAAAAAAAGATAGTTCCTCTCCATCCTTTTATAAAATCTATATTAAACACACAGAATTCCTCTGCATCCCTTTATAAAATCTATATAAAACACACACAATTTCTCTCCATTCCTTTATAAAATCTATGTTAAAAACATGGTTCTTCTGCATCCCTTTATAAAATCTATATTAAAAAAATATAGTTTCTCCTCAACCTCATATAAAATGTGTATTAAACACACACAATTCCTCTCCATTCCTTTTCAAAATCTATATTAAAAAACGTAGTTCCTCTCCATCCTTTTATAAAATCTGTATTAAACACACACAATTCCTCTCCATTCCTTTATAAAATCTATATTAAAACAACATATTACCTCTCCATCCTTTTATAAAATCTGTATTAAACACACAGAATTCCTCTGCATTCCTTTATAAAATCTATATAAAAAACATAGTTCCTCTGCATCCGTTTATAAAATCTATGTTAAACACAATAATTAATCTCCTTCCCTGTATAAAATCTATATTAAACACATAATTCCTCTGCAACCCTTTCTAAAATCTATCTTAAACGCAATAATTAATCTCCTTCCCTGTATAAAATCTATATAATACACACACCATTCCTTTATAAAATCTATATTAAAAAACATAGTTCCTCTGCATCCCTTTATAAAATCTATATTAAACACAATAATTAATCTCCTTCCCTGTATAAAATCTATATTAAACACAGCTAATTCCTCTCCATTCCTTTATAAAATCTATATTAAAATAACATAGTTCCTCCACCTCCTTTTATAAAATCTGTATTAAACACACACAATTCCTCTCCTTTCCTTTATAAAATCTATCTTAAAAAAACATAGTTCCTCATCATCCTTTTATAAAATCTGTATTAAACACACGCAATTCCTCTCCATTCCTTTATTTAATCTATATTAAAAACATAGTTACCTTACATCTTTTTATAAAATCTATATTAGAAACATAGTTCCTATCCATCTTTTTATAAAATTTATATTAAAAAATATACTTCCTCTCCATCCTTTTATAAAATCTGTATTAAACACACACAATTCCTCTCCATTCCTTTATAAAATCTATATTAAAAACATAGTTCCTCCTCATCCTTTTATAAAGTCTGTATTAAACACACACAATTCCTCTGCATTCCTTTATAAAATCTATGTTAAAAAAACGTAGTTCCTCTCCATCCTTTTATAAAATCTGTATTAAACACACAGAATTACTCTGCATTCCTTTATAAAATCTATATTAAAAAACATAGTTCCTCTGCATCCCTTTATAAGATCTATATTAAACACAATAATTAATCTCCTTACCTGTATAAAATCTATATGAAAAAAACATAATTCCTCTGCATCCCTATATAAAATCTATATTAAACACAATAACTAATCTCCTTCCTTGTATAAAATCTATATAAAACACACACAATTCCTCTCCATTCCTTTATAAAATCTATATTAAAAAACATAGTTCCTGTGCATCCCTTTGTAAAATTTATATTAAAACAATAATTAATCTCCTTCCCTGTATAAAATCTATATTAAACACACAGAATTGCTCTGCGTTCCTTTATAAAATCTATATTAAAAAAACATAGTTCCTCTCCATCCCTTTATAAAATCTATATTAAACACAATAATTAATCTCCTTTCCTATATAAAATCTGTATAAAACACACACCATTCATCTCCATTCCTTTATAAAATGTATATTAAAAACATAGTTCCTCTGCATCCCTTTATAAAATCTATATTAAACACAATAATTAATCTCCTTCCCTGTATAAAATCTATATTAAACACACACAATTCCTCTCCATTCCTTTATAAAATCTATATTAAAAAAACATAGTTCCTCTCCATCCTTTTATAAAATCTATATTAAACACACAGAATTCCTCTGCATCCCTTTATAAAATCTATATAAAGCACACACAATTCCTCTCCATTACTTTATAAAATCTATGTTAAAAAAACATAGTTCTTCTGCATCCCTTTATAAAATCTATATTAAACACAATAATTAATCTCCTTCCCTGTTTAAAATCTATATAAAAACACACAATTCCTCTCCATTCCTTTATAAAATCTATATTAAAAAACGTAGTTCCTCTCCATCCTTTTATAAAATCTGTATTAAACACACACAATTCCTCTCCATTCCTTTATAAAATCTATATTAAAAAAACGTACTACCTCTCCATCCTTTTATAAAATCTTTATTAAACACACAGAATTCCTCTGCATCCCTTTATAAAATCTATGTTAAACACAATAATTAATCTGCCTCCCAGTATAAAATCTATATTGAACACATAATTCCTCTGCACCCCTTTATAAAATCTATATTGAACGCAATAATTAATCTCTTTCCCTGTAAAAATCTATATAATACACACACCATTCCTTTATAAAATCTATATTAAAAAACATAGTTCCTCTGCATCCCGTTAAAAAATCTATATTAAACACAATAATTAATCTCCTTCCCTGTATAAAATCTATATAAAAACACACAATTCCTCTCCATTCCTTTATAAAATCTATATTAAAAAAACATAGTTCCTCCTCACCCTTTTATAAAATCTGTATTAAACACACACAATTCCTCTCCATTCCTTTATAAAATCTATATTAAAAAACGTAGTTCCTCTCCATCCTTTTATAAAATCTGTATTAAACACACACAAGTCCTGTCCATTCCTTTATAAAATCTATATTAAAAAAACGTATTACCTCTCCATCCTTTTATAAAGTCTGTATTAAACACACAGAATTCCTCTGCATTCGTTTATAAAATCTATATTAAAAACATAGTTCCTCTGCATCCCTTTATAAAATCTAAATTATACACACAGAATTCCTCTGCATACCTTTATAAAATCTATATTAAACACAATAATTAATCTCCTTCATTGTATCAAATCTATATTAAACACACAGAATTCCTCTGCATCCCTTTATAAAATCTATAATAAACACAATAATTAATCTCTTTCCCTGTGTAAAATCTATATTAAACACGCAGAAGTCTTCTGCATGCCTTTATAAAATTTATATAAAACACAATAATTAATCTCCTTCTCTGTATAAAATCCAAATTAGACACACAGAATTCCTCTGCATCTCTTTATAAAATCTATATTAAACACAATAATTAATCTACTTCCTTGTATAAAATCTATATTTAACAAACAGAATTCCTCTGCATCTCTTTTTAAAATCTATATTAAACACAATAATTAATCTCCTTCGCTGTATAAAATCTATATTAAACACACAGAATTCCTCTGCATTCTTTTGTAAAATCTATATTAAACACAATAATTAATATCCTTCCCTGTATAATATCTATATTAAACACACAGAATTCCTCTGCATTCCTTTATAAAATCTATATAAAAAAACATAGTTCCTCTGCATCCCTTTATAAAATCTAAATTAAACACACCGAATTTCTATGCATTCCTTTATATAATCTATATTATAAAAACATAGTTCCTCTGCATTCCTTTATAAAATCTAAATTATACACACAGTATTCCTCTGCATTCCTTTATAAAATCTATATTAAAAAAAACATAGTTCCTCTGCATCCCTTTATAAAATATATATTAAACACAATAATTAATCTCCTTCCCTGTATAAAATCTATATAAACACACAGAATTCCTCTGCATTCCTTTATAAAATCTATATTAAAAAAAAAGTTCCTCTGCATCCCTTTATAAAATTAAATTATACACACAGAATTAATCTGCATTCGTTTATAAAATCTATATTAAAAAACATAGTTCCTCTACATCCCTTTATAAAATCTATATTAAACACAATAATTAATTTCCTTCCGTGTATAAAATCTATATTAAACACACAGAATTCCTCTGCATTCCTTTATAAAATCTATATTAAACACAATAATTAATATCCTTCCCTGTATGATATCTATATTAAACACACAGAATTCCTCTGCATTCCTTTATAAAATCTATATAAATAAAACATAGTTCCTCTGCATCCCTTTATAAAATCTAAATTATACACACAGAATTCCTCTGCATTCCTTTATAGAATCTATATTAAAAAACATAGTTCCTCTACATCCCTTTATAAAATCTATATTAAACACAATAATTAATCTCCTTCCCTGTATAAATCTATATTAAGCACACTGAATTCCTCTGCATTCCTCTATAAAATATATATTAAAAAAACATAGTTCCTCCCCATCCTTTTATAAAATCTATATTAAACACAATACTTAATCTCCTTCCCTGTAGAAAATCAATATAAAGCAGGCAATTCCTTTCCATTCCTTTATAAAATCTATACTAAAAAAACATAGATCCTCTCCATCCTTTTATAAAATCTATATTAAACACAATAATTAATCTCCTTCCCTGTATAAAATCAATATTAAAAAAACATAATTCCTCTGTACTACTTTATAAAATCTATATTAAACACAATAATTAATCTCCTTCCCTGTATAAAACCTATATAAAACACACACAATTCCTCTCCATTCCTTTATAAAATCTATATTAAACACAATAATTAATCTCCTTCCCTGTATAAAATCTATATTAAACACACAGAATTCCTCTGCATTCCTTTTTAAAATCTATATTAAACACAATAGTTAATCTCCTTCCCTGTATAAAATCTATATTAAACACACATAATTCCTCTCCATCCCTTTATAAAGTCTATATTAAACAGATAATTTCTCTCTATCTCTTTTTAAAATCTATATTAAACACACAATTGCCCTTTATCCCTTTTTAAAATCTATATAAAACATACACAATTCCTCTCCATCCCTTTATAAAATCTATATTAAAAAACGTAGTTCCTCTCCATCCTTTTATAAAATCTGTATTAAACACACACAATTCCTCTCCATTCCTTTATAAAATCTATATTAAGAAAACGTATTACCTCTCCATCCTTTTATAAAATCTGTATTAAACACACAGAATTCCTATGCATTCGTTTATAAAATCTATATTAAAAACATAGTTCATCTGCATCCCTTTATAAAATCTATGTTAAACACAATAATTCCTCTCCATTCCTTTATAAAATCTATATTAAACGCAATAATTCCTCTCTATTCCTTTACAAAATCTATATTAAACACACAGAATTCCTCTGCATCCCTTTATAAAATCTATATTAAACACAATAATTAATCTCCTTCATTGTATCAAATCTATATTAAACACACAGAATTCCTCTGCATCCCTTTATAAAATCTATAATAAACACAATAATTAATCTCTTTCCCTGTGTAAAATCTATATTAAACACGCAGAAGTCTTCTGCATCCCTTTATAAAATCTATATAAAACACAATAATTAATCTCCTCTGTATAAAACCTATATTAGACACACAGAATTCCTCTGCATCTCTTTATAAAATCTATATTAAACACAATAATTAATCTACTTCCTTGTACAAAATCTATATTTAACACACAGAATTCCTCTGCATCTCTTTATAAAATCTATATTAAACACAATAATTAATCTCCTTCGCTGTATAAAATCTATATTAAACACACAGAATTCCTCTGCATTCCTTTATAAAATCTATATTAAACACAATAATTAATATCCTTCCCTGTATAATATCTATATTAAACACACAGAATTCCTCTGCATTCCTTTATAAAATCTATATAAAAAAACATAGTTCCTCTGCATCCCTTTATAAAATCTAAATTATACACACAGAATTCCTCTGCATTCCTTTATAAAATCTATATTAAAAAAAACATAGTTCCTCTGCATCCCTTTATAAAATATATATTAAACACAATAATTAATCTCCTTCCCTGTATAATATCTATATTAAACACACAGAATTCCTCTGCATCCCTTTATAAAATCTATATTAAACACAATAATTAATCTCCTTCCCTGTATAAAATCTACATTAAACACACAGAATTCCTCTGCATCCCTTTATAAAATCTATATTAAGCATAATAATTAATCTCCTTCCCTGTATAAAATCTATATAAACACACAGAATTCCTCTGCATTCCTTTATAAAATCTATATTAAAAAAAAGTTCCTCTGCATCCCTTTATAAAATTAAATTATACACACACAATTCATCTGCATTCCTTTATAAAATCTATATTAAAAAACATAGTTCCTCTGCATCCCTTTATAAAATCTATATTAAACACAATAATTAATTTCCTTCCGTGTATAAAATCTATATTAAACACACAGAATTCCTTTGCTTTCCTTTACAAAATTATATTAAAAAACGTGGTTCCTCTGCATCCCTTTATAAAATCTATATTAAAAAACGTAGTTCCTCTGCATCCCTATATAAGATCTATATTAAACACAATAATTAATCTCGTTCCCTGTATAAAATCTATATTAAAAACATAATTCCTATGCATCCCTTTATAAAATCTATATTAAACACAATAATTAATCTCCTTCCCTGTATAAATCTATATTAAACGCACACAATTCCTCTCCATTCCTTTATAAAATGTATATTAAAAAGAACATAGTTCCTCCTCCTCCTTCTATAAAATCTGTATTAAACACACACAATTCCTCTCCATTCCTTTATAAAATCTATATTAAAAAAAAGGTAGTTCCTCTCCATCCTTTTATAAAATCTGTATTAAACACACACATTTCCTCTCCATTCCTTTGTAAAATCTATATTAAAGACATAGTTCCTCGTCGTTTTATAAAATCTGCATTAAACACACAGAATTCCTCTGCATTCCTTTAAAAGATCTATATTAAAAAAATCTGATGTGTTACACTCACATGACTTTCTCTACTCTTGTACAATCTATTTTTACAAACGCCTATTCTCCATATGCTTTATGTTAATCGAGATATCGAGATGTCAATCATATTGCTAATTTTCTTGTAGATGCAAGGGGAATATGGTAGCTTTTAAGCGATGGTCAAATATTTTAACGCTGGTTGCTATGTGTCGAATTCCATTCTCTTTGCAAGTCCAGGACATAAAAAAATGAATAACGAATTTGAGAAAAAGTATAAGTATTGGAAAATTTAAGGGAATAACAAGCAATATCTCGAAAACGGTTCAATCAACAAAAGAAATGTATATAACATAAGTTGTGTATTTTAACGAGATCAACATTTTTTGTGTAGTAAAATTTTGTCTATCTCTTATGGTTTACCAGTTATGCAAAAGTCGTTCACAATGAAGAATACTTTTGGAGACATTCCCAGAAAATTCGAGATATACATTTCATTTCTCATGCCATTATCTTAAACATATGATATTTTAAACAAAATCGTTAGAGCCGTTTTTGAGAAAATTAAAATTTTCGAAAAATGTTCCATGTAAAGGGTAGTCTGGGGTGGGGGGATTTTCTTGAAAACCTTCGTGTCGCATCTCTGGAAGATACTGAACCTAAATACCAAGTTTGGTGTTTATCCGACTGTTCGTTTTTGAGTTATGCTGTTCACACACACACAGACACACACACAGACACACACACGGACATGTTTCCAAAAATGCTTTTTTTGGATTCAGGAGGTCTCAAAACATGTATTTCCGGTGAAATCTCGGTATCGAATTTTTGGGTGGAATGCAATACTTCCCCTACTTACTATACGTAGTAGAGAAAGTAAAAACGTAGTTCCTCTCCATCCTTTTGTAAAATAACACACACAATTCTTCTCCATTCCTTTATAAAATCTATATTAAAAACATAGTTCCTCGTCGTTTTATAAAATCTGTATTAAACACACACCATTCCTCTCCATTCCTTTATAAAATCTATATTAAAAACATAGTTCCTCGTCGTTTTATAAAATCTGTATTAAACACACAGAATTCCTCTGCATTCCTTTATAAGATCTATATTAAAAAACGTAGTTCCTGTGCATCCCTTTATAAGATCTATATTAAACACAATAATTAATCTCGTTCCCTGTATAAAATCTATATTAAAAACATAATTCCTATGCATCCCTTTATAAAATCTATATTAAACACAATAATTAATCTCCTTCCCTGTATAAATCTATATTAAACGCACACAATTCCTCTCCATTCCTTTATAAAATCTATATTAAAAAATACATAGTTCCTCCTCCTCCTTCTATAAAATCTGTATTAAACACACACAATTCCTCTCCATTCCTTTATAAAATCTATATTAAAAAAAGGTAGTTCCTCTCCATCCTTTTATAAAATCTGTATTAAACACACACAATTCCTCTCCATTCCTTTATAAAATCTATATTTAAAACAAAGTTCCTCGTCGTTTTATAAAATCTGTATTAAACACACAGAATTCCTCTGCATTGCTTTAAAAGATCTATATTAAAAAACATAGTTCCTCTGCATCCCTTTATAAAATCTATATTAAACACAATAATTAATCTCCTTCCCTGTATAAATCTATATTAAACGCACACAATTCCTCTCCATTCCTTTATAAAATCTATATTAAAAAAAACATAGTTCCTCCTCCTCCTATAAAATCTGTATTAAACACACACAATTCCTCTCCATTCCTTTATAAAATCTATATTAAAAAAAGGTAGTTCCTCTCCATCCTTTTATAAAATCTGTATTAAACACGCATAATTCCTCTCCATTCCTTTATAAAATCTATATTTAAAACAAAGTTCCTCGTCGTTTTATAAAATCTGTATTAAACACACACAATTCCTCTCCATTCCTTTATAAAATCTATATTAAAAAAACGTATTACCTCTCCATTCTTTTATAAAATCTGTATTAAACACACAGAATTCCTCTGCATTCGTTTTTAAAATCTATATTAAAACATAGTTCATCTGCATCCCTTTATAAAATCTATGTTAAACACAATAATTAATCTGCTTCCCTGTATAAAATCTATATTAAACACATAATTCCTCTGCACCCCTTTATAAAATCTATATTAAAATTACATAGTTCCTACACCTCCTTTTATAAAATCTGTATTAAACACACACAATTCCTCTCCATTCCTTTATAAAATCTATATTAAAAAAACGTTCCTCGTCGTTTTATAAAATCTGTATTAAACACACACAATTCCTCTCCATTCCTTTATAAAATCTATATTAAAAACATAGTTCCTCGTCGTTTTATAAAATCTGTATTAAATACACAGAATTCCTCTGCATTCCTTTATAAGATCTATATTAAAAACATAGTTCCTCTGCATCCCTTTATAAAATCTATATTAAACACAATAATTAATCTCCTTCCCTGTATAAATCTATATTAAAAGCACACAATTCCTTTCCATTCCTTTATAAAATCTATATTAAAAAAAGATAGTTCCTCTCCATCCTTTTATAAAATCTATATAACACACACACAATTCCTCTCCATTCCTTTATAAAATCTATGTTAAAAAACATGGTTCTTCTGCATCCCTTTATAAAATCTATATTAAAAAAATATAGTTCCTCCTCACCCTTTTATAAAATGTGTATTAAACACACACAATTCCTCTCCATTCCCTTATAAAATCTATATTAAAAAAAGATAGTTCCTCTCCATCCTTTTATAAAATCTGTATTAAACACCCACAATTCTTCTCCATTCCTTTATAAAATCTATATTAAAAAAACGTAGTTCCTCTCCATCCTTTTATAAAATCTGTATTAAACACACACAATTCTTCTCCATTCCTTCATAAAATCTATATTAAAAACATAGTTCCTCGTCGTTTTATAAAATCTGTATTAAACACACACAATTCCTCTGCATTCCTTTATAAAATCTATATTAAAAAGCATAGTTCCTCGTCGTTTTATAAAATCTGTATTAAACACACAGAATTCCTCTGCATTCCTTTATAAGATATATATTAAAAAGCGTAGTTCCTCTGCATCCCTTTATAAGATCTATATTAAACACAATAATTAATCTCCTTCCCTGTATAAAATCTATATTAAAAACATAATTCCTCTGCATCCCTTTATAAAATCTATATTAAACACAATAATTAATCTCCCTCCCTGTATAAATCCATATTAAACGCACACAATTCCTCTCTATTCCTTTATAAAATCTATATTAAAAAAACGTAGTTCCTCTCCATTCTTTTATAAAATCTGTATTAAACAAACACAATTCCTCTCCATTCCTTTATAAAATCTATATTAAAAAAGATAGTTCCTCTCCATCCTTTTATAAAATCTATATTAAACACACACAATTCCTCTCTATTCCTTTATAAAATCTATATTAGAAAACATAGTTCCTCTCCATTCTTTTATAAAATCTGTATTAAACACACACACTTCCTCTCCATTCCTTTATAAAATCTATATTAAAAAAACATAGTTCCTCCTCATCCTTTTATAAAATCTGTATTAAACACACACAATTCCTCTCCATTCCTTTATAAAATCTATATTAAAAAAACGTAGTTCCTCTCCATTCTTTTATAAAATCTGTATTAAACACACACAATTCCTCTCCATTCCTTTATAAAATCTATATTAAAAACAGTTCCTCGTCGTTTTATAAAATCTGTATTAAACACACACAATTCCTCTCCATTCCTTTATAAAATCTATATTAAAAACATAGTTCCTCGTCGTTTTATAAAATCTGTATTAAATACACAGAATTCCTCTGCATTCCTTTATAAGATCTATATTAAAAAACATAGTTCCTCTGCATCCCGTTATAAAATCTATATTAAACACAATAATTAATCTCCTTCCCTGTATAAATCTATATTAAACGCACACAATTCCTCTCCATTCCTTTATAAAGTCTATATTAAAAAAAGATAGTTCCTCTCCATCCTTTTATAAAATCTATATTAAACACACAGAATTCCTCTGCATCCCTTTATAAAATCTATATAAAACACACACAATTTCTCTCCATTCCTTTATAAAATCTATGTTAAAAACATGGTTCTTCTGCATCCCTTTATAAAATCTATATTAAAAAAATATAGTTCCTCCTCACCCTCATATAAAATGTGTATTAAACACACACAATTCCTCTCCATTCCTTTATAAAATCTATATTATAAAACGTAGTTCCTCTCCATCCTTTTATAAAATCTGTATTAAACACACACAATTCCTCTCCATTCCTTTATAAAATCTATATTAAAAAAACGTATTACCTCTCCATCCTTTTATAAAATCTGTATTAAACACACAGAATTCCTCTGCATTCCTTTATAAAATCTATATAAAAAACATAGTTCCTCTGCATCCGTTTATAAAATCTATGTTAAACACAATAATTAATCTCCTTCCCTGTATAAAATCTATATTAAACACATAATTCCTCTGCAACCCTTTCTAAAATCTATCTTAAACGCAATAATTAATCTCCTTCCCTGTATAAAATCTATATAATACACACACCATTCCTTTATAAAATCTATATTAAAAAACATAGTTCCTCTGCATCCCTTTATAAAATCTATATTAAACACAATAATTAATCTCCTTCCCTGTATAAAATCTATATTAAACACAGATAATTCCTCTCCATTCCTTTATAAAATCTATATTAAAATAACATAGTTCCTCCACCTCCTTTTATAAAATCTGTATTAAACACACACAATTCCTCTCCATTCCTTTATAAAATCTATATTAAAAAAACATAGTTCCTCATCATCCTTTTATAAAATCTGTATTAAACACACGCAATTCCTCTCCATTCCTTTATTTAATCTATATTAAAAACATAGTTACCTTACATCTTTTTATAAAATCTATATTAGAAACATAGTTCCTATCCATCTTTTTATAAAATTTATATTAAAAAATATACTTCCTCTCCATCCTTTTATAAAATCTGTATTAAACACACACAATTCCTCTCCATTCCTTTATAAAATCTATATTAAAAACATAGTTCCTCCTCATCCTTTTATAAAATCTGTATTAAACACACACAATTCCTCTGCATTCCTTTATAAAATCTATGTTAAAAAAACGTAGTTCCTCTCCATCCTTTTATAAAATCTGTATTAAACACACAGAATTACTCTGCATTCCTTTATAAAATCTATATTAAAAAACATAGTTCCTCTGCATCCCTTTATAAGATCTATATTAAACACAATAATTAATCTCCTTCCCTGTATAAAATCTATATGAAAAAAACATAATTCCTCTGCATCCCTATATAAAATCTATATTAAACACAATAACTAATCTCCTTCCTTGTATAAAATCTATATAAAACACACACAATTCCTCTCCATTCCTTTATAAAATCTATATTAAAAAACATAGTTCCTGTGCATCCCTTTGTAAAATTTATATTAAAACAATAATTAATCTCCTTCCCTGTATAAAATCTATATTAAACACACAGAATTGCTCTGCATTCCTTTATAAAATCTATATTAAAAAAACATAGTTCCTCTCCATCCCTTTATAAAATCTATATTAAACACAATAATTAATCTCCTTTCCTATATAAAATCTGTATAAAACACACACCATTCATCTCCATTCCTTTATAAAATGTATATTAAAAACATAGTTCCTCTTCATCCCTTTATAAAATCTATATTAAACACAATAATTAATCTCCTTCCCTGTATAAAATCTATATTAAACACACACAATTCCTCTCCATTCCTTTATAAAATCTATATTAAAAAAACATAGTTCCTCTCCATCCTTTTATAAAATCTATATTAAACACACAGAATTCCTCTGCATCCCTTTATAAAATCTATATAAAACACACACAATTCCTCTCCATTACTTTATAAAATCTATGTTAAAAAAACATAGTTCTTCTGCATCCCTTTATAAAATCTATATTAAACACAATAATTAATCTCCTTCCCTGTTTAAAATCTATATAAAAACACACAATTCCTCTCCATTCCTTTATAAAATCTGTATTAAACACACACAATTCCTCTCCATTCCTTTATAAAATCTATATTAAAAAAGATAGTTCCTCTCCATCCTTTTATAAAATCTATATTAAACACACACAATTCCTCTCTATTCCTTTATAAAATGTATATTAGAAAACATGGTTCCTCTCCATTCTTTTATAAAATCTGTATTAAACACACACACTTCCTCTCCATTCCTTTATAAAATCTATATTAAAAAAACATAGTTCCTCCTCATCCTTTTATAAAATCTGTATTAAGCACACACAATTCCTCTCCATTCCTTTATAAAATCTATATTAAAAAAACGTAGTTCCTCTCCATTCTTTTATAAAATCTGTATTAAACACACACAATTCCTCTCCATTCCTTTATAAAATCTATATTAAAAACTGTTCCTCGTCGTTTTATAAAATCTGTATTAAACACACACAATTCCTCTCTATTCCTTTATAAAATCTATATTAAAAACATAGTTCCTCGTCGTTTTATAAAATCTGTATTAAATACACAGAATTCCTCTGCATTCCTTTATAAGATCTATATTAAAAAACATAGTTCCTCTGCATCCCGTTATAAAATCTATATTAAACACAATAATTAATCTCCTTCCCTGTATAAATCTATATTAAACGCACACAATTCCTCTCCATTCCTTTATAAAGTCTATATTAAAAAAAGATAGTTCCTCTCCATCCTTTTATAAAATCTATATTAAACACACAGAATTCCTCTGCATCCCTTTATAAAATCTATATAAAACACACACAATTTCTCTCCATTCCTTTATAAAATCTATGTTAAAAACATGGTTCTTCTGCATCCCTTTATAAAATCTATATTAAAAAAATATAGTTTCTCCTCAACCTCATATAAAATGTGTATTAAACACACACAATTCCTCTCCATTCCTTTTCAAAATCTATATTAAAAAACGTAGTTCCTCTCCATCCTTTTATAAAATCTGTATTAAACACACACAATTCCTCTCCATTCCTTTATAAAATCTATATTAAAACAACATATTACCTCTCCATCCTTTTATAAAATCTGTATTAAACACACAGAATTCGTCTGCATTCCTTTATAAAATCTATATAAAAAACATAGTTCCTCTGCATCCGTTTATAAAATCTATGTTAAACACAATAATTAATCTCCTTCCCTGTATAAAATCTATATTAAACACATAATTCCTCTGCAACCCTTTCTAAAATCTATCTTAAACGCAATAATTAATCTCCTTCCCTGTATAAAATCTATATAATACACACACCATTCCTTTATAAAATCTATATTAAAAAACATAGTTCCTCTGCATCCCTTTATAAAATCTATATTAAACACAATAATTAATCTCCTTCCCTGTATAAAATCTATATTAAACACAGCTAATTCCTCTCCATTCCTTTATAAAATCTATATTAAAATAACATAGTTCCTCCACCTCCTTTTATAAAATCTGTATTAAACACACACAATTCCTCTCCTTTCCTTTATAAAATCTATCTTAAAAAAACATAGTTCCTCATCATCCTTTTATAAAATCTGTATTAAACACACGCAATTCCTCTCCATTCCTTTATTTAATCTATATTAAAAACATAGTTACCTTACATCTTTTTATAAAATCTATATTAGAAACATAGTTCCTATCCATCTTTTTATAAAATTTATATTAAAAAATATACTTCCTCTCCATCCTTTTATAAAATCTGTATTAAACACACACAATTCCTCTCCATTCCTTTATAAAATCTATATTAAAAACATAGTTCCTCCTCATCCTTTTATAAAGTCTGTATTAAACACACACAATTCCTCTGCATTCCTTTATAAAATCTATGTTAAAAAAACGTAGTTCCTCTCCATCCTTTTATAAAATCTGTATTAAACACACAGAATTACTCTGCATTCCTTTATAAAATCTATATTAAAAAACATAGTTCCTCTGCATCCCTTTATAAGATCTATATTAAACACAATAATTAATCTCCTTCCCTGTATAAAATCTATATGAAAAAAACATAATTCCTCTGCATCCCTATATAAAATCTATATTAAACACAATAACTAATCTCCTTCCTTGTATAAAATCTATATAAAACACACACAATTCCTCTCCATTCCTTTATAAAATCTATATTAAAAAACATAGTTCCTGTGCATCCCTTTGTAAAATTTATATTAAAACAATAATTAATCTCCTTCCCTGTATAAAATCTATATTAAACACACAGAATTGCTCTGCATTCCTTTATAAAATCTATATTAAAAAAACATAGTTCCTCTCCATCCCTTTATAAAATCTATATTAAACACAATAATTAATCTCCTTTCCTATATAAAATCTGTATAAAACACACACCATTCATCTCCATTCCTTTATAAAATGTATATTAAAAACATAGTTCCTCTGCATCCCTTTATAAAATCTATATTAAACACAATAATTAATCTCCTTCCCTGTATAAAATCTATATTAAACACACACAATTCCTCTCCATTCCTTTATAAAATCTATATTAAAAAAACATAGTTCCTCTCCATCCTTTTATAAAATCTATATTAAACACACAGAATTCCTCTGCATCCCTTTATAAAATCTATATAAAGCACACACAATTCCTCTCCATTACTTTATAAAATCTATGTTAAAAAAACATAGTTCTTCTGCATCCCTTTATAAAATCTATATTAAACACAATAATTAATCTCCTTCCCTGTTTAAAATCTATATAAAAACACACAATTCCTCTCCATTCCTTTATAAAATCTATATTAAAAAACGTAGTTCCTCTCCATCCTTTTATAAAATCTGTATTAAACACACACAATTCCTCTCCATTCCTTTATAAAATCTATATTAAAAAAACGTACTACCTCTCCATCCTTTTATAAAATCTTTATTAAACACACAGAATTCCTCTGCATCCCTTTATAAAATCTATGTTAAACACAATAATTAATCTGCTTCCCAGTATAAAATCTATATTGAACACATAATTCCTCTGCACCCCTTTATAAAATCTATATTAAACGCAATAATTAATCTCTTTCCCTGTAAAAATCTATATAATACACACACCATTCCTTTATAAAATCTATATTAAAAAACATAGTTCCTCTGCATCCCGTTAAAAAATCTATATTAAACACAATAATTAATCTCCTTCCCTGTATAAAATCTATATTAAACACAGACAATTCCTCTCCATTCCTTAATAAAATCTATATTAAAATAACATAGTTCCTCCACCTCCTTTTATAAAATCTGTATTAAACACACACAATTCCTCTCAATTCCTTTATAAAATCTATATTAAAAAAACATAGTTCCTCATCATCCTTTTATAAAATCTGTATTATACACACGCAATTCCTCTCCATTACTTTATAAAATCTATATTAAAAACATAGTTCCTATCCATCTTTTTAGAAAATTTATATTAAAAAAACATACTTCCTCTCCATCCTTTTATAAAATCTGTATTAAACACACACAATTCCTATCCACTCCTTTATAAAGTCTATATTAAAAAGACATAGTTCCTCGTAGTTTTATAAAATCTGTTTTAAACAAACACAATTCCTCTCCATTCCTTTATAAAATCTATATTAAAAAACATAGTTCCTCCTCATCCTTTTATAAAATCTGTATTAAACACACACAATTCCTCTGCATTCCTTTATAAAATCTATGTTAAAAAAACGTAGTTCCCCTCCATCCTTTTATAAAATCTGTATTAAACACACAGAATTCCTCTGCATTCCTTTATAAAATCTATATTAAAAAACATAGTTCCTCTACATCCCTTTATAAGATCTATATTAAACACAATAATTAATCTCCTTGCCTGTATAACATCTATATTAAAAACATAATTCCTCTGCATCCCTTTATAAAATCTATATTAAACACAATAATTAATCTCCTTCCCTGAATAAATCTATATTAAACGCACACAATTCCTCTCCATTCCTTTATAAAATCTATATTAAAAAAACATAGTTCCTCCTCCTCCTTCTATAAAATCTGTATTAAACACACACAATTCCTCTCCATTCCTTTATAAAATCTATATTAAAAAAAGGTAGTTCCTCTCCATCCTTTTATAAAATCTGTATTAAACACACACAATTGCTCTCCATTCCTTTATAATATCTATATTAAAAACATAGTTCCTCGTCGTTTTATAAAATCTGTATTCAACACACAGAATTCCCCTGCATTCCTTTATAAGATCTATATTAAAAAACATAGTTCCTCTGCATCCCTTTACAAAATCTATATTAAACACAATAATTAATCTCCTTCCCTGTATAAAATCTATATTAAAAACATAATTCCTCTGCATCCCTTTATAAAAACTATATTAAACACAATAATTAATCTCCTCCCCTGTATAAAATCTATATAAAATACACACCATTCCTCTCCATTCCTTTATAAAATCTATATTAAACACAGCAATTAATCTCCTTCCCTGTATAAGATCTATATTAAACACATAGAATTCCTCTGCATTCCTTTATAAAATCTATATTAAAAACATAGTTCCTTTGCATCCCTTTATAAAATCTATATTAAGCATAATAATTAATCTCCTTCCCTGTATAAATCTATATTAAACGCACACAATTCGTCTCCATTCCTTTATAAAATCTATATTAAAAAAACATAGTTCTTCCTCCTCCTTCTTTAAAATCTGTATTAAACACACACAATTCCTCTCCATTCCATTATAAAATCTATATAAAAAAAAAGAGTTCCTCTGCATCCCTTTATAAAATCTATATTAAACCCAATGATTAATCTCCTTCCCTGTATAAAATCTATATTAAAAAACATAATTCCTCTGCATCCCTTTATAAAACCTATATTAAACACAATAATTAATCTCCTTCCCTGTATAAAATCTATATTAAGCACACACCATTCCTCTCCTTCCCTGTATAAAATCTATATTAAACACATAGAATTCCTCTGCATTCCTTTATAAAATCTATATTAAACGCAATAATTAATATCCTTCCCTGTATAATATCTATATTAAACACACAGAATTCCTCTGCATTCCTTTATAAAATCTATATAAAAAAAACATAGATCCTCTGCGAACCTTTATAAAATCTAAATTATACACACAGAATTCCTCTACATTCCTTTATTAAATCTATATTAAAAAAACATAGTTCCTCTGCATCCCTTTATAAAATCTAAATTAAACACACCGAATTTCTATGCATTCCTTTATATAATCTATATTAAAAAAACATAGTTCCTCTGCATTCCTTTATAAAATCTAAATTATACACACAGAATTCCTCTGCATTCCTTTATAAAATCTATATTAAAAAAAACATAGTTCCTCTGCATCCCTTTATAAAATATATATTAAACACAATAATTAATCTCCTTCCCTGTATAAAATTTATATTAAACACACAGAATTCCTCTGCATCCCTTTATAAAATCTATATTAAACACAAAAATTAATCTCCTTCCCTGTATAAAATCTACATTAAACACACAGAATTCCTCTGCATCCCTTTATAAAATCTAAATTAAACACAGCAATTAATCTCCTTCCCTGTATAAGATCTATATTAAACACATAGAATTCCTCTGCATTCCTTTATAAAATCTATATTAAAACCATAGTTCCTTTGCTTCCCTTTATAAAATCTATATTAAGCATAATAATTAATCTCCTTCCCTGTATAATATCTATATTAAACACATAGAATTCCTCTGCATTCCTTTATAAAATCTATATTAAAAAAAAGTTCCTCTGCATCCCTTTATAAAATGAAATTATACACACAGAATTCATCTGCATTCCTTTATAAAATCTATATTAAAAAAACATAGTTCCTCTGCATCCCTTTATAAAATCTATATTAAACACAATAATTAATCTCCTTCCGTGTATAAAATCTATATTAAACACACAGAATTCCTCTGCTTTCCTTTACAAAATTATATTAAAATACGTGGTTCCTCTGGATCCCTTTATAAAATCTATATTAAACACACAGAATTCCTCTGCATCCCTTTATAAAATCTATATTAAACACAATAATTAATCTCCTTCCCTGTATAAATCTATATTAAGCACACTGACTTTCTCTGCATTCCTCTTTAAGTATATATTAAAAAAACATAGTTCCTCCCCATCCTTTTATAAAATCTATACTAAACACAATAATTAATCTCCTGCCCTGTATATAATCTATATTAAAAACATAGTTCCTCTGCATCCCTTTATAAAATTTATATTAAACACAATTAATCTCCTTCCCTGTATATAATCTATATTAAACACAATAAATAATCTCATTCCCTGTATAAAATGTATATAAAACACACACAATTCCTCTCCATTCCTTTATAAAATCTTTATTAAAAAAACATAGGTCCTCTACATCCCTTTATAAAATTTATCTTATACACAATAATTAATATCCTTCCCTTATACAATTTATATTAAACACACAGAATTCCACTGCATTCCTTTATAAAATCTATATTAAAAACATAGTTCGTCTGCATCCCTTTATAAAACCTATATTAAACACAATAATTAATCTCCTTCCCTGTATAAAATCAATATTAAAAAAACATAATTCCTCTGTACCCCTTTATAAAATCTATATTAAACACAATAATTAATCTCCTTCCCTGTATAAAATCTATATTAATCAAACAGAATTCCTCTCCATTCCTTTATAAATTCCATATTAAAAAAACATAGTTCCCCTGCATCCCTTTATAAAATCTATATTAAACACAATAATTAATCTCCTTCCCTGTATAAAATCTATATTAAAAAACAGAATTCCTCTCCATTCATTTATAAAATCTATATTAAACCAACATGGTTCCTATGCATCCCTTTGTAAAATCTATATTAAAACACTAATTAATCTCCTTCCCTGTATAAAATTTATATTACACACACAGAATTCCTCTGCATTCCTTTTTAAAATCTATATTAAACACACACAATTGCTCTTTATCCCTTTATAAAATCTATATTAAACACAATAATTAATCTCCTTCCCTGTATAAAATCTATATTAAACACACATAATTCCTCTCCATCCCTTTATAAAGTCTATATTAAACAGATAATTTCTCTCCATCCCTTTTTAAAATCTATATTAAACACACATAATTCCTCTCCATTCCTTTCTAAAATCTATATTAAACACACACAATTCCTCTCCATTCCTTTATAAAATCTATATTAAACACACATAATTTCTCTCCATCCCTTTTTAAAATCTATATTAAGCACACACAATTGCTCTTTATCCCTTTTTAAAATCTTTATTAAGCACACACAATTGCTCTTTATCCCTTTATAAAATCTATATTAAACACAGTACTTTCTCTCCATTCCTTTTTAAAATCTATATTAAACACACAGAATTCCTCTGCATTCCTTTATAAAATCTATATTAAACACAATAATTAATATCCTTCCCTGTATAATATCTATATTAAACACACAGAATTCCTCTGCATTCCTTTATAAAATCTATATAAAAAAAACATAGTTCCTCTGCATCCCTTTATAAAATCTAAATTATACACACAGAATTCCTCTGCATTCCTTTATAAAATCTATATTAAAAAAAACATAGTTCCTCTGCATCCCTTTATAAAATCTAAATTAAACACACCGAATTTCTATGCATTCCTTTATATAATCTATATTAAAAAAAACATAGTTCCTCTGCATTCCTTTATTAAATATTAATTATACACACAGAATTCCTCTGCATTCCTTTATAAAATCTATATTTAAAAAAACTTAGTTCCTCTGCATCCCTTTATAAAATATATATTAAACACAATAATTAATCTCCTTCCTTGTATAAAATCTATATTAAACACACAGAATTCCTCTGCATCCCTTTATAAAATCTATATTAAACACAATAATTAATCTCCTTCCCTGTATAAAATCTACATTAAACACACAGAATTCCTCTGCATCCCTTTATAAAATCTATATTAAGCATAATAATTAATCTCCTTTTCTGTATAAAATCTATATAAACACACAGAATTCCTCTGCATTCCTTTATAAAATCTATATTAAAAAAAAAGTTCCTCTGCATCCCTTTATAAAATTAAATTATACACGCAGAATTCATCTGCATTCCTTTATAAAATCTATATTAAAAAACATAGTTCCTCTGCCTCCCTTTATAAAATCTATATTCAACTCAATAAATAATTTCCTTCCGTGTATAAAATCTATATTAAACACACAGAATTCCTCTGCTTTCCTTTACAAAATTATATTAAAAAACGTGGTTCCTCTGCATCCCTTTATAAAATCTATATTAAACACACAGAATTCCTCTGCATCCCTTTATAAAATCTATATTAAACACAATAATTAATCTCCTTCCCTGTATAAAACTATATTAAGCACACTGAATTCCTCTGCATTCCTCTATAAAATATATATTAAAAAAACATAGTTCCTCCCCATCCTTTTATAAAATCTATATTAAACACAATACTTAATCTCCTTCCCTGTAGAAAATCAATATAAAACACGCAATTCCTTTCCATTCCTTTATAAAATCTATACTAAAAAAAATTAGATCCTCTCCATCCTTTTATAAAATCTATATTAAACACAATAATTAATCTCCTTCCCTGTATATAATCTATATTAAAAACATAGTTCCACTGCATCCCTTTATAAAATCTATATTAAACACATTTAATCTCCTTCCCTGTATATAATCTATATTAAAAAAACATAATTCCTCTGTATCCCTTTATAAAATCTATATTAAACACAATAAATAATCTCCTTCCCTGTATAAAACGTATATAAAACACACACAATTCCTCTCCATTCCTTTATACAATCTATATTAAAGAAACATAGTTCCTCTACATCCCTTTATAAAATATATATTAAACACAATAATTAATATCCTTCCCTTATACAATTTATATTAACCACACAGAATTCCTCTGCATTCCTTTATAAAATCTATATTAAATACATAGTTCGTCTGCATCCCTTTATAAAACCTATATTAAACACAATAATTAATCTCCTTCCCTGTATAAAATCAATATTAAAAAAACATAATTCCTCTGTACCCCTTTATAAAATCTATAATAAACACAATAATTAATCTCCTTCCCTGTATAAAATCTATATTAAACACACACAATTCCTCTCCATTCCTTTATAAAATCTATATTAAAAATACACAGTTCCTGTGCATCCCTTTATAAAATCTATATTAAACACAATAATTAATCTCCTTCCCTGTATAAAATTTCTATTAATCAAACAGAATTCCTCTCCATTCCTTTATAAATTCCATATTAAAAAAACATAGTTCTCCTGCATCCCTTTATAAAATCTATATTAAACACAATAATTAATCTCCTTCCCTGTATAAAATCTATATTAAACAAACAGATTTCCTCTCCATTCCTTTATAAAATCTATATTAAACAAACATAGTTCCTCTGCATCCCATTGTAAAATCTATATTAAACACACTAATTAATCTCCTTCCCTGTATAAAATCTATATTAAACACACAGAATTCCTCTGCATTCCTTTTTAAAATCTATATTAAACACACACAATTGCTCTTTATCCTTTTATAAAATCTATATTAAACACAATAATTAATCTCCTTCCCTGTATAAAATCTATATAAAACACACACAATTCCTCTCCATTCCTTTATAAAATCTATATTAAAAATACACAGTTCCTCTGCATCCCTTTATAAAATCTATATTAAACACAATAATTAATCTCCTTCCCTGTATAAAATCTATATTAATCAAACAGAATTCCTCTCCATTCCTTTATAAATTCCATATTAAAAAAACATAGTTCACCTGCATCCCTTTATAAAATCTATATTAAACACAATAATTAATCTCCTTCCCTGTATAAAATCTATATTAAACACACATAATTCCTCTCCATCCCTTTATAAAATCTATATTAAACACATAATTTCTCTCTATCTCTTTTTAAAATCTATATTAAACTCACAATTGGCCTTTATCCCTTTTTAAAATCTATATAAAACATACACAATTCCTCTCCATCCCTTTTTAAAATCTATATTAAACACACATAATTCCTCTCCATTCCTTTCTAAAATCTATATTAAACACACACAATTCCTCTCCATTCCTTTATAAAATCTATATTAAACACACATAATTTCTCTCCATCCCTTTTTAAAATCTATATTATACACACACAATTGCTCTTTATCCCTTTTTAAAATCTATATTAAGCACACACAATTGCTCTTTATCCCTTTCTAAAGTCTATATTAAACACAGTACTTTCTCTGCATTCCTATATAAATTCCATATTAAAAAAACATAGTTCCTCTCCATCCCTTTTTAAAACCGACATTATACACACACAATTCCTCTCCATTCCTATATAAAATCTACATTAAAAAAACATAGTTCCTCTCCATCCTTTTATAAAATCTATATTAAAACACATACAAATCCTCTCCATTCCTTTATAGAATCTATATTAAAAAAAACATACTTCCTCCTCATCCTTTTCTAAAATTTGTATTAAACACACAACTCCTCTCCATTTCTTTATAAAATCTATATTAAAAAAATATAGTTCCTCCTCACCCTTTTTTAAAATCTGTATTAAACACACACAATTCCTCTCCATTCCTTTATAAAATCTATATTAAAACATAGTTTCTCGTCGTTTTATAAAATCTGTATTAAACACACACAATTCCTCTCCATTCCTTTATAAAATCTATATTAAAACATAGTTTCTCGTCGTTTTATAAAATCTATATTAAACACACACCATTCCTCTCCATTCCTTTATAAAATATATATTAAAAACATAGTTCCTCGTCGTTTTATAAAATCTGTAATAAACACACAGAATTCCTCTGCATTCCTTTATAAGATCTATATTAAAAAACGTAGTTCCTCTGCATCCCTTTATAAGATCTATATTAAACACAATAATTAATCTCCTTCCCTGTATAAAATCTATATTAAAAACATAATTCCTCTGCATCCCTTTATAAAATCTATATTAAACACAATAATTAATCTCCTTCCCTGTATAAAATCTATATTAAACGCACACAATTCCTCTCCATTCCTTTATAAAATCTATATTAAAAAAAACATAGTTCCTCCTCCTCCTTCTATAAAATCTGTATTAAACGCACACAATTCCTCTTCATTCCTTTATAAAATCTATATTAAAAAAAACATAGTTCCTCCTCCTCCTTCTATAAAATCTATATTAAACGCACACAATTCCTCTTCATTCCTTTATAAAATCTATATTAAAAAAAGGTAGTTCGTCTCCATCCTTTTATAAAATCTGTATTAAACACACACAATTCCTCTCCATTCCTTTATAAAATCTATATTAAAAAAAGATAGTTCCTCTCCATCCTTTTATAAAATCTATATTAAATACACAGAATTCCTCTGCATCCCTTTATAAAATCTATATAAAACACACACAATTCCTCTCCATTCCTTTATAAAATCTATATTAAAAATACACAGTTCCTCTGCATCCCTTTATAAAATCTATATTAAACACAATAATTAATCTCCTTCCCTGTATAAAATCTATATTAATCAAACAGAATTCCGCTCCATTCCTTTATAAATTCCATATTAAAAAAACATAATTCCCCTGCATCCCTTTATAAAATCTATATTAAACACAATAATTAATCTCCTTCCCTGTATAAAATCTATATTAAACACACATAATTCCTCTCCATCCCTTTATAAAATCTATATTAAACACATAATTTCTCTCTATCTCTTTTTAAAATCTATATTAAACTCACAATTGGCCTTTATCCCTTTTTAGAATCTATATAAAACATACACAATTCCTCTCCATCCCTTTTTAAAATCTATATTAAACACACATAATTCCTCTCCATTCCTTTCTAAAATCTATATTAAACACACACAATTCCTCTCCATTCCTTTATAAAATCTATATTAAACACACATAATTTCTCTCCATCCCTTTTTAAAATCTATATTATACACACACAATTGCTCTTTATCCCTTTTTAAAATCTATATTAAGCACACACAATTGCTCTTTATCCCTTTATAAAGTCTATATTAAACACAGTACTTTCTCTGCATTCCTTTTTAAAATCTATATTAAACACACATAATTTCTCTCAATCCCTTTATAAAACCTGTATTAAACACACAGAATTCCTCTGCATTCCTATATAAATTCCATATTAAAAAAACATAGTTCCTCTCCATCCCTTTTTAAAACCCACATTATACACACACAATTCCTCTCCATTCCTTTATAAAATCTATATTAAAAAAACATAGTTCCTCTTCATCCTTTTATAAAATCTATATTAAAACACATAGAATTCCTCTCCATTCCTTTATAAAATCTATATTAAAAAAAACATACTTCCTCCTCATCCTTTTATAAAATCTATATTAAACACATACAAATCCTCTCCATTCCTTTATAGAATCTATATTAAAAAAAACATACTTCCTCCTCATCCTTTTCTAAAATTTGTATTAAACACACAACTCCTCTCCATTTCTTTATAAAATCTATATTAAAAAATAATAGTTCCTCCTCACCCTTTTTTAAAATCTGTATTAAACACACAATTCCTCTCCATTCCTTTATAAAATTTATATTAAAGAAACATAGTTCTTCTCCATCCCTTTATAAAATCTGTGTTAAACACACAGAATTTCTCTGCATTCCTTTATGAAATCTATATTATAAAAACATAGTTCCTCTCCATCCTTTTATAAAATCTGTATTATACACACACAATTCCTCTCCATTCCTTTCTAAAATCTATATTAAAAAAACTATAGTTCCTCTCCATCCTTTTATAAAATCTGTATTAATTACACACAATTCCTCTCTATTCCTTTAAAAAATCTATATTAAAGAAACATCGTTCCTCTCCATCCTTTTACAAAATCTGTATTAAACACACACAATTCCTCTCCATTCCTTTATAAAATCTATATTAAAAAAGATAGTTCCTCTCCATCCTTTTATAAAATCTGTATTAAACACAAACAATTCCTCTCCATTCCTTTATAAAATCTATATTAAAAAAAGTAGTTCCTCTCCATCCTTTTATAAAATAACACACACAATTCTTCTCCATTCCTTTATAAAATCTATATTAAAACATAGTTTCTCGTCGTTTTATAAAATCTGTATTAAAACACACCATTCCTCTCCATTCCTTTATAAAATCTATATTAAAAACATAGTTCCTCGTCGTTTTATAAAATCTGTATTAAAAACACAGAATTCCTCTGCATTCCTTTATAAGATCTATATTAAAAAACGTAGTTCCTCTGCATCCCTTTATAAGATCTATATTAAACACAATAATTAATCTCCTTCCCTGTATAAAATCTATATTAAAAACATAATTCCTCTGCATCCCTTTATAAAATCTATATTAAACACAATAATTAATCTCCTTCCCTGTATAAATCTATATTAAACGCACACAATTCCTCTCCATTCCTTTATAAAATCTATATTAAAAAAAACATAGTTCCTCCTCCTTCTATAAAATCTGTATTAAACACACACAATTCCTCTTCATTCCTTTATAAAATCTATATTAAAAAAAGGTAGTTCCTCTCCATCCTTTTATAAAATCTGTATTAAACACACACAATTCCTCTGCATTCCTTTATAAAATCTATATTATAAAACATAGTTCCTCTGCATCCCTTTATAAAACCTATATTAAACACAACAATTAATCTCCTTCCCTGTATAAATCCATATTAAACGCACACAATTCCTCTCCATTCCTTTATAAAATCTATATTAAAAGAACATAGTTCCTCCTCCTCCTTCTATAAAATCTGTATTAAACACACACAATTCCTCTCCATTCCTTTATAAAATCTATATTAAAAAAAGATAGTTCCTCTCCATCCTTTTATAAAATCTATATTAAATACACAGAATTCCTCTGCATCCCTTTATAAAATCTATATAAAACACACACAATTCCTCTCCATTCATTTATAAAATCTATGCTAAAAAAACCTAGTTCTTCTGCATCCCTTTATAAAATCTATATTAAACACAAACATTAATCTCCTTCCCTGTATAAAATCTATATAAAAACACACAATTCCTCTCCATTGCTTTATAAAATCTATATTAAAAAACGTAGTTCCTCTCCATCCTTTTATAAAATCTGTATTAAACACACACAATTCCTCTCCATTCCTTTATAAAATCTATATTAAAAAAACGATTACCTCTCCATCCTTTTATAAAATCTGCATTAAACACACAGAATTCCTCTGCATTCGTTTATAAAATCTATATTAAAAACATAGTTCATCTGCATCCCTTTATAAAATCTATGTTAAACACAATAATTAATCTGCTTCCCTGTATAAAATCTTTATTAAACACATAATTCCTCTGCACCCCTTTATAAAATCTATATTAAACGCAATAATTAATCTCCTTCCCTGTATAAAATCTATATAATACACACACCATTCCTTTATAAAATCTATATTAAAAAAACATAGTTCCTCTGCATCCCGTTAAAAATCTATATTAAACACAATAATTAATCTCCTTCCCTGTATAAAATCTATATTAAACACAGACAATTCCTCTCCATTCCTTTATAAAATCTATATTAAAATTACATAGTTCCTCCACCTTCTTTTATAAAATCTGTATTAATAACACACAATTCCTCTCAATTCCTTTATAAAATCTATATTAAAAAAACATAGTTCCTCCTCCTCCTTCTATAAAATCTGTATTAAACACACACAATTCCTCTCCATTCCTTTATAAAATCTATATAAAAAAAGGTAGTTCCTCTCCATCCTTTTATAAAATCTGTATTAAACACACACAATTCCTCTCCATTCCTTTATAAAATCTATATTAAAAAACATAGTTCCTCTACATCCCTTTATAAAATCTATATTAAACACAATAATTAATCTCGTTCCCTGTATAAAATCTATATTAAAAAACATACCTCCTCTGCATCCCTTTATAAAACCTATATTAAACACAATAATTAGTCTCCTTCCCTGTATAAATCCATATTAAACGCACACAATTCCTCTCCATTCCTTTATAAAATCTATATTAACAAAACATAGTTCCTCCTCCACCTATAAAATCTGTATTAAACACACACAATTCCTCTCCATTCCTTTATAAAATCTATATTAAAAATACACAGTTCCTCTGCATTCCTTTATAAAATCTATATTAAACACAATAATTAATCTCCTTCCCTTTATAAAATCTATATTAATCAAACAGAATTCCTCTCCATTCCTTTATAAATTCCATATTAAAGAAACATAGTTCCCCTGCACACCTTTATAAAATCTATATTAAACACAATAATTAATCTCCTTCCCTGTATAAAATCTATATTAATCAAACAGAATTCTTCTCCATTCCTTTATAAAATCTATATTAAACAAACATAGTTCCTCTGCATCCCTTTGTAAAATCTATATTAAACACACTAATTAATCTCCTTCCCTGTATAAAATCTATATTAAACACACAGAATTCCTCTGCATTCCTTTTTAAAATCTATATTAAACACACACAATTGCTCTTTATCCCTTTATAAAATCTATATTAAACACAATAATTAATCTCCTTCCCTGTATAAAATCTATATAAAACATACACAATTCCTCTCCATCCCTTTTTAAAATCTATATTAAACACACATAATTCCTCTCCATTCCTTTCTAAAATCTATATTAAACACACACAATTCCTCTCCATTCCTTTATAAAATCTATATTAAGCACACATAATTTCTCTCCATCCCTTTTTAAAATCTATATTAAACACACACAATTGCTCTTTATCCCTTTTTAAAATCTATATTAAGCACACACAATTGCTCTTTATCCCTTTAGAAAATCTATATTAAACACAGAACTTTCTCTCCATTCCTTTTTAAAATCTATATTAAACACACAGAATTCCTCTGCATTCGTTTATAAAATCTATATTACAAACATAGTTCATCTGCATCCCTTTATAAAATCTATGTTAAACACAATAATTCCTCTCCATTCCTTTATAAAATCTATATTAAACGCAATAATTCCTCTCTTTTCCTTTACAAAATCTATATTAAACACACAGAATTCCTCTGCATTCCTTTTTAAAATCTATATTAAACACACACAATTGCTCTTTATCCCTTTATAAAATCTATATTAAACACAATAATTAATCTCCTTCCCTGTATAAAATCTATACAAAACACACACAATTCCTCTCCATTCCTTTATAAAATCTATTTTAAAAATTAAACACACAGAATTCCTCTGCATTCCTTTATGAAATCTATATTATAAAAACATAGTTCCTCTCCATCCTTTTATAAAATCTGTATTAAACACACACAATTCCTCTCCATTCCTTTCTAAAATCTATATTAAAAAAACTATAGTTCCTCTCCATCCTTTTATAAAATCTGTATTAATTACACACAATTCCTCTCTATTCCTTTAAAAAATCTATATTAAAGAAACATCGTTCCTCTCCATCCTTTTACAAAATCTGTATTAAACACACACAATTCCTCTCCATTCCTTTATAAAATCTATATTAAAAAAAGTAGTTCCTCTCCATCCTTTTATAAAATAACACACACAATTCTTCTCGATTCCTTTATAAAATCTATATTAAAACATAGTTTCTCGTCGTTTTATAAAATCTGTATTAAACACACACCATTCCTCTCCATTCCTTTATAAAATCTATATTAAAAAAATAGTTCCTCGTCGTTTTATAAAATCTGTATTAAACACACAGAATTCCTCTCCATTCCTTTATAATATCTATATTAAAAACATAGTTCGTCGTCGTTTTATAAAATCTGTATTAAATACACAGAATTCCCCTGCATTCCTTTATAAGATCTATATTAAAAACATAGTTCCTCTGCATCCCTTTACAAAATCTATATTAAACACAATAATTAATCTCCTTCCCTGTATAAAATCTATATTAAAAACGTAATTCCTCTGCATCCCTTTATAAAAACTATATTAAACACAATAATTACTCTCCTCCCCTGTATAAAATCTATATAAAACACACACCATTCCTCTCCATTCCTTTATAAAATCTATATTATAGAAACAAAGTTCCTCTGCATCCCTTTATAAAATCTATATTAAACACAATAATAAATCTCCTTCCCTGTATAAATCTATATTAAACGCACACAATTCCTCTCCATTCCTTTATAAAATCTATATTAAAAAACATATTTCCTCCTCCTCCTTCTTTAAAATCTGTATTAAACACACACAATTCCTCTTTATTCCTTTATAAAATCTAAATTAAGAAAAGGTAGTTCCTCTCCATCCTTTTATAAAATCTGTATTAAACACACACAATTCCTCTGCATTCCTTTATAAAATCTATATTAAACAAACATAGTTCCTATGCATCCCTTTGTAAAATCTATATTAAACACACTAATTAATCTCCTTCCCTGTATAAAATCTATATTAAACACACAGAATTCCTCTGCATTCCTTTTTAAAATCTATATTAAACACACACAATTGCTCTTTATCCCTTTATAAAATCTATATTAAACACAATAATTAATCTCCTTCCCTGTATAAAATCTATATTAAACACACATAATTCCTCTCCATGCCTTTATAAAGTCTATATTAAACAGATAATTTCTCTCCATCCCTTTTTAAAATCTATATTAAACACACATAATTCCTCTCCATTCCTTTCTAAAATCTATATTAAACACACACAATTCCTCTCCATTCCTTTATAAAATCTATATTAAACACACATAATTTCTCTCCATCCCTTTTTAGAATCTATATTAAGCACACACAATTGCTCCTTATCTCTTTTTAAAATCTTTATTAAGCACACACTATTGCTCTTTATCCCTTTATAAAATCTATATTAAACACAGTACTTTCTCTCCATTCCTTTTTAAAATCTATATTAAACACACAGAATTCCTCTGCATTCCTTTATAAAATCTATATAAAAAAATAGTTCCTCTGCATCCCTTTATAAAATCTAAATTATACACACAGAATTCCTCTGCATTCCTTTATAAAATCTATATTAAAAAAAACATAGTTCCTCTGCATCCCTTTATAAAATCTAAATTAAACACACCGAATTTCTATGCATTCCTTTATATAATCTATATTAAAAAAAACATAGTTCCTCTGCATTCCTTTATTAAATCTAAATTATACACACAGAATTCCTCTGCATTCCTTTATAAAATCTATATTAAAAAAAACATACTTCCTCCTCATCCTTTTATAAAATCTATATTAAACACATACAATTCCTCTCCATTCGTTTATAAAATCTATATTAAAAAAAACATACTTCCTCCTCATCCTTTTATAAAATCTATATTAAACACATACAAATCCTCTCCATTCCTTTATAGAATCTATATTAAAAAAAACATACTTCCTCCTCATCCTTTTCTAAAATTTGTATTAAACACACAACTCCTCTCCATTTCTTTATAAAATCTATATTAAAAAATAATAGTTCCTCCTCACCCTTTTTTAAAATCTGTATTAAACACACAATTCCTCTCCATTCCTTTATAAAATTTATATTAAAGAAACATAGTTCTTCTCCATCCCTTTATAAAATCTGTGTTAAACACACAGAATTCCTCTGCATTCCTTTAAAAAATCTATATTAAAAAAACATCGTTCCTCTCCATCCTTTTACAAAATCTGTATTAAACACACACAATTCCTCTCCATTCCTTTATAAAATCTATATTAAAAAAGATAGTTCCTCTCCATCCTTTTATAAAATCTGTATTAAACACAAACAATTCCTCTCCATTCCTTTATAAAATCTATATTAAAAAAAGTAGTTCCTCTCCATCCTTTTATAAAATAACACACACAATTCTTCTCCATTCCTTTATAAAATCTATATTAAAACATAGTTTCTCGTCGTTTTATAAAATCTGTATTAAAACACACCATTCCTCTCCATTCCTTTATAAAATCTATATTAAAAACATAGTTCCTCGTCGTTTTATAAAATCTGTATTAAAAACACAGAATTCCTCTGCATTCCTTTATAAGATCTATATTAAAAAACGTAGTTCCTCTGCATCCCTTTATAAGATCTATATTAAACACAATAATTAATCTCCTTCCCTGTATAAAATCTATATTAAAAACATAATTCCTCTGCATCCCTTTATAAAATCTATATTAAACACAATAATTAATCTCCTTCCCTGTATAAATCTATATTAAACGCACACAATTCCTCTCCATTCCTTTATAAAATCTATATTAAAAAAAACATAGTTCCTCCTCCTCCTTCTATAAAATCTGTATTAAACACACACAATTCCTCTTCATTCCTTTATAAAATCGATATTAAAAAAAGGTAGTTCCTCTCCATCCTTTTATAAAATCTGTATTAAACACACACAATTCCTCTGCATTCCTTTATAAAATCTATATTATAAAACATAGTTCCTCTGCATCCCTTTATAAAACCTATATTAAACACAACAATTAATCTCCTTCCCTGTATAAATCCATATTAAACACACACAATTCCTCTCCATTCCTTTATAAAATCTATATTAAAAAAAGATAGTTCCTCTCCATCCTTTTATAAAATCTATATTAAATACACAGAATTCCTCTGCATCCCTTTATAAAATCTATATAAAACACACACAATTCCTCTCCATTCCTTTATAAAATCTATGTTAAAAAAACATAGTTCTTCTGCATCCCTTTATAAAATCTATATTAAACACAAACATTAATCTCCTTCCCTGTATAAAATCTATATAAAAACACACAATTCCTCTCCATTCCTTTATAAAATCTATATTAAAAAACGTAGTTCCTCTCCATCCTTTTATAAAATCTGTATTAAACACACACAATTCCTCTCCATTCCTTTATAAAATCTATATTTAAAAAACGATTACCTCTCCATCCTTTTATAAAATCTGCATTAAACACACAGAATTCCTCTGCATTCGTTTATAAAATCTATATTAAAACATAGTTCATCTGCATCCCTTTATAAAATCTATGTTAAACACAATAATTAATCTGCTTCCCTGTATAAAATCTTTATTAAACACATAATTCCTCTGCACCCCTTTATAAAATCTATATTAAACGCAATAATTAATCTCCTTCCCTGTATAAAATCTATATAATACACACACCATTCCTTTATAAAATCTATATTAAAAAAACATAGTTCCTCTGCATCCCGTTAAAAATCTATATTAAACACAATAATTAATCTCCTTCCCTGTATAAAATCTATATTAAACACAGACAATTCCTCTCCATTCCTTTATAAAATCTATATTAAAATTACATAGTTCCTCCACCTTCTTTTATAAAATCTGTATTAATAACACACAATTCCTCTCAATTCCTTTATAAAATCTATATTAAAAAAACATAGTTCCTCCTCCTCCTTCTATAAAATCTGTATTAAACACACACAATTCCTCTCCATTCCTTTATAAAATCTATATAAAAAAAGGTAGTTCCTCTCCATCCTTTTATAAAATCTGTATTAAACACACACAATTCCTCTCCATTCCTTTATAAAATCTATATTAAAAAACATAGTTCCTCTACATCCCTTTATAAAATCTATATTAAACACAATAATTAATCTCGTTCCCTGTATAAAATCTATATTAAAAAACATACCTCCTCTGCATCCCTTTATAAAACCTATATTAAACACAATAATTAGTCTCCTTCCCTGTATAAATCCATATTAAACGCACACAATTCCTCTCCATTCCTTTATAAAATCTATATTAACAAAACATAGTTCCTCCTCCACCTATAAAATCTGTATTAAACACACACAATTCCTCTCCATTCCTTTATAAAATCTATATTAAAAATACACAGTTCCTCTGCATTCCTTTATAAAATCTATATTAAACACAATAATTAATCTCCTTCCCTTTATAAAATCTATATTAATCAAACAGAATTCCTCTCCATTCCTTTATAAATTCCATATTAAAGAAACATAGTTCCCCTGCACACCTTTATAAAATCTATATTAAACACAATAATTAATCTCCTTCCCTGTATAAAATCTATATTAATCAAACAGAATTCTTCTCCATTCCTTTATAAAATCTATATTAAACAAACATAGTTCCTCTGCATCCCTTTGTAAAATCTATATTAAACACACTAATTAATCTCCTTCCCTGTATAAAATCTATATTAAACACACAGAATTCCTCTGCATTCCTTTTTAAAATCTATATTAAACACACACAATTGCTCTTTATCCCTTTATAAAATCTATATTAAACACAATAATTAATCTCCTTCCCTGTATAAAATCTATATAAAACATACACAATTCCTCTCCATCCCTTTTTAAAATCTATATTAAACACACATAATTCCTCTCCATTCCTTTCTAAAATCTATATTAAACACACACAATTCCTCTCCATTCCTTTATAAAATCTATATTAAGCACACATAATTTCTCTCCATCCCTTTTTAAAATCTATATTAAACACACACAATTGCTCTTTATCCCTTTTTAAAATCTATATTAAGCACACACAATTGCTCTATATCCCTTTAGAAAATCTATATTAAACACAGAACTTTCTCTCCATTCCTTTTTAAAATCTATATTAAACACACAGAATTCCTCTGCATTCGTTTATAAAATCTATATTACAAACATAGTTCATCTGCATCCCTTTATAAAATCTATGTTAAACACAATAATTCCTCTCCATTCCTTTATAAAATCTATATTAAACGCAATAATTCCTCTCTTTTCCTTTACAAAATCTATATTAAACACACAGAATTCCTCTGCATTCCTTTTTAAAATCTATATTAAACACACACAATTGCTCTTTATCCCTTTATAAAATCTATATTAAACACAATAATTAATCTCCTTCCCTGTATAAAATCTATACAAAACACACACAATTCCTCTCCATTCCTTTATAAAATCTATTTTAAAAATTAAACACACAGAATTCCTCTGCATTCCTTTATGAAATCTATATTATAAAAACATAGTTCCTCTCCATCCTTTTATAAAATCTGTATTAAACACACACAATTCCTCTCCATTCCTTTCTAAAATCTATATTAAAAAAACTATAGTTGCTCTCCATCCTTTTATAAAATCTGTATTAATTACACACAATTCCTCTCTATTCCTTTAAAAAATCTATATTAAAGAAACATCGTTCCTCTCCATCCTTTTACAAAATCTGTATTAAACACACACAATTCCTCTCCATTCCTTTATAAAATCTATATTAAAAAAAGTAGTTCCTCTCCATCCTTTTATAAAATAACACACACAATTCTTCTCGATTCCTTTATAAAATCTATATTAAAACATAGTTTCTCGTCGTTTTATAAAATCTGTATTAAACACACACCATTCCTCTCCATTCCTTTATAAAATCTATATTAAAAAAATAGTTCCTCGTCGTTTTATAAAATCTGTATTAAACACACAGAATTCCTCTCCATTCCTTTATAATATCTATATTAAAAACATAGTTCGTCGTCGTTTTATAAAATCTGTATTAAATACACAGAATTCCCCTGCATTCCTTTATAAGATCTATATTAAAAACATAGTTCCTCTGCATCCCTTTACAAAATCTATATTAAACACAATAATTAATCTCCTTCCCTGTATAAAATCTATATTAAAAACGTAATTCCTCTGCATCCCTTTATAAAAACTATATTAAACACAATAATTACTCTCCTCCCCTGTATAAAATCTATATAAAACACACACCATTCCTCTCCATTCCTTTATAAAATCTATATTATAGAAACAAAGTTCCTCTGCATCCCTTTATAAAATCTATATTAAACACAATAATTAATCTCCTTCCCTGTATAAATCTATATTAAACGCACACAATTCCTCTCCATTCCTTTATAAAATCTATATTAAAAAACATATTTCCTCCTCCTCCTTCTTTAAAATCTGTATTAAACACACACAATTCCTCTTTATTCCTTTATAAAATCTAAATTAAGAAAAGGTAGTTCCTCTCCATCCTTTTATAAAATCTGTATTAAACACACACAATTCCTCTGCATTCCTTTATAAAATCTATATTAAACAAACATAGTTCCTATGCATCCCTTTGTAAAATCTATATTAAACACACTAATTAATCTCCTTCCCTGTATAAAATCTATATTAAACACACAGAATTCCTCTGCATTCCTTTTTAAAATCTATATTAAACACACACAATTGCTCTTTATCCCTTTATAAAATCTATATTAAACACAATAATTAATCTCCTTCCCTGTATAAAATCTATATTAAACACACATAATTCCTCTCCATGCCTTTATAAAGTCTATATTAAACAGATAATTTCTCTCCATCCCTTTTTAAAATCTATATTAAACACACATAATTCCTCTCCATTCCTTTCTAAAATCTATATTAAACACACACAATTCCTCTCCATTCCTTTATAAAATCTATATTAAACACACATAATTTCTCTCCATCCCTTTTTAGAATCTATATTAAGCACACACAATTGCTCCTTATCTCTTTTTAAAATCTTTATTAAGCACACACTATTGCTCTTTATCCCTTTATAAAATCTATATTAAACACAGTACTTTCTCTCCATTCCTTTTTAAAATCTATATTAAACACACAGAATTCCTCTGCATTCCTTTATAAAATCTATATAAAAAAATAGTTCCTCTGCATCCCTTTATAAAATCTAAATTATACACACAGAATTCCTCTGCATTCCTTTATAAAATCTATATTAAAAAAAACATAGTTCCTCTGCATCCCTTTATAAAATCTAAATTAAACACACCGAATTTCTATGCATTCCTTTATATAATCTATATTAAAAAAAACATAGTTCCTCTGCATTCCTTTATTAAATCTAAATTATACACACAGAATTCCTCTGTATTCCTTTATAAAATCTATATTAAAAAAAACATACTTCCTCCTCATCCTTTTATAAAATCTATATTAAACACATACAATTCCTCTCCATTCGTTTATAAAATCTATATTAAAAAAAACATACTTCCTCCTCATCCTTTTATAAAATCTATATTAAACACATACAAATCCTCTCCATTCCTTTATAGAATCTATATTAAAAAAAACATACTTCCTCCTCATCCTTTTCTAAAATTTGTATTAAACACACAACTCCTCTCCATTTCTTTATAAAATCTATATTAAAAAATAATAGTTCCTCCTCACCCTTTTTTAAAATCTGTATTAAACACACAATTCCTCTCCATTCCTTTATAAAATTTATATTAAAGAAACATAGTTCTTCTCCATCCCTTTATAAAATCTGTGTTAAACACACAGAATTCCTCTGCATTCCTTTAAAAAATCTATATTAAAAAAACATCGTTCCTCTCCATCCTTTTACAAAATCTGTATTAAACACACACAATTCCTCTCCATTCCTTTATAAAATCTATATTAAAAAAGATAGTTCCTCTCCATCCTTTTATAAAATCTGTATTAAACACAAACAATTCCTCTCCATTCCTTTATAAAATCTATATTAAAAAAAGTAGTTCCTCTCCATCCTTTTATAAAATAACACACACAATTCTTCTCCATTCCTTTATAAAATCTATATTAAAACATAGTTTCTCGTCGTTTTATAAAATCTGTATTAAAACACACCATTCCTCTCCATTCCTTTATAAAATCTATATTAAAAACATAGTTCCTCGTCGTTTTATAAAATCTGTATTAAAAACACAGAATTCCTCTGCATTCCTTTATAAGATCTATATTAAAAAACGTAGTTCCTCTGCATCCCTTTATAAGATCTATATTAAACACAATAATTAATCTCCTTCCCTGTATAAAATCTATATTAAAAACATAATTCCTCTGCATCCCTTTATAAAATCTATATTAAACACAATAATTAATCTCCTTCCCTGTATAAATCTATATTAAACGCACACAATTCCTCTCCATTCCTTTATAAAATCTATATTAAAAAAAACATAGTTCCTCCTCCTCCTTCTATAAAATCTGTATTAAACACACACAATTCCTCTTCATTCCTTTATAAAATCGATATTAAAAAAAGGTAGTTCCTCTCCATCCTTTTATAAAATCTGTATTAAACACACACAATTCCTCTGCATTCCTTTATAAAATCTATATTATAAAACATAGTTCCTCTGCATCCCTTTATAAAACCTATATTAAACACAACAATTAATCTCCTTCCCTGTATAAATCCATATTAAACACACACAATTCCTCTCCATTCCTTTATAAAATCTATATTAAAAAAAGATAGTTCCTCTCCATCCTTTTATAAAATCTATATTAAATACACAGAATTCCTCTGCATCCCTTTATAAAATCTATATAAAACACACACAATTCCTCTCCATTCCTTTATAAAATCTATGTTAAAAAAACATAGTTCTTCTGCATCCCTTTATAAAATCTATATTAAACACAAACATTAATCTCCTTCCCTGTATAAAATCTATATAAAAACACACAATTCCTCTCCATTCCTTTATAAAATCTATATTAAAAAACGTAGTTCCTCTCCATCCTTTTATAAAATCTGTATTAAACACACACAATTCCTCTCCATTCCTTTATAAAATCTATATTTAAAAAACGATTACCTCTCCATCCTTTTATAAAATCTGCATTAAACACACAGAATTCCTCTGCATTCGTTTATAAAATCTATATTAAAACATAGTTCATCTGCATCCCTTTATAAAATCTATGTTAAACACAATAATTAATCTGCTTCCCTGTATAAAATCTTTATTAAACACATAATTCCTCTGCACCCCTTTATAAAATCTATATTAAACGCAATAATTAATCTCCTTCCCTGTATAAAATCTATATAATACACACACCATTCCTTTATAAAATCTATATTAAAAAAACATAGTTCCTCTGCATCCCGTTAAAAATCTATATTAAACAGAATAATTAATCTCCTTCCCTGTATAAAATCTATATTAAACACAGACAATTCCTCTCCATTCCTTTATAAAATCTATATTAAAATTACATAGTTCCTCCACCTTCTTTTATAAAATCTGTATTAATAACACACAATTCCTCTCAATTCCTTTATAAAATCTATATTAAAAAAACATAGTTCCTCCTCCTCCTTCTATAAAATCTGTATTAAACACACACAATTCCTCTCCATTCCTTTATAAAATCTATATAAAAAAAGGTAGTTCCTCTCCATCCTTTTATAAAATCTGTATTAATCACACACAATTCCTCTCCATTCCTTTATAAAATCTATATTAAAAAACATAGTTCCTCTACATCCCTTTATAAAATCTATATTAAACACAATAATTAATCTCGTTCCCTGTATAAAATCTATATTAAAAAACATACCTCCTCTGCATCCCTTTATAAAACCTATATTAAACACAATAATTAGTCTCCTTCCCTGTATAAATCCATATTAAACGCACACAATTCCTCTCCATTCCTTTATAAAATCTATATTAACAAAACATAGTTCCTCCTCCACCTATAAAATCTGTATTAAACACACACAATTCCTCTCCATTCCTTTATAAAATCTATATTAAAAATACACAGTTCCTCTGCATTCCTTTATAAAATCTATATTAAACACAATAATTAATCTCCTTCCCTTTATAAAATCTATATTAATCAAACAGAATTCCTCTCCATTCCTTTATAAATTCCATATTAAAGAAACATAGTTCCCCTGCACACCTTTATAAAATCTATATTAAACACAATAATTAATCTCCTTCCCTGTATAAAATCTATATTAATCAAACAGAATTCTTCTCCATTCCTTTATAAAATCTATATTAAACAAACATAGTTCCTCTGCATCCCTTTGTAAAATCTATATTAAACACACTAATTAATCTCCTTCCCTGTATAAAATCTATATTAAACACACAGAATTCCTCTGCATTCCTTTTTAAAATCTATATTAAACACACACAATTGCTCTTTATCCCTTTATAAAATCTATATTAAACACAATAATTAATCTCCTTCCCTGTATAAAATCTATATAAAACATACACAATTCCTCTCCATCCCTTTTTAAAATCTATATTAAACACACATAATTCCTCTCCATTCCTTTCTAAAATCTATATTAAACACACACAATTCCTCTCCATTCCTTTATAAAATCTATATTAAGCACACATAATTTCTCTCCATCCCTTTTTAAAATCTATATTAAACACACACAATTGCTCTTTATCCCTTTTTAAAATCTATATTAAGCACACACAATTGCTCTTTATCCCTTTATAAAATCTATATTCAACACAGTACTTTCTCTCCATTCCTTTTTAAAATCTATATTAAACACACAGAATTCCTCTGCATTCGTTTATAAAATCTATATTACAAACATAGTTCATCTGCATCCCTTTATAAAATCTATGTTAAACACAATAATTCCTCTCCATTCCTTTATAAAATCTATATTAAACGCAATAATTCCTCTCTTTTCCTTTACAAAATCTATATTAAACACACAGAATTCCTCTGCATTCCTTTTTAAAATCTATATTAAACACACACAATTGCTCTTTATCCCTTTATAAAATCTATATTAAACACAATAATTAATCTCCTTCCCTGTATAAAATCTATACAAAACACACACAATTCCTCTCCATTCCTTTATAAAATCTATTTTAAAAATTAAACACACAGAATTCCTCTGCATTCCTTTATGAAATCTATATTATAAAAACATAGTTCCTCTCCATCCTTTTATAAAATCTGTATTAAACACACACAATTCCTCTCCATTCCTTTCTAAAATCTATATTAAAAAAACTATAGTTCCTCTCCATCCTTTTATAAAATCTATATTAAACACCATAATTAATCTCCTTCCCTGTATAAATCCATATTAAACGCACACAATTCCTCTCCATTCCTTTATAAAATCTATATTAAAAAAAGTAGTTCCTCTCCATCCTTTTATAAAATAACACACACAATTCTTCTCGATTCCTTTATAAAATCTATATTAAAACATAGTTTCTCGTCGTTTTATAAAATCTGTATTAAACACACACCATTCCTCTCCATTCCTTTATAAAATCTATATTAAAAAAATAGTTCCTCGTCGTTTTATAAAATCTGTATTAAACACACAGAATTCCTCTCCATTCCTTTATAATATCTATATTAAAAACATAGTTCCTCGTCGTTTTATAAAATCTGTATTAAATACACAGAATTCCCCTGCATTCCTTTATAAGATCTATATTAAAAACATAGTTCCTCTGCATCCCTTTACAAAATCTATATTAAACACAATAATTAATCTCCTTCCCTGTATAAAATCTATATTAAAAACGTAATTCCTCTGCATCCCTTTATAAAAACTATATTAAACACAATAATTACTCTCCTCCCTGTATAAAATCTATATAAAACACACACCATTCCTCTCCATTCCTTTATAAAATCTATATTATAGAAACATAGTTCCTCTGCATCGCTTTATAAAATCTATATTAAACACAATAATTAATCTCCTTCCCTGTATAAATCTATATTAAACGCACACAATTCCTCTCCATTCCTTTATAAAATCTATATTAAAAAACATATTTCCTCCTCCTCCTTCTTTAAAATCTGTATTAAACACACACAATTCCTCTTTATTCCTTTATAAAATCTATATTAAGAAAAGGTAGTTCCTCTCCATCCTTTTATAAAATCTGTATTAAACACACACAATTCCTCTGCATTCCTTTATAAAATCTATATTAAACAAACATAGTTCCTATGCATCCCTTTGTAAAATCTATATTAAACACACTAATTAATCTCCTTCCCTGTATAAAATCTATATTAAACACACACAATTCCTCTCCATTCCTTTATAAAATCTATATTAAGCACACATAATTTCTCTCCATCCCTTTTTAAAATCTATATTAAACACACACAATTGCTCTTTATCCCTTTTTAAAATCTATATTAAGCACACACAATTGCTCTTTATCCCTTTATAAAATCTATATTCAACACAGTACTTTCTCTCCATTCCTTTTTAAAATCTATATTAAACACACAGAATTCCTCTGCATTCGTTTATAAAATCTATATTACAAACATAGTTCATCTGCATCCCTTTATAAAATCTATGTTAAACACAATAATTCCTCTCCATTCCTTTATAAAATCTATATTAAACGCAATAATTCCTCTCTTTTCCTTTACAAAATCTATATTAAACACACAGAATTCCTCTGCATTCCTTTTTAAAATCTATATTAAACACACACAATTGCTCTTTATCCCTTTATAAAATCTATATTAAACACAATAATTAATCTCCTTCCCTGTATAAAATCTATACAAAACACACACAATTCCTCTCCATTCCTTTATAAAATCTATTTTAAAAATTAAACACACAGAATTCCTCTGCATTCCTTTATGAAATCTATATTATAAAAACATAGTTCCTCTCCATCCTTTTATAAAATCTGTATTAAACACACACAATTCCTCTCCATTCCTTTCTAAAATCTATATTAAAAAAACTATAGTTCCTCTCCATCCTTTTATAAAATCTATATTAAACACCATAATTAATCTCCTTCCCTGTATAAATCCATATTAAACGCACACAATTCCTCTCCATTCCTTTATAAAATCTATATTAAAAAAAGTAGTTCCTCTCCATCCTTTTATAAAATAACACACACAATTCTTCTCGATTCCTTTATAAAATCTATATTCAAACATAGTTTCTCGTCGTTTTATAAAATCTGTATTAAACACACACCATTCCTCTCCATTCCTTTATAAAATCTATATTAAAAAAATAGTTCCTCGTCGTTTTATAAAATCTGTATTAAACACACAGAATTCCTCTCCATTCCTTTATAATATCTATATTAAAAACATAGTTCCTCGTCGTTTTATAAAATCTGTATTAAATACACAGAATTCCCCTGCATTCCTTTATAAGATCTATATTAAAAACATAGTTCCTCTGCATCCCTTTACAAAATCTATATTAAACACAATAATTAATCTCCTTCCCTGTATAAAATCTATATTAAAAACGTAATTCCTCTGCATCCCTTTATAAAAACTATATTAAACACAATAATTACTCTCCTCCCTGTATAAAATCTATATAAAACACACACCATTCCTCTCCATTCCTTTATAAAATCTATATTATAGAAACATAGTTCCTCTGCATCGCTTTATAAAATCTATATTAAACACAATAATTAATCTCCTTCCCTGTATAAATCTATATTAAACGCACACAATTCCTCTCCATTCCTTTATAAAATCTATATTAAAAAACATATTTCCTCCTCCTCCTTCTTTAAAATCTGTATTAAACACACACAATTCCTCTTTATTCCTTTATAAAATCTATATTAAGAAAAGGTAGTTCCTCTCCATCCTTTTATAAAATCTGTATTAAACACACACAATTCCTCTGCATTCCTTTATAAAATCTATATTAAACAAACATAGTTCCTATGCATCCCTTTGTAAAATCTATATTAAACACACTAATTAATCTCCTTCCCTGTATAAAATCTATATTAAACACACAGAATTCCTCTGCATTCCTTTTTAAAATCTATATTAAACACACACAATTGCTCTTTATCCCTTTATAAAATCTATATTAAACACAATAATTAATCTCCTTCCCTGTATAAAATCTATATTAAACACACATAATTCCTCTCCATCCCTTTATAAAGTCTATATTAAACAGATAATTTCTCTCCATCCCTTTTTAAAATCTATATTAAACACACATAATTCCTCTCCATTCCTTTCTAAAATCTATATTAAACACACACAATTCCTCTCCATTCCTTTATAAAATCTATATTAAACACACATAATTTCTCTCCATCCCTTTTTAGAATCTATATTAAGCACACACAATTGCTCCTTATCTCTTTTTAAAATCTTTATTAAGCACACACTATTGCTCTTTATCCCTTTATAAAATCTATATTAAACACAGTACTTTCTCTCCATTCCTTTTTAAAATCTATATTAAACACACAGAATTCCTCTGCATTCCTTTATAAAATCTATATTAAACACAATAATTAATATCCTTCCCTGTATAATATCTATATTAAACACACAGAATTCCTCTGCATTCCTTTATAAAATCTATATAAAAAAATAGTTCCTCTGCATCCCTTTATAAAATCTAAATTATACACACAGAATTCCTCTGCATTCCTTTATAAAATCTATATTAAAAAAAACATAGTTCCTCTGCATCCCTTTATAAAATCTAAATTAAACACACCGAATTTCTATGCATTCCTTTATATAATCTATATTAAAAAAAACATAGTTCCTCTGCATTCCTTTATTAAATCTAAATTATACACACAGAATTCCTCTGCATTCCTTTATAAAATCTATATTTAAAAAAACATAGTTCCTCTGCATCCCTTTATAAAATATATATTAAACACAATAATTAATCTCCTTCCTTGTATAAAATCTATATTAAACACACAGAATTCCTCTGCATCCCTTTATAAAATCTATATTAAACACAATAATTAATCTCCTTCCCTGTATAAAATCTACATTAAACACACAGAATTCCTCTGCATCCCTTTATAAAATCTATATTAAGCATAATAATTAATCTCCTTTTCTGTATAAAATCTATATAAACACACAGAAGTCCTCTGCATTCCTTTATAAAATCTATATTAAAAAAAAAGTTCCTCTGCATCCCTTTATAAAATTAAATTATACACACAGAATTCCTCTGCATCCCTTTATAAAATCTATATTTAACTCAATAATTAATTTCCTTCCGTGTATAAAATCTATATTAAACACACAGAATTCCTCTGCTTTCCTTTACAAAATTATATTAAAAAACGTGGTTCCTCTGCATCCCTTTATAAAATCTATATTAAACACACAGAATTCCTCTGCATCCCTTTATAAAATCTATATTAAACACAATAATTAATCTCCTTCCCTGTATAAATCTATATTAAGCACACTGAATTCCTCTGCATTCCTCTATAAAATATATATTAAAAAAACATAGTTCCTCCCCATCCTTTTATAAAATCTATATTAAACACAATACTTAATCTCCTTCCCTGTAGAAAATCAATATAAAACACGCAATTCCTTTCCATTCCTTTATAAAATCTATACTAAAAGAACATAGATCCTCTCCATCCTTTTATAAAATCTATATTAAACACAATAATTAATCTCCTTCGCTGTATATAATCTATATTAAAAACATAGTTCCACTGCATCCCTTTATAAAATCTATATTAAACAAATTTAATCTCCTTCCCTGTATATAATCTATATTAAAAAAACATAATTCCTCTGTATCCCTTTATAAAATCTATATTAAACACAATAAATAATCTCCTTCGCTGTATAAAATGTATATAAAACACACACAATTCCTCTCCATTCCTTTATACAATCTATATTAAAGAAACATAGTTCCTCTACATCCCTTTATAAAATTTATATTAAACACAATAATTAATATCCTTCCCTCATACAATTTATATTAACCACACAGAATTCCTCTGCATTCCTTTATAAAATCTATATTAAAAACATAGTTCGTCTGCATCCCTTTATAAAACCTATATTAAACACAATAATTAATCTCCTTCCCTGTAGAAAATCAATATTAAAAAGCATAATTCCTCTGTACCCCTTTTTAAAATCTATATTAAACACAATAATTAATCTCCTTCCCTGTATAAAATCTATATTAAACACACACAATTCCTCTCCATTCCTTTATAAAATCTATATTAAAAATACACAGTTCCTCTGCATCCCTTTATAAAATCTATATTAAACACAATAATTAATCTCCTTCCCTGTATAAAATCTATATTAATCAAACAGAATTCCTCTCCATTCCTTTATAAATTCCATATTAAAAAAACATAGTTCCCCTGCATCCCTTTATAAAATCTATATTAAACACAATAATTAATCTCCTTCCCTGTATAAAATCTATATTAAACAAACAGAATTCCTCTCCATTCCTTTATAAAATCTATATTAAACAAACATAGTTCCTCTGCATCCCTTTATAAAATCTATATAAAACACACACCATTCCTCTCCATTCCTTTATAAAGTCTATATTATAGAAACATAGTTCCTGTGCATCCCTTTATAAAATCTATATTAAACACAATAATTAATCTCCTTCCCTGTATAAATCTATATTAAACGCACACAATTCCTCTCCATTCCTTTATAAAATCTATATTAAAAAACATATTTCCTCCTCCTCCTTCTTTAAAATCTGTATTAAACACACACAATTCCTCTCCATTCCTTTATAAAATCTATATTAAAAACAGAGTTCCTCTGCATCCCTTTATAAAATCTATATTAAACACAATAATTAATCTCCTTCCCTGTATAAAATCTATATTAAAAAACATAATTCCTCTGCATCCCTTTATAAAACCTATATTAAACACAATAATTAATCTCCTTCCCTGTATAAAATCTATATTAAGCTCACACCATTCCTCTCCATTCCTTTATAAAATCTATATTAAAAAAAAAGAGTTCTTCTGCATCCCTTTATAAAATCTATATTAAAAACATAGTTCCTCCTCCTCCTTCTATAAAATCTGTATTAAACACACACAATTCCTCTCCATTCCTTTATAAAATCTATATTAAAAAAACATAGTTCCTCATCATCCTTTTATAAAATCTGTATTAAACACACACAATTCCTCTCCATTCCTTTATAAAATCTATATTAAAGAAACATAGTTCTTCTCCATCCCTTTATAAAATCTGTATTAAACACCCAGAATTCCTTTGCATTCCTTTATGAAATCTATATTAAAAAAATGTAGTTCCTCATCATCCTTTTATAAAATCTATATTAAACACAATAATTAATCTCCTTCCCTGTATAAAATCTAAATAAAACACACACAATTCCTCTCCATTCCTTTATAAAATCTATATTAAAAAAACATAGGTTTTCTGCATCCTTTTATAAAATCTATATTAAACACAATAATTAATCTCCTTCCCTGTATAAAATCTACATTAAAAAAATAATTCCTCTGCATACTTTTATAAAATCTGTATTAAACACAAAATTAATTTCCTTCCCTGTATAAGATCTATATAAAACATACACAATTCCTCTCCATTTCTTTATAAAATCTATATTAAAAACATAGTTCCTCTGCATCCCATTATAGAATCTATATTAAACACAATAATTAATCTCCTTCCCTGTATAAAATCTATATTAAACACACACAATTCCTCTCTATTCCTTTATAAAATCTATATTAAAAAACATAGTTCCTCCTCCTTTTATAAAATCTGTATTAAACTCACACAATTCCTCTCCATTCCTTTATAAAATCTATATTAAGCAAACATAGTTCCTCTGCATCCCTTTGTAAAATCTATATTAAACACACTAATTAATCTCCTTCCCTGTATAAAATCTATATTAAACACACAGAATTCCTCTGCATTCCTTTTTAGAATCTATATTAAACACACACAATTGCTCTTTATCCCTTTAGAAAATCTATATTAAACACAATAATTAATCTCCTTCCCTGTATAAAATCTATATTAAACACACATAATTCCTCCCCATCCCTTTATAAAGTCTATATTTAACAGATAATTTCTCTCTATCTCTTTTTAAAATCTATATTAAATACACAATTGCCCTTTATCCCTTTTTAAAATCTATATAAAACATACACAATTCCTCTCCATCCCTTTTTAAAATCTATATTAAACACACATAATTCCTCTCCATTCCTTTCTAAAATCTATATTAAACACACACAATTCCTTTCCATTCCTTTATAAAATCTATATTAAACACACATAATTTCTCTCCATCCCTTTTTAAAATCTATATTAAACACACACAATTGCTCTTTATCCCTTTTTAAAATCTATATTAAGCACACACAATTGCTCTTTATCCCTTTATAAAATCTATATTAAACACAGTACTTTCTCTCCATTCCTTTTTAAAATCTATATTAAACACACAGAATTCCTCTGCATTCCTTTATAAAATCTATATTATAAAACATAGTTCCTCTGCATCCCTTTATGAAACCTATATTAAACACAACAATTAATCTCCTTCCCTGTATAAATCCATATTAAACGCACACAATTCCTCTCCATTCCTTTATAAAATCTATATTAAAAAAACATAGTTCCTCCTCCTCCTTCTATAAAATCTGTATTAAACACACACAATTCCTCTCCATTCCTTTATAAAATCTATATTAAAAAAAGATAGTTCCTCTCCATCCTTTTATAAAATCTATATTAAATACACAGAATTCCTCTGCATCGCTTTATAAAATCTATATAAAGCACACACAATTCCTCTCCATTCCTTTATAAAATCTATGTTAAAAAAACATAGTTCATTTGCATCCCTTTATAAAATCTATATTAAACACAATAATTAATCTCCTTCCCTGTATAAAATCTATATAAAAACACACAATTCCTCTCCATTCCTTTATAAAATCTATATGAAAAAAATATAGTTCCTCCTCACCTTTTTATAAAATCTGTATTAAACACACACAATTCCTCTCCATTCCTTTATAAAATCTATATTAAAAAACGTAGTTCCTCTCCATCCTTTTATAAAATCTGTATTAAACACACACAATTCCTCTCCATTCCTTTATAAAATCTATATTAAAAAACGATTACCTCTCCATCCTTTTATAAAATCTGCATTAAACACACAGAATTCCTCTGCATTCGTTTATAAAATCTATACTAAAACATAGTTCATTTGCATCCCTTTATAAAATCTATGTTAAACACAATAATTAATCTGCTTCCCTGTATAAAATCTATATTAAACACATAATTCCTCTGCACCCCTTTATAAAATCTATATTAAACGCAATAATTAATCTCCTTCCCTGTATAAAATCTATATAATACACACACCATTCCTTTATAAAATCTATATTAAAAAAACATAGTTCCTCTGCATCCCGTTAAAAATCTATATTAAACACAATAATTAATCTCCTTCCCTGTATAAAATCTATATTAAACACAGACAATTCCTCTCCATTCCTTTATAAAATCTATATTAAAATTACATAGTTCCTCCACCTTCTTTTATAAAATCTGTATTAATAACACACAATTCCTCTCAATTCCTTTATAAAATCTATATTAAAAAAACATAGTTCCTCCTCCTCCTTCTATAAAATCTGTATTAAACACACACAATTCCTCTCCATTCCTTTATAAAATCTATATAAAAAAAGGTAGTTCCTCTCCATCCTTTTATAAAATCTGTATTAAACACACACAATTCCTCTCCATTCCTTTATAAAATCTATATTAAAAAACGTAGTTCCTCTACATCCCTTTATAAAATCTATATTAAACACAATAATTAATCTCGTTCCCTGTATAAAATCTATATTAAAAAACATACCTCCTCTGCATCCCTTTATAAAACCTATATTAAACACAATAATTAGTCTCCTTCCCTGTATAATTCCATATTAAACGCACACAATTCCTCTCCATTCCTTTATAAAATCTATATTAAAAATACACAGTTCCTCTGCAACCCTTTATAAAATCTATATTAAACACAATAATTAATCTCCTTCCCTTTATAAAATCTATATTAATCAAACAGAATTCCTCGCCATTCCTTTATAAATTCCATATTAAAAAAACATAGTTCCCCTGCATCCCTTTATAAAATCTATATTAAACACAATAATTAATCTCCTTCCCTGTATAAAATCTATATTAAACAAACAGAATTCTTCTCCATTCCTTTATAAAATCTATATTAAACAAACATAGTTCCTCTGCATCCCTTTGTAAAATCTATATTAAACACACTAATTAATCTCCATCCCTGTATAAAAACTATATTAAACACACAGAATTCCTCTGCATTCCTTTTTAAAATCTATATTAAACACACACAATTGCTCTTTATCCCTTTATAAAATCTATATTAAACACAATAATTAATCTCCTTCCCTGTATAAAATCTATATAAAACATACACAATTCTTCTCCATCCCTTTTTAAAATCTATTTTAAAAACACACATAATTCCTCTCCATTCCTTTCTAAAATCTATATTAAACACACACAATTCCTCTCCATTCCTTTATAAAATCTATATTAAGCACACATAATTTCTCTCCATCCCTTTTTAAAATCTATATTAAACACACACAATTGCTCTTTATCCGTTTTTAAAATCTATATTAAGCACACACAATTGCTCTTTATCCCTTTATAAAATCTATATTAAACACAGTACTTTCTCTCCATTCCTTTTTAAAATCTATATTAAACACACAGAATTCCTCTGCATTCGTTTATAAAATCTATATTAAAAACATAGTTCATCTGCATCCCTTTATAAAATCTATGTTAAACACAATAATTAATCTGCTTCCCTGTATAAAATCTATATTAAACACATAATTCCTCTGCACCCCTTTATAAAATCTATATTAAACGCAATAATTAATCTCCTTCCCTGTATAAAATCTATATAATACACACACCATTCCTTTATAAAATCTATATTAAAAAAACATAGTTCCTCTGCATCCCGTTAAAAATCTATATTAAAAACAATAATTAATCTCCTTCCCTGTATAAAATCTATATTAAACACAGACAATTCCTCTCCATTCCTTTATAAAATCTATATTAAAATTACATAGTTCCTCCACCTTCTTTTATAAAATCTGTATTAATAACACACAATTCCTCTCAATTCCTTTATAAAATCTATATTAAAAAAACATAGTTCCTTCTCCTCCTTCTATAAAATCTGTATTAAACACACACAATTCCTCTCCATTCCTTTATAAAATCTATATAAAAAAAAGGTAGTTCCTCTCCATCCTTTTATAAAATCTGTATTAAACACACACAATTCCTCTCCATTCCTTTATAAAATCTATATTAAAAAACATAGTTCCTCTACATCCCTTTATAAAATCTATATTAAACACAATAATTAATCTCGTTCCCTGTATAAAATCTATATTAAAAAACATACCTCCTCTGCATCCCTTTATAAAACCTATATTAAACACAATAATTAGTCTCCTTCCCTGTATAAATCCATATTAAACGCACACAATTCCTCTCCATTCCTTTATAAAATCTATATAAAAAAAGGTAGTTCCTCTCCATCCTTTTATAAAATCTGTATTAAACACACACAATACCTCTCCATTCCTTTATAAAATCTATATTAAAGAAAGTAGTTCCTCTCCATCCTTTTATAAAATAACACACACAATTCTTCTCCATTCCTTTATAAAATCTATATTAAAACATAGTTTCTCGTCGTTTTATAAAATCTGTATTAAACACACACCATTCCTCTCCATTCCTTTATAAAATCTATATTAAAAACATAGTTCCTCGTCGTTTTATAAAATCTGTAATAAACACACAGAATTCCTCTGCATTCCTTTATAAGATCTATATTAAAAAACGTAGTTCCTCTGCATCCCTTTATAAGATCTATATTAAACACAATAATTAATCTCCTTCCCTGTATAAAATCTATATTAAAACATAATTCTTCTGCATCCCTTTATAAAATCTATATTAAACACAATAATTAATCTCCTTCCCTGTATAAATCTATATTAAAAACGTAATTCCTCTGCATCCCTTTATAAAATCTATATTATAGAAACATAGTTGCTCTGCATCCCTTTATAAAATCTATATTAAACACAATAATTAATCTCCTTCCCTGTATAAATCTATATTAAACGCACACAATTCCTCTCCATTCCTTTATAAAATCTATATTAAAAAACATATTTCCTCCTCCTCCTTCTTTAAAATCTGTATTAAACACACAATATTCCTCTCCATTCCTTTATAAAATCTATATTAAAAAAAGGTAGTTCCTCTCCATCCTTTTATAAAATCTGTATTAAACACACACAATTCCTCTGCATTCCTTTATAAAATCTATATTAAACAAACATAGTTCCTATGCATCCCTTTGTAAAATCTATATTAAACACACTAGTTAATCTCCTTCCCTGTATAAAATCTATATTAAACACACAGAATTCCTCTGCATTCCTTTTTAAAATCTATATTAAACACACACAATTGCTCTTTATCCCTTTATAAAATCTATATTAAACACAATAATTAATCTCCTTCCCTGTATAAAATCTATATTAAACACACATAATTCCTCTCCATCCCTTTATAAAGTCTATATTAAACAGATAATTTCTCTCCATCCCTTTTTAAAATCTATATTAAACACACATAATTCCTCTCCATTCCTTTCTAAAATCTATATTAAACACACACAATTCCTCTCCATTCCTTTATAAAATATATATTAAACACACATAATTTCTCTCCATCACTTTTTAAAATCTATATTATACACACACAATTGCTCTTTATCCCTTTTTAAAATCTATATTAAGCACACACAATTGCTCTTTATCCCTTTATAAAGTCTATATTAAACACAGTACTTTCTCTGCATTCCTTTTTAAAATCTATATTAAACACACATAATTTCTCTCAATCCCTTTATAAAACTTTATTAAACACACAGAATTCCTCTGCATTCCTATATAAATCCATATAAAAAAACATAGTTCCTCTCCATCCCTTTTTAAAACCACATTATACACACACAATTCCTCTCCATTCCTATATAAAATCTACATTAAAAAAACATAGTTCCTCTCCATCCTTTTATAAAATCTATATTAAAACACATACAAATCCTCTCCATTCCTTTATAGAATCTATATTAAAAAAAACATACTTCCTCCTCATCCTTTTCTAAAATTTGTATTAAACACACAACTCCTCTCCATTGCTTTATAAAATCTATATTAAAAAAATATAGTTCCTCCTCACCCTTTTTTAAAATCTGTATTAAACACACAATTCCTCTCCATTCCTTTATAAAATTTATATTAAAGAAACATAGTTCTTCTCCATCCCTTTATAAAATCTGTGTTAAACACACAGAATTCCTCTGCATTCCTTTATGAAATCTATATTATAAAAACATAGTTCCTCTCCATCCTTTTATAAAATCTGTATTAAACACACACAATTCCTCTCCATTCCTTTCTAAAATCTATATTAAAAAAACTATAGTTCCTCTCCATCCTTTTATAAAATCTGTATTAATTACACACAATTCCGCTCTATTCCTTTAAAAAATCTATATTAAAAAAACATCGTTCCTCTCCATCCTTTTACAAAATCTGTATTAAACACACACCATTCCTCTCCATTCCTTTATAAAATCTATATTAAAAAAAGATAGTTCCTCTCCATCCTTTTATAAAATCTGTATTAAACACAAACAATTCCTCTCCATTCTTTTATAAAATCTATATTAAGAAAAAGTAGTTCCTCTCCATCCTTTTATAAAATAACACACACAATTCTTCTCCATTCCTTTATAAAATCTATTATAAACATAGTTTCTCGTCGTTTTATAAAATCTGTATTAAACACACACCATTCCTCTCCATTCCTTTATAAAATCTATATTAAAAACATAGTTCCTCGTCGTTTTATAAAATCTGTATTAAACACACAGAATTCCTCTGCATTCCTTTATAAGATCTATATTAAAAAACGTAGTTCCTCTGCATCCCTTTATAAGATCTATATTAAACACAATAATTAATCTCCTTCCCTGTATAAAATCTATATTAAAAACATAATTCCTCTGCATCCCTTTATAAAATCTATATTAAACACAATAATTAATCTCCTTCCCTGTATAAATCTATATTAAACACACACAATTCCTCTCCATTCCTTTATAAAATCTATATTAAAAAAAACATAGTTCCTCCTCCTCCTTCTATAAAATCTGTATTAAACACACAGAATTCCTCTTCATTCCTTTATAAAATCTATATTATAAAAAGGTAGTTCCTCTCCATCCTTTTATAAAATCTGTATTAAACACACACAATTCCTCTGCATTCCTTTATAAAATCTATATTATAAAACATAGTTCCTCTGCATCCCTTTATAAAACCTATATTAAACACAACAATTAATCTCCATCCCTGTATAAATCCATATTAAACGCACACAATTCCTCTCCATTCCTTTATAAAATCTATATTAAAAAAACATAGTTCGTACTCCTCCTTCTATAAAATCTGTATTAAACACACACAATTCCTCTCCATTCCTTTATAAAATCTATATTAAAAAAAGATAGTTCCTCTCCATCGTTTTATAAAATCTATATTAAATACACAGAATTCCTCTGCATCCCTTTATAAAATCTATATAAAACACACACAATTCCTCTCCATTCCTTTATAAAATCTATGTTAAAAAAACATAGTTCTTCTGCATCCCTTTATAAAATCTAAATTAAACACAATAATTAATCTCCTTCCCTGTATAAAAATTATATAAAAACACACAATTCCTCTCCATTCCTTTATAAAATCTATATTAAAAAAATATAGTTCCTCCTCACCCTTTTATAAAATCTGTATTAAACACACACAATTCCCCTCCATTCCTTTATAAAATCTATATTAAAAAACGTAGTTCCTCTCCATCCTTTTATAAAATCTGTATTAAACACACACAATTCCTCTCCATTCCTTTATAAAATCTATATTAAAAAAAACGATTACCTCTCCATCCTTTTATAAAATCTGCATTAAACACACAGAATTCCTCTGCATTCGTTTATAAAATCTATATTAAACACATAATTCCTCTGCACCCCTTTATAAAGTCTATATTAAACGCAATAATTAATCTCCTTCCCTGTATAAAATCTATATAATACACACACCATTCCTTTATAAAATCTATATTAAAAAAACATAGTTCCTCTGCATCCCGTTAAAAATCTATATTAAACACAATAATTAATCTCCTTCCCTGTATAAAATCATTAAACACAGACAATTCCTCTCCATTCCTTTATAAAATCTATATTAAAATTACATAGTTCCTTCACCTTCTTTTATAAAATCTGTATTAATAAGACACAATTCCTCTTAATTCCTTTATAAAATCTATATTAAAAAAACATAGTTCCTCCTCCTTCTATAAAATCTGTATTAAACACACACAATTCCTCTCCATTCCTTTATAAAATCTATATAAAAAAAAGGTAGTTCCTCTCCATCCTTTTATAAAATCTGTATTAAACACACACAATTCCTCTCCATTCCTTTATAAAATCTATATTAAAAAACATAGTTCCTCTACATCCCTTTATAAAATCTATATTAAACACAATAATTAATCTCGTTCCCTGTATAAAATCTATATTAAAAAACATACCTCCTCTGCATCCCTTTATAAAACCTATATTAAACACAATAATTAGTCTCCTTACCTGTATAAATCCATATTAAACGCACACAATTCCTCTCCATTCCTTTATAAAATCTATATTAACAAAACATAGTTCCTCCTCCACCTATAAAATCTGTATTAAACACACACAATTCCTCTCCATTCCTTTATAAAATCTATATTAAAAATACACAGTTCCTCTGCATCCCTTTATAAAATCTATATTAAACACAATAATTAATTTCCTTCCCTTTATAAAATCTATATTAATCAAACAGAATTCCTCTCCATTCCTTTATAAATTCCATATTAAAAAAACATAGTTCCCCTGCATCCCTTTATAAAATCTATATTAAACACAATAATTAATCTCCTTCCCTGTATAAAATCTATATTAAACACACATAATTCCTCTCCATCCCTTTATAAAATCTATATTAAACACATAATTTCTCTCTATCTCTTTTTAAAATCTATATTAAACTCACAATTGGCCTTTATCCCTTTTTAAAATCTATATAAAACATACACAATTCCTCTCCATCCCTTTTTAAAATCTATATTAAACACACATAATTCCTCTCCATTCCTTTCTAAAATCTATATTAAACACACACAATTCCTCTCCATTCCTTTATAAAATCTATATTAAACACACATAATTTCTCTCCATCCCTTTTTAAAATCTATATTATACACACACAATTGCTCTTTATCCCTTTTTAAAATCTATATTAAGCACACACAATTGCTCTTTATCCCTTTATAAAGTCTATATTACACACAGTACTTTCTCTGCATTCCTTTTTAAAATCTATATTAAACACACATAATTTCTCTCAATCCCTTTATAAAACTTTATTAAACACACAGAATTCCTCTGCATTCCTATATAAAGTCCATATTAAAAAAACATAGTTCCTCTCCATCCCTTTTTAAAACCCACATTATACACACACAATTCCTCTCCATTCCTATATAAAATCTACATTAAAAAAACATAGTTCCTCTCCATCCTTTTATAAAATCTATATTAAAACACATACAAATCCTCTCCATTCCTTTATAGAATCTATATTAAAAAAATATAGTTCCTCCTCACCCTTTTTTAAAATCTGTATTAAACACACAATTCCTCTCCATTCCTTTATAAAATTTATATTAAAGAAACATAGTTCTTCTCCATCCCTTTATAAAATCTGTGTTAAACACACAGAATTCCTCTGCATTCCTTTATGAAATCTATATTATAAAAACATAGTTCCTCTCCATCCTTTTATAAAATCTGTATTAAACACACACAATTCCTCTCCATTCCTTTCTAAAATCTATATTAAAAAAACTATAGTTCCTCTCCATCCTTTTATAAAATCTGTATTAATTACACACAATTCCTCTCTATTCCTTTAAAAAATCTATATTAAAAAAACATCGTTCCTCTCCATCCTTTTACAAAATCTGTATTAAACACACACCATTCCTCTCCATTCCTTTATAAAATCTATATTAAAAAAAGATAGTTCCTCTCCATCCTTTTATAAAATCTGTATTAAACACAAACAACTCCTCTCCATTCCTTTATAAAATCTATATTAAGAAAAAGTAGTTCCTCTCCATCCTTTTATAAAATAACACACACAATTCTTCTCCATTCCTTTATAAAATCTATATTAAAACATAGTTTCTCGTCGTTTTATAAAATCTGTATTAAACACACACCATTCCTCTCCATTCCTTTATAAAATCTATATTAAAAACATAGTTCCTCGTCGTTTTATAAAATCTGTATTAAACACACAGAATTCCTCTGCATTCCTTTATAAGATCTATATTAAAAAACGTAGTTCCTCTGCATCCCTTTATAAGATCTATATTAAACACAATAATTAATCTCCTTCCCTGTATAAAATCTATATTAAAAACATAATTCCTCTGCATCCCTTTATAAAATCTATATTAAACACAATAATTAATCTCCTTCCCTGTATAAATCTATATTAAACGCACACAATTCCTCTCCATTCCTTTATAAAATCTATATTAAAAAAAACATAGTTCCTCCTCCTCCTTCTATAAAATCTGTATTAAACACACACAATTCCTCTTCATTCCTTTATAAAATCTATATTAAAAAAAGGAAGTTCCTCTCCATCCTTTTATAAAATCTGTATTAAACACACACAATTCCTCTGCATTCCTTTATAAAATCTATATTATAAAACATAGTTCCTCTGCATCCCTTTATAAAACCTATATTAAACAAAACAATTAATCTCCATCCCTGTATAAATCCATATTAAACGCACACAATTCCTCTCCATTCCTTTATAAAATCTATATTAAAAAAACATAGTTCCTCCTCCTCCTTCTATAAAATCTGTATTAAACACACACAATTCCTCTCCATTCCTTTATAAAATCTATATTAAAAAAAGATAGTTCCTCTCCATCGTTTTATAAAATCTATATTAAATACACAGAATTCCTCTGCATCCCTTTATAAAATCTATATAAAACACACACAATTCCTCTCCATTCCTTTATAAAATCTATGTTAAAAAAACATAGTTCTTCTGCATCCCTTTATAAAATCTATATTAAACACAATAATTAATCTCCTTCCCTGTATAAAATCTATATAAAAACACACAATTCCTCTCCATTCCTTTATAAAGTCTATATTAAAAAATATAGTTCCTCCTCACCCTTTTATAAAATCTGTATTAAACACACACAATTCCTCTCCATTCCTTTATAAAATCTATATTAAAAAACGTAGTTCCTCTCCATCCTTTTATAAAATCTGTATTAAACACACACAATTCCTCTCCATTCCTTTATAAAATCTATATTAAAAAACATAGTTCCTCTACATCCCTTTATAAAATCTATATTAAACACAATAATTAATCTCGTTCCCTGTATAAAATCTATATTAAAAAACATACCTCCTCTGCATCCCTTTATAAAACCTATATTAAACACAATAATTAGTCTCCTTACCTGTATAAATCCATATTAAACGCACACAATTCCTCTCCATTCCTTTATAAAATCTATATTAACAAAACATAGTTCCTCCTCCACCTATAAAATCTGTATTAAACACACACAATTCCTCTCCATTCCTTTATAAAATCTATATTAAAAATACACAGTTCCTCTGCATCCCTTTATAAAATCTATATTAAACACAATAATTAATTTCCTTCCCTTTATAAAATCTATATTAATCAAACAGAATTCCTCTCCATTCCTTTATAAATTCCATATTAAAATAACATAGTTCCCCTGCATCCCTTTATAAAATCTATATTAAACACAATAATTAATCTCCTTCCCTGTATAAAATCTATATTAAACACACATAATTCCTCTCCATCCCTTTATAAAATCTATATTAAACACATAATTTCTCTCTATCTCTTTTTAAAATCTATATTAAACTCACAATTGGCCTTTATCCCTTTTTAAAATCTATATAAAACATACACAATTCCTCTCCATCCCTTTTTAAAATCTATATTAAACACACATGATTCCTCTCCATTCCTTTCTAAAATCTATATTAAACACACACAATTCCTCTCCATTCCTTTATAAAATCTATATTAAACACACATAATTTCTCTCCATCCCTTTTTAAAATCTATATTATACACACACAATTGCTCTTTATCCCTTTTTAAAATCTATATTAAGCACACACAATTGCTCTTTATCCCTTTATAAAGTCTATATTACACACAGTACTTTCTCTGCATTCCTTTTTAAAATCTATATTAAACACACATAATTTCTCTCAATCCCTTTATAAAACTTTATTAAACACACAGAATTCCTCTGCATTCCTATATAAAGTCCATATTAAAAAAACATAGTTCCTCTCCATCCCTTTTTAAAACCCACATTATACACACACAATTCCTCTCCATTCCTATATAAAATCTACATTAAAAAACATAGTTCCTCTCCATCCTTTTATAAAATCTATATTAAAACACATACAAATCCTCTCCATTCCTTTATAGAATCTATATTAAAAAAACATACTTCCTCCTCATCCTTTTCTAAAATTTGTATTAAACACACAACATCTCTCCATTTCTTTATAAAATCTATATTAAAAAAATATAGTTCCTCCTCACCCTTTTTTAAAATCTGTATTAAACACACAATTCCTCTCCATTCCTTTATAAAGTTTATATTAAAGAAACATAGTTCCTCTCCATCCTTTTATAAAATCTGTATTAAACACACACAATTCCTCTCCATTCCTTTCTAAAATCTATATTAAAAAAACTATAGTTCCTCTCCATCCTTTTATAAAATCTGTATTAATTACACACAATTCCTCTCTATTCCTTTAAAAAATCTATATTAAAAAGACATCGTTCCTCTCCATCCTTTTACAAAATCTGTATTAAACACACACAATTCCTCTCCATTCCTTTATAAAATCTATATTAAAAAAAGATAGTTCCTCTCCATCCTTTTATAAAATCTGTATTAAACACAAACAATTCCTCTCCATTCCTTTATAAAATCTATATTAAGAAAAAGTAGTTCCTCTCCATCCTTTTATAAAATAACACACACAATTCTTCTCCATTCCTTTATAAAATCTATTATAAACATAGTTTCTCGTCGTTTTATAAAATCTGTATTAAACACACACCATTCCTCTCCATTCCTTTATAAAATCTATATTAAAAACATAGTTCCTCGTCGTTTTATAAAATCTGTATTAAACACACAGAATTCCTCTGCATTCCTTTATAAGATCTATATTAAAAAACGTAGTTCCTCTGCATCCCTTTATAAGATCTATATTAAACACAATAATTAATCTCCTTCCCTGTATAAAATCTATATTAAAAACATAATTCCTCTGCATCCCTTTATAAAATCTATATTAAACACAATAATTAATCTCCTTCCCTGTATAAATCTATATTAAACACACACAATTCCTCTCCATTCCTTTATAAAATCTATATTAAAAAAAACATAGTTCCTCCTCCTCCTTCTATAAAATCTGTATTAAACACACAGAATTCCTCTTCATTCCTTTATAAAATCTATATTATAAAAAGGTAGTTCCTCTCCATCCTTTTATAAAATCTGTATTAAACACACACAATTCCTCTGCATTCCTTTATAAAATCTATATTATAAAACATAGTTCCTCTGCATCCCTTTATAAAACCTATATTAAACACAACAATTAATCTCCATCCCTGTATAAATCCATATTAAACGCACACAATTCCTCTCCATTCCTTTATAAAATCTATATTAAAAAAACATAGTTCGTACTCCTCCTTCTATAAAATCTGTATTAAACACACACAATTCCTCTCCATTCCTTTATAAAATCTATATTAAAAAAAGATAGTTCCTCTCCATCGTTTTATAAAATCTATATTAAATACACAGAATTCCTCTGCATCCCTTTATAAAATCTATATAAAACACACACAATTCCTCTCCATTCCTTTATAAAATCTATGTTAAAAAAACATAGTTCTTCTGCATCCCTTTATAAAATCTAAATTAAACACAATAATTAATCTCCTTCCCTGTATAAAAATTATATAAAAACACACAATTCCTCTCCATTCCTTTATAAAATCTATATTAAAAAAATATAGTTCCTCCTCACCCTTTTATAAAATCTGTATTAAACACACACAATTCCCCTCCATTCCTTTATAAAATCTATATTAAAAAACGTAGTTCCTCTCCATCCTTTTATAAAATCTGTATTAAACACACACAATTCCTCTCCATTCCTTTATAAAATCTATATTAAAAAAAACGATTACCTCTCCATCCTTTTATAAAATCTGCATTAAACACACAGAATTCCTCTGCATTCGTTTATAAAATCTATATTAAACACATAATTCCTCTGCACCCCTTTATAAAATCTATATTAAACGCAATAATTAATCTCCTTCCCTGTATAAAATCTATATAATACACACACCATTCCTTTATAAAATCTATATTAAAAAAACATAGTTCCTCTGCATCCCGTTAAAAATCTATATTAAACACAATAATTAATCTCCTTCCCTGTATAAAATCATTAAACACAGACAATTCCTCTCCATTCCTTTATAAAATCTATATTAAAATTACATAGTTCCTTCACCTTCTTTTATAAAATCTGTATTAATAAGACACAATTCCTCTTAATTCCTTTATAAAATCTATATTAAAAAAACATAGTTCCTCCTCCTTCTATAAAATCTGTATTAAACACACACAATTCCTCTCCATTCCTTTATAAAATCTATATAAAAAAAAGGTAGTTCCTCTCCATCCTTTTATAAAATCTGTATTAAACACACACAATTCCTCTCCATTCCTTTATAAAATCTATATTAAAAAACATAGTTCCTCTACATCCCTTTATAAAATCTATATTAAACACAATAATTAATCTCGTTCCCTGTATAAAATCTATATTAAAAAACATACCTCCTCTGCATCCCTTTATAAAACCTATATTAAACACAATAATTAGTCTCCTTACCTGTATAAATCCATATTAAACGCACACAATTCCTCTCCATTCCTTTATAAAATCTATATTAACAAAACATAGTTCCTCCTCCACCTATAAAATCTGTATTAAACACACACAATTCCTCTCCATTCCTTTATAAAATCTATATTAAAAATACACAGTTCCTCTGCATCCCTTTATAAAATCTATATTAAACACAATAATTAATTTCCTTCCCTTTATAAAATCTATATTAATCAAACAGAATTCCTCTCCATTCCTTTATAAATTCCATATTAAAAAAACATAGTTCCCCTGCATCCCTTTATAAAATCTATATTAAACACAATAATTAATCTCCTTCCCTGTATAAAATCTATATTAAACACACATAATTCCTCTCCATCCCTTTATAAAATCTATATTAAACACATAATTTCTCTCTATCTCTTTTTAAAATCTATATTAAACTCACAATTGGCCTTTATCCCTTTTTAAAATCTATATAAAACATACACAATTCCTCTCCATCCCTTTTTAAAATCTATATTAAACACACATAATTCCTCTCCATTCCTTTCTAAAATCTATATTAAACACACACAATTCCTCTCCATTCCTTTATAAAATCTATATTAAACACACATAATTTCTCTCCATCCCTTTTTAAAATCTATATTATACACACACAATTGCTCTTTATCCCTTTTTAAAATCTATATTAAGCACACACAATTGCTCTTTATCCCTTTATAAAGTCTATATTACACACAGTACTTTCTCTGCATTCCTTTTTAAAATCTATATTAAACAAACATAATTTCTCTCAATCCCTTTATAAAACTTTATTAAACACACAGAATTCCTCTGCATTCCTATATAAAGTCCATATTAAAAAAACATAGTTCCTCTCCATCCCTTTTTAAAACCCACATTATACACACACAATTCCTCTCCATTCCTATATAAAATCTACATTAAAAAAACATAGTTCCTCTCCATCCTTTTATAAAATCTATATTAAAACACATACAAATCCTCTCCATTCCTTTATAGAATCTATATTAAAAAAATATAGTTCCTCCTCACCCTTTTTTAAAATCTGTATTAAACACACAATTCCTCTCCATTCCTTTATAAAATTTATATTAAAGAAACATAGTTCTTCTCCATCCCTTTATAAAATCTGTGTTAAACACACAGAATTCCTCTGCATTCCTTTATGAAATCTATATTATAAAAACATAGTTCCTCTCCATCCTTTTATAAAATCTGTATTAAACACACACAATTCCTCTCCATTCCTTTCTAAAATCTATATTAAAAAAACTATAGTTCCTCTCCATCCTTTTATAAAATCTGTATTAATTACACACAATTCCTCTCTATTCCTTTAAAAAATCTATATTAAAAAAACATCGTTCCTCTCCATCCTTTTACAAAATCTGTATTAAACACACACCATTCCTCTCCATTCCTTTATAAAATCTATATTAAAAAAAGATAGTTCCTCTCCATCCTTTTATAAAATCTGTATTAAACACAAACAACTCCTCTCCATTCCTTTATAAAATCTATATTAAGAAAAAGTAGTTCCTCTCCATCCTTTTATAAAATAACACACACAATTCTTCTCCATTCCTTTATAAAATCTATATTAAAACATAGTTTCTCGTCGTTTTATAAAATCTGTATTAAACACACACCATTCCTCTCCATTCCTTTATAAAATCTATATTAAAAACATAGTTCCTCGTCGTTTTATAAAATCTGTATTAAACACACACCATTCCTCTCCATTCCTTTATAAGATCTATATTAAAAAACGTAGTTCCTCTGCATCCCTTTATAAGATCTATATTAAACACAATAATTAATCTCCTTCCCTGTATAAAATCTATATTAAAAACATAATTCCTCTGCATCCCTTTATAAAATCTATATTAAACACAATAATTAATCTCCTTCCCTGTATAAATCTATATTAAACGCACACAATTCCTCTCCATTCCTTTATAAAATCTATATTAAAAAAAACATAGTTCCTCCTCCTCCTTCTATAAAATCTGTATTAAACACACACAATTCCTCTTCATTCCTTTATAAAATCTATATTAAAAAAAGGAAGTTCCTCTCCATCCTTTTATAAAATCTGTATTAAACACACACAATTCCTCTGCATTCCTTTATAAAATCTATATTATAAAACATAGTTCCTCTGCATCCCTTTATAAAACCTATATTAAACAAAACAATTAATCTCCATCCCTGTATAAATCCATATTAAACGCACACAATTCCTCTCCATTCCTTTATAAAATCTATATTAAAAAAACATAGTTCCTCCTCCTCCTTCTATAAAATCTGTATTAAACACACACAATTCCTCTCCATTCCTTTATAAAATCTATATTAAAAAAAGATAGTTCCTCTCCATCGTTTTATAAAATCTATATTAAATACACAGAATTCCTCTGCATCCCTTTATAAAATCTATATAAAACACACACAATTCCTCTCCATTCCTTTATAAAATCTATGTTAAAAAAACATAGTTCTTCTGCATCCCTTTATAAAATCTATATTAAACACAATAATTAATCTCCTTCCCTGTATAAAATCTATATAAAAACACACAATTCCTCTCCATTCCTTTATAAAGTCTATATTAAAAAATATAGTTCCTCCTCACCCTTTTATAAAATCTGTATTAAACACACACAATTCCTCTCCATTCCTTTATAAAATCTATATTAAAAAACGTAGTTCCTCTCCATCCTTTTATAAAATCTGTATTAAACACACACAATTCCTCTCCATTCCTTTATAAAATCTATATTAAAAAACATAGGTCCTCTACATCCCTTTATAAAATCTATATTAAACACAATAATTAATCTCGTTCCCTGTATAAAATCTATATTAAAAAACATACCTCCTCTGCATCCCTTTATAAAACCTATATTAAACACAATAATTAGTCTCCTTACCTGTATAAATCCATATTAAACGCACACAATTCCTCTCCATTCCTTTATAAAATCTATATTAACAAAACATAGTTCCTCCTCCACCTATAAAATCTGTATTAAACACACACAATTCCTCTCCATTCCTTTATAAAATCTATATTAAAAATACACAGTTCCTCTGCATCCCTTTATAAAATCTATATTAAACACAATAATTAATTTCCTTCCCTTTATAAAATCTATATTAATCAAACAGAATTCCTCTCCATTCCTTTATAAATTCCATATTAAAATAACATAGTTCCCCTGCATCCCTTTATAAAATCTATATTAAACACAATAATTAATCTCCTTCCCTGTATAAAATCTATATTAAACACACATAATTCCTCTCCATCCCTTTATAAAATCTATATTAAACACATAATTTCTCTCTATCTCTTTTTAAAATCTATATTAAACTCACAATTGGCCTTTATCCCTTTTTAAAATCTATATAAAACATACACAATTCCTCTCCATCCCTTTTTAAAATCTATATTAAACACACATGATTCCTCTCCATTCCTTTCTAAAATCTATATTAAACACACACAATTCCTCTCCATTCCTTTATAAAATCTATATTAAACACACATAATTTCTCTCCATCCCTTTTTAAAATCTATATTATACACACACAATTGCTCTTTATCCCTTTTTAAAATCTATATTAAGCACACACAATTGCTCTTTATCCCTTTATAAAGTCTATATTACACACAGTACTTTCTCTGCATTCCTTTTTAAAATCTATATTAAACACACATAATTTCTCTCAATCCCTTTATAAAACTTTATTAAACACACAGAATTCCTCTGCATTCCTATATAAAGTCCATATTAAAAAAACATAGTTCCTCTCCATCCCTTTTTAAAACCCACATTATACACACACAATTCCTCTCCATTCCTATATAAAATCTACATTAAAAAACATAGTTCCTCTCCATCCTTTTATAAAATCTATATTAAAACACATACAAATCCTCTCCATTCCTTTATAGAATCTATATTAAAAAAACATACTTCCTCCTCATCCTTTTCTAAAATTTGTATTAAACACACAACATCTCTCCATTTCTTTATAAAATCTATATTAAAAAAATATAGTTCCTCCTCACCCTTTTTTAAAATCTGTATTAAACACACAATTCCTCTCCATTCCTTTATAAAGTTTATATTAAAGAAACATAGTTCCTCTCCATCCTTTTATAAAATCTGTATTAAACACACACAATTCCTCTCCATTCCTTTCTAAAATCTATATTAAAAAAACTATAGTTCCTCTCCATCCTTTTATAAAATCTGTATTAATTACACACAATTCCTCTCTATTCCTTTAAAAAATCTATATTAAAAAGACATCGTTCCTCTCCATCCTTTTACAAAATCTGTATTAAACACACACAATTCCTCTCCATTCCTTTATAAAATCTATATTAAAAAAAGATAGTTCCTCTCCATCCTTTTATAAAATCTGTATTAAGCACAAACAATTCCTCTCCATTCCTTTATAAAATCTATATTAAAAAAAGTAGTTCCTCTCCATCCTTTTATAAAATAACACACACAATTCTTCTCCATTCCTTTATAAAATCTATATTAAAACATAGTTTCTCGTCGTTTTATAAAATCTGTATTAAACACACACCATTCCTCTCCATTCCTTTATAAAATCTATATTAAAAACATAGTTCCTCGTCGTTTTATAAAATCTGTATTAAACACACAGAATTCCTCTGCATTCCTTTATAAGATCTATATTAAAAAACGTAGTTCCTCTGCATCCCTTTATAAGATCTATATTAAACACAATAATTAATCTCCTTCCCTGTATAAAATCTATATTAAAAACATAATTCCTCTGCATCCCTTTATAAAATCTATATTAAACACAATAATTAATCTCCTTCCCTGTATAAATCTATATTAAACGCACACAATTCCTCTCCATTCCTTTATAAATTCTATATTAAAAAAAACATAGTTCCTCCTCCTCCTTCTATAAAATCTGTATTAAACACACACAATTCCTCTTCATTCCTTTATAAAATCTATATTAAAAAAAGGTAGTTCCTCTCCATCCTTTTATAAAATCTGTATTAAACACACACAATTCCTCTGCATTCCTTTATAAAATCTATATTATAAAACATAGTTCCTCTGCATCCCTTTATAAAACCTATATTAAACACAACAATTAATCTCCTTCCCTGTATAAATCCATATTAAACGCACACAATTCCTCTCCATTCCTTTATAAAATCTATATTAAAAAAACATAGTTCCTCCTCCTTCTTCTATAAAATCTGTATTAAACACACACAATTCCTCTCCATTCCTTTATAAAATCTATATTAAAAAAAGATAGTTCCCTCCATCCTTTTATAAAATCTATATTAAATACACAGAATTCCTCTGCATCCCTTTATAAAATCTATATAAAACACACACAATTCCTCTCCATTCCTTTATAAAATCTATGTTAAAAAAACATAGTTCTTCTGCATCCCTTTATAAAATCTATATTAAACACAATAATTAATCTCCTTCCCTGTATAAAATCTATATAAAAACACACAGATCCTTTCCATTCCTTTATAAAATCTATATTAAAAACATAGTTCATCTGCATCCCTTTATAAAATCTATGTTAAACACAATAATTAATCTGCTTCCCTGTATAAAATCTATATTAAACACATAATTCCTCTGCACCCCTTTATAAAATCTATATTAAACGCAATAATTAATCTCCTTCCCTGTATAAAATCTATATAATACACACACCATTCCTTTATAAAATCTATATTATAAAACATAGTTCCTCTGCATCCCTTTATAAAACCTATATTAAACACAACAATTAATCTCCATCCCTGTATAAAATCTATATAAAAACACACAATTCCTCTCCATTCCTTTATAAAATCTATATTAAAAAAATATAGTTCCTCCTCACCCTTTTATAAAATCTGTATTAAACACACACAATTCCTCTCCATTCCTTTATAAAATCTATATTAAAAAACGTAGTTCCTCTCCATCCTTTTATAAAATCTGTATTAAACACACACAATTCCTCTCCATTCCTTTATAAAATCTATATTAAAAAACGTAGTTCCTCTCCATCCTTTTATAAAATCTGTATTAAACACACACAATTCCTCTCCATTCCTTTATAAAATCTATATTAAAAAAAACGATTACCTCTCCATCCTTTTATAAAATCTGCATTAAACACACAGAATTCCTCTGCATTCGTTTATAAAATCTATATTAAAAACATAGTTCATCTGCATCCCTTTATAAAATCTATGTTAAACACAATAATTAATCTGCTTCCCTGTATAAAATCTATATTAAACACATAATTCCTCTGCACCCCTTTATAAAATCTATATTAAACGCAATAATTAATCTCCTTCCCTGTATAAAATCTATATAATACACACACCATTCCTTTATAAAATCTATATTAAAAAAACATAGTTCCTCTGCTTCCCGTTAAAAATCTATATTAAACACAATAATTAATCTCCTTCCCTGTATAAAATCTATATAAAACACAGACAATTCCTCTCCATTCCTTTATAAAATCTATATTAAAATTACATAGTTCCTCCACCTTCTTTTATAAAATCTGTATTAATAACACACAATTCCTCTTAATTCCTTTATAAAATCTATATTAAAAAACATAGTTCCTCCTCCTCCTTCTATAAAATCTGTATTAAACACACACAATTCCTCTCCATTCCTTTATAAAATCTATATAAAAAAAGGTAGTTCCTCTCCATCCTTTTATAAAATCTGTATTAAACACACACAATTCCTCTCCATTCCTTTATAAAATCTATATTAAAAAACATAGTTCCTCTACATCCCTTTATAAAATCTATATTAAACACAATAATTAATCTCGTTCCCTGTATAAAATCTATATTAAAAAACATACCTCCTCTGCATCCCTTTATAAAACCTATATTAAACGCAATAATTAGTCTCCTTCCCTGTATAAATCCATATTAAACGCACACAATTCCTCTCCATTCCTTTATAAAATCTATATTAACAAAACATAGTTCCTCCTCCACCTATAAAATCTGTATTAAACACACACAATTCCTCTCCATTCCTTTATAAAATCTATATTAAAAATACACAGTTCCTCTGCATCCCTTTATAAAATCTATATTAAACACAATAATTAATCTCCTTCCCTTTATAAAATCTATATTAATCAAACAGAATTCCTCTCCATTCCTTTATAAATTCCATATTAAAAAAACATAGTTCCCCTGCATCCCTTTATAAAATCTATATTAAACACAATAACTAATCTCCTTCCCTGTATAAAATCTATATTAAACAAACAGAATTCTTCTCCATTCCTTTATAAAATCTATATTAAACAAACATAGTTCCTCTGCATCCCTTTGTAAAATCTATATTAAACACACTAATTAATCTCCTTCCCTGTATAAAATCTATATTAAACGCACAGAATTCCTCTGCATTCCTTTTTAAAATCTATATTAAACACACACAATTGCTCTTTATTCCTTTATAAAATCTATATTAAACACAATAATTAATATCCTTCCCTGTATAAAATCTATATAAAACATACACAATTCCTCTCCATCCCTTTTTAAAGTCTATATTAAACACGCATAATTCCTCTCCATTCCTTTCTAAAATCTATATTAAACACACACAATTCCTCTCCATTCCTTTATAAAATCTATATTAAGCACACATAATTTCTCTCCATCCCTTTTTAAAATCTATATTAAACACACACAATTGCTCTTTATCCCTTTTTAAAATCTATATTAAGCACACACAATTGCTCTTTATTCCTTTATAAAATCTATATTAAACACAGTACTTTCTCTCCATTCCTTTTTAAAATCTATATTAAACACACAGAATTCCTCTGCATTCGTTTATAAAATCCATATTAAAAACATAGTTCATCTGCATCCCTTTATAAAATCTATGTTAAACACAATAATTCCTCTCCATTCCTTTATAAAATCTATATTAAACGCAATAATTCCTCTCTTTTCCTTTACAAAATCTATATTAAACACACAGAATTCCTCTGCATCCCTTTATAAAATCTATATTAAACACAATAATTAATCTTCTTCACTGTATCAAATCTATATTAAACACACAGAATTCCTCTGCATCCCTTTATAAAATCTATAATAAACACAATAATTAATCTCTTTCCCTGTGTAAAATCTATATTAAACACCCAGAAGTCTTCTGCATCCCTTTATAAAATCTATATAAAACACAATAATTAATCTCCCTCTCTGTATAAAATCTATATTACACACACAGAATTCCTCTGCATCTCTTTATAAAATCTATATTAAACACAATAATTAATCTCCTTCCCTGTATAAAATCTATATTAAACACACGGAATTCCTCTGCATCCCTTTATAAAATCTATATTAAACACAATAATTAATCTCCTTCCCTGTATAAAATCTATATTAAACACACAGAATTCCTCTGCATTCCTTTATAAAATCTATATTAAACACAATAATTAATATCCTTCCCTGTATAATATCTATATTAAACACACAGAATTCCTCTGCATTCCTTTATAAAATCTATATAAAAAAAACATAGTTCCTCTGCATCCCTTTATAAAATCTAAATTATACACACAGAATTCCTCTGCATTCCTTTATAAAATCTATATTAAAAAAAACATAGTTCCTCTGCATCCCTTTATAAAATCTAAATTAAACACACCGAATTTCTATGCATTCCTTTATATAATCTATATTAAAAAAAACATAGTTCCTCTGCATTCCTTTATAAAATCTAAATTATACACACAGAATTCCTCTGCATTCCTTTATAAAATCTATATTTAAAAAAACATAGTTCCTCTGCATCCCTTTATAAAATATATATTAAACACAATAATTAATCTCCTTCCCTGTATAAAATCTATATTAAACACACAGAATTCCTCTGCATCCCTTTATAAAATCTATATTAAACACAATAATTAATCTCCTTCCCTGTATAAAATCTACATTAAACACACAGAATTCGTCTGCATCCCTTTATAAAATCTATATTAAGCATAATAATTAATCTCCTTTTCTGTATAAAATCTATATAAACACACAGAATTCCTCTGCATTCCTTTATAAAATCTATATTAAAAAAAGATAGTTCCTCCTCACCCTTTTTTAAAATCTGTATTAAACACACAATTCCTCTCCATTCCTTTATAAAATTTATATTAAAGAAACATAGTTCTTCTCCATCCCTTTATAAAATCTGTGTTAAACACACAGAATTCCTCTGCATTCCTTTATGAAATCTATATTATAAAAACATAGTTCCTCTCCATCCTTTTATAAAATCTGTATTAAACACACACAATTCCTCTCCATTCCTTTCTAAAATCTATATTAAAAAAACTATAGTTCCTCTCCATCCTTTTATAAAATCTGTATTAATTACACACAATTCCTCTCTATTCCTTTAAAAAATCTATATTAAAAAAACATCGTTCCTCTCCATCCTTTTATAAAATCTGTATTAAACACAAACAATTCCTCTCCATTCCTTTATAAAATCTATATTAAGAAAAAGTAGTTCCTCTCCATCCTTTTATAAAATAACACACACAATTCTTCTCCATTCCTTTATAAAATCTATATTAAAACATAGTTTCTCGTCGTTTTATAAAATCTGTATTAAACACACACCATTCCTCTCCATTCCATTATAAAATCTATATTAAAAACATGGTTCCTCGTCGTTTTATAAAATCTGTATTAAACACACAGAATTCCTCTGCATTCCTTTATAAGATCTATATTAAAAAACGTAGTTCCTCTGCATCCCTTTATAAGATCTATATTAAACACAATAATTAATCTCCTTCCCTGTATAAAATCTATATTAAAAACACAATTCCTCTGCATCCCTTTATAAAATCTATATTAAACACAATAATTAATCTCCTTCCCTGTATAAATCTATATTAAACGCACACAATTCCTCTCCATTCCTTTATAAAATCTATATTAAAAAAAACATAGTTCCTCCTCCTCCTTCTATAAAATCTGTATTAAACACACACAATTCCTCTTCATTCCTTTATAAAATCTATATTAAAAAAAGGTAGTTCCTCTCCATCCTTTTATAAAATCTGTATTAAACACACACAATTCCTCTGCATTCCTTTATAAAATCTATATTATAAAACATAGTTCCTCTGCATCCCTTTATAAAACCTATATTAAACACAACAATTAATCTCCATCCCTGTATAAATCCATATTAAACGCACACAATTCCTCTCCATTCCTTTATAAAATCTATATTAAAAAACCATAGTTCCTCCTCCTCCTTCTATAAAATCTGTATTAAAGACACACAATTCCTCTCCATTCCTTTATAAAATCTATATTAAAAAAAGATAGTTCCTCTCCATCCTTTTATAAAATCTATATTAAATACACAGAATTCCTCTGCATCCCTTTATAAAATCTATATAAAACACACACAATTCCTCACCATTCCTTTATAAAATCTATGTTAAAAAAACATAGTTCTTCTGCATCCCTTTATAAAATCTATATTAAACACAATAATTAATCTCCTTCCCTGTATAAAATCTATATAAAAACACACAATTCCTCTCCATTCCTTTATAAAATCTATATTAAAAAAATATAGTTCCTCCTCACCCTTTTATAAAATCTGTATTAAAAACACACAATTCCTCTCCATTCCTTTATAAAATCTATATTAAAAAACGTAGTTCCTCTCCATCCTTTTATAAAATCTGTATTAAACACACACAATTCCTCTCCATTCCTTTATAAAATCTATATTAAAAAACGTAGTTCCTCTCCATCCTTTTATAAAATCTGTATTAAACACACACAATTCCTCTCCATTCCTTTATAAAATCTATATTAAAAAAAACGATTACCTCTCCATCCTTTTATAAAATCTGCATTAAACACACAGAATTCCTCTGCTTTCGTTTATAAAATCTATATTAAAAACATAGTTCATCTGCATCCCTTTATAAAATCTATGTTAAACACAATAATTAATCTGCTTCCCTGTATAAAATCTATATTAAACACATAATTCCTCTGCACCCCTTTATAAAATCTATATTAAACGCAATAATTAATCTCCTTCCCTGTATAAAATCTATATAATACACACACCATTCCTTTATAAAATCTATATTAAAAAAACATAGTTCCTCTGCATCCCGTTAAAAATCTATATTAAACACAATAATTAATCTCCTTCCCTGTATAAAATCTATATTAAACACAGACAATTCCTCTCCATTCCTTTATAAAATCTATATTAAAATTACATAGTTCCTCCACCTTCTTTTATAAAATCTGTATTAATAACACACAATTCCTCTTAATTCCTTTATGAAATCTATATTAAAAAAACATAGTTCCTCCTCCTCCTTCTATAAAATCTGTATTAAACACACACAATTCCTCTCCATTCCTTTATAAAATCTATATAAAAAAAAGGTAGTTCCTCTCCATCCTTTTATAAAATCTGTATTAAACACACACAATTCCGCTCCATTCCTTTATAAAATCTATATTAAAAAACATACCTCCTCTGCATCCCTTTATAAAACCTATATTAAACACAATAATTAGTCTCCTTACCTGTATAAATCCATATTAAACGCACACAATTCCTCTCCATTCCTTTATAAAATCTATATTAACAAAACATAGTTCCTCCTCCACCTATAAAATCTGTATTAAACACACACAATTCCTCTCCATTCCTTTATAAAATCTATATTAAAAATACACAGTTCCTCTGCATCCCTTTATAAAATCTATATTAAACACAATAATTAATTTCCTTCCCTTTATAAAATCTATATTAATCAAACAGAATTCCTCTCCATTCCTTTATAAATTCCATATTAAAAAAACATAGTTCCCCTGCATCCCTTTATAAAATCTATATTAAACACAATAATTAATCTCCTTCCCTGTATAAAATCTATATTAAACACACATAATTCCTCTCCATCCCTTTATAAAATCTATATTAAACACATAATTTCTCTCTATCTCTTTTTAAAATCTATATTAAACTCACAATTGGCCTTTATCCCTTTTTAAAATCTATATAAAACATACACAATTCCTCTCCATCCCTTTTTAAAATCTATATTAAACACACATAATTCCTCTCCATTCCTTTCTAAAATCTATATTAAACACACACAATTCCTCTCCATTCCTTTATAAAATCTATATTAAACACACATAATTTCTCTCCATCCCTTTTTAAAATCTATATTATACACACACAATTGCTCTTTATCCCTTTTTAAAATCTATATTAAGCACACACAATTGCTCTTTATCCCTTTATAAAGTCTATATTACACACAGTACTTTCTCTGCATTCCTTTTTAAAATCTATATTAAACACACATAATTTCTCTCAATCCCTTTATAAAACTTTATTAAACACACAGAATTCCTCTGCATTCCTATATAAAGTCCATATTAAAAAAACATAGTTCCTCTCCATCCCTTTTTAAAACCCACATTATACACACACAATTCCTCTCCATTCCTATATAAAATCTACATTAAAAAAACATAGTTCCTCTCCATCCTTTTATAAAATCTATATTAAAACACATACAAATCCTCTCCATTCCTTTATAGAATCTATATTAAAAAAAACATACTTCCTCCTCATCCTTTTCTAAAATTTGTATTAAACACACAACACCTCTCCATTTCTTTATAAAATCTATATTAAAAAAATATAGTTCCTCCTCACCCTTTTTTAAAATCTGTATTAAACACACAATTCCTCTCCATTCCTTTATAAAATTTATATTAAAGAAACATAGTTCTTCTCCATCCCTTTATAAAATCTGTGTTAAACACACAGAATTCCTCTGCATTCCTTTATGAAATCTATATTATAAAAACATAGTTCCTCTCCATCCTTTTATAAAATCTGTATTAAACACACACAATTCCTCTCCATTCCTTTCTAAAATCTATATTAAAAAAACTATAGTTCCTGTCCATCCTTTTATAAAATCTGTATTAATTACACACAATTCATCTCTATTCCTTTATAAATTCCATATTAAAAAAACATAGTTCCCCTGCATCCCTTTATAAAATCTATATTAAACACAATAATTAATCTCCTTCCCTGTATAAAATCTATATTAAACAAACAGAATTCTTCTCCATTCCTTTATAAAATCTATATTAAACAAACATAGTTCCTCTGCATCCCTTTGTAAAATCTATATTAAACACACTAATTAATCTCCTTCCCTGTATAAAATCTATATTAAACGCACAGAATTCCTCTGCATTCCTTTTTAAAATCTATTATAAACACACACAATTGCTCTTTATTCCTTTATAAAATCTATATTAAACACAATAATTAATATCCTTCCCTGTATAAAATCTATATAAAACATACACAATTCCTCTCCATTCCTTTATAAAATCTATATTAAGCACACATAATTTCTCTCCATCCCTTTTTAAAGTCTATATTAAACACACATAATTCCTCTCCATTCCTTTCTAAAATCTATATTAAACACACACAATTCCTCTCCATTCCTTTATAAAATCTATATTAAGCACACATAATTTCTCTCCATCCCTTTTTAAAATCTATATTAAACACACACAATTGCTCTTTATCCCTTTTTAAAATCTATATTAAGCACACACAATTGCTCTTTATTCCTTTATAAAATCTATATTAAACACAGTACTTTCTCTCCATTCCTTTTTAAAATCTATATTAAACACACAGAATTCCTCTGCATTCGTTTATAAAATCTATATTAAAAACATAGTTCATCTGCATCCCTTTATAAAATCTATGTTAAACACAATAATTCCTCTCCATTCCTTTATAAAATCTATATTAAACGCAATAATTCCTCTCTTTTCCTTTACAAAATCTATATTAAACACACAGAATTCCTCTGCATCCCTTTATAAAATCTATATTAAACACAATAATTAATCTTCTTCACTGTATCAAATCTATATTAAACACACAGAATTCCTCTGCATCCCTTTATAAAATCTATAATAAACACAATAATTAATCTCTTTCCCTGTGTAAAATCTATATTAAACAACCAGAAGTCTTCTGCATCCCTTTATACAATCTATATAAAACACAATAATTAATCTCCTTCTCTGTATAAAATCTATATTACACACACAGAATTCCTCTGCATCTCTTTATAAAATCTATATTAAACACAAAAATTAATCTACTTCCTTGTATAAAATCTATATTTAACACACAGAATTCCTCTGCATCCCTTTATAAAATCTATATTAAACACAATAATTAATCTCCTTCCCTGTATAAAATCTATATTAAACACACAGAATTCCTCTGCATTCCTTTATAAAATCTATATTAAACACAATAATTAATATCCTTCCCTGTATAATATCTATATTAAACACACAGAATTCCTCTGCATTCCTTTATAAAATCTATATAAAAAAAACATGGTTCCTCTGCATCCCTTTATAAAATCTAAATTATACACACAGAATTCCTCTGCATTCCTTTATAAAATCTATATTAAAAAAAACATAGTTCCTCTGCATCCCTTTATAAAATCTAAATTAAACACACCGAATTTCTATGCATTCCTTTATATAATCTATATTAAAAAAAACATAGTTCCTCTGCATTCCTTTATAAAATCTAAATTATACACACAGAATTCCTCTGCATTCCTTTATAAAATCTATATTTAAAAAAACATAGTTCCTCTGCATCCCTTTATAAAATATATATTAAACACAATAATTAATCTCCTTCCCTGTATAAAATCTATATTAAACACACAGAATTCCTCTGCATCCCTTTATAAAATCTATATTAAACACAATAATTAATCTCCTTCCCTGTATAAAATCTACATTAAACACACAGAATTCGTCTGCATCCCTTTATAAAATCTATATTAAGCATAATAATTAATCTCCTTTTCTGTATAAAATCTATATAAACACACAGAATTCCTCTGCATTCCTTTATAAAATCTATATTAAAAAAAAGTTCCTCTGCATCCCTTTATAAAATTAAATTATACACACAGAATTCATCTGCATTCCTTTATAAAATCTATATTAAAAAACATAGTTCCTCTGCATCCCTTTATAAAATCTATATTAAACACACAGAATTCCTCTGCCTTCCTTTACAAAATTAGATTAAAAAACGTGGTTCCTCTGCATCCCTTTATAAAATCTATATTAAACACACAGAATTCCTGTGCATCCCTTTATAAAATCTATATTAAACACAATAATTAATCTCCTTCCCTGTATAAATCTATATTGAGCACACTGAATTCCTCTGCATTCCTCTATAAAATATATATTAAAAAAACATAGTTCCTCCCCATCCTTTTATAAAATCTATATTAAACACAATACTTAATCTCCTTCCCTGTAGAAAATCAATATAAAACACGCAATTCCTTTCCATTCCTTTATAAAATCTATACTAAAAAACATAGATCCTCTCCATCCTTTTATAAAATCTATATTAAACACAATAATTAATCTCCTTCCCTGTATATAATCTATATTAAAAACATAGTTCCACTGCATCCCTTTATAAAATCTATATTAAACACAATTAATCTCCTTCCCTGTATATAATCTATATTAAAAAAACATAATTCCTCTGTATCCCTTTATAAAATCTATATTAAACACAATAAATAATCTCCTTCCCTGTATAAAATGTATATAAAACACACACAATTCCTCTCCATTCCTTTATACAATCTGTATTAAAGAAACATAGTTCCTCTACATCCCTTTATAAAATTTATATTAAACACAATAATTAATATCCTTCCCTTATACAATTTATATTAAACACACAGAAATCCTCTGCCTTCCTTTATAAAATCTATATTAAAAACATAGTTCGTCTGCATCCCTTTATAAAACCTATATTAAACACAATAATTAATCTCCTTCCCTGTATAAAATCAATATTAAAAAAACATAACTCCTCTGTACCCCTTTATAAAATCTATATTAAACACAATAATTAATCTCCTTCCCTGTATAAAATCTATATAAAACACACACAATTCCTCTCCATTCCTTTATAAAATCTATATTAATAATACACAGTTCCTCTGCATCCGTTTATAAAATCTATATTAAACACAATAATTAATCTCCTTCCCTGTATAAAATCTATATTAATCAAACAGAATTCCTCTCTATTCCTTTATAAATTCCATATTAAAAAAACATAGTTCCCCTGCATCCCTTTATAAAATCTATATTAAACACAATAATTAATCTCCTTCCCTGTATAAAATCTATATTAAACAAACAGAATTCCTCTCCATTCCTTTATAATATCTATATTAAACAAACATAGTTCCTCTGCATCCCTTTGTAAAATCTATATTAAACACACTAATTAATCTCCTTCCCTGTATAAAATCTATATTAAACACACAGAATTCCTCTGCATTCCTTTTTAAAATCTATATTAAACACACACAATTGCTCTTCATCCCTTTATAAAATCTATATTAAACACAATAATTAATCTCCTTCCCTGTATAAAATCTATATAAAACACACACAATTCCTCTCCATTCCTTTATAAAATCTATATTAAAAATACACAGTTCCTCTGCATCCCTTTATAAAATCCATATTAAACACAATAATTAATCTCCTTCCCTGTATAAAATCCATATTAATCAAACAGAATTTCTCTCCATTCCTTTATAAATTCCATATTAAAGAACATAGTTCCCCTGCATCCCTTTATAAAATCTATATTAAACACAATAATTAATCTCCTTCCCTGTATAAAATCTATATTAAACACACATAATTCCTCTCCATCCCTTTATAAAATCTATATTAAACACATAATTTCTCTCTATCTCTTTTTAAAATCTATATTAAACTCACAATTGGCCTTTATCCCTTTTTAAAATCTATATAAAACATACACAATTCCTCTCTATCCCTTTTTAAAATCTATATTAAACACACATAATTCCTCTCCATTCCTTTCTAAAATCTATATTAAACACACACAATTCCTCTCCATTCCTTTATAAAATCTATATTAAACACACATAATTTCTCTCCAACCCTTTTTAAAATCTATATTAAACACACACAATTGCTCTTTATCCCTTTTTAAAATCTATATTAAGCACACACAACTGCTCTTTATCCCTTTATAAAGTCTATATTTAACACAGTACTTTCTCTGCATTCCTTTTTAAAATCTATATTAAACACACATAATTTCTCTCAATCCCTTTATAAAACCTGTATTAAACACACAGAATTCCTCTGCATTCCTATATAAAGTCCATATTAAAAAAACTTAGTTCCTCTCCATCCCTTTTTAAAACCCACATTATACACACACAATTCCTCTTCATTCCTATATAAAATCTACATTAAAAAAACATAGTTCCTCTCCATCCTTTTATAAAATCTATATTAAAACACATACAAATCCTCTCCATTCCTTTATAAAATCTATATTAAAAAAAACATACTTCCTCCTCATCCTTTTCTAAAATTTGTATTAAACACACAATTCCTCTCCATCCTTTTATAAAATCTATATTAAAACACATACAAATCCTCTCCATTCCTTTATAAAATCTATATTAAAAAAAACATACTTCCTCCTCATCCTTTTCTAAAATTTGTATTAAACACACAATTCCTCTCCATTCCTTTATAAAATCTATATTAAAGAAACATAGTTCTTCTCCATCCCTTTATAAAATATGTGTTAAACACACACAATTCCTCTCCATTCCTTTCTAAAATCTATATTAAAGAAACATCGTTCCTCTCCATCCTTTTACAAAATCTGTATTAAACACACACAATTCCTCTCCATTCCTTTATAAAATCTATATTAAGAAAAGATAGTTCCTCTCCATCCTTTTATAAAATCTGTATTAAACACACATAATTCCTCTCCATCCCTTTATAAAGTCTATATTAAACAGATAATTTCTCTCCATCCCTTTTTAAAATCTATATTAAACACACATAATTCCTCTCCATTCCTTTCTAAAATCTATATTAAACACACACAATTCCTCTCCATTCCTTTATAAAATCTATATTAAACACACATAATTTCTCTCCATCCCCTTTTAAAATCTATATTAAGCACACACAATTGCTCTTTATCCCTTTTTAAAATCTTTATTAAGCACACACAATTGCTCTTTATCCCTTTATAAAATCTATATTAAACACAGTACTTTCTCTCCATTCCTTTTTAAAATCTATATTAAACACACAGAATTCCTCTGCATTCCTTTATAAAATCTATATTAAACACAATAATTAATATCCTTCCCTGTATAATATCTATATTATACACACAGAATTCCTCTGCATTCCTTTATAAAATCTATATAAAAAAAAATAGTTCCTCTGCATCCCTTTATAAAATCTAAATTATACACACAGAATTCCTCTGCATTCCTTTATAAAATCTATATTAAAAAAAAACATAGTTCCTCTGCATCCCTTTATAAAATCTAAATTAAACACACCGAATTTCTATGCATTCCTTTATATAATCTATATTAAAAAAAACATAGTTCATCTGCATTCCTTTATTACATCTAAATTATACACACAGAATTCCTCTGCATTCCTTTATAAAATCTATATTTAAAAAAACATAGTTCCTCTGCATCCCTTTATAAAATATATATTAAACACAATAATTAATCTCCTTCCTTGTATAAAATCTATATTAAACACACAGAATTCCTCTGCATCCCTTTATAAAATCTATATTAAACACAATAATTAATCTCCTTCCCTGTATAAAATCTATATAAACACACAGAATTCCTCTGCATTCCTTTATAAAATCTATATTAAAAAAAAAGTTCCTCTGCATCCCTTTATAAAATTAAATTATACACACAGAATTCATCTGCATTCCTTTATAAAATCTATATTAAGCATAATAATTAATCTCCTTTTCTGTATAAAATCTATATAAACACACAGAAGTCCTCTGCATTCCTTTATAAAATCTATATTAAAAAAAAAGTTCCTCTTCATCCCTTTATAAAATTAAATTATACACACAGAATTCCTCTGCATCCCTTTATAAAATCTATATTTAACTCAATAATTAATTTCCTTCCGTGTATAAAATCTATATTAAACACACAGAATTCCTCTGCTTTCCTTTACAAAATTATATTAAAAAACGTGGTTCCTCTGCATCCCTTTATAAAATCTATATTAAACACACAGAATTCCTGTGCATCCCTTTATAAAATCTATATTAAACACAGTAATTAATCTCCTTCCCTGTATAAATCTATATTGAGCACACTGAATTCCTCTGCATTCCTCTATAAAATATATATTAAAAAAACATAGTTCCTCCCCATCCTTTTATAAAATCTATATTAAACACAATACTTAATCTCCTTCCCTGTAGAAAATCAATATAAAACACGCAATTCCTTTCCATTCCTTTATAAAATCTATACTAAAAAACATAGATCCTCTCCATCCTTTTATAAAATCTATATTAAACACAATAATTAATCTCCTTCCCTGTATATAATCTATATTAAAAACATAGTTCCACTGCATCCCTTTATAAAATCTATATTAAACACAATTAATCTCCTTCCCTGTATATAATCTATATTAAAAAAACATAATTCCTCTGTATCCCTTTATAAAATCTATATTAAACACAATAAATAATCTCCTTCCCTGTATAAAATGTATATAAAACACACACAATTCCTCTCCATTCCTTTATACAATCTGTATTAAAGAAACATAGTTCCTCTACATCCCTTTATAAAATTTATATTAAACACAATAATTAATATCCTTCCCTCATACAATTTATATTAACCACACAGAATTCATCTGCATTCCTTTATAAAATCTATATTAAAAAACATAGTTCCTCTGCATCCCTTTATAAAATCTATATTAAACACACAGAATTCCTCTGCTTTCCTTTACAAAATTAGATTAAAAAACGTGGTTCCTCTGCATCCCTTTATAAAATCTATATTAAACACACAGAATTCCTGTGCATCCCTTTATAAAATCTATATTAAACACAATAATTAATCTCCTTCCCTGTATAAATCTATATTGAGCACACTGAATTCCTCTGCATTCCTCTATAAAATATATATTAAAAAAACATAGTTCCTCCCCATCCTTTTATAAAATCTATATTAAACACAATACTTAATCTCCTTCCCTGTAGAAAATCAATATAAAACACGCAATTCCTTTCCATTCCTTTATAAAATCTATACTAAAAAACATAGATCCTCTCCATCCTTTTATAAAATCTATATTAAACACAATAATTAATCTCCTTCCCTGTATATAATCTATATTAAAAACATAGTTCCACTGCATCCCTTTATAAAATCTATATTAAACACAATAAATAATCTCCTTCCCTGTATAAAATGTATATAAAACACACACAATTCCTCTCCATTCCTTTATACAATCTGTATTAAAGAAACATAGTTCCTCTACATCCCTTTATAAAATTTATATTAAACACAATAATTAATATCCTTCCCTTATACAATTTATATTAAACACACAGAAATCCTCTGCCTTCCTTTATAAAATCTATATTAAAAACATAGTTCGTCTGCATCCCTTTATAAAACCTATATTAAACACAATAATTAATCTCCTTCCCTGTATAAAATCAATATTAAAAAAACATAACTCCTCTGTACCCCTTTATAAAATCTATATTAAACACAATAATTAATCTCCTTCCCTGTATAAAATCTATATAAAACACACACAATTCCTCTCCATTCCTTTATAAAATCTATATTAATAATACACAGTTCCTCTGCATCCGTTTATAAAATCTATATTAAACACAATAATTAATCTCCTTCCCTGTATAAAATCTATATTAATCAAACAGAATTCCTCTCTATTCCTTTATAAATTCCATATTAAAAAAACATAGTTCCCCTGCATCCCTTTATAAAATCTATATTAAACACAATAATTAATCTCCTTCCCTGTATAAAATCTATATTAAACAAACAGAATTCCTCTCCATTCCTTTATAATATCTATATTAAACAAACATAGTTCCTCTGCATCCCTTTGTAAAATCTATATTAAACACACTAATTAATCTCCTTCCCTGTATAAAATCTATATTAAACACACAGAATTCCTCTGCATTCCTTTTTAAAATCTATATTAAACACACACAATTGCTCTTCATCCCTTTATAAAATCTATATTAAACACAATAATTAATCTCCTTCCCTGTATAAAATCTATATAAAACACACACAATTCCTCTCCATTCCTTTATAAAATCTATATTAAAAATACACAGTTCCTCTGCATCCCTTTATAAAATCCATATTAAACACAATAATTAATCTCCTTCCCTGTATAAAATCCATATTAATCAAACAGAATTTCTCTCCATTCCTTTATAAATTCCATATTAAAGAACATAGTTCCCCTGCATCCCTTTATAAAATCTATATTAAACACAATAATTAATCTCCTTCCCTGTATAAAATCTATATTAAACACACATAATTCCTCTCCATCCCTTTATAAAATCTATATTAAACACATAATTTCTCTCTATCTCTTTTTAAAATCTATATTAAACTCACAATTGGCCTTTATCCCTTTTTAAAATCTATATAAAACATACACAATTCCTCTCTATCCCTTTTTAAAATCTATATTAAACACACATAATTCCTCTCCATTCCTTTCTAAAATCTATATTAAACACACACAATTCCTCTCCATTCCTTTATAAAATCTATATTAAACACACATAATTTCTCTCCAACCCTTTTTAAAATCTATATTAAACACACACAATTGCTCTTTATCCCTTTTTAAAATCTATATTAAGCACACACAACTGCTCTTTATCCCTTTATAACGTCTATATTTAACACAGTACTTTCTCTGCATTCCTTTTTAAAATCTATATTAAACACACATAATTTCTCTCAATCCCTTTATAAAACCTGTATTAAACACACAGAATTCCTCTGCATTCCTATATAAAGTCCATATTAAAAAAACTTAGTTCCTCTCCATCCCTTTTTAAAACCCACATTATACACACACAATTCCTCTTCATTCCTATATAAAATCTACATTAAAAAAACATAGTTCCTCTCCATCCTTTTATAAAATCTATATTAAAACACATACAAATCCTCTCCATTCCTTTATAAAATCTATATTAAAAAAAACATACTTCCTCCTCATCCTTTTCTAAAATTTGTATTAAACACACAATTCCTCTCCATCCTTTTATAAAATCTATATTAAAACACATACAAATCCTCTCCATTCCTTTATAAAATCTATATTAAAAAAAACATACTTCCTCCTCATCCTTTTCTAAAATTTGTATTAAACACACAATTCCTCTCCATTCCTTTATAAAATCTATATTAAAGAAACATAGTTCTTCTCCATCCCTTTATAAAATATGTGTTAAACACACACAATTCCTCTCCATTCCTTTCTAAAATCTATATTAAAGAAACATCGTTCCTCTCCATCCTTTTACAAAATCTGTATTAAACACACACAATTCCTCTCCATTCCTTTATAAAATCTATATTAAGAAAAGATAGTTCCTCTCCATCCTTTTATAAAATCTGTATTAAACACAAACAATTCCTCTCCATTCCTTTATAAAATCTATATTAAAAAAAGTAGTTCCTCTCCATCCTTTTATAAAATAACACACACAATTCTTCTCCATTCCTTTATAAAATCTATATTTAAACATAGTTTCTCGTCGTTTTATAAAATCTGTATTAAACACACACCATTCCTCTCCATTCCTTTATAAAATCTATATTAAAAAAATAGTTCCTCGTCGTTTTATAAAATCTGTATTAAACACACAGAATTCCTCTCCATTCCTTTATAATATCTATATTAAAAACATAGTTCCTCGTCGTTTTATAAAATCTGTATTAAACACACAGAATTCCCCTGCATTCCTTTATAAGATCTATATTAAAAACATAGTTCCTCTGCATCCCTTTATAAAATCTATATTAAACACAATAATTAATCTCCTTCCCTGTATAAATCTATATTAAACGCACACAATTCCTCTCCATTCCTTTATAAAATCTATATTAAAAACATATTTCCTCCTCCTCCTTCTTTAAAATCTGTATTAAACACACACAATTCCTCTCCATTCCTTTATAAAATCTATATTAAAAAAAGGTAGTTCCTCTCCATCCTTTTATAAAATCTGTATTATACACACACAATTCCTCTGCATTCCTTTATAAAATCTATATTAAACAAACATAGTTCCTATGCATCCCTTTGTAAAATCTATATTAAACACACTAATTAATCTCCTTCCCTGTATAAAATCTATATTAAACACACAGAATTCCTCTGCATTCCTTTTTAAAATCTATATTAAACACACACAATTGCTCTTTATCCCTTTATAAAATCTATATTAAACACAATAATTAATCTCCTTCCCTGTATAAAATCTATATTAAACACACATAATTCCTCTCCATCCCTTTATAAAGTCTATATTAAACAGATAATTTCTCTCCATCCCTTTTTAAAATCTATATTAAACACACATAATTCCTCTCCATTCCTTTCTAAAATCTATATTAAACACACACAATTCCTCTCCATTCCTTTATAAAATCTATATTAAACACACATAATTTCTCTCCATCCCCTTTTAAAATCTATATTAAGCACACACAATTGCTCTTTATCCCTTTTTAAAATCTTTATTAAGCACACACAATTGCTCTTTATCCCTTTATAAAATCTATATTAAACACAGTACTTTCTCTCCATTCCTTTTTAAAATCTATATTAAACACACAGAATTCCTCTGCATTCCTTTATAAAATCTATATTAAACACAATAATTAATATCCTTCCCTGTATAATATCTATATTATACACACAGAATTCCTCTGCATTCCTTTATAAAATCTATATAAAAAAAAACATAGTTCCTCTGCATCCCTTTATAAAATCTAAATTAAACACACCGAATTTCTATGCATTCCTTTATATAATCTATATTAAAAAAAACATAGTTCATCTGCATTCCTTTATTACATCTAAATTATACACACAGAATTCCTCTGCATTCCTTTATAAAATCTATATTTAAAAAAACATAGTTCCTCTGCATCCCTTTATAAAATATATATTAAACACAATAATTAATCTCCTTCCTTGTATAAAATCTATATTAAACACACAGAATTCCTCTGCATCCCTTTATAAAATCTATATTAAACACAATAATTAATCTCCTTCCCTGTATAAAATCTACATTAAACACACAGAATTCCTCTGCATCCCATTATAAAATCTATATTAAGCATAATAATTAATCTCCTTTTCTGTATAAAATCTATATAAACACACAGAATTCCTCTGCATTCCTTTATAAAATCTATATTAAAAAAAAAGTTCCTCTGCATCCCTTTATAAAATTAAATTATACACACAGAATTCATCTGCATTCCTTTATAAAATCTATATTAAAAAACATAGTTCCTCTGCATCCCTTTATAAAATCTAAATTAAACACACCGAATTTCTATGCATTCCTTTATATAATCTATATTAAAAAAAACATAGTTCCTCTGCATTCCTTTATTAAATCTAAATTATACACACAGAATTCCTCTGCATTCCTTTATAAAATCTATATTTAAAAAAACATAGTTCCTCTGCATCCCTTTATAAAATATATATTAAACACAATAATTAATCTCCTTCCTTGTATAAAATCTATATTAAACACACAGAATTCCTCTGCATCCCTTTATAAAATCTATATTAAACACAATAATTAATCTCCTTCCCTGTATAAAATCTACATTAAACACACAGAATTCCTCTGCATCCCTTTATAAAATCTATATTCAACTCAATAATTAATTTCCTTCCGTGTATAAAATCTATATTAAACACACAGAATTCCTCTGCTTTCCTTTACAAAATTATATTAAAAAACGTGGTTCCTCTGCATCCCTTTATAAAATCTATATTAAACACACAGAATTCCTCTGCATCCCTTTATAAAATCTATATTAAACACAATAATTAATCTCCTTCACTGTATAAATCTATATTAAGCACACTGAATTCCTCTGCATTCCTCTATAAAATATATATTAAAAAAACATAGTTCCTCCCCATCCTTTTATAAAATCTATATTAAACACAATACTTAATCTCCTTCCCTGTAGAAAATCAATATAAAACACGCAATTCCTTTCCGTTCCTTTATAAAATCTATACTAAAAAAACATAGATCCTCTCCATCCTTTTATAAAATCTATATTAAACACAATAATTAATCTCCTTCCCTGTATATAATCTATATTAAAAACATAGTTCCACTGCATCCCTTTATAAAATCTATATTAAACACATTTAATCTCCTTCCCTGTATATAATGTATATTAAAAAAACATAATTCCTCTGTATCCCTTTATAAAATCTATATTAAACACAATAAATAATCTCCTTCCCTGTATAAAATGTATATAAAACACACACAATTCCTCTCCGTTCCTTTATACAATCTATATTAAAGAAACATAGTTCCTCTACATCCCTTTATAAAATTTATATTAAACACAATAATTAATATCCTTCCCTTATACAATGTATATTAACCACACAGAATTCCTCTGCATTCCTATATAAAATCTATATTAAAAACATAGTTCGTCTGCATCCCTTTATAAAACCTATATTAAACACAATAATTAATCTCCTTCCCTGTATAAAATCAATATTAAAAAAACATAATTCCTCTGTACCCCTTTTTAAAATCTATATTAAACACAATAATTAATCTCCTTCCCTGTATAAAATCTATATTAAACACACACAATTCCTCTCCATTCCTTTATAAAATCTATATTAAAAATACACAGTTCCTCTGCATCCCTTTATAAAATCTATATTAAACACAATAATTAATCTCCTTCCCTGTATAAAATCTATATTAATCAAACAGAATTCCTCTCCATTCCTTTATAAATTCCATATTAAAAAAACATAGTTCCCCTGCATCCCTTTATAAAATCTATATTAAACACTATAATTAATCTCCTTCCCTGTATAAAATCTATATTAAACAAACAGAATTCCTCTCCATTCCTTTATAAAATCTATTTTAAACAAACATAGTTCCTCTGCATCCCTTTGTAAAATCTATATTAAACACACTAATTAATCTCCTTCCCTTTATAAAATCTATATAAAACACACACCATTCCTCTCCATTCCTTTATAAAGTCTATATTATAGAAACATAGTTCCTCTGCATCCCTTTATAAAATCTATATTAAACACAATAATTAATCTCCTTCCCTGTATAAATCTATATTAAACGCACACAATTCCTCTCCATTCCTTTATAAAATCTATATTAAAAAAACGTATTTCCTCTCCATCCTTTTATAAAATCTGTATTTAACACACACAATTCCTCTCCATTCCTTTATAAAATCTATATTAAAAACAGAGTTCCTCTGCATCCCTTTATAAAATCTATATTAAACACAATAAATAATCTCCTTCCCTGTATAAAATCTATATTAAAAAACATAATTCCTCTGCATCCCTTTATAAAACCTATATTAAACACAATAATTAATCTCCTTCCCTGTATAAAATCTATATTAAGCTCACACCATTCCTCTCCATTCCTTTATAAAATCTATATTAAAAAAACATAGTTCTTCTGCATCCCTTTATAAAATCTATATTAAAAACATAGTTCCTCCTCCTCCTTCTATAAAATCTGTATTAAACACACACAATTCCTCTCCATTCCTTTATAAAATCTATATTAAAAAAACATAGTTCCTCATCATCCTTTTATAAAATCTGTATTAAACACACACAATTCCTCTCCATTCCTTTATAAAATCTATATTAAAGAAACATAGTTCTTCTCCATCCCTTTATAAAATCTGTATTAAACACCCAGAATTCCTTTGCATTCCTTTATGAAATCTATATTAAAAAAATGTAGTTCCTCATCATCCTTTTATAAAATCTGTATTAAACACAATAATTTATCTCCTTCCCGGGATAAAATCTATATTAAACACACAGAATTCCTCTGCATTCCTTTATAAAATCTATGTTAAAAAAATGTAGTTCCTCTGCATCCCTTTATAAAATCTATATTAAACACAATAATTAATCTCCTTCCCTGTATAAAATCTAAATAAAACACACACAATTCCTCTCCATTCCTTTATAAAATCTATATTAAAAAAACATAGGTTTTCTGCATCCTTTTATAAAATCTATATTAAACACAATAATTAATCTCCTTCCCTGTATAAAATCTATATTAAAAAAATAATTCCTCTGCATACTTTTATAAAATCTATATTAAACACAAAATTAATTTCCTTCCCTGTATAAGATCTATATAAAACACACACAATTCCTCTTCATTCCTTTATAAAATCTATATTAAAAACATAGTTCCTCTGCATCCCATTATAGAATCTATATTAATCACAATAATTAATCTCCTTCCCTGTATAAAATCTATATTAAACACACACAATTCCTCTCTATTCCTTTATAAAATCTATATTAAAAAACATAGTTCCTCCTCCTTTTATAAAATCTGTATTAAACTCACACAATTCCTCTCCATTGCTTTATAAAATCTATATTAAGCAAACTTAGTTCCTCTGCATCCCTTTGTAAAATCTATATTAAACACACTAATTAATCTCCTTCCCTGTATAAAATCTATATTAAACACACAGAATTCCTCTGCATTCCTTTTTAGAATCTATATTAAACACACACAATTGCTCTTTATCCCTTTATAAAATCTATATTAAACACAATAATTAATCTCCTTCCCTGTATAAAATCTATATTAAACACACATAATTCCTCTCCATCCCTTTATAAAGTCTATATTTAACAGATAATTTCTCTCTATCTCTTTTTAAAATCTATATTAAATACACAATTGCCCTTTATCCCTTTTTAAAATCTATATAAAACATACACAATTCCTCTCCATCCCTTTTTAAAATCTATATTAAACACACATAATTCCTCTCCATTCCTTTCTAAAATCTATATTAAACACACACAATTCCTTTCCATTCCTTTATAAAATCTATATTAAAGACACATTATTTCTCTCCATCCCTTTTTAAAATCTATATTAAACACACACAATTGCTCTTTATCCCTTTTTAAAATCTATATTAAGCACACACAATTGCTCTTTATCCCTTTATAAAATCTATATTAAACACAGTACTTTCTCTCCATTCCTTTTTAAAATCTATATTAAACACACAGAGTTCCTCTGCATTCGTTTATAAAATCTATATTAAAAACATAGTTCATCTGCATCCCTTTATAAAATCTATGTTAAACACAATAATTCCTCTCCATTCCTTTATAAAATCTATATTAAACGCAATAATTCCTCTCTATTCCTTTACAAAATCTATATTAAACACACAGAATTCCTCTGCATCCCTTTATAAAATCTATATTAAACACAATAATTAATCTCCTTCACGGTATCAAATCTATATTAAACACAGAATTCCTCTGCATCCCTTTATAAAATCTATAATAAACACAATAATTAATCTCTTTCCCTGTGTAAAATCTATATTAAACACCCAGAAGTCTTCTGCATCCCTTTATAAAATCTATATTAAACACAAAAATTAATCTACTTCCTTGTATAAAATCTATATTTAACACACAGAATTCCTCTGCATCCCTTTATAAAATCTATATTAAACACAATAATTAATCTCCTTCCCTGTATAAAATCTATATTAAACACACAGAATTCCTCTGCATTCCTTTATAAAATCTATATAAAAAAACATAGTTCCTCTGCATCCCTTTATAAAATCTAAATTATACACACAGAATTCCTCTGCATTCCTTTATAAAATCTATATTAAAAAAAACATAGTTCCTCTGCATCCCTTTATAAAATCTAAATTAAACACACCGAATTTCTATGCATTCCTTTATATAATCTATATAAAAAAAACATAGTTCCTCTGCGTTCCTTTATAAAATCTAAATTATACACACAGAATTCCTCTGCATTCCTTTATAAAATCTATATTTAAAAAAAACATAGTTCCTCTGCATCCCTTTATAAAATATACATTAAACACAATAATTAATCTCCTTCCCTGTATAAAATCTATATTAAACACACAGAATTCCTCTGCATTCCTTTATAAAATCTATATTAAACACAATAATTAATATCCTTCCCTGTATAATATCTATATTAAACACACAGAATTCCTCTGCATTCCTTTATAAAATCTATATAAAAAAACATAGTTCCTCTGCATCCCTTTATAAAATCTAAATTATACACACAGAATTCCTCTGGATTCCTTTATAAAATCTATATTAAAAAAAACATAGTTCCTCTGCATCCCTTTATAAAATCTAAATTAAACGCACCGAATTTCTATGCATTCCTTTATATAATCTATATTAAAAAAAACATAGTTCCTCTGCATTCCTTTATAAAATCTAAATTATACACACAGAATTCCTCTGCATTCCTTTATAAAATCTATATTTAAAAAAACATAGTTCCTCTGCATCCCTTTATAAAATATATATTAAACACAATAATTAATCTCCTTCCCTGTATAAAATCTATATTAAACACACAGAATTCCTCTGCATCCCTTTATAAAATCTATATTAAACACAATAATTACTCTCCTTCCCTGTATAAAATCTACATTAAACACACAGAATTCCTCTGCATCCCTTTATAAAATCTATATTAAGCATAATAATTAATCTCCTTTTCTGTATAAAATCTATATAAACACACAGAATTCCTCTGCATTCCTTTATAAAATCTATATTAAAAAAAAAGTTCCTCTGCATCCCTTTATAAAATTAAATTATACACACAGAATTCATCTGCATTCCTTTATAAAATCTATATTAAACACAGTACTTTCTCTCCATTCCTTTTTAAAATCTATATTAAACACACAGAATTCCTCTGCATTCGTTTATAAAATCTATATTAAAAACATAGTTCATCTGCATCCCTTTATAAAATCTAAGTTAAACACAATAATTCCTCTCCATTCCTTTATAAAATCTATATTAAACGCAATAATTCTTCTCTATTCCTTTACAAAATCTATATTAAACACACAGAATTCCTCTGCATCCCTTTATAAAATCTATATTAAACACAATAATTAATCTCCTTCACGGTATCAAATCTATATTAAACACAGAATTCCTCTGCATCCCTTTATAAAATCTATAATAAACACAATAATTAATCTCTTTCCCTGTGTAAAATCTATATTAAACACACAGAATTCCTCTGCATTCCTTTATAAAATCTATATAAAAAAACATAGTTCCTCTGCATCCCTTTATAAAATCTAAATTATACACACAGAATTCCTCTGCATTCCTTTATAAAATCTATATTAAAAAAACATAGTTCCTCTGCATCCCTTTATAAAATCTAAATTAAACACACCGAATTTCTATGCATTCCTTTATATAATCTATATTAAAAAAAACATAGTTCCTCTGCATTCCTTTATAAAATGTAAATTATACACACGGAATTCCTCTGCATTCCTTTATAAAATCTATATTTAAAAAAAACATAGTTCCTCTGCATCCCTTTATAAAATATACATTAAACACAATAATTAATCTCCTTCCCTGTATAAAATCTATATTAAACACACAGAATTCCTCTGCATTCCTTTATAAAATCTATATTAAACACAATAATTAATATCCTTCCCTGTATAATATCTATATTAAACACACAGAATTCCTCTGCATTCCTTTATAAAATCTATATAAAAAAACATAGTTCCTCTGCATTTCTTTATAAAATCTAAATTATACACACAGAATTCCTCTGCATTCCTTTATAAAATCTATATTAAAAAAAACATAGTTCCTCTGCATCCCTTTATAAAATCTAAATTAAACGCACCGAATTTCTATGCATTCCTTTATATAATCTATATTAAAAAAAATATAGTTCCTCTGCATTCCTTTATAAAATCTAAATTATACACACAGAATTCCTCTGCATTCCTTTATAAAATCTATATTTAAAAAAACATAGTTCCTCTGCATCCCTTTATAAAATATATATTAAACACAATAATTAATCTCCTTCCCTGTATAAAATCTATATTAAACACACAGAATTCCTCTGCATCCCTTTATAAAATCTATATTAAACACAATAATTAATCTCCTTCCCTGTATAAAATCTACATTAAACACACAGAATTCCTCTGCATCCCTTTATAAAATCTATATTAAGCATAATAATTAATCTCCTTTTCTGTATAAAATCTATATAAACACACAGAATTCCTCTGCATTCCTTTATAAAATCTATATTAAAAAAAAAGTTCCTCTGCATCCCTTTATAAAATTAAATTATACACACAGAATTCATCTGCATTCCTTTATAAAATCTATATTAAAAAACATAGTTCCTCTGCATCCCTTTATAAAATCTATATTAAACACAATAATTAATTTCCTTCCGTATATAAAATCTATATTAAACACACAGAATTCCTCTGCTTTCCTTTACAAAATTATATTAAAAAACGTGGTTCCTCTGCATCCCTTTATAAAATCTATATTAAACACACAGAATTCCTCTGCATCCCTTTATAAAATCTATATTAAACACAATAATTAATCTCCTTCCCTGTATAAATCTATATTAAGCACACTGAATTCCTCTGCATTCCTCTATAAAATATATATTAAAAAAACATAGTTCCTCCCCATTCTTTTATAAAATCTATATTAAACACAATACTTAATCTCCTTCCCTGTAGAAAATCAATATAAAACACGCAATTCCTTTCCATTCCTTTATAAAATCTATAGTAAAAAACATAGATCCTCTCCATCCTATTATAAAATCTATATTAAACACAATAATTAATCTCCTTCCCTGTATATAATCTATATTAAAAACATAGTTCCACTGCATCCCTTTATAAAATCTATATTAAACACAATTAATCTCCTTCCCTGTATATAATCTATATTAAAAAAACATAATTCCTCTGTATCCCTTTATAAAATCTATATTAAACACAATAAATAATCTCCTTCCCTGTATAAAATGTATATAAAACACACACAATTCCTCTCCATTCCTTTATACAATCTATATTAAAGAAACATAGTTCCTCTACATCCCTTTATAAAATTTATATTAAACACACTAATTAATCTCCTTCCCTGTATAAAATCTATATTAAACACACAGAATTCCTCTGCATTCCTTTTTAAAATCTATATTAAACACACACAATTGCTCTTTATCCCTTTATAAAATCTATATTAAACACAATAATTAATCTCCTTCCCTGTATAAAATCTATATAAAACACACACAATTCCTCTCCATTCCTTTATACAATCTATATTAAAGAAACATAGTTCCTCTACATCCCTTTATAAAATTTATATTAAACACACTAATTAATCTCCTTCCCTGTATAAAATCTATATTAAACACACAGAATTCCTCTGCATTCCTTTTTAAAATCTATATTAAACACACACAATTGCTCTTTATCCCTTTATAAAATCTATATTAAACACAATAATTAATCTCCTTCCCTGTATAAAATCTATATAAAACACACACAATTCCTCTCCATTCCATTATAAAATCTATATTAAAAATACACAGTTCCTCTGCATCCCTTTATAAAATCTATATTAAACACAATAGTTAATCTCCCTCCCTGTATAAAATCTATATTAATCAAACAGAATTCCTCTCCATTCCTTTATAAATTCCATATTAAAAAAACATAGTTCCCCTGCATCCCTTTATAAAATCTATATTAAACACAATAATTAATCTCCTTCCCTGTATAAAATCGTTATTAAACACACATAATTCCTCTCCATTCCTTTCTAAAATCTATATTAAACACACACAATTCCTCTCCATTCCTTTATAAAATCTATATTAAACACACATAATTTCTCTCCATCCCTTTTTAAAATCTATATTAAGCACACACAATTGCTCTTTATCCCTTTATAAAGTCTATATTAAACACAGTACTTTCTCTGCATTCCTTTTTAAAATCTATATTAAACACACATAATTTCTCTCAATCCCTTTATAAAACCTGTATTAAACACACAGGATTCCTCTGCATTCCTATATAAAGTCCATATTAAAAAAACATAGTTCCTCTCCATCCCTTTTTAAAACCCACATTATACACACACAATTCCTCTCCATTCCTATATAAAATCTACATTAAAAAAACATAGTTCCTCTCCATCCTTTTATAAAATCTATATTAAAACACATACAAATCCTCTCCATTCCTTTATAAAATCTATATTAAAAAAAACATACTTCCTCCTCATCCTTTTCTAAAATCTGTATTAAACACACAATTCCTCTCCATTTCTTTATAAAATCTATATTAAAAAAATATAGTTCCTCCTCACCCTTTTTTAAAATCTGTATTAAACACACAATTCCTCACCATTCCTTTATAAAATCTATATTAAAGAAACATAGTTCTTCTCCATCCCTTTATAAAATGTTTTAAAAACACAGAATTCCTCTGCATTCCTTTATGAAATCTATATTATAAAAACATAGTTCCTCTCCATCCTTTTATAAAATCTGTATTAAACACACACAATTCCTCTCCATTCCTTTCTAAAATCTATATTAAAAAACTATAGTTCCTCTCCATCCTTTTATAAAATCTGTATTAATTACACACAATTCCTCTCTATTCCTTTAAAAAATCTATATTAAAAAAACATCGTTCCTCTCCATCCTTTTACAAAATCTGTATTAAACACACACAATTCCTCTCCATTCCTTTATAAAATCTATATTAAAAAAAGATAGTTCCTCTCCATCCTTTTATAAAATCTGTATTAAACACAAACAATTCCTCTCCATTCCTTTATAAAATCTATATTAAAAAAAGTAGTTCCTCTCCATCCTTTTATAAAATAACACACACAATTCTTCTCCATTCCTTTATAAAATCTATATTAAAACATAGTTTCTCGTCGTTTTATAAAATCTGTATTAAACACACACCATTCCTCTCCATTCCTTTATAAAATCTATATTAAAAAAATAGTTCCTCGTCGTTTTATAAAATCTGTATTAAACACACAGAATTCCTCTCCATTCCTTTATAATATCTATATTAAAAACATAATTCCTCGTCGTTTTATAAAATCTGTATTAAACACACAGAATTCCCCTGCATTCCTTTATAAGATCTATATTATAAACATAGTTCCTCTGCATCCCTTTACAAAATCTATATTAAACACAATAATTAATCTCCTTCCCTGTATAAAATCTATATTAAAAACGTAATTCCTCTGCATCCCTTTATAAAAACTATATTAAACACAATAATTAATCTCCTCCCCTGTATAAAATCTATATAAAACACACACCATTCCTCTCCATTCCTTTATAAAGTCTATATTATAGAAACATAGTTCCTCTGCATCCCTTTATAAAATCTATATTAAACACAATAATTAATCTCCTTCCCTGTATAAATCTATATTAAACGCACACAATTCCTCTCCATTCCTTTATAAAATCTATATTAAAAAAACATATTTCCTCCTCCTCCTTCTTTAAAATCTGTATTAAACACACACAATTCCTCTCCATTCCTTTATAAAATCTATATTAAAAAAACGTACTTCCTCTCCATCCTTTTATAAAATCTGTATTAAACACACACAATTCCTCTCCATTCCTTTGTAAAATCTATATTAAAAAACAGAGTTCCTCTGCATCCCTTTATAAAATCTATATTAAACACAATAATAAATCTCCTTCCCTGTATAAAATCTATATTAAAAAACATAATTCCTCTGCATCCCTTTATAAAACCTATATTAAACACAATAATTAATCTCCTTCCCTGTATAAAATCTATATTAAGCTCACACCATTCCTCTCCATTCCTTTATAAAATCTATATTAAAAAAACATAGTTCTTCTGCATCCCTTTATAAAATCTATATTAAACACAATAATTAATCTCCTTCCCTGTATAAATCCATACTAAACGCACACAATTCCTATCCATTCTTTTATAAAATCTGTATTAAAAACATAGTTCCTCCTCCTCCTTCTATAAAATCTGTATTAAACACACACAATTCCTATCCATTCCTTTATAAAATGTATATTAAAAAAACATAGTTCCTCATCATCCTTTTATAAAATCTGTATTAAACACACACAATTCCTCTCCATTCCTTTATAAAATCTATATTAAAGAAACATAGTTCTTGTCCATCCCTTTATAAAATCTGTATTAAACACCCAGAATTCCTTTGCATTCCTTTATGAAATCTATATTAAAAAAATGTAGTTCCTCATCATCCTTTTATAAAATCTGTATTAAACACAATAATTTATCTCCTTCCCGGTATAAAATCTATATTATACACACAGAATTCCTCTGCATTCCTTTATAAAATCTATATAAAAAAAATAGTTCCTCTGCATCCCTTTATAAAATCTAAATTATACACACAGAATTCCTCTGCATTCCTTTATAAAATCTATATTAAAAAAAAACATAGTTCCTCTGCATCCCTTTATAAAATCTAAATTAAACACACCGAATTTCTATGCATTCCTTTATATAATCTATATTAAAAAAAACATAGTTCATCTGCATTCCTTTATTACATCTAAATTATACACACAGAATTCCTCTGCATTCCTTTATAAAATCTATATTTAAAAAAACATAGTTCCTCTGCATCCCTTTATAAAATATATATTAAACACAATAATTAATCTCCTTCCTTGTATAAAATCTATATTAAACACACAGAATTCCTCTGCATCCCTTTATAAAATCTATATTAAACACAATAATTAATCTCCTTCCCTGTATAAAATCTACATTAAACACACAGAATTCCTCTGCATCCCATTATAAAATCTATATTAAGCATAATAATTAATCTCCTTTTCTGTATAAAATCTATATAAACACACAGAATTCCTCTGCATTCCTTTATAAAATCTATATTAAAAAAAAAGTTCCTCTGCATCCCTTTATAAAATTAAATTATACACACAGAATTCATCTGCATTCCTTTATAAAATCTATATTAAAAAACATAGTTCCTCTGCATCCCTTTATAAAATCTAAATTAAACACACCGAATTTCTATGCATTCCTTTATATAATCTATATTAAAAAAAACATAGTTCCTCTGCATTCCTTTATTAAATCTAAATTATACACACAGAATTCCTCTGCATTCCTTTATAAAATCTATATTTAAAAAAACATAGTTCCTCTGCATCCCTTTATAAAATATATATTAAACACAATAATTAATCTCCTTCCTTGTATAAAATCTATATTAAACACACAGAATTCCTCTGCATCCCTTTATAAAATCTATATTAAACACAATAATTAATCTCCTTCCCTGTATAAAATCTACATTAAACACACAGAATTCCTCTGCATCCCTTTATAAAATCTATATTCAACTCAATAATTAATTTCCTTCCGTGTATAAAATAAATATATTAAACACACAGAATTCCTCTGCTTTCCTTTACAAAATTATATTAAAAAACGTGGTTCCTCTGCATCCCTTTATAAAATCTATATTAAACACACAGAATTCCTCTGCATCCCTTTATAAAATCTATATTAAACACAATAATTAATCTCCTTCACTGTATAAATCTATATTAAGCACACTGAATTCCTCTGCATTCCTCTATAAAATATATATTAAAAAAACATAGTTCCTCCCCATCCTTTTATAAAATCTATATTAAACACAATACTTAATCTCCTTCCCTGTAGAAAATCAATATAAAACACGCAATTCCTTTCCGTTCCTTTATAAAATCTATACTAAAAAAACATAGATCCTCTCCATCCTTTTATAAAATCTATATTAAACACAATAATTAATCTCCTTCCCTGTATATAATCTATATTAAAAACATAGTTCCACTGCATCCCTTTATAAAATCTATATTAAACACATTTAATCTCCTTCCCTGTATATAATGTATATTAAAAAAACATAATTCCTCTGTATCCCTTTATAAAATCTATATTAAACACAATAAATAATCTCCTTCCCTGTATAAAATGTATATAAAACACACACAATTCCTCTCCATTCCTTTATACAATCTATATTAAAGAAACATAGTTCCTCTACATCCCTTTATAAAATTTATATTAAACACAATAATTAATATCCTTCCCTTATACAATGTATATTAACCACACAGAATTCCTCTGCATTCCTATATAAAATCTATATTAAAAACATAGTTCGTCTGCATCCCTTTATATAACCTATATTAAACACAATAATTAATCTCCTTCCCTGTATAAAATCAATATTAAAAAAACATAATTCCTCTGTACCCCTTTTTAAAATCTATATTAAACACAATAATTAATCTCCTTCCCTGTATAAAATCTATATTAAACACACACAATTCCTCTCCATTCCTTTATAAAATCTATATTAAAAATACACAGTTCCTCTGCATCCCTTTATAAAATCTATATTAAACACAATAATTAATCTCCTTCCCTGTATAAAATCTATATTAATCAAACAGAATTCCTCTCCATTCCTTTATAAATTCCATATTAAAAAAACATAGTTCCCCTGCATCCCTTTATAAAATCTATATTAAACACTATAATTAATCTCCTTCCCTGTATAAAATCTATATTAAACAAACAGAATTCCTCTCCATTCCTTTATAAAATCTATTTTAAACAAACATAGTTCCTCTGCATCCCTTTGTAAAATCTATATTAAACACACTAATTAATCTCCTTCCCTTTATAAAATCTATATAAAACACACACCATTCCTCTCCATTCCTTTATAAAGTCTATATTATAGAAACATAGTTCCTCTGCATCCCTTTATAAAATCTATATTAAACACAATAATTAATCTCCTTCCCTGTATAAATCTATATTAAACGCACACAATTCCTCTCCATTCCTTTATAAAATCTATATTAAAAAAACGTATTTCCTCTCCATCCTTTTATAAAATCTGTATTTAACACACACAATTCCTCTCCATTCCTTTATAAAATCTATATTAAAAACAGAGTTCCTCTGCATCCCTTTATAAAATCTATATTAAACACAATAAATAATCTCCTTCCCTGTATAAAATCTATATTAAAAAACATAATTCCTCTGCATCCCTTTATAAAACCTATATTAAACACAATAATTAATCTCCTTCCCTGTATAAAATCTATATTAAGCTCACACCATTCCTCTCCATTCCTTTATAAAATCTATATTAAAAAAACATAGTTCTTCTGCATCCCTTTATAAAATCTATATTAAAAACATAGTTCCTCCTCCTCCTTCTATAAAATCTGTATTAAACACACACAATTCCTCTCCATTCCTTTATAAAATCTATATTAAAAAAACATAGTTCCTCATCATCCTTTTATAAAATCTGTATTAAACACACACAATTCCTCTCCATTCCTTTATAAAATCTATATTAAAGAAACATAGTTCTTCTCCATCCCTTTATAAAATCTGTATTAAACACCCAGAATTCCTTTGCATTCCTTTATGAAATCTATATTAAAAAAATGTAGTTCCTCATCATCCTTTTATAAAATCTGTATTAAACACAATAATTTATCTCCTTCCCGGGATAAAATCTATATTAAACACACAGAATTCCTCTGCATTCCTTTATAAAATCTATGTTAAAAAAATGTAGTTCCTCTGCATCCCTTTATAAAATCTATATTAAACACAATAATTAATCTCCTTCCCTGTATAAAATCTAAATAAAACACACACAATTCCTCTCCATTCCTTTATAAAATCTATATTAAAAAAACATAGGTTTTCTGCATCCTTTTATAAAATCTATATTAAACACAATAATTAATCTCCTTCCCTGTATAAAATCTATATTAAAAAAATAATTCCTCTGCATACTTTTATAAAATCTATATTAAACACAAAATTAATTTCCTTCCCTGTATAAGATCTATATAAAACACACACAATTCCTCTCCATTCCTTTATAAAATCTATATTAAAAACATAGTTCCTCTGCATCCCATTATAGAATCTATATTAATCACAATAATTAATCTCCTTCCCTGTATAAAATCTATATTAAACACACACAATTCCTCTCTATTCCTTTATAAAATCTATATTAAAAAACATAGTTCCTCCTCCTTTTATAAAATCTGTATTAAACTCACACAATTCCTCTCCATTGCTTTATAAAATCTATATTAAGCAAACTTAGTTCCTCTGCATCCCTTTGTAAAATCTATATTAAACACACTAATTAATCTCCTTCCCTGTATAAAATCTATATTAAACACACAGAATTCCTCTGCATTCCTTTTTAGAATCTATATTAAACACACACAATTGCTCTTTATCCCTTTATAAAATCTATATTAAACACAATAATTAATCTCCTTCCCTGTATAAAATCTATATTAAACACACATAATTCCTCTCCATCCCTTTATAAAGTCTATATTTAACAGATAATTTCTCTCTATCTCTTTTTAAAATCTATATTAAATACACAATTGCCCTTTATCCCTTTTTAAAATCTATATAAAACATACACAATTCCTCTCCATCCCTTTTTAAAATCTATATTAAACACACATAATTCCTCTCCATTCCTTTCTAAAATCTATATTAAACACACACAATTCCTTTCCATTCCTTTATAAAATCTATATTAAAGACACATTATTTCTCTCCATCCCTTTTTAAAATCTATATTAAACACACACAATTGCTCTTTATCCCTTTTTAAAATCTATATTAAGCACACACAATTGCTCTTTATCCCTTTATAAAATCTATATTAAACACAGTACTTTCTCTCCATTCCTTTTTAAAATCTATATTAAACACACAGAGTTCCTCTGCATTCGTTTATAAAATCTATATTAAAAACATAGTTCATCTGCATCCCTTTATAAAATCTATGTTAAACACAATAATTCCTCTCCATTCCTTTATAAAATCTATATTAAACGCAATAATTCCTCTCTATTCCTTTACAAAATCTATATTAAACACACAGAATTCCTCTGCATCCCTTTATAAAATCTATATTAAACACAATAATTAATCTCCTTCACGGTATCAAATCTATATTAAACACAGAATTCCTCTGCATCCCTTTATAAAATCTATAATAAACACAATAATTAATCTCTTTCCCTGTGTAAAATCTATATTAAACACCCAGAAGTCTTCTGCATCCCTTTATAAAATCTATATTAAACACAAAAATTAATCTACTTCCTTGTATAAAATCTATATTTAACACACAGAATTCCTCTGCATCCCTTTATAAAATCTATATTAAACACAATAATTAATCTCCTTCCCTGTATAAAATCTATATTAAACACACAGAATTCCTCTGCATTCCTTTATAAAATCTATATAAAAAAACATAGTTCCTCTGCATCCCTTTATAAAATCTAAATTATACACACAGAATTCCTCTGCATTCCTTTATAAAATCTATATTAAAAAAAACATAGTTCCTCTGCATCCCTTTATAAAATCTAAATTAAACACACCGAATTTCTATGCATTCCTTTATATAATCTATATTAAAAAAAACATAGTTCCTCTGCGTTCCTTTATAAAATCTAAATTATACACACAGAATTCCTCTGCATTCCTTTATAAAATCTATATTTAAAAAAAACATAGTTCCTCTGCATCCCTTTATAAAATATACATTAAACACAATAATTAATCTCCTTCCCTGTATAAAATCTATATTAAACACACAGAATTCCTCTGCATTCCTTTATAAAATCTATATTAAACACAATAATTAATATCCTTCCCTGTATAATATCTATATTAAACACACAGAATTCCTCTGCATTCCTTTATAAAATCTATATAAAAAAACATAGTTCCTCTGCATCCCTTTATAAAATCTAAATTATACACACAGAATTCCTCTGGATTCCTTTATAAAATCTATATTAAAAAAAACATAGTTCCTCTGCATCCCTTTATAAAATCTAAATTAAACGCACCGAATTTCTATGCATTCCTTTATATAATCTATATTAAAAAAAACATAGTTCCTCTGCATTCCTTTATAAAATCTAAATTATACACACAGAATTCCTCTGCATTCCTTTATAAAATCTATATTTAAAAAAACATAGTTCCTCTGCATCCCTTTATAAAATATATATTAAACACAATAATTAATCTCCTTCCCTGTATAAAATCTATATTAAACACACAGAATTCCTCTGCATCCCTTTATAAAATCTATATTAAACACAATAATTACTCTCCTTCCCTGTATAAAATCTACATTAAACACACAGAATTCCTCTGCATCCCTTTATAAAATCTATATTAAGCATAATAATTAATCTCCTTTTCTGTATAAAATCTATATAAACACACAGAATTCCTCTGCATTCCTTTATAAAATCTATATTAAAAAAAAAGTTCCTCTGCATCCCTTTATAAAATTAAATTATACACACAGAATTCATCTGCATTCCTTTATAAAATCTATATTAAACACAGTACTTTCTCTCCATTCCTTTTTAAAATCTATATTAAACACACAGAATTCCTCTGCATTCGTTTATAAAATCTATATTAAAAACATAGTTCATCTGCATCCCTTTATAAAATCTAAGTTAAACACAATAATTCCTCTCCATTCCTTTATAAAATCTATATTAAACGCAATAATTCTTCTCTATTCCTTTACAAAATCTATATTAAACACACAGAATTCCTCTGCATCCCTTTATAAAATCTATATTAAACACAATAATTAATCTCCTTCACGGTATCAAATCTATATTAAACACAGAATTCCTCTGCATCCCTTTATAAAATCTATAATAAACACAATAATTAATCTCTTTCCCTGTGTAAAATCTATATTAAACACACAGAATTCCTCTGCATTCCTTTATAAAATCTATATAAAAAAACATAGTTCCTCTGCATCCCTTTATAAAATCTAAATTATACACACAGAATTCCTCTGCATTCCTTTATAAAATCTATATTAAAAAAACATAGTTCCTCTGCATCCCTTTATAAAATCTAAATTGAACACACCGAATTTCTATGCATTCCTTTATATAATCTATATTAAAAAAAACATAGTTCCTCTGCATTCCTTTATAAAATCTAAATTATACACACGGAATTCCTCTGCATTCCTTTATAAAATCTATATTTAAAAAAAAACATAGTTCCTCTGCATCCCTTTATAAAATATACATTAAACACAATAATTAATCTCCTTCCCTGTATAAAATCTATATTAAACACACAGAATTCCTCTGCATTCCTTTATAAAATCTATATTAAACACAATAATTAATATCCTTCCCTGTATAATATCTATATTAAACACACAGAATTCCTCTGCATTCCTTTATAAAATCTATATAAAAAAACATAGTTCCTCTGCATCCCTTTATAAAATCTAAATTATACACACAGAATTCCTCTGCATTCCTTTATAAAATCTATATTAAAAAAAACATAGTTCCTCTGCATCCCTTTATAAAATCTAAATTAAACGCACCGAATTTCTATGCATTCCTTTATATAATCTATATTAAAAAAAACATAGTTCCTCTGCATTCCTTTATAAAATCTAAATTATACACACAGAATTCCTCTGCATTCCTTTATAAAATCTATATTTAAAAAAACATAGTTCCTCTGCATCCCTTTATAAAATATATATTAAACACAATAATTAATCTCCTTCCCTGTATAAAATCTATATTAAACACACAGAATTCCTCTGCATCCCTTTATAAAATCTATATTAAACACAATAATTAATCTCCTTCCCTGTATAAAATCTACATTAAACACACAGAATTCCTCTGCATCCCTTTATAAAATCTATATTAAGCATAATAATTAATCTCCTTTTCTGTATAAAATCTATATAAGCACACAGAATTCCTCTGCATTCCTTTATAAAATCTATATTAAAAAAAACGTTCCTCTGCATCCCTTTATAAAATTAAATTATACACACAGAATTCATCTGCATTCCTTTATAAAATCTATATTAAAAAACATAGTTCCTCTGCATCCCTTTATAAAATCTATATTAAACACAATAATTAATTTCCTTCCGTATATAAAATCTATATTAAACACACAGAATTCCTCTGCTTTCCTTTACAAAATTATATTAAAAAACGTGGTTCCTCTGCATCCCTTTATAAAATCTATATTAAACACACAGAATTCCTCTGCATCCCTTTATAAAATCTATATTAAACACAATAATTAATCTCCTTCCCTGTATAAATCTATATTAAGCACACTGAATTCCTCTGCATTCCTCTATAAAATATATATTAAAAAAACATAGTTCCTCCCCATTCTTTTATAAAATCTATATTAAACACAATACTTAATCTCCTTCCCTGTAGAAAATCAATATAAAACACGCAATTCCTTTCCATTCCTTTATAAAATCTATAGTAAAAAACATAGATCCTCTCCATCCTATTATAAAATCTATATTAAACACAATAATTAATCTCCTTCCCTGTATATAATCTATATTAAAAACATAGTTCCACTGCATCCCTTTATAAAATCTATATTAAACACAATTAATCTCCTTCCCTGTATATAATCTATATTAAAAAAACATAATTCCTCTGTATCCCTTTATAAAATCTATATTAAACACAATAAATAATCTCCTTCCCTGCATAAAATGTATATAAAACACACACAATTCCTCTCCATTCCTTTATACAATCTATATTAAAGAAACATAGTTCCTCTACATCCCTTTATAAAATTTATATTAAACACACTAATTAATCTCCTTCCCTGTATAAAATCTATATTAAACACACAGAATTCCTCTGCATTCCTTTTTAAAATCTATATTAAACACACACAATTGCTCTTTATCCCTTTATAAAATCTATATTAAACACAATAATTAATCTCCTTCCCTGTATAAAATCTATATAAAACACACACAATTCCTCTCCATTCCTTTATACAATCTATATTAAAGAAACATAGTTCCTCTACATCCCTTTATAAAATTTATATTAAACACACTAATTAATCTCCTTCCCTGTATAAAATCTATATTAAACACACAGAATTCCTCTGCATTCCTTTTTAAAATCTATATTAAACACACACAATTGCTCTTTATCCCTTTATAAAATCTATATTAAACACAATAATTAATCTCCTTCCCTGTATAAAATCTATATAAAACACACACAATTCCTCTCCATTCCATTATAAAATCTATATTAAAAATACACAGTTCCTCTGCATCCCTTTATAAAATCTATATTAAACACAATAGTTAATCTCCCTCCCTGTATAAAATCTATATTAATCAAACAGAATTCCTCTCCATTCCTTTATAAATTCCATATTAAAAAAACATAGTTCCCCTGCATCCCTTTATAAAATCTATATTAAACACAATAATTAATCTCCTTCCCTGTATAAAATCGTTATTAAACACACATAATTCCTCTCCATTCCTTTCTAAAATCTATATTAAACACACACAATTCCTCTCCATTCCTTTATAAAATCTATATTAAACACACATAATTTCTCTCCATCCCTTTTTAAAATCTATATTAAGCACACACAATTGCTCTTTATCCCTTTATAAAGTCTATATTAAACACAGTACTTTCTCTGCATTCCTTTTTAAAATCTATATTAAACACACATAATTTCTCTCAATCCCTTTATAAAACCTATATTAAACACACAGGATTCCTCTGCATTCCTATATAAAGTCCATATTAAAAAAAATAGTTCCTCTCCATCCCTTTTTAAAACCCACATTATACACACACAATTCCTCTCCATTCCTATATAAAATCTACATTAAAAAAACATAGTTCCTCTCCATCCTTTTATAAAATCTATATTAAAACACATACAAATCCTCTCCATTCCTTTATAAAAGCTATATTAAAAAAAACATACTTCCTCCTCATCCTTTTCTAAAATCTGTATTAAACACACAATTCCTCTCCATTTCTTTATAAAATCTATATTAAAAAAATATAGTTCCTCCTCACCCTTTTTTAAAATCTGTATTAAACACACAATTCCTCACCATTCCTTTATAAAATCTATATTAACGAAACATAGTTCTTCTCCATCCCTTTATAAAATGTTTTAAAAACACAGAATTCCTCTGCATTCCTTTATGAAATCTATATTATAAAAACATAGTTCCTCTCCATCCTTTTATAAAATCTGTATTAAACACACACAATTCCTCTCCATTCCTTTCTAAAATCTATATTAAAAAACTATAGTTCCTCTCCATCCTTTTATAAAATCTGTATTAATTACACACAATTCCTCTCTATTCCTTTAAAAAATCTATATTAAAAAAACATCGTTCCTCTCCATCCTTTTACAAAATCTGTATTAAACACACACAATTCCTCTCCATTCCTTTATAAAATCTATATTAAAAAAAGATAGTTCCTCTCCATCCTTTTATAAAATCTGTATTAAACACAAACAATTCCTCTCCATTCCTTTATAAAATCTATATTAAAAAAAGTAGTTCCTCTCCATCCTTTTATAAAATAACACACACAATTCTTCTCCATTCCTTTATAAAATCTATATTAAAACATAGTTTCTCGTCGTTTTATAAAATCTGTATTAAACACACACCATTCCTCTCCATTCCTTTATAAAATCTATATTAAAAAAATAGTTCCTCGTCGTTTTATAAAATCTGTATTAAACACACAGAATTCCTCTCCATTCCTTTATAATATCTATATTAAAAACATAATTCCTCGTCGTTTTATAAAATCTGTATTAAACACACAGAATTCCCCTGCATTCCTTTATAAGATCTATATTATAAACATAGTTCCTCTGCATCCCTTTACAAAATCTATATTAAACACAATAATTAATCTCCTTCCCTGTATAAAATCTATATTAAAAACGTAATTCCTCTGCATCCCTTTATAAAAACTATATTAAACACAATAATTAATCTCCTCCCCTGTATAAAATCTATATAAAACACACACCATTCCTCTCCATTCCTTTATAAAGTCTATATTATAGAAACATAGTTCCTCTGCATCCCTTTATAAAATCTATATTAAACACAATAATTAATCTCCTTCCCTGTATAAATCTATATTAAACGCACACAATTCCTCTCCATTCCTTTATAAAATCTATATTAAAAAAACATATTTCCTCCTCCTCCTTCTTTAAAATCTGTATTAAACACACACAATTCCTCTCCATTCCTTTATAAAATCTATATTAAAAAAACGTACTTCCTCTCCATCCTTTTATAAAATCTGTATTAAACACACACAATTCCTCTCCATTCCTTTGTAAAATCTATATTAAAAAACAGAGTTCCTCTGCATCCCTTTATAAAATCTATATTAAACACAATAATTAATCTCCTTCCCTGTATAAAATCTATATTAAAAAACATAATTCCTCTGCATCCCTTTATAAAACCTATATTAAACACAATAATTAATCTCCTTCCCTGTATAAAATCTATATTAAGCTCACACCATTCCTCTCCATTCCTTTATAAAATCTATATTAAAAAAACATAGTTCTTCTGCATCCCTTTATAAAATCTATATTAAACACAATAATTAATCTCCTTCCCTGTATAAATCCATACTAAACGCACACAATTCCTATCCATTCTTTTATAAAATCTGTATTAAAAACATAGTTCCTCCTCCTCCTTCTATAAAATCTGTATTAAACACACACAATTCCTATCCATTCCTTTATAAAATGTATATTAAAAAAACATAGTTCCTCATCATCCTTTTATAAAATCTGTATTAAACACACACAATTCCTCTCCATTCCTTTATAAAATCTATATTAAAGAAACATAGTTCTTGTCCATCCCTTTATAAAATCTGTATTAAACACCCAGAATTCCTTTGCATTCCTTTATGAAATCTATATTAAACAAATGTAGTTCCTCATCATCCTTTTATAAAATCTGTATTAAACACAATAATTTATCTCCTTCCCGGTATAAAATCTATATTAAACACACAGAATTCCTCTGCATTCCTTTATAAAATCTATATTAAAAAATGTAGTTCCTCTGCATCCCTTTATAAAATCTAAATAAAACACACACAATTCCTCTCCATTCCTTTATAAATTCTATATTAAAAAAACATAGTTTTTCTGCATCCTTTTATAAAATCTATATTAAACACATTAATTAATCTCCTTCCCTGTATAAAATCCATATTAAAAAATAATTCCTCTGCATACTTTTATAAAATCTATATTAAACACAAAATTAATTTCCTTCCCTGTATAAGATCTATATAAAACACACACAATTCCTCTCCATTCCTTTATAAAATCTATATTAAAAACATAGTTCCTCTGCATCCCATTATAAAATCTATATTAAACACAATAATTAATCTCCTTCCCTGTATAAAATCTATAATAAACACACACAATTCCTCTCTATTCCTTTATAAAATCTATATTAAAAAACATAGTTCATCGTCGTTTTATAAAATCTGTATTAAACACACACAATTCCTCTCAATTCCGTTATAAAATCTATATTAAAAAAACATAGTTCCTCTCCATCCTTTTATAAAATCTATATTATACACATACAATTCCTCTCCATTCCTTTATAAAATCTATATTAAAAAAAACATACTTCCTCCTCATCCTTTTCTAAAATCTGTATTAAACACACACAATTCCTCTCCATTCCTTCCTAAAATCTATATCAAAAAAGCTATAGTTCCTCTCCATCCTTTTATAAAATCTGTATTAATCACACACATTTCCTCTGCATTCCTTTATAAAATCTATATTAAAAACATAGCTTCTCTCCATTCCTTTATAAAATCTATATTAAAATAACATTGTTCCTCCACCTCCTTTTATAAAATCTGTATTAAACACACACAATTCCTCTCCATTCCTTTATAAAATCTATATTAAAAAACATAGTTCCTCTGCATCCCTTTATAAAATCTAAATTAAACACAATAATTAATCTCCACATAGTTCCTCTGCATCCCTTTATAAAATCTAAATTAAACACAATAATTAATCTCCTTCCCTGTATAAAATCTATATGAAAAAAACATAATTCCTCTGCATCCCTTTATAAAATATATATTAAACAAGAAGTAATCTCCTTCTTTGTACAAAATCTATATAAAACACACACAATTCCTCTCCATTCCTTTATAAAATCTGTATTAGAAAAACATTTCCTGTGGATCGCTTTATAAAATCTATATTAAAAACAATAATTAATCTGCTTCCCTGTATAAAATCTATATTAAACACACAGAATTGCTCTGCATTCCTTTATAAAATCTATATTAAAAAACATAGTTCCTCTCCATCCCTTTATAAAATCTATATTAAACACAATAATTAATCTCCTTCCCTATATGAAATCTATATAAAACACACACCATTCCTCTCCATTCCTTTATAAAATGTATATTAAAAACATAGTTCCTCTGCATCCCTTTATAAAATCTATATTAAACACAATAATTAATCTCCTTCCCTGTATAAAATCTATATTAAACACACACAATTCCTCTCCATTCCTTTATAAAATCTATATTAGAAAAACATAGTTCCTCTTACTCCTTTTATAAAATCTATATTAAACACATACAATTCCTCTCCATTCCTTTATAAAATCTATATTAAAAAAAACATACTTCCTCCTCATCCTTTTCTAAAATCTGTATTAAACACACACAATTCCTCTCCATTTCTTTATAAAATCTATATTAAAGAAACATTGTTACCCTCCATCCTTTTATAAAATCTGTATTAATCACACACAATTCCTCTCCATTCCTTTATAAAATCTATATTAAAAAAACATAGTTTCTCACCATCTTTTTATAAAATCTATATTAAAAACATAGTTCCTCTCCATCTTTTTATAAGATTTATTTTAAAAAAACATAGTTCGTTTCCATGCTTTTATAAAATCTAAATTCAACACACACAATTCCTATCCATTCCTTTATAAAATCTATATTAAAAAAACATAGTTCATCGTCGTTTTATATAATATCTGTATTAAACACACACAAATCCTCTCAATTCCTTTATAAAATCTATATTAAAAAAACATAGTTCCTCTCCATCCTTTTATAAAATCCATATTATACACATACAATTCCTCTCCATTCCTTTATAAAATCTATATTAAAGAAACATAGTCCCTCTCCATCCCTTTATAAAATCTGTATTAAACACACAGAATTCCTCTCCATTCCTTTATAAAATCTATATTAAAAACATAGACCCTCTCCATCCTTTTATAAAATCTATATTAAACACAATAATTAATCTCCTTCCCTGTATATAATCTATATTAAAAAAACATGGTTCCTCTGCATCCCTTTATAAAATTTATATTAAACACAATAATTAATCTTCTTCCCTTTATATAACCTATACTAAAAAAACATAATTCCTCTGCCTCCCTTTATCAAATCTATATTAAACACAATAAATAATCTCCTTTCCTGTATAAAATGTATATAAAACACACACACAATTCGTCTCAATTCCTTTATAAAATCTATATTAAAAACATAGTTCCTCTGCATCCCTTTATAAAATCTATATTAAACACAATAATTAATCTCCTTCCCTTATATAATCTATATTAAACACACAGAATTCCTCTGCATTCCTTTATACAATCTATATTAAAAATACACAGTTCCTCTGCATCCCTTTATAAAATCTATATTAAACACAATAATTAATCTCCTTCCCTGCATAAAATCTATATTAAACAAACAGAATTCCTCTCCATTCGTTTATATAATCTATATTAAACAAACATAGTTCCTCTGCATCCCTTTATAAAATCTTATTAAACACACTAACTAATCTCCTTTCCTGTATAAAATCTATATTATACACACAGAATTCCTCTGCATTCCTTTTTAAAATGTATATTAAACACACACAATTGCTCTTTATTACTTTATAAAATCTATATTAAACACAATAATTAATCTCCATCCCTGTATAAAATCTATATTAAACACACATAATTCCTCTCCATCCTTTTATAAAATCTATATTAAACGCATAATTTCTCTCTATCTCTTTTTAAAATCTATATTAAACACACAATTGCCCTTTATCCCTTTTTAAAATCTATATAAAACATACACAATTCCTCTCCATCCCTTTTTAAAATCTATATTAAACACAAATAATTCCTCTCCATTCCTTTCTAAAATCTATATTAAACACACATAATTTCTCTCCATCCCTTTTTAAAATCTATATTAAACACACACAATTGCTCTTTATCCCTTTTCAAAATCTATATTAAACACACACAATTGCTCTTTATGCCTTTATAAAATCTATATTAAACACACATAATTTCTCTCAATCCCTTTATAAAATCTGTATTAAACACACAGAATTCCTCTGCATTCCTATATAAAATCCATATTCAAAAACATAGTTCCTCCCCATCCCTTTTTAAAACCTACATTATACACACACAATTCTTCTCCATTCCTTTATAAAATCTATATTAAAAAAACATAGTTCCTCTCCATCGTTTTATAAAATCTATATTAAACACACACAATTCCTCTCCATTCCTTTATAAAAGCTATATTAAAAAACATAGTTCCTTTCCATCCTTTTATAAAATCTGTATTAAACACACAGAATTCCTCTGCATTCCTTTATAAAATTTATATTAAAGAAACATAGTTCCTGTCCATCCTTTTATAAAATCTGTATTAAACACATACAATTCCTCTCCATTCCTTTATAAAATCTACATTAAACACCCACAATTCCTCTCCATTACTTTATAAAATCTATATTAAAAAAACACAGTTACCCTCCATCCTTTTATAAAACCTATACTAAACACACACAACTCCTCTCCATTCCTTTATAAAATCTATATTAAAAAAACATAGTTCCTCTTCATCCTTTTATAAAATCTATAGTAAACACACACAACTCCTCTCCATTCCTTTATAAAATCTATATTAAAAAAACATAGTTCCTCTTCATCCTTTTATAAAATCTATAGTAAACACACACAACTCCTCTCCATTCCTTTATAAAATCTATATTAAAAAAACGTAGTTCCTCTCCATCCTTTTATAAAATCTGTATTATACACACATAATTCCTCTCCATTACTTTATAAAATCTATATTAAAAAACATAGTTCCTCTCCAACCTTTTATAAAATATATATTAAACACACGCAATTCCTCTCCATCCCTGTAAAAAATCTATATTAAAAAACATAGTTCCTCTCCATCCTTTTATAAAATCTATATGAAACACACACAATTTCTCTCCATTCCTTTATAAAATCTATATTAAAAAAATATAGTTCCTCTCCATCCTCTTATAATATATATACACACAATTCCTCTCCATTCCTTTATAAAATCTATATTAAAAAAAGATAGCTCCTCTCCATTGTTTTATGAAATCTATATTAAACACGCACAATTCCTCTCCATTCCTTTATAAAATCTATATTAAAAAACATAGTTCCACTCCATCCTTTTATAAAATATATATTAAACACACGCAATTCCTCTCCATCCCTGTAAAAAATCTATATTAAAAAGCATAGTTCCTCTCCATCGTTTTATAAAATCGATATTAAACACACACAATTCCTCTCCTTTCCTTTATAAAATCTATATTAAATAATATAGTTTTTCTCCATTCTTTTATAAAATCTATATTAAACGCACACAATTCCTCTCCATTCCTTTACAAAATCTATATTAAAAAAACATAGTTCCTCTCCATCCTTTTATAAAATCTATATTAAACACACACAATTGCTCTTTATCCCTTTTTAAAATCTACATTAAACAAACACAATTGCTCTTTATCCCTTTATAAAATCTATATTCAACAGAATACTTTCTCTCCATCCCTTTTTAAAGTCTATATTAAATACACACAATTGCTCTTTATTCCTTTTTAAAATCTATATTAAACACACATAATTCCTCTGCATCCCTTTATAAAGGCTATATTAAAGACACATAATTTCTCTGAATCCCTTTATAAAATCTGTATTAAACACACAGAAGTCCTCTGCATTCCTGTATAAAATCCATATAAAAAAACATAGTTCCTCTCCATCCTTTTATAAAATCTATATTAAACACACACAATTCTCCTCCATTCCTTTATAAAATCTATATTAAAAAATATAGTTCCTCTCCATTCTTTAATAAAATCTATATTAAACACACACAATTCCTCTCCATTCCTTTATAAAATCTATATTAAAACATAGTTCCTCTCCACCCTTTTATAAAATCTGTATTAAAGAGACTGAGTTCCTTTGCATTCCTACATAAAATCTATGTTAAAGAAACATAGTTCCTCTCCATCCTTTTATAAAATCTGTATTAAACACACACAATTCCTCTCCGTTCCTTTATAAAGTCTATATTAAAAAACATAATTCTTATCCATCCTTTATAAAATCTATATTAGAAAAACATAGCTCCTCTCTATCCTTTTATAAAATATATATTAAACACACACAATTCCTCTCCATTCCTTTATAAAATCTATATTAAAAAACATAGTTCCTCTCTATCCTTTTATAAAATGTATATTAAACACACACAATTCCTCTCCATTCCTTTATAAAATCTATATTAAAAAACATAGTTCCTCTCTATCCTTTTATAAAATATATATTAAACGCACACAATTCCTCCATTCCTTTATAAAATCTATATTAAAAACATAGTTTTTCTCCATCCTTTTATAAAATATATATTAAACACACACAATTCCTCTCCATTCCTTTATAAAATCTATATTAGAAAACATAGTTCCTCTCTATCCTTTTATAAAATATATATTAAACACACACAATTCCTCTCCATTCCTTTATAAAATCTATATTAAAAAACATAATTCCTCTCTATCGTTTTATAAAATCTGTATTAAAGAGACAGAGTTCCTTTGCATTCCTACATAAAATCTATATTAAAGAAACATAGTTGCTCTCCATCCTTTTATAAAATCTGTATTAAACACACACAATTCCTCTCTGTTCCTTTATAAAGTCTATATTAAAAACATAGTTCTTATCCATCCTTTATAAAATCTATATTAGAAAAACATAGCTCCTCTCTATCCTTTTATAAAATATATATTAAACACACACAATTCCTCTCCATTCCTTTATAAAATCTATATTAAAAAACATAGTTCCTCTCCATCCTTTTATAAAATCTATATTAAACAGAATAATTAATCTCCTTCCCAGTATAAAATGACTATAAAACACGCAATTACTCTCCATTCCTTTATAAAGTCTATTTTAAAAAAACATAGATCCTCTCCATCCTTTTATAAAATCTATATTAAACACAATAATTAATCTCCTTCCCTGTATATAATCTATATTAAAAAAACATAGTTCCTCTGCATCCCCTTTAAAATCTATATTAAACACTATAATTAATCTCCTTCCCTTTATATAATCTATACTAAAAAAACATAATTCCTCTGCCTCCCTTTATAAAATCTATATTGAACACAATAATTAATCTCCTTCCCTGTATATAATCTATATTAAAAAAACATAATTCCTCTGCATTCCTTTATAAAATCCATATTAACAAAACATACCTCCTCTGCATCCCTTTATAAATTCTATATTAAACACACATAGTTCATCTCCATCGCTTTTTAAAATCTACATTATACACACACAATTCCTCTCCATTCCTTTATAAAATCTATATTAAAAAACATAGTTACTCTCCAACCTTTTATAAAATATATATTAAACACACGCAATTCCTCTCCATCCCTGTAAAAAATCTATATTAAAAATCATAGTTCCTCTCCATCCTTTTATAAAATCTATATTAAACACCCACAATTCCTCTCCATTACTTTATAAAATCTATATTAAAAAAACACTGTTACCCTCCATCCTTTTATAAAATCTATATTAAACACACACAATTCCTCTCCATTCCTTTATAAAATCTATATTAAAAAAAACATAGTCCCCCTCCATCCTTTTATAAAATCTAAATTAAACACCCACAATTCCTCTCCATTCCTTTATAAATCCTATATTTAAAAACATAGTTCCTCTTCATCCTTTTATAAAATCTATAGTAAACACACACAATTCCTCTACAGTCCTTTATAAAATCTATATTAAAAAAACGTAGTTCCTCTCCAACCTTTTATAAAATATATATTAAACACACGCAATTCCTCTCCATCCCTGTAAAAAATCTATATTAAAAATCATAGTTCCTCTCCATCCTTTTATAAAATCTGTATTATACATACACAATTCCTCTCCATTACTTTATAAAATCTATATTAAAAAAACACAGTTACTCTCCATCCTTTTATAAAATATATATTAAACACACGCAATTCCTCTCCATCCCTGTAAAAAATCTATATTAAAAAACATAGTTCCTCTCCATCCTTTTATTAAATCGATATTAAACACACACAATTCCTCTCCATTCCTTTATAAAATCTATATTAAATAATATAGTTTTTCTCCATTCTTTTATAAAATCTATATTAAACACACACAATTGCTCTTTATCCCTTTATAAAATCTATATTCAACAGAATACTTTCTCTCCATCCCTTTTTAAAGTCTATATTAAATACACACAATTGCTCTTTATTCCTTTTTAAAATCTATATTAAACACACATAATTCCTCTGCATCCCTTTATAAAGGCTATATTAAAGACACATAATTTCTCTCAATCCCTTTATAAAATCTGTATTAAACACACAGAATTCCTCTGCATTCCTTTATAAAATCCTAATAAAAAACATAGTTCCTCTCCATCCTTTTATAAAATCTATATTAAACACTCACAATTCACCTCCATTCCTTTATAAAATCCATATTAAAAAAATATACTTCCTCTCCATTCTTTAATAAAATCTATATTAAACACACACAATTCCTCTCCATTCCTTTATAAAATCTATATTAAAACATAGTTCTTCTCCATCCTTTTATAATATATATATATATATATTAACACAACTCCTCTCCATTCCATTATAGAATCTATATTAAAAAACATAATTCCTCTCCATCCTTTTATAAAATCTGTATTAAAGAGACAGAATTCCTTTGCATTCCTACATAAAATCTATATTAAAGAAACATAGTTCCTCTCCATCCTTTTATAAAATCTGTATTAAACACACACAATTCCTCTCCGTTCCTTTATAAAGTCTATATTAAAAAACATAGTTCTTATCCATCCTTTATAAAATCTATATTAGAAAAACATAGCTCCTCTCTATCCTTTTATAAAATATATATTAAACACACACAATTCCTCTCCTTTCCTTTATAAAATCTATATTAAAAAAGCATAGTTCCTCTCCATCCTTTTATAAAATCTATATTAAACAGAATAATTAAGCTCCTTCGCTGTATAAAATGACTATAAAACACGCAATTCCTCTGCATTCCTTTATAAAGTCTATATTAAAAAACATAGCTCTTATCCATCCTTTATAAAATCTATATTAGAAAAACATAGTTCCTCTCCATTCTTTTATAAAATATATATTAGACACACACAATTCCTCTCCATTCCTTTATAAAATGTATATTAAAAAACATAGTTCCTCTCTATCCTTTTATAAAATGTATATTAAACACACACAATTCCTCTCCATTCCTTTATAAAATCTATATTAAAAAACATAGTTCCTCTCTATCCTTTTATAAAATATATATTAAACACACACAATTCCTCTCCATTCCTTTATAAAATCTATATTAAAAACATAGTTCCTCTCCATCCTTTTATAAAATATATATTACACACACACAATTCCTCTCCATTCCTTTATAAAATCTATATTAAAAAACATAATTCCTCTCTATCCTTTTATAAAATCTGTATTAAAGAATCAGAGTTCCTTTGCATTCCTACATAAAATCTATATTAAAGAAACATAGTTGCTCTCCATCCTTTTATAAAATCTGTATTAAACACACACAATTCCTCTCCGTTCCTTTATAAAATCTATATTAAAAAACATAGTTCCTCTCCATCCTTTTATAAAATCTATATTAAACAGAATAATTAATCTCCTTCCCAGTATAAAATGACTATAAAACACGCAATTCCTCTCCATTCCTTTATAAAATCTATTTTAAAAAAACATAGATCCTCTCCATCCTTTTATAAAATCTATATTAAACACAATAATTAATCTCCTTCCCTGTATATAATCTATATTAAAAAAACATAGTTCCTCTGCATCCCCTTTAAAATCTATATTAAACACTATAATTAATCTCCTTCCCTTTATATAATCTATACTAAAAAAACATAATTCCTCTGCCTCCCTTTATAAAATCTATATTAAACACAATAATTAATCTCCTTCCCTGTATATAATCTATATTAAAAAACATAGTTCCTCTGCATCCCTTTATAAACTCTATATTAAACACTATAATTAATCTCCTTCCCTTTATATAATCTATACTAAAAAAACATAATTCCTCTGCCTCCCTTTATAAAATCTATATTAAACACAATAATTAATCTCCTTCCCTTTATATAATCTATACTAAAAAAACATAATTCCTCTGCCTCCCTTTATAAAATCTATATTAAACACAATAAATAATCTCCTTCCCTGTATAAAATGTATATAAAACACACACAATTCCTCTCAATTCCTTTATAAAATCTATATTAAAAAAACATAGTTCCTCTGCATCCCTTTATAAAATCTATATTAAACACAATAATTAATCTGCTTCCCTTATACAATTTATACTAAACACACAGAATTCCTCTCCGTTCCTTTACAAAATCTATTATAAAAGAACATAGTTCCTCTGCTTCCCTTTATAAAATCTATATTAAACACAATAATTAATCTCCTTCGCTGTATAAAATCTATATTAAACAAACAGAATTCCTCTCCATTCCTTTATAAAATCCATACTAAAAAAACATAGTTCTCCTGCATCCCTTTATAAAATCTATATTAAACACAATAATTAATCTCCTTCCCTGTATAAAATCTATATTAAACAAACAGAATACCTCTCCATTCCTTTATAAAATCCATATTAAAAAAAACATAGTTCCCCTGCATCCCTTTATAAAATCTATATTAAACACAATAATTAATCTCCTTCCTTGTATAAAATCTATTCTAAGCACACATAATTCCTTTTCATCCCTTTATAAAATCTATATTAAACACATAATTTCTCTCTATCTCTTTTTAAAATCTATATTAAACACACAATTGCTCTTTATCCATTTTTAAAATCTATATAAAGCATACACAATTCCTCTCCATCCCTTTTTAAAATCTATATTAAACACACATAATCCCTCTCCATCCCTTTTTAAAATCTATATTAAACACACATAATTCCTCTGCATCCCTTTATAAAGGCTATATTAAAGACACATAATTACTCTCAATCCCTTTATAAAATCTATATTAAACACACACAATTCCTCTCCATTCCTTTATAAAATCTATATTAAAAAAACATAGTTCCTCTCCATCCTTTTATAAAATATATATTAAACACACGCAATTCCTCTCCTTCCCTGTAAAAAATCGATATTAAAAATCATAGTTCCTCTCCATCCTTTTATAAAATCTACATTAAACACACACAATTCCTCTCCTTCCCTGTAAAAAATCGATATTAAAAAAACATAGTTCCTCTCCATCCTTTTATAAAATATATATTAAACACACACAATTCCTCTCCTTCCCTGTAAAAAATCGATATTAAAAATCATAGTTCCTCTCCATCCTTTTATAAAATCTATATTAAATACACACAATTCCTCTCCATTCCTTTATAAAATCTATATTAAAAAAACATAGTTCCTCTCCATCCTTTTATAAAATCTGTATTAAACACACCTCTCCATTCCTTTATAAAATCGATATTAAAAAACATAGTTCCTCTCCAACCTTTTATAAAATATATATTAAACACACGCAATTCCTCTCCTTCCCTGTAAAAAATCTATATTAAAAATCATAGTTCCTCTCCATCCTTTTATAAAATCTATATTAAACACACACAATTCCTCTCCATTCCTTTGTAAAATCTATATTAAAAAACATAGTTCATCTCCATACTTTTATAAAATCTATATTAAACACACACAATTCCTCTCCATTCCTTTATAAAATCTATATTAAAAAACATAGTTCCTCTCCAACCTTTTATAAAATATATATTAAACACACGCAATTCCTCTCCATTCCTTTGTAAAATCTATATTAAAAAACATAGTTCATCTCCATACTTTTATAAAATCTATATTAAACACACACAATTCCTCTCCATTCCTTTGTAAAATCTATATTAAAAAACATAGTTCCTCTCCAACCTTTTATAAAATCTATATTAAACACACACAATTCCTCTCCATTCCTTTGTAAAATCTATATTAAAAAACATAGTTCATCTCCATACTTTTATAAAATCTATATTAAACACACACAATTCCTCTCCATTCCTTTATAAAATCTATATTAAAAAACATAGTTCCTCTCCAACCTTTTATAAAATATATATTAAACACACGCAATTCCTCTCCATTCCTTTGTAAAATCTATATTAAAAAACATAGTTCATCTCCATACTTTTATAAAATCTATATTAAACACACACAATTCCTCTCCATTCCTTTGTAAAATCTATATTAAAAAACATAGTTCATCTCCATACTTTTATAAAATCTATATTAAACACACACAATTCCTCTCCATTCCTTTGTAAAATCTATATTAAAAAACATAGTTCCTCTCCAACCTTTTATAAAATCTATATTAAACACACACAATTCCTCTCCATTCCTTTGTAAAATCTATATTAAAAAACATAGTTCCTCTCCAACCTTTTATAAAATCTATATTAAACACACACAATTCCTCTCCATTCCTTTATAAAATCTATATTAAAAAACATAGTTCCTCTCCAACCTTTTATAAAATATATATTAAACACACACAATTCCTCTCCATTCCTTTGTAAAATCTATATTAAAAAACATAGTTCCTCTCCATTCCTTTATAAAATCTATATTAAAAAAACATAGTTCCTCTCCATCCTTTTATAAAATCTGTATTAAACACACCTCTCCATTCCTTTATAAAATCTATATTAAAAAACATAGTTCCTCTCCAACCTTTTATAAAATATATATTAAACACACGCAATTCCTCTCCTTCCCTGTAAAAAAATCTATATTAAAAATCATAGTTCCTCTCCATCCTTTTATAAAATCTATATTAAACACACACAATTCCTCTCCATTCCTTTGTAAAATCTATATTAAAAAAAACATAGTCCCCCTCCATCCTTTTATAAAATCTACATTAAACACCCACAATTCCTCTCCATTACTTTATAAAATCTATACTAAAAAAACACAGTTACCCTCCATCCTTTTATAAAATCTATATTAAACACACACAATTCCTCTCCATTCCTTTATAAAATCTATATTAAAAAACATAGTTCCTCTCCATCCTTTTATAAAATCTACATTAAAGAGACAGAATTCCTTTGCATTCCTACATAAAATCTATATTAAAGAAACATAGTTCCTCTCCATCCTTTTATAAAATCTGTATTAAACACACACAATTCCTCTCCGTTCCTTTATAAAGTCTATATTAAAAAACATAGTTCTTATCCATCCTTTATAAAATCTATATTAGAAAAACATAGCTCCTCTCTATCCTTTTATAAAATATATATTAAACACACACAATTCCTCTCCTTTCCTTTATAAAATCTATATTAAAAAAGCATAGTTCCTCTCTATCCTTTTATAAAATCTATATTAAACAGAATAATTAATCTCCTTCGCTGTATAAAATGACTATAAAACACGCAATTCCTCTGCATTCCTTTATAAAGTCTATATTAAAAAACATAGCTCTTATCCATCCTTTATAAAATCTATATTAGAAAAACATAGTTCCTCTCCATTCTTTTATAAAATATATATTAGACACACACAATTCCTCTCCATTCCTTTATAAAATGTATATTAAAAAACATAGTTCCTCTCTATCCTTTTATAAAATGTATATTAAACACACACAATTCCTCTCCATTCCTTTATAAAATCTATATTAAAAAACATAGTTCCTCTCTATCCTTTTATAAAATATATATTAAACACACACAATTCCTCTCCATTCCTTTATAAAATCTATATTAAAAACATAGTTCCTCTCCATCCTTTTATAAAATATATATTACACACACACAATTCCTCTCCATTCCTTTATAAAATCTATATTAAAAAACATAATTCCTCTCTATCCTTTTATAAAATCTGTATTAAAGAGACAGAGTTCCTTTGCATTCCTACATAAAATCTATATTAAAGAAACATAGTTGCTCTCCATCCTTTTATAAAATCTGTATTAAACACACACAATTCCTCTCCGTTCCTTTATAAAATCTATATTAAAAAACATAGTTCCTCTCCATCCTTTTATAAAATCTATATTAAACAGAATAATTAATCTCCTTCCCAGTATAAAATGACTATAAAACACGCAATTCCTCTCCATTCCTTTATAAAATCTATTTTAAAAAAACATAGATCCTCTCCATCCTTTTATAAAATCTATATTAAACACAATAATTAATCTCCTTCCCTGTATATAATCTATATTAAAAAAACATAGTTCCTCTGCATCCCCTTTAAAATCTATATTAAACACTATAATTAATCTCCTTCCCTTTATATAATCTATACTAAAAAAACATAATTCCTGTGCCTCCCTTTATAAAATCTATATTAAACACAATAGTTAATCTCCTTCCCTGTATATAATCTATATTGAAAAACATAGTTCCTCTGCATCCCTTTATAAACTCTATATTAAACACTATAATTAATCTCCTTCCCTTTATATAATCTATACTAAAAAAACATAATTCCTCTGCCTCCCTTTATAAAATCTATATTAAACACAATAATTAATCTCCTTCCCTTTATATAATCTATACTAAAAAAACATAATTCCTCTGCCTCCCTTTATAAAATCTATATTAAACACAATAAATAATCTCCTTCCCTGTATAAAATGTATATAAAACACACACAATTCCTCTCAATTCCTTTATAAAGTCTATATTAAAAAAACATAGTTCCTCTGCATCCCTTTATAAAATCTATATTAAACACAATAATTAATCTGCTTCCCTTATACAATTTATACTAAACACACAGAATTCCTCTCCATTCCTTTACAAAATCTATTATAAAAGAACATAGTTCCTCTGCTTCCCATTATAAAATCTATATTAAACACAATAATTAATCTCCTTCGCTGTATAAAATCTATATTAAACAAACAGAATTCCTCTCCATTCCTTTATAAAATCCATACTAAAAAAACATAGTTCCCCTGCATCCCTTTATAAAATCTATATTAAACACAATAATTAATCTCCTTCCTTGTATAAAATCTATTCTAAGCACACATAATTCCTTTTCATCCCTTTATAAAATCTATATTAAACACATAATTTCTCTCTATCTCTTTTTAAAATCTATATTAAACACACAATTGCTCTTTATCCATTTTTAAAATCTATATAAAGCATACACAATTCCTCTCCATCCCTTTTTAAAATCTATATTAAACACACATAATTCCTCTCCATTCCTTTCTTAAATCTATATTAAACACACAATGTTTCTCCATTCCTTTATAAAACCTATATTAAACACACATAATTTCTCTCCATCCCTTTTTAAAATCTATATTAAACACACAATTGCTCTTTATCCTTTTTTAAAATCTATATTAAACACACACAATTGCTCTTTATCCCTTTATAAAATCTATATTAAACACAGTACTTTCTCTCCATCCCTTTTTAAAATCTATATTAAACACACACAATTGCTTTTTATTCCTTTTTAAAATCTATATTAAACACATAATCCCTCTCCATCCCTTTTTAAAATCTATATTAAACACACACAATTGCTCTTTATTCCTTTTTAAAATCTATATTAAACACATAATCCCTCTCCATCCCTTTATAAAAGCTATATTAAAGACACATAATTTCTCTCAATCCCTTTATAAAATCTGTATTAAACACACAGAATTCCTCTGCATTCCTTTATAAAATCCATATTAACAAAACATACCTCCTCTGCATCCCTTTATAAATTCTATATATAACACACACAGAATTCCTCTGCATTCCTTTATAAAATCTATATTAAAAACACATAGTTCATCTCCATCGATTTTTAAAATCTACATTATACACACACAATTCCTCTCCATTCCTTTATAAAATCTATATTAAAAAAACATAGTTCCTCTCCATCTTTTTATAAAATATATATTAAACACACGCAATTCCTCTCCATCCCTGTAAAAAATCGATATTAAAAATCATAGTTCCTCTCCATCCTTTTATAAAATCTATATTAAATACACACAATTCCTCTCCAATCCTTTATAAAATCTATATAAAAAAACATAGTTCCTCTCCATCCTTTTACAAAATCTGTATTAAACACACACAATTCCTCTCCATTCCTTTATAAAATCTATATTAAAAAACATAGTTCCTCTCCAACCTTTTATAAAATGTATATTAAACACACGCAATTCCTCTCCATCCCTGTAAAAAAATCTATATTAAAAATCATAGTTCCTCTCCATCCTTTTATAAAATCTATATTAAACACCCACAATTCCTCTCCATTACTTTATAAAATCTATATTAAAAAAACACAGTTACCCTCCATCCTTTTATAAAATCTATATTAAACGCACACAATTCCTCTCCATTCCTTTATAAAATCTATTTAAAAAAAAACATAGTCCCCCTCCATCCTTTTATAAAATCTAAATTAAACACCCACAATTCCTCTCCATTCCTTTATAAATCCTATATTAAAAAAACATAGTTCCTCTTCATCATTTTATAAAATCTATAGTAAACACACACAATTCCTCTCCGTTCCTTTATAAAGTCTATATTAAAAAACATAGTTCTTATCCATCCTTTATAAAATCTATATTAGAAAAACATAGCTCCTCTCTATCCTTTTATAAAATCTATATTAAACACACACAATTTCTCTCCATTCCTTTATAAATTCTATATTAAAAAAATATAGTTCCTCTCCATCCTTTTATAATATATATACACACAATTCCTCTCCATTCCTTTATAAAATCTATATTAAAAAAACATAGCTCCTCTCCATCCTTTTATGAAATCTATATTAAACACGCACAATTCCTCTCCATTCCTTTATAAAATCTATATTAAAAAAACATAGTTCCACTCCATCCTTTTATAAAATATATATTAAACACACGCAATTCCTCTCCATCCCTGTAAAAAATCTATATTAAAAAACATAGTTCCTCTCCATCCTTTTATAAAATCGATATTAAACACACACAATTCCTCTCCATTCCTTTATAAAATCTATATTAAATAATATAGTTTTTCTCCATTCTTTTATAAAATCTATATTAAACGCACACAATTCCTCTCCATTCCTTTACAAAATCTATATTAAAAAAACATAGTTCCTCTCCATCCTTTCATAAAATCTATATTAAACACACACAATTGCTCTTTATCCCTTTTTAAAATCTACATTAAACACACACAATTGCTCTTTATCCCTTTATAAAATCTATATTCAACAGAATACTTTCTCTCCATCCCTTTTTAAAGTCTATATTAAATACACACAATTGCTCTTTATTCCTTTTTAAAATCTATATTAAACACATAATCCCTCTCCATCCCTTTATAAAAGCTATATTAAAGACACATAATTACTCTCAATCCCTTTATAAAATCTGTATTAAACACACAGAATTCCTCTGCATTCCTTTATAAAATCCATATTAACAAAACATACCTCCTCTGCATCCCTTTATAAATTCTATATTAAACACACAGAACTCCTCTGCATTCCTTTATAAAATCTATATTAAAAAAACATAGTTCCTCTCCATCCTTTTATAAAATCTATATTAAACACACACAATTCCTCTCCATTCCTTTGTAAAATCTATATTAAAAAACATAGTTCATCTCCATACTTTTACAAAATCTACATTAAACACCCACAATTCCTCTCCATTACTTTATAAAATCTATATTAAAAAAACACAGTTACCCTCCATCCTTTTATAAAATCTATATTAAACACACACAATTCCTCTCCATTCCTTTATAAAATCTATATTAAAAAAAACATAGTCCCCCTCCATCCTTTTATAAAATCTAAATTAAACACCCACAATTCCTCTCCATTCCTTTATAAATCCTATATTAAAAAAACATAGTTCCTCTTCATCCTTTTATAAAATCTATAGTAAACACACACAATTCCTCTACAGTCCTTTATAAAATCTATATTAAAAAAACGTAGTTCCTCTCCATCCTTTTATAAAAACTGTATTATACACACGCAATTCCTCTCCATTACTTTATAAAATCTATATTAAAAAAACATAGTTCCTCTTCATCCTTTTATAAAATCTATAGTAAACACACACAATTCCTCTACAGTCCTTTATAAAATCTATATTAAAAAAACGTAGTTCCTCTCCATCCTTTTATAAAAACTGTATTATACACACACAATTCCTCTCCATTACTTTATAAAATCTATATTAAAAAAACACAGTTACCCTCCATCCTTTTATAAAATATACATTAAACACACGCAATTCCTCTCCATCCCTGTAAAAAATCTATATTAAAAAACATAGTTCCTCTCCATCCTTTTATTAAATCGATATTAAACACACACAATTCCTCTCCATTCCTTTATAAAATCTATATTAAATAATATAGTTTTTCTCCATTCTTTTATAAAATCTATATTAAACACACACAATTGCTCTTTATCCCTTTTTAAAATCTACATTAAACACACACAATTGCTCTTTATCCCTTTATAAAATCTATATTCAACAGAATACTTTCTCTCCATCCCTTTTTAAAGTCTATATTAAATACACACAATGGCTCTTTATTCCTTTTTAAAATCTATATTAAACACACATAATTCCTCTGCATCCCTTTATAAAGGCTATATTAAAGACACATAATTTCTCTCAATCCCTTTATAAAATCTGTATTAAACACACAGAATTCCTCTGCATTCCTTTATAAAATCCATATAAAAAACATAGTTCCTCTCCATCCTTTTATAAAATCTCAATTAAACACTCACAATTCCCCTCCATTCCTTTATAAATTCCATATTAAAAAAATATAGTTCCTCTCCATTCTTTAATAAAATCTATATTAAACACACACAAATCCTCTCCATTCCTTTATAAAATCTATATTAAAACATAGTTCTTCTCCATCCTTTTATAATATATATATATATATATATATTAACACAACTCCTTTCCATTCCATTATAGAATCTATATTAAAGAAACATAGTTCCTCTCCATCCTTTTATAAAATCTGTATTAAACACACACAATTCCTCTCCGTTCCTTTATAAAGTCTATATTAAAAACATAGTTCTTATCCATCCTTTATAAAATCTATATTAGAAAAACATAGCTCCTCTCCATTCCTTTATAAAATCTATATTAAAAAACATAGTTCCTCTCCATCCTTTTATAGAATCTATATTAAACAGAATAATTAATCTCCTTCCCAGTATAAAATGACTTTAAAACACGCAATTCCTCTCCATTCCTTTATAAAATCTATTTTAAAAGAACATAGATCCTCTCCATCCTTTTATAAAATCTATATTAAACACAATAATTAATCTCCTTCCCTGTATATAATCTATATTAAAAAACATAGTTCCTCTGCATCCCTTTATAAACTCTATATTAAACACTATAATTAATCTCCTTCCCTTTATATAATCTATACTAAAAAAACATAATTCCTCTGCCTCCCTTTATAAAATCTATATTAAACACAATAATTAATCTCCTTCCCTTTATATAATCTATACTAAAAAAACATAATTCCTCTGCCTCCCTTTATAAAATCTATATTAAACACAATAAATAATCTCCTTCCCTGTATAAAATGTATATAAAACACACACAATTCCTCTCAATTCTTTTACAAAATCTATATTAAAAAAACATAGTTCCTCTGCATCCCTTTATAAAATCTATATTAAACACAATAATTAATCTGCTTCCCTTATACAATTTATACTAAACACACAGAATTCCTCTCCATTCCTTTACAAAATCTATTATAAAAGAACATAGTTCCTCTGCTTCCCTTTATAAAATCTATATTAAACACAATAATTAATCTCCTTCGCTGTATAAAATCTATATTAAACAAACAGAATTCCTCTCCATTCCGTTATAAAATCCATACTAAAAAAACATAGTTCCCCTGCATCCCTTTATAAAATCTATATTAAACACAATAATTAATCTCCATCCCTGTATAAAATCTATATTAAACAAACAGAATACCTCTCCATTCCTTTATAAAATCCATATTAAAAAAAACATAGTTCCCCTGCATCCCTTTATAAAATCTATATTAAACACAATAATTAATCTCCTTCCTTGTATAAAATCTATTCTAAGCACACATAATTCCTTTTCATCCCTTTATAAAATCTATATTAAACACATAATTTCTCTCTATCTCTTTTTAAAATCTATATTAAACACACAATTGCTCTTTATCCATTTTTAAAATCTATATAAAGCATACACAATTCCTCTCCATCCCTTTTTAAAATCTATATTAAACACACATAATTCCTCTCCATTCCTTTCTTAAATCTATATTAAACACACAATGTTTATCCATTCCTTTATAAAACCTATATTAAACACACACAATTTCTCTCCATCCCTTTTTAAAATCTATATTAAACACACAATTGCTCTTTATCCTTTTTTAAAATCTATATTAAACACACACAATTGCTCTTTATTCCTTTTTAAAATCTATATTAAACACATAATCCCTCTCCATCCCTTTATAAAAGCTATATTAAAGACACATAATTACTCTCAATCCCTTTATAAAATCTGTATTAAACACACAGAATTCCTCTGCATTCCTTTATAAAATCCATATTAACAAAACATACCTCCTCTGCATCCCTTTATAAATTCTATATTAAACACACATAGTTCATCTCCATCGCTTTTTAAAATCTACATTATACACACACAATTCCTCTCCATTCCTTTATAAAATCTATATTAAAAAAACATAGTTCCTCTCCATCCTTTTATAAAATATATATTAAACACACGCAATTCCTCTCCATCCCTGTAAAAAATCGATATTAAAAATCATAGTTCCTCTCCATCCTTTTATAAAATCTATATTAAATACACACAATTCCTCTCCATTCCTTTATAAAATCTATATTAAAAAAACATAGTTCCTCTCCATCCTTTTATAAAATCTGTATTAAACACACACAATTCCTCTCCATTCCTTTATAAAATCTATATTAAAAAACATAGTTCCTCTCCAACCTTTTATAAAATATATATTAAACACACGCAATTCCTCACCTTCCCTGTAAAAAAATCTATATTAAAAATCATAGTTCCTCTCCATCCTTTTATAAAATCTATATTAAACACACACAATTCCTCTCCATTCCTTTGTAAAATCTATATTAAAAAACATAGTTCATCTCCATACTTTTACAAAATCTACATTAAACACCCACAATTCCTCTCCATTACTTTATAAAATCTATATTAAAAAAACACAGTTACCCTCCATCCTTTTATAAAATCTATATTAAACACACACAATTCCTCTCCATTCCTTTATAAAATCTATATTAAAAAAACATAGTCCCCCTCCATCCTTTTATAAAATCTAAATTAAACACCCACAATTCCTCTCCATTCCTTTATAAATCCTATATTAAAAAAACATAGTTCCTCTTCATCCTTTTATAAAATCTATAGTAAACACACACAATTCCTCTACAGTCCTTTATAAAATCTATATTAAAAAAACGTAGTTCCTCTCCATCCTTTTATAAAATCTGTATTATACACACACAATTCCTCTCCATTACCTTATAAAATCTATATTAAAAAAACATAGTCCCCCTCCATCCTTTTATAAAATCTAAATTAAACACCCACAATTCCTCTCCATTCCTTTATAAATCCTATATTAAAAAAACATAGTTCCTCTTCATCCTTTTATAAAATCTATAGTAAACACACACAATTCCTCTACAGTCCTTTATAAAATCTATATTAAAAAAACGTAGTTCCTCTCCATCCTTTTATAAAATCTGTATTTTACACACACAATTCCTCTCCATTACCTTATAAAATCTATATTAAAAAAACATAGTCCCCCTCCATCCTTTTATAAAATCTAAATTAAACACCCACAATTCCTCTCCATTCCTTTATAAATCCTATATTAAAAAATATTAGTTCCTCTTCATCCTTTTATAAAATCTATAGTAAACACACACAATTCCTCTACAGTCCTTTATAAAATCTATATTAAAAAAACGTAGTTCCTCTCCATCCTTTTATAAAATCTGTATTATACACACACAATTCCTCTCCATTACCTTATAAAATCTATATTAAAAAAACACAGTTACCCTCCATCCTTTTATAAAATATATATTAAACACACGCAATTCCTCTCCATCCCTGTAAAAAATCTATATTAAAAAACATAGTTCCTCTCCATCCTTTTATTAAATCGATATTAAACACACACAATTCCTCTCCATTCCTTTATAAAATCTATATTAAATAATATAGTTTTTCTCCATTCTTTTATAAAATCTATATTAAACACACACAATTGCTCATTATCCCTTTTTAAATTCTACATTAAACACACACAATTGCTCTTTATCCCTTTATAAAATCTATATTCAACAGAATACTTTCTCTCCATCCCTTTTTAAAGTCTATATTAAATACACACAATTGCTCTTTATTCCTTTTTAAAATCTATATTAAACACACATAATTCCTCTGCATCCCTTTATAAAGGCTATATTAAAGACACATAATTTCTCTCAATCCCTTTATAAAATCTGTATTAAACACACAGAATTCCTCTGCATTCCTTTATAAAATCCATATAAAAAACATAGTTCCTCTCCATCCTTTTATAAAATCTCAATTAAACACTCACAATTCCCCTCCATTCCTTTATAAAATCCATATTAAAAAAAAATATTTCCTCTCCATTCTTTAATAAAATCTATATTAAACACACACAAATCCTCTCCATTCCTTTATAAAATCTATATTAAAACATAGTTCTTCTCCATCCTTTTATAATATATATATATATATATATATATATATTAACACAACTCCTCTCCATTCCATTATAGAATCTATATTAAAGAAACATAGTTCCTCTCCATCCTTTTATAAAATCTGTATTAAACACACACAATTCCTCTCCGTTCCTTTATAAAGTCTATATTAAAACATAGTTCTTATCCATCCTTTATTAAATCTATATTAGAAAAACATAGCTCCTCTCTATCCTTTTATAAAATATATATTAAACACACACAATTCCTCTCCATTCCTTTATAAAATCTATATTAAAAAACATAGTTCCTCTCCACCCTTTTATAGAATCTATATTAAACAGAATAATTAATCTCCTTCCCAGTATAAAATGACTTTAAAACACGCAATTCCTCTCCATTCCTTTATAAAATCTATTTTAAAAGAACATAGATCCTCTCCATCCTTTTATAAAATCTATATTAAACACAATAATTAATCTCCTTCCCTGTATATAATCTATATTAAAAAAACATAGTTCCTCTGCATCCCTTTATAAAATCTATATTAAACACTATAATTAATCTCCTTCCCTTTATATAATCTATACTATAAAAACATAATTCCTCTGCCTCCCTTTATAAAATCTATATTAAACACAATAATTAATCTCCTTCCCTGAATATAATCTATATTAAAAAACATAGTTGCTCTGCATCTCTTTATAAAATCTATATTAAACACTATAATTAATCTCCTTCCCTTTATATAATCTATACTAAAAAAACATAATTCCTCTGCCTCCCTTTATAAAATCTATATTTAACACAATAATTAATCTCCTTCGCTTTATATAATCTATACTTAAAAAACATAATTCCTCTGCCTCCCTTTATAAAATCTATATTAAACACAATAAATAATCTCCTTCCCTGTATAAAATGTATATAAAACACACACAATTCCTCTCAATTCTTTTATAAAATCTATATTAAAAAACATAGTTCCTCTGCATCCCTTTATAAAATCTATATTAAACACAATAATTAATCTGCTTCCCTTATACAATTTATACTAAACACACAGAATTCCTCTCCATTCTTTTACAAAATCTATTATAAAAGAACATAGTTCCTCTGCTTCCCTTTATAAAATCTATATTAAACACAATAATTAATCTCCTTCCCTGTATAAAATCTATATTAAACAAACAGAATACCTCTCCATTCCTTTATAAAATCCATATTAAAAAAAACATAGTTCCCCTGCATCCCTTTATAAAATCTATATTAAACACAATAATTAATCTCCTTCCTTGTATAAAATCTATCCTAAGCACACATAATTCCTTTTCATCCCTTTATAAAATCTATATTAAACACATAATTTCTCTCTATCTCTTTTTAAAATCTATATTAAACACACAATTGCTCTTTATGCATTTTTAAAATCTATATAAAGCATACACAATTCCTCTCCATCCCTTTTTAAAATCTATATTAAACACACATAATTCCTCTCCATTCCTTTCTTAAATCTATATTAAACACACAATGTTTCTCCATTCCTTTATAAAACCTATATTAAACACACATAATTTCTCTCCATCCCTTTTTAAAATCTATATTAAACACACAATTGCTCTTTATCCTTTTTTAAAATCTATATTAAACACACACAATTGCTCTTTATCCCTTTATAAAATCTATATTAAACACAGTACTTTCTCTCCATCCCTTTTTAAAATCTATATTAAACACACACAATTGCTCTTTATTCCTTTTTAAAATCTATATTAAACACATAATCCCTCTCCATCCCTTTTTAAAATCTATATTAAACACACACAATTGCTCTTTATTCCTTTTTAAAATCTATATTAAACACATAATCCCTCTCCATCCCTTTATAAAAGCTATATTAAAGACACATAATTTCTCTCAATCCCTTTATAAAATCTGTATTAAACACACAGAATTCCTCTGCATTCCTTTATAAAATTCATATTAACAAAACATACCTCCTCTGCATCCCTTTATAAATTCTATATTAAACACACAGAATTCCTCTGCATTCCTTTATAAAATCTATATTAAAGACACATAGTTCATCTCCATCGCTTTTTAAAATCTACATTATACACACACAATTCCTCTCCATTCCTTTATAAAATCTATATTAAAAAAACATAGTTCCTCTCCATCCTTTTATAAAATATATATTAAACACACGCAATTCCTCTCCATCCCTGTAAAAAATCGATATTAAAAATCATAGTTCCTCTCCATCCTTTTATAAAATCTATATTAAATACACACAATTCCTCTCCAATCCTTTATAAAATCTATATAAAAAAACATAGTTCCTCTCCATCCTTTTACAAAATCTGTATTAAACACACACAATTCCTCTCCATTCCTTTATAAAATCTATATTAAAAACATAGTTCCTCTCCAACCTTTTATAAAATGTATATTAAACACACGCAATTCCTCTCCATCCCTGTAAAAAAATCTATATTAAAAATCATAGTTCCTCTCCATCCTTTTATAAAATCTATATTAAACACACACAATTCCTCTCCATTCCTTTGTAAAATCTATATTAAAAAACATAGTTCCTCTCCATCCTTTTACAAAATCTACATTAAACACCCACAATTCCTCTCCATTACTTTATAAAATCTATATTAAAAAAACACAGTTACCCTCCATCCTTTTATAAAATCTAAATTAAACACCCACAATTCCTCTCCATTCCTTTATAAATCCTATATTAAAAAAACATAGTTCCTCTTCATCCTTTTATAAAATCTATAGTAAACACACACAATTCCTCTCCGTTCCTTTATAAAGTCTATATTAAAAAACATAGTTCTTATCCATCCTTTATAAAATCTATATTAGAAAAACATAGCTCCTCTCTATCCTTTTATAAAATCTATATTAAACACACACAATTTCTCTCCATTCCTTTATAAAATCTATATTAAAAAAATATAGTTCCTCTCCATCCTTTTATAATATATATACACACAATTCCTCTCCATTCCTTTATAAAATCTATATTAAAACAACATAGCTCCTCTCCATCCTTTTATGAAATCTATATTAAACACGCACAATTCCTCTCCATTCCTTTATAAAATCTATATTAAAAAAACATAGTTCCACTCCATCCTTTTATAAAATATATATTAAACACACGCAATTCCTCTCCATCCCTGTAAAAAATCTATATTAAAAAACATAGTTCCTCTCCATCCTTTTATAAAATCGATATTAAACACACACAATTCCTCTCCATTCCTTTATAAAATCTATATTAAATAATATAGTTTTTCTCCATTCTTTTATAAAATCTATATTAAACGCACACAATTCCTCTCCATTCCTTTACAAAATCTATATTAAAAAAACATAGTTCCTCTCCATCCTTTCATATAATCTATATTAAACACACACAATTGCTCTTTATCCCTTTTTAAAATCTACATTAAACACACACAATTGCTCTTTATCCCTTTATAAAATCTATATTCAACAGAATACTTTCTCTCCATCCCTTTTTAAAGTCTATATTAAATACACACAATTGCTCTTTATTCCTTTTTAAAATCTATATTAAACACACATAATTCCTCTGCATCCCTTTATAAAGGCTATATTAAAGACACATAATTTCTCTGAATCCCTTTATAAAATCTGTATTAAACACACAGAATTCCTCTGCATTCCTTTATAAAATCCATATAAAAAAACATAGTTCCTCTCCATCCTTCTATAAAATCTATATTAAACACACACAATTCTCCTCCATTCCTTTATAAAATCTATATTAAAAAAATATAGTTCCTCTCCATTCTTTAATAAAATCTATATTAAACACACACAATTCCTCTCCATTCCTTTATAAAATCTATTTTAAAACATAGTTCCTCTCCACCCTTTTATAAAATCTCTATTAAAGAGACTGAATTCCTTTGCATTCCTACATAAAATCTATATTAAAGAAACATAGTTCCTCTCCATCCTTTTATAAAATCTGTATTAAACACACACAATTCCTCTCCGTTTCTTTATAAAGTCTATATTAAAAAACATAGTTCTTATCCATCCTTTATAAAATCTATATTAGAAAAACATAGCTCCTCTCTATCCTTTTATAAAATATATATTAAACACACACAATTCCTCTCCATTCCTTTATAAAATCTATATTAAAAAACATAGTTCCTCTCTATCCTTTTATAAAATGTATATTAAACACACACAATTCCTCTCCATTCCTTTATAAAATCTATATTAAGAAACATAGTTCCTCTCTATCCTTTTATAAAATATATATTAAACACACACAATTCCTCTCCATTCCTTTATAAAATCTATATTAAAAACATAGTTCCTCTCCATCCTTTTATAAAATATATATTAAACACACACAATTCCTCTCCATTCCTTTATAAAATCTATATTAAAAAACATAGTTCCTCTCTATCCTTTTATAAAATATATATTAAACACACACAATTCCTCTCCATTCCTTTATAAAATCTATATTAAAAACATAATTCCTCTCTATCCTTTTATAAAATCTGTATTAAAGAGACAGAGTTCCTTTGCATTCCTACATAAAATCTATATTAAAGAAACATAGTTGCTCTCCATCCTTTTATAAAATCTGTATTAAACACACACAATTCCTCTCCGTTCCTTTATAAAGTCTATATTAAAAACATAGTTCTTATCCATCCTTTATAAAATCTATATTAGAAAAACATAGCTCCTTTCTATCCTTTTCTAAAATATATATTAAACACACACAATAGCTCTCCATTCCTTTATAAAATCTATATTAAAAAACATAGTTCCTCTCCATCCTTTTATAAAATCTATATTAAACAGAATAATTAATCTCCTTCCCAGTATAAAATGACTATAAAACACCCAATTCCTCTCCATTCCTTTATAAAATCTATTTTAAAAAAACATAGATCCTCTCCTTCCTTTTATAAAATCTATATTAAACACAATAATTAATCTCCTTCCCTTTATATAATCTATATTAAAAAAAAACATAGTTCCTCTGCATCCCCTTATAAAATCTATATTAAACACTATAATTAATCTCCTTCCCTTTATATAATCTATACTAAAAAAACATAATTCCTCTGCCTCCCTTTATAAAATCTATATTAAACACAATAATTAATCTCCTTCCCTGTATATAATCTATATTAAAAAAACATAGTTCCTCTGCATCCCTTTATAAAATCTATATTAAACACTATAATTAATCTCCTTCCCTTTATATAATCTATACTAAAAAAACATAATTCCTCTGCCTCCCTTTATAAAATCTATATTAAACACAATAATTAATCTCCCTCCCTTTATATAATCTATACTAAAAAAACATAATTCCTCTGCCTCCCTTTATAAAATCTATATTAAACACAATAAATAATCTCCTTCCCTGTATAAAATGTATATAAAACACACACAATTCCTCTCAATTCCTTTATAAAATCTATATTAAAAAAACATAGTTCCTCTGCATCCCTTTATAAAATCTATATTAAACACAATAATTAATCTGCTTCCCTTATACAATTTATACTAAACACACAGAATTCCTCTCCATTCCTTTACAAAATCTATTATAAAAGAACATAGTTCCTCTGCTTCCCTTTATAAAATCTATATTAAACACAATAATTAATCTCCTTCGCTGTATAAAATCTATATTAAACAAACAGAATTCCTCTCCATTCCTTTATAAAATGCATACTAAAAAAACATAGTTCCCCTGCATCCCTTTATAAAATCTATATTAAACACAATAATTAATCTCCTTCCCTGTATAAAATCTATATTAAACAAACAGAATACCTCTCCATTCCTTTATAAAATCCATATTAAAAAAAACATAGTTCCCCTGCATCCCTTTATAAAATCTATATTAAACACAATAATTAATCTCCTTCCTTGTATAAAATCTATTCTAAGCACACATAATTCCTTTTCATCCCTTTATAAAATCTATATTAAACACATAATTTCTCTCTATCTCTTTTTAAAATCTATATTAAACACACAATTGCTCTTTATCCATTTTTAAAATCTATATAAATCATACACAATTCCTCTCCATCCCTTTTTAAAATCTATATTAAACACACATAATTCCTCTTCATTCCTTTCTTAAATCTATATTAAACACACAATGTTTCTCCATTCCTTTATAAAACCTATATTAAACACACATAATTTCTCTCCATCCCTTTTTAAAATCTATATTAAACACACAATTGCTCTTTATCCTTTTTTAAAATCTATATTAAACACACACAATTGCTCTTTATTCCTTTTTAAAATCTATATTAAACACATAATCCCTCTCCATCCCTTTATAAAAGCTATATTAAAGACACATAATTTCTCTCAATCCCTTTATAAAATCTGTATTAAACACACAGAATTCCTCTGTATTCCTTTATAAAATCCATATTAACAAAACATACCTCCTCTGCATCCCTTTATAAATTCTATATTAAACACACAGAACTCCTCTGCATTCCTTTATAAAATCTATATTAAAAAAACATAGTTCCTCTCCATCCTTTTATAAAATATATATTAAACACACGCAATTCCTCTCCATCCCTGTAAAAAATCGATATTAAAAATCATAGTTCCTCTCCATCCTTTTATAAAATCTATATTAAATACACACAATTCCTCTCCATTCCTTTATAAAATCTATATTAAAAAAACATAGTTCCTCTCCATCCTTTTATAAAATCTGTATTAAACACACACAATTCCTCTCCATTCCTTTATAAAATCTATATTAAAAAACATAGTTCCTCTCCAACCTTTTATAAAATATATATTAAACACACGCAATTCCTCTCCATCCCTGTAAAAAATCTATGTTAAAAATCATAGTTCCTCTCCATCCTTTTACAAAATCTACATTAAACACCCACAATTCCTCTCCATTACTTTATAAAATCTATATTAAAAAAACACAGTTACCCTCCATCCTTTTATAAAATCTATATTAAACACACACAATTCCTCTCCATTCCTTTATAAAATCTATATTAAAAAAAACATATTCCCCCTCCATCCTTTTATAAAATCTAAATTAAACACCCACAATTCCTCTCCATTCCTTTATAAATCCTATATTAAAAAAACATAGTTCCTCTTCATCCTTTTATAAAATCTATAGTAAACACACACAATTCCTCTCCAGTCCTTTATAAAATCTATATTAAAAAAACGTAGTGCCTCTCCATCCTTTTATAAAATATATATTAAACACACGCAATTCCTCTCCATCCCTGTAAAAAATCGATATTAAAAATCATAGTTCCTCTCCATCCTTTTATAAAATCTATATTAAATACACACAATTCCTCTCCATTCCTTTATAAAATCTATATTAAAAAAACATAGTTCCTCTCCATCCTTTTATAAAATCTGTATTAAACACACACAATTCCTCTCCATTCCTTTATAAAATCTATATTAAAAACATAGTTCCTCTCCAACCTTTTATAAAATATATATTAAACACACGCAATTCCTCTCCATCCCTGTAAAAAATCTATGTTAAAAATCATAGTTCCTCTCCATCCTTTTACAAAATCTACATTAAACACCCACAATTCCTCTCCATTACTTTATAAAATCTATATTAAAAAAACACAGTTACACTCCATCCTTTTATAAAATCTATATTAAACACACACAATTCCTCTCCATTCCTTTATAAAATCTATATTAAAAAAAACATATTCCCCCTCCATCCTTTTATAAAATCTAAATTAAACACCCACAATTCCTCTCCATTCCTTTATAAATCCTATATTAAAAAAACATAGTTCCTCTTCATCCTTTTATAAAATCTATAGTAAACACACACAATTCCTCTCCAGTCCTTTATAAAATCTATATTAAAAAAACGTAGTTCCTCTCCATCCTTTTATAAAATATATATTAAACACACGCAATTCTTCTCCATCCCTGTAAAAAATCGATATTAAAAATCATAGTTCCTCTCCATCCTTTTATAAAATCTATATTAAATACACACAATTCCTCTCCATTCCTTTATAAAATCTATATTAAAAAAACATAGTTCCTCTCCATCCTTTTATAAAATCTGTATTAAACACACACAATTCCTCTCCATTCCTTTATAAAATCTATATTAAAAAACATAGTTCCTCTCCAACCTTTTATAAAATATATATTAAACACACGCAATACCTCTCCATCCCTGTAAAAAATCTATGTTAAAAATCATAGTTCCTCTCCATCCTTTTACAAAATCTACATTAAACACCCACAATTCCTCTCCATTACTTTATAAAATCTATATTAAAAAAACACAGTTACCCTCCATCCTTTTATAAAATCTATATTAAACACACACAATTCCTCTCCATTCCTTTATAAAATCTATATTAAAAAAAACATAGTCCCCCTCCATCCTTTTATAAAATCTAAATTAAACACCCACAATTCCTCTCCATTCCTTTATAAATCCTATATTAAAAAAGCATAGTTCCTCTTCATCCTTTTATAAAATCTATAGTAAACACACACAATTCCTCTCCAGTCCTTTATAAAATCTATATTAAAAAACGTAGTTCCTCTCCATCCTTTTATAAAATCTGTATTATACACACACAATTCCTCTCCATTACTTTATAAAATCTATATTAAAAAAACACAGTTACCCTCCATCCTTTTATAAAATATATATTAAACACACGCAATTCCTCTCCATCCCTGTAAAAAATCTATATTAAAAAACATAGTACCCCTCCATCCTTTTATTAAATCGATATTAAACACACACAATTCCTCTCCATTCCTTTATAAAATCTATATTAAATAATATAGTTTTTCTCCATTCTTTTATAAAATCTATATTAACACACACAATTGCTCTTTTACCCTTTTTAAAATCTACATTAAACACACACAATTGCTCTTTATCGCTTTATAAAATCTATATTCAACAGAATACTTTCTCTCCATCCCTTTTTAAAGTCTATATTAAATACACACAGTTGCTCTTTATTCCTTTTTAAAATCTATATTAAACACGCATAATTCCTCTGCATCCCTTTATAAAGGCTATATTAAAGACACATAATTTCTCTCAATCCCTTTATAAAATCTGTATTAAACACACAGAATTCCTCTGCATTCCTTTATAAAATCCATATAAAAAACATAGTTCCTCTCCATCCTTTTATAAAATCTATATTAAACACACACAATTCCCCTCCATTCCTTTATAAAATCCATATTAAAAAAATATAGTTCCTCTCCATTCTTTAATAAAATCTATATTAAACACACACAATTCCTCTCCATTCCTTTATAAAATCTATATTAAAACATAGTTCTTCTCCATCCTTTTATAATATATATATATTAACACAACTCCTCTCCATTCCATTATAGAATCTATATTAAAAAACATAATTCCTCTCCATCCTTTTATAAAATCTGTATTAAAGAGACAGAATTCCTTTCCATTCCTACATAAAATCTATATTAAAGAAACATAGTTCCTCTCCATCCTTTTATAAAATCTGTATTAAACACACACAATTCCTCTCCGTTCCTTTATAAAGTCTATATTAAAAACATAGTTCTTATCCATCCTTTATAAAATCTATATTAGAAAAACATAGCTCCTCTCTATCCTTTTATAAAATATATATTAAACACACACAATTCCTCTCCATTCCTTTATAAAATCTATATTAAAAAACATAGTTCCTCTCCATCCTTTTATAAAATCTATATTAAACAGAATAATTAATCTCCTTCGCTGTATAAAATGACTATAAAACACGCAATTCCTCTGCATTCCTTTATAAAGTCTATATTAAAAAACATAGCTCTTATCCATCCTTTATAAAATCTATATTAGAAAAACATAGTTGCTCTCCATTCTTTTATAAAATATATATTAAACACACACAATTCCTCTCCATTCCTTTATAAAATCTATATTAAAGAAACATAATTGCTCTCCATCCTTTTATAAAATCTGTATTAAACACACACAATTCCTCTCCGTTCCTTTATAAAGTCTATATTAAAAACATAGTTCTTATCCATCCTTTATAAAATCTATTTTAGAAAAACATAGCTCCTCTCTATCCTTTTATAAAATATATATTAAACACACACAATTCCTCTCCATTCCTTTATAAAATCTATATTAAAAAACATAGTTCCTCTCCATCCTTTTATAAAATCTATTTTAAACAGAATAATTAGTCTCCTTCCCAGTATAAAATGACTATAAAACACGCAATTCCTCTCCATTCCTTTATAAAATCTATTTTAAAAAAACATAGATCCTCTCCATCCTTTTATAAAATCTATATTAAACACAATAATTAACCTCCTTCCCTGTATATAATCTATATTAAAAAAACATGGTTCCTCTGCATCCCTTTATAAAATCTATATTAAACACTATAATTAATCTCCTTCCCTTTATATAATCTATACTAAAAAAACATAATTCCTCTCCCTCCCTTTATAAAATCTATATTAAACACAATAATTAATCTCCTTCCCTGTATACAATCTATATTAAAAAAACATAGTTCCTCTGCATCCCTTTATAAAATCTATATTAAGCACTATAATTAATCTCCTTCCCTTTATATAATCTATACTAAAAAAACATAATTCCTCTGCCTCCCTTTATAAAATCTATATTAAACACAATAATTAATCTCCTTCCCTTTATATAATCTATACTAAAAAAACATAATTCCTCTGCCTCCCTTTATAAAATCTATATTAAACACAATAAATAATCTCCTTCCCTGTATAAAATGTATATAAAACACACACAATTCCTCTCAATTCCTTTATAAAATCTATATTAAAAAAACATAGTTCCTCTGCATCCCTTTATAAAATCTATATTAAACACAATAATTAATCTCTTTCGCTGTATAAAATCTATATTAAACAAACAGAATTCCTCTCCATTCCTTTATAAAATCCATACTAAAAAAACATAGTTCCCCTCCATCCCTTTATAAAATCTATATTAAACACAATAATTAATCTCCTTCCCTGTATAAAATCTATATTAAACAAACAGAATACCTCTCCATTCCTTTATAAAATCCATATTAAAGAAAACATAGTTCCCCTGCATCCCTTTATAAAATCTATATTAAACACAATAATTAATCTCCTTCCTTGTATAAAATCTATTCTAAGCACACATAATTCCTTTTAATCCCTTTATAATATCTATATTAAACACATAATTTCTCTCTATCTCTTTTTAAAATCTATATTAAACACACAATTGCTCTTTATCCATTTTTAAAATCTATATAAGGCATACACAATTCCTCTCCATCCCATTTTAAATTCTATATTAAACACACATAATTCCTCTCCATTCCTTTCTTAAATCTATATTAAACACACAATGTTTCTCCCTTCCTTTATAAAACCTATATTAAACACACATAATTTCTCTCCATCCCTTTTTAAAATCTATATTAAACACCCAATTGCTCTTTATCCTTTTTTTAAAATCTATATTAAACACACACAATTGCTCTTTATCCCTTTATAAAATCTATATTAAACACAGTACTTTCTCTCCATCCCTTTTTAAAATCTATATTAAACACACACAATTGCTCTTTATTCCTTTTTAAAATCTATATTAAACACATAATCCCTCCCCATCCCTTTATAAAAGCTATATTAAAGACACATAATTTCTCTCAATCCCTTTATAAAATCTGTATTAAACACACAGAATTCCTCTGCATTCCTTTATAAAATCCATATTAACAAAACATACCTCCTCTGCATCCCTTTATAAATTCTATATTAAACACACAGAATTCCTCTGCATTCCTTTATAAAATCTATATTAAAAACACATAGTTCATCTCCATCGCTATTTAAAATCTACATTATACACACACAATTCCTCTCCATTCCTTTATAAAATCTATATTAAAAAACATAGTTCCTCTCCATCCTTTTATAAAATCTATATTAAATACACACAATTCCTCTCCATTCCTTTATAAAATCTATATTAAAAAACGTAGTTCCTCTCCATCCTTTTACAAAATCTACATTAAACACCCACAATTCCTCTCCATTACTTTAAAAAATCTATATTAAAAAAACACAGTTACCCTCCATCCTTTTATAAAATCTATATTAAACACACACAATTCCTCTCCATTCCTTTATAAAATCTATATTAAAAAAAACATAGTCCCCCTCCATCCTTTAATAAAATCTAAATTAAACACCCACAATTCCTCTCCATTCCTTTATAAGTCCTATATTAAAAAAACATAGTTCCTCTTCATCCTTTTATAAAATCTATAGTAAACACACACAATTCCTCTCCAGTCCTTTATAAAATCTATATTAAAAAAACGTAGTTCCTCTCCATCCTTTTATAAAATCTGTATTATACACACATAATTCCTCTCCATTACTTTATAAAATCTATATTAAAAAAACACAGTTACCCTCCATCCATTTATAAAATATATATTAAACACACGCAATTCCTCTCCATCCCTGTAAAAAATCTATATTAAAAAACATAGTTCCTCTCCATCCTTTTATTAAATCGATATTAAACACACACAATTCCTCTCCATTACTTTATAAAATCTATATTAAATAATATAGTTTTTCTCCATTCTTTTATAAAATCTATATTAAACACACACAATTGCTCTTTATCCCTTTTTAAAATCTACATTAAACACACACAATTGTTCTTTATCCCTTTCTAAAAATCTATATTCAACAGAATACTTTCTCTCCATCCCTTTTTAAAGTCTATATTAAATACACACAATTGCTCTTTATTCCTTTTTAAAATCTATATTAAACACACATAATTCCTCTGCATCCCTTTATAAAGGCTATATTAAAGACACATAATTTCTCTCAATCCTTTTATAAAATCTGTATTAAACACACAGAATTCCTCTGCATTCCTTTATAAAATCCATATAAAAAACATAGTTCCTCTCCATCCTTTTATAAAATCTATATTAAACACACACAATTCCCCTCCATTCCTTTATAAAATCCATATTAAAAAAATATAGTTCCTCTCCATTCTTTAATAAAATCTATATTAAACACACACAATTCCTCTCCATTCCTTTATAAAATCTATATTAAAACATAGTTCTTCTCCATCCTTTTATAAAATCTATATTAAATACACACAATTCCTCTCCATTCCTTTATAAAATCTATATTAAAAAACGTAGTTCCTCTCCATCCTTTTACAAAATCTACATTAAACACCCACAATTCCTCTCCATTACTTTAAAAAATCTATATTAAAAAAACACAGTTACCCTCCATCCTTTTATAAAATCTATATTAAACACACACAATTCCTCTCCATTCCTTTATAAAATCTATATTAAAAAAAACATAGTCCCCCTCCATCCTTTAATAAAATCTAAATTAAACACCCACAATTCCTCTCCATTCCTTTATAAATCCTATATTAAAAAAACATAGTTCCTCTTCATCCTTTTATAAAATCTATAGTAAACACACACAATTCCTCTCCAGTCCTTTATAAAATCTATATTAAAAAAACGTAGTTCCTCTCCATCCTTTTATAAAATCTGTATTATACACACATAATTCCTCTCCATTACTTTATAAAATCTATATTAAAAAAACACAGTTACCCTCCATCCATTTATAAAATATATATTAAACACACGCAATTCCTCTCCATCCCTGTAAAAAATCTATATTAAAAAACATAGTTCCTCTCCATCCTTTTATTAAATCGATATTAAACACACACAATTCCTCTCCATTACTTTATAAAATCTATATTAAATAATATAGTTTTTCTCCATTCTTTTATAAAATCTATATTAAACACACACAATTGCTCTTTATCCCTTTTTAAAATCTACATTAAACACACACAATTGTTCTTTATCCCTTTCTAAAAATCTATATTCAACAGAATACTTTCTCTCCATCCCTTTTTAAAGTCTATATTAAATACACACAATTGCTCTTTATTCCTTTTTAAAATCTATATTAAACACACATAATTCCTCTGCATCCCTTTATAAAGGCTATATTAAAGACACATAATTTCTCTCAATCCTTTTATAAAATCTGTATTAAACACACAGAATTCCTCTGCATTCCTTTATAAAATCCATATAAAAAACATAGTTCCTCTCCATCCTTTTATAAAATCTATATTAAACACACACAATTCCCCTCCATTCCTTTATAAAATCCATATTAAAAAAATATAGTTCCTCTCCATTCTTTAATAAAATCTATATTAAACACACACAATTCCTCTCCATTCCTTTATAAAATCTATATTAAAACATAGTTCTTCTTCATCCTTTTATAATATATATATATATATATATATATATTAACACAACTCCTCTCCATTCCATTATAGAATCTATATTAAAAAACATAATTCCTCTCCATCCTTTTATAAAATCTGTATTAAAGAGACAGAATTCCTTTGCATTCCTACATAAAATCTATATTAAAGAAACATAGTTCCTCTCCATCCTTTTATAAAATCTGTATTAAACACACACAATTCCTCTCCGTTCCTTTATAAAGTCTATATTAAAAAACATAGTTCTTATCCATCCTTTATAAAATCTATATTAGAAAAACATAGCTCTTCTCTATCCTTTTATAAAATATATATTAAACACACACAATTTCTCTCCATTCCTTTATAAAATCTATATTAAAAAACATAGTTCCTCTCCATCCTTTTATAAAATCTATATTAAACAGAATAATTAATCTCCTTCGCTGTATAATATGACTATAAAACACGCAATTCCTCTGCATTCCTTTATAAAGTCTATATTAAAAAACATAGCTCTTATCCATCCTTTATAAAATCTATATTAGAAAAACATAGTTCCTCTCCATTCTTTTATAAAATATATATTAAACACACACAATTCCTCTCCATTCCTTTATAAAATCTATATTAAAAACATAGTTCCTCTCTATCCTTTTATAAAATGTATATTAAACACACACAATTCCTCTCCATTCCTTTATAAAATCTATATTAAAAAACATAGTTCCTCTCGATCCTTTTATAAAATATATATTAAACACACAGAATTCCTCTCTATTCCTTTATAAAATCTATATTAAAAACATAGTTCCTCTCCATCCTTTTATAAAATATATATTAAACACACACAATTCCTCTCCATTCCTTTATAAAATCTATATTAAAAACATAGTTCCTCTCTATCCTTTTATAAAATATATATTAAACACACACAATTCCTCTCCATTCCTTTATAAAATCTATATTAAAAAACATAGTTCCTCTCTATCCTTTTATAAAATATATATTAAACACACAGAATTCCTCTCTATTCCTTTATAAAATCTATATTAAAAACATAGTTCCTCTCCATCCTTTTATAAAATCTATATTAAACACACACAATTCCCCTCCATTCCTTTATAAAATCCATATTAAAAAAATATAGTTCCTCTCCATTCTTTAATAAAATCTACATTATACACACACAATTCCTCTCCATTCCTTTATAAAATCTATATTAAAAAACATAGTTCCTCTCCATCCTTTTATAAAATCTATATTAAATACACACAATTCCTCTCCATTCCTTTATAAAATCTATATTAAAAAACGTAGTTCCTCTCCATCCTTTTACAAAATCTACATTAAACACCCACAATTCCTCTCCATTACTTTAAAAAATCTATATTAAAAAAACACAGTTACCCTCCATCCTTTTATAAAATCTATATTAAACACACACAATTCCTCTCCATTCCTTTATAAAATCTATATTAAAAAAAACATAGTCCCCCTCCATCCTTTAATAAAATCTAAATTAAACACCCACAATTCCTCTCCATTCCTTTATAAATCCTATATTAAAAAAACATAGTTCCTCTTCATCCTTTTATAAAATCTATAGTAAACACACACAATTCCTCTCCAGTCCTTTATAAAATCTATATTAAAAAAACGTAGTTCCTCTCCATCCTTTTATAAAATCTGTATTATACACACATAATTCCTCTCCATTACTTTATAAAATCTATATTAAAAAAACACAGTTACCCTCCATCCATTTATAAAATATATATTAAACACACGCAATTCCTCTCCATCCCTGTAAAAAATCTATATTAAAAAACATAGTTCCTCTCCATCCTTTTATTAAATCGATATTAAACACACACAATTCCTCTCCATTACTTTATAAAATCTATATTAAATAATATAGTTTTTCTCCATTCTTTTATAAAATCTATATTAAACACACACAATTGCTCTTTATCCCTTTTTAAAATCTACATTAAACACACACAATTGTTCTTTATCCCTTTCTAAAAATCTATATTCAACAGAATACTTTCTCTCCATCCCTTTTTAAAGTCTATATTAAATACACACAATTGCTCTTTATTCCTTTTTAAAATCTATATTAAACACACATAATTCCTCTGCATCCCTTTATAAAGGCTATATTAAAGACACATAATTTCTCTCAATCCTTTTATAAAATCTGTATTAAACACACAGAATTCCTCTGCATTCCTTTATAAAATCCATATAAAAAACATAGTTCCTCTCCATCCTTTTATAAAATCTATATTAAACACACACAATTCCCCTCCATTCCTTTATAAAATCCATATTAAAAAAATATAGTTCCTCTCCATTCTTTAATAAAATCTATATTAAACACACACAATTCCTCTCCATTCCTTTATAAAATCTATATTAAAACATAGTTCTTCTTCATCCTTTTATAATATATATATATATATATATATATATTAACACAACTCCTCTCCATTCCATTATAGAATCTATATTAAAAAACATAATTCCTCTCCATCCTTTTATAAAATCTGTATTAAAGAGACAGAATTCCTTTGCATTCCTACATAAAATCTATATTAAAGAAACATAGTTCCTCTCCATCCTTTTATAAAATCTGTATTAAACACACACAATTCCTCTCCGTTCCTTTATAAAGTCTATATTAAAAAACATAGTTCTTATCCATCCTTTATAAAATCTATATTAGAAAAACATAGCTCTTCTCTATCCTTTTATAAAATATATATTAAACACACACAATTTCTCTCCATTCCTTTATAAAATCTATATTAAAAAACATAGTTCCTCTCCATCCTTTTATAAAATCTATATTAAACAGAATAATTAATCTCCTTCGCTGTATAATATGACTATAAAACACGCAATTCCTCTGCATTCCTTTATAAAGTCTATATTAAAAAACATAGCTCTTATCCATCCTTTATAAAATCTATATTAGAAAAACATAGTTCCTCTCCATTCTTTTATAAAATATATATTAAACACACACAATTCCTCTCCATTCCTTTATAAAATCTATATTAAAAACATAGTTCCTCTCTATCCTTTTATAAAATGTATATTAAACACACACAATTCCTCTCCATTCCTTTATAAAATCTATATTAAAAAACATAGTTCCTCTCTATCCTTTTATAAAATATATATTAAACACACAGAATTCCTCTCTATTCCTTTATAAAATCTATATTAAAAACATAGTTCCTCTCCATCCTTTTATAAAATATATATTAAACACACACAATTCCTCTCCATTCCTTTATAAAATCTATATTAAAAACATAGTTCCTCTCTATCCTTTTATAAAATATATATTAAACACACACAATTCCTCTCCATTCCTTTATAAAATCTATATTAAAAAACATAATTCCTCTCTATCCTTTTATAAAATCGGTATTAAAGAGACAGAGTTCCTTTGCATTCCTACATAAAATCTATATTAAAGAAACATAGTTGCTCTCCATCCTTTTATAAAATCTGTATTAAACACACACAATTCCTCTCCGTTCCTTTATAAAGTCTATATTAAAAACATAGTTCTTATCCATCCTTTATAAAATCTATATTAGAAAAACATAGCTCCTCTCTATCCTTTTATAAAATATATATTAAACACACACAATTCCTCTCCATTCCTTTATAAAATCTATATTAAAAAACATAGTTCCTCTCCATCCTTTTATAAAATCTATATTAAACAGAATAATTAATCTCCTTCCCAGTATAAAATGACTATAAAACACGCAATTCCTGTCCATTCCTTTATAAAATCTATTTTAAAAAAACATAGATCCTCTCCATCCTTTTATAAAATCTATATTAAACACAATAATTAATCTCCTTCCCTGTATATAATCTATATTAAAAAAACATAGTTCCTCTGCATCCCTTTATAAAATCTATATTAAACACTATAATTAATCTCCTTCCCTTTATATAATCTATACTATAAAAACATAATTCCTCTGCCTCCCTTTATAAAATCTATATTAAACACAATAATTAATCTCCTCCCTGTATATAATCTATATTAAAAAACATAGTTCCTCTGCATCCCTTTATAAAATCTATATTAAACACTATAATTAATCTCCTTCCCGTTATATAATCTATACTAAAAAAACATAATTCCTCTGCCTCCCTTTATAAAATCTATATTAAACACAATAATTAATCTCCTTCCCTTTATATAATCTATACTAAAAAAACATAATTCCTCTGCCTCCCTTTATAAAATCTATATTAAACACAATAAATAATCTCCTTCCCTGTATAAAATGTATATAAAACACACACAATTCCTCTCAATTCCTTTATAAAATCTATATTAAAAAACATAGTTCCTCTGCATCCCTTTATAAAATCTATATTAAACACAATAATTAATCTGCTTCCCTTATACAAATTATACTAAACACACAGAATTCCTCTCCATTCTTTTACAAAATCTATTATAAAAGAACATAGTTCCTCTGCCTCCCTTTATAAAATCTATGTTATACACAATAAATAATCTCCTTCCCTGTATAAAATGTATGTAAAACACACACAATTCCTCTCAATTCCTTTATAAAATCTATATTAAAAAAAACATAGTTCCTCTGCATCCCTTTATAAAATCTATATTAAACACAATAATTAATCTGCTTCCCTTATACAATTTATACTAAACACACAGAATTCCTCTCCATTCCTTTATAAAATCTATTATAAAAGAACATAGTTCCTCTGCTTCCCTTTAAAAAATCTATATTAAACACAATAATTAATCTCCTTCCCTGTATAAAATCTATATTAAACAAACAGAATTCCTCTCCATTCCTTTATAAAATCCATACTAAAAAAACATAGTTCCCCTCCATCCCTTTATAAAATCTATATTAAACACAATAATTAATCTCCTTCCCTGTATAAAATCTATATTAAACAAACAGAATACCTCTCCATTCCTTTATAAAATCCATATTAAAAAAAACATAGTTCCCCTGCATCCCTTTATAAAATCTATATTAAACACATAATTTCTCTCTATCTCTTTTTAAAATCTATATTAAACACACAATTGCTCTTTATCCATTTTTGAAATCTATATAAAGCATACACAATTCCTCTCCATCCCTTTTTAAAATCTATATTAAACACACATAATTCCTCTCCATTCCTTTCTTAAATCTATATTAAACACACAATGTTTCTCCATTCCTTTATAAAACCTATATTAAACACACATAAGTTCTCTCCATCCCTTTTTAAAATCTATATTAAACACACAATTGCTCTTTATCCTTTTTAAAATCTATATTAAACACACACAATTGCTCTTTATTCCTTTTTAAAATCTATATTAAACACATAATCCCTCTCCATCCCTTTATAAAAGCTATATTAAGGACACATAATTTCTCTCAATCCCTTTATAAAATCTGTATTAAACACACAGAATTCCTCTGCATTCCTTTATAAAATCTATATTAAAAACACATAGTTCATCTCCATCGCTTTTTAAAATCTACATTATACACACACATTTCCTCTCCATTCCTTTATAAAATCTATATTTAAAAAACATAGTTTACAGACATCAAAATGGAAAACAGTAACACATGGAGTGCCCCAAGGTTCAGTCCTAGGACCTTTATTATTCTTGATCTACATAAATGACCTATCACTTTATATAAAGGATATTGCAAGTATAATTCTGTTTGCTGATGACACGAGTGTTCTGGTGACTAGTAAAAACTTGAATGAGTGTGTAATTAAATTGAATTATGTTTTGAACTGTATGTCACACTGGTTTAAAGCTAACAAATTGTCTGTAAATTTAGACAAAACAAAAGTTGTTAAATTTATAACCCATCAATCACTACACACTCCAATAGAAATTGGGATTAATGACATGTCACTAGAACAAATAGACAACATTAAATTTCTGGGCCTCCAAGTAGACAGATATTTAGATTGGAAAGTTCACATTAGGTATATCATACCCAAACTCAGTTCTGCATGTTATGCTATCCGAGCATTGGTAAATGTCAGTTCTATAGATACACTTAAATTAGTATACTATGCATATTTTAACTCTATCATTGAATATGGAATATTATTTTGGGGAAATTCGGTAGAAAGTCAACGAATATTCCTCATGCAAAAGAAGGTTATAAGAATCATTTCCAGTACTCATAGCAGACACTCTTGCAAACATCTTTTTAGAAGACTAAAGTTATTAACCCTACCTTGCATGTATATATTTTCAATCTTAAAATTCTATGTATGCAATCGAACCACATTTATTACAAACATGGAAATTCATGAGATAAACACTAGACAAAAGGGTAACATCCATCGTCCCAGTACAAAGCTTTCTTGCTTCCAGAAAGGTGTATATTATGAGACCATAAAAATATTTAATACTCTCCCTAATGATCTTAAGAGAAAAGTTGACAACTTCAATGTCTTTAAAACTGCTGTTAAAGAGTACCTATGCTCAAAAGCATATTATTCTGTACAAGATTATCTTAATGACAAATTATCCTACTGATAATACTTATATAGCTCTGTAAGTAGTATTAGTAAATATTAATGACAATTGCCAGTCATATTTGATATCTGCTCTAGAATTAATGAAGCTATTTAAATGTATGTATATTAAGAACTGATAGTAAATGCTATGCATTACACATCAAATAGAACAAAATGATCAGACTAACAAAGGTAAAATCCTAGTGAATGTTAAAATAACTGTTCTTGCCTATACGTATGTTAACCTTATAACAGTAAGGAGGTATACAACTCTGTAATAAGTTACACTTGGTTTGTTTCATTTTGTATATAATATGTCCTTATTTTATTTTAAATGTTCTGTATACTATGTAATATTTATGTATATATGTAACTTTATTGTACATTTCCATAACACGCATATAGTATTTGTATTTTATTTCAAATGTTCCATATTCTATGTAATATTTATGTTTATATATAATTTTTGTACATTTCCTTGACATGTTCTATGTTCACAAGTCTTTATGGCTGCTAGTGAACTCACAGAATACAATCTAATCTAAATCTAAATCTAAATCCTCTCCATCCTTTTATAAAATATATATTAAACATACGCAATTCCTCTCCATCCCTGTAAAAAATCTATATTAAAAATCATAGTTCCTCTCCATTGTTTTATAAAATCTATATTAAATACACACAATTCCTCTCCATTCCTTTATAAAATCTATATTAAAAAAACATAGTTCCTCTCCATCCTTTTATAAAATATATATTAAACATACGCAATTCCTCTCCATCCCTGTAAAAAATCGATATTAAAAATCATAGTTCCTCTCCATCCTTTTATAAAATCTATATTAAATACACACAATTCCTCTCCATCCTTTTATAAAATCTGTATTAAACACACACAATGCCTCTCCATTCCTTTATAAAATCTATATTAAAAAACATAGTTCCTCTCCAACATTTTATAAAATATATATTAAACACACGCAATTCCTCTCCATCCCTGTAAAAAATCTATATTAAAAATCATAGTTCCTCTCCATCCTTTTATAAAATCTATATTAAACACACACAATTCCTCTCAATTCCTTTGTAAAATCTATATTAAAAAAAACATAGTCCCCCTCCATCCTTTTATAAAATTTAAATTAAACACCCACAATTCCTCTCCATTCCTTTATAAATCCTATATTAAAAAAACATAGTTCCTCTTCATCATTTTATAAAATCTATAGTACACACACAATTCCTCTCCAGTCCTTTATAAAATCTATATTAAAAAAACGTAGTTCCTCTCCATCCTTTTATAAAATCTGTATTATACACACACAATTCCTCTCCATTACTTTATAAAATCTATATTAAAAAAACACAGTTACCCTCCATCCTTTTATAAAATATATATTAAACACACGCAATTCCTCTCCATCCCTGTAAAAAATCTATATTAAAAAACATAGTTTCTCTCCATCCTTTTATTAAATCGATATTAAACACACACAATTCCTCTCCATTCCTTTATAAAATCTATATTAAATAATATAGTTTTTCTCCATTCTTTTATAAAATCTATATTAAACACACACAATTGCTCTTTATCCCTTTTTAAAATCTACATTAAACACACACAAATGCTCTTTATCCCTTTATAAAATCTATATTCAACAGAATACTTTCTCTCCATCCCTTTTTAAAGTCTATATTAAATACACACAATTGCTCTATTCCTTTTTAAAATCTATATTAAACACACATAATTCCTCTGCATCCCATTATAAAGGCTATATTAAAGACACATAATTTCTCTCAATCCCTTTATAAAATCTGTATTAAACACACAGAATTCCTCTGCATTCCTTTATAAAATCCATATAAAAAACATAGTTCCTCTCCATCCTTTTATAAAATCTATATTAAACACACACAATTCCCCTCCATTCCATTATAAAATCTATATTAAAAAAATATAGTTCCTCTCCATTCTTTAATAAAATCTATATTAAACACACACAATTCCTCTCCAATCCTTTATAAAATCGATATTAAAACATAGTTCTTCTCCATCCTTTTATAATATATATATATATATATATATTAACACAACTCCTCTCCATTACATTATAGAATCTATATTAAAAAACATAATTCCTCTCCATCCTTTTATAAAATCTGTATTAAAGAGACAGAATTCCTTTGCATTCCTACATAAAATCTATATTAAAGAAACATAGTTCCTCTCCATCCTTTTATAAAATCTGTATTAAACACCCACAATTCCTCTCCATTCCTTTATAAAATCTATATTAAAAAACATAGTTCCTCTCCATCCTTTTATTAAATCGATATTAAACACACACAATTCCTCTCCATTCCTTTATAAAATCTATATTAAATAATATAGTTTTTCTCCATCCTTTTATAAAATCTATATTAAACACACACAATTGCGCTTTATCCCTTTTTAAAATCTACATTAAACACACACAATTGCTCTTTATCCATTTATAAAATCTATATTCAACAGAATACTTTCTCTCCATCCCTTTTTAAAGTCTATATTAAATACACACAATTGCTCTTTATTCCTTTTTAAAATCTATATTAAACACACATAATCCCTGTCCATCCCTTTATAAAAGCTATATTAAAGACACATAATTTCTGTCAATCCCTTTATAAAATCTGTATTAAACACACAGAATTCCTCTCCATTCCTTTATAAAATCTATATTAAAAAACATAGTTCCTCTCCATCCTTTTACAAAATCTACATTAAGCACCCACAATTCCTCTCCATTACTTTATAAAATCTATATTAAAAAAACACAGTTACCCTCCATCCCTTTATAAAATATATATTAAAAACACGAAATTCCTCTCTATCCCTGTAAAAAATCTATATTAAAAATTATAGTTCCTCTTCATCCTTTTATAAAATCTATAGTAAATACACACAATTCCTCTCCATTCCTTTATAAAATCTATATTAAAAAAACGTAGTTCCTCTCCATCCTTTTATAAAATCTAAATTAAACACCCACAATTCCTCTCCATTCCTTTATAAAATCTATATTAAAAAAACATAGTTCCTCTTCATCCTTTTATAAAATCTATATTAAACACACACAATTCCTCTCCATTCCTTTATAAAATCTATATTAAAAAACATAGTTCCTATCCATCCTTTTACAAAATCTATATTAAACACACACAATTCCTCTCCATTCCTTTAAAAAATCTATATTAAAAACATAATTCCTCTCCATCCTTTTATAAAATCTGTATCAAACAGACGGAATTCCTCTGCATTCTTATATAAAATCTATATTAAAGAAACATAGTTCCTCTCCATCCTTTTATAAAATCTATATTAATTACACACAATTCCTCTCCACTCCTTTATAAAATCTATATTAAAAAAACATAGTTCCTCTCCATACTTTTATAAAATCTATATTTAACACAATAATTAATCTCCTTCCCTTTATAAAATCAATATAAAACACGCAATTGCTCTCCAATCCTTTATAAAATCTGTATTAAACACAGTAATTAATCTCCTTCCCTGTATAAAATCTATATTGAACGCAATAATTAATCTCCTTCCCTTTATAAAATCTATATAAAACACACAAAATTCCTCTTCATTCCTTTATAAAATCTATATTAAAAAAACATAGTTCCTTAGCAACCCTTTACAAAATCTATATTAAACACAATAATTAATCTCCTTTCCTTATACAATCTATATTAAACACACAGAATTCCTCTGCATTCTTTTATAAAATCTACATTAAAAAACGTAATTCGTCTGCATCCCTTTCTAAAATCTATACCAAACACAATAATTAATCTCCTTCCCTGTATAAAATCTATATTAAAAAACACAATACCTGTGCATACCTTTATAAAATCTATATTAAACACAATAATTAATCTCCTTCCCTGTATAAAGTCTATATAAAACACACACAATTCCTCTCCATTCCTTTATAAAATCCATATTAAAAACAGTTCCCATGCATCCCTTTATAAAATCTATATTAAGCACAATAATTAATCTCCTTCCCTGTATAAAATCTATATTAAACAAACGGAATTCCTCTCCATTCCTTTATAAAAGCTATATTAAACAAACATTGTTCCTCTGCATCCCTTTATAAATTCTATATTAAACACAATAAGTAGTCTCCTCCCCTGTATAAAATCTATATTAAACACACATAATTTCTCTTCATCCGTTTTTAAAATCTAAATTAAACACACACAATTCCTCTCCATTCCTTTATAAAATCTATATTCAACACACATAATTTCTCTTCATCGCTTTTTAAAATCTATATTAAACACACACAATTGCTCTTTATCCCTTTATAAAATCTATATTAAACACAATAATTAATCTCCTTCCCTGTATATAATCTATATTAAAAACACATAATTCCTCTGCATCCCTTTATAAAATCTATATTAAACACAATAATTAATCTCCTTCCCTTATAAAATTTATATTAAACACACAGAATTCCTCTGCATTCCTTTATAAAATCTATATTAAAAAAACATAGTTTGTCTGAATCCCTTTATAAAATCTATATTGAACACAATAATTAATCTCCTTACCTGTATAAAATCTATATTAAAAAAACATATATCCTCTGTACCCCTTTATAAAATCTATATTAAACACAATAACTAATCTCCTTACCTGTATAAAATCTATATAAAACACACACAATTCCTCTCCATTCCTTTATAAAATCTATATTAAAAAAACATAGTCGCCCTCCATCCTTTTATAAAATCTATATTAAACACTCACAATTCCTCTCCATTCCTTTATAAAATCTATATTAAAAAAACATAGTTCCTCTCCATCCTTTTATAAAATATATATTAAACATACGCAATTCCTCTCCATCCCTGTAAAAAATCGATATTAAAAATCATAGTTCCTCTCCATCCTTTTATAAAATCTATATTAAATACACACAATTCCTCTCCATCCTTTTATAAAATCTGTATTAAACACACACAATGCCTCTCCATTCCTTTATAAAATCTATATTAAAAAACATAGTTCCTCTCCAACCTTTTATAAAATATATATTAAACACACGCAATTCCTCTCCATCCCTGTAAAAAATCTATATTAAAAATCATAGTTCCTCTCCATCCTTTTATAAAATCTATATTAAACACACACAATTCCTCTCAATTCCTTTGTAAAATCTATATTAAAAAAAACATAGTCCCCCTCCATCCTTTTATAAAATTTAAATTAAACACCCACAATTCCTCTCCATTCCTTTATAAATCCTATATTAAAAAAACATAGTTCCTCTTCATCATTTTATAAAATCTATAGTACACACACAATTCCTCTCCAGTCCTTTATAAAATCTATATTAAAAAAACGTAGTTCCTCTCCATCCTTTTATAAAATCTGTATTATACACACACAATTCCTCTCCATTACTTTATAAAATCTATATTAAAAAAACACAGTTACCCTCCATCCTTTTATAAAATATATATTAAACACACGCAATTCCTCTCCATCCCTGTAAAAAATCTATATTAAAAAACATAGTTTCTCTCCATCCTTTTATTAAATCGATATTAAACACACACAATTCCTCTCCATTCCTTTATAAAATCTATATTAAATAATATAGTTTTTCTCCATTCTTTTATAAAATCTATATTAAACACACACAATTGCTCTTTATCCCTTTTTAAAATCTACATTAAACACACACAAATGCTCTTTATCCCTTTATAAAATCTATATTCAACAGAATACTTTCTCTCCATCCCTTTTTAAAGTCTATATTAAATACACACAATTGCTCTTTATTCCTTTTTAAAATCTATATTAAACACACATAATTCCTCTGCATCCCATTATAAAGGCTATATTAAAAACACATAATTTCTCTCAATCCCTTTATAAAATCTGTATTAAACACACAGAATTCCTCTGCATTCCTTTATAAAATCCATATAAAAAACATAGTTCCTCTCCATCCTTTTATAAAATCTATATTAAACACACACAATTCCCCTCCATTCCATTATAAAATCTATATTAAAAAAATATAGTTCCTCTCCATTCTTTAATAAAATCTATATTAAACACACACAATTCCTCTCCAATCCTTTATAAAATCGATATTAAAACATAGTTCTTCTCCATCCTTTTATAATATATATATATATATATATATATATATATATATATATATATATATTAACACAACTCCTCTCCATTACATTATAGAATCTATATTAAAAAACATAATTCCTCTCCATCCTTTTATAAAATCTGTATTAAAGAGACAGAATTCCTTTGCATTCCTACATAAAATCTATATTAAAGAAACATAGTTCCTCTCCATCCTTTTATAAAATCTGTATTAAACACCCACAATTCCTCTCCATTCCTTTATAAAATCTATATTAAAATACATAGTTCCTCTCCATCCTTTTATTAAATCGATATTAAACACACACAATTCCTCTCCATTCCTTTATAAAATCTATATTAAATAATATAGTTTTTCTCCATCCTTTTATAAAATCTATATTAAACACACACAATTGCGCTTTATCCCTTTTTAAAATCTACATTAAACACACACAATTGCTCTTTATCCATTTATAAAATCTATATTCAACAGAATACTTTCTCTCCATCCCTTTTTAAAGTCTATATTAAATACACACAATTGCTCTTTATTCCTTTTTAAAATCTATATTAAACACACATAATCCCTGTCCATCCCTTTATAAAAGCTATATTAAAGACACATAATTTCTGTCAATCCCTTTATAAAATCTGTATTAAACACACAGAATTCCTCTCCATTCCTTTATAAAATCTATATTAAAAAACATAGTTCCTCTCCATCCTTTTACAAAATCTACATTAAGCACCCACAATTCCTCTCCATTACTTTATAAAATCTATATTAAAAAAACACAGTTACCCTCCATCCCTTTATAAAATATATATTAAAAACACGAAATTCCTCTCTATCCCTGTAAAAAATCTATATTAAAAATTATAGTTCCTCTTCATCCTTTTATAAAATCTATAGTAAATACACACAATTCCTCTCCATTCCTTTATAAAATCTATATTAAAAAAACGTAGTTCCTCTCCATCCTTTTATAAAATCTAAATTAAACACCCACAATTCCTCTCCATTCCTTTATAAAATCTATATTAAAAAAACATAGTTCCTCTTCATCCTTTTATAAAATCTATATTAAACACACACAATTCCTCTCCATTCCTTTATAAAATCTATATTAAAAAACATAGTTCCTATCCATCCTTTTACAAAATCTATATTAAACACACACAATTCCTCTCCATTCCTTTAAAAAATCTATATTAAAAACATAATTCCTCTCCATCCTTTTATAAAATCTGTATCAAACAGACGGAATTCCTCTGCATTCTTATATAAAATCTATATTAAAGAAACATAGTTCCTCTCCATCCTTTTATAAAATCTATATTAATTACACACAATTCCTCTCCACTCCTTTATAAAATCTATATTAAAAAAACATAGTTCCTCTCCATACTTTTATAAAATCTATATTTAACACAATAATTAATCTCCTTCCCTTTATAAAATCAATATAAAACACGCAATTGCTCTCCAATCCTTTATAAAATCTGTATTAAACACAGTAATTAATCTCCTTCCCTGTATAAAATCTATATTGAACGCAATAATTAATCTCCTTCCCTTTATAAAATCTATATAAAACACACAAAATTCCTCTTCATTCCTTTATAAAATCTATATTAAAAAAACATAGTTCCTTAGCAACCCTTTACAAAATCTATATTAAACACAATAATTAATCTCCTTTCCTTATACAATCTATATTAAACACACAGAATTCCTCTGCATTCTTTTATAAAATCTACATTAAAAAACGTAATTCGTCTGCATCCCTTTCTAAAATCTATACCAAACACAATAATTAATCTCCTTCCCTGTATAAAATCTATATTAAAAAACACAATACCTGTGCATACCTTTATAAAATCTATATTAAACACAATAATTAATCTCCTTCCCTGTATAAAGTCTATATAAAACACACACAATTCCTCTCCATTCCTTTATAAAATCCATATTAAAAACAGTTCCCATGCATCCCTTTATAAAATCTATATTAAGCACAATAATTAATCTCCTTCCCTGTATAAAATCTATATTAAACAAACGGAATTCCTCTCCATTCCTTTATAAAAGCTATATTAAACAAACATTGTTCCTCTGCATCCCTTTATAAATTCTATATTAAACACAATAAGTAGTCTCCTCCCCTGTATAAAATCTATATTAAACACACATAATTTCTCTTCATCCGTTTTTAAAATCTAAATTAAACACACACAATTCCTCTCCATTCCTTTATAAAATCTATATTCAACACACATAATTTCTCTTCATCGCTTTTTAAAATCTATATTAAACACACACAATTGCTCTTTATCCCTTTATAAAATCTATATTAAACACAATAATTAATCTCCTTCCCTGTATATAATCTATATTAAAAACACATAATTCCTCTGCATCCCTTTATAAAATCTATATTAAACACAATAATTAATCTCCTTCCCTTATAAAATTTATATTAAACACACAGAATTCCTCTGCATTCCTTTATAAAATCTATATTAAAAAAACATAGTTTGTCTGAATCCCTTTATAAAATCTATATTGAACACAATAATTAATCTCCTTACCTGTATAAAATCTATATTAAAAAAACATATATCCTCTGTACCCCTTTATAAAATCTATATTAAACACAATAACTAATCTCCTTACCTGTATAAAATCTATATAAAACACACACAATTCCTCTCCATTCCTTTATAAAATCTATATTAAAAAAACATAGTCGCCCTCCATCCTTTTATAAAATCTATATTAAACACTCACAATTCCTCTCCATTCCTTTATAAAATCTATATTAAAAAAACATAGTTCCTCTCCATCCTTTTATAAAATATATATTAAACATACGCAATTCCTCTCCATCCCTGTAAAAAATCGATATTAAAAATCATAGTTCCTCTCCATCCTTTTATAAAATCTATATTAAATACACACAATTCCTCTCCATCCTTTTATAAAATCTGTATTAAACACACACAATGCCTCTCCATTCCTTTATAAAATCTATATTAAAAAACATAGTTCCTCTCCAACCTTTTATAAAATATATATTAAACACACGCAATTCCTCTCCATCCCTGTAAAAAATCTATATTAAAAATCATAGTTCCTCTCCATCCTTTTATAAAATCTATATTAAACACACACAATTCCTCTCAATTCCTTTGTAAAATCTATATTAAAAAAAACATAGTCCCCCTCCATCCTTTTATAAAATTTAAATTAAACACCCACAATTCCTCTCCATTCCTTTATAAATCCTATATTAAAAAAACATAGTTCCTCTTCATCATTTTATAAAATCTATAGTACACACACAATTCCTCTCCAGTCCTTTATAAAATCTATATTAAAAAAACGTAGTTCCTCTCCATCCTTTTATAAAATCTGTATTATACACACACAATTCCTCTCCATTACTTTATAAAATCTATATTAAAAAAACACAGTTACCCTCCATCCTTTTATAAAATATATATTAAACACACGCAATTCCTCTCCATCCCTGTAAAAAATCTATATTAAAAAACATAGTTTCTCTCCATCCTTTTATTAAATCGATATTAAACACACACAATTCCTCTCCATTCCTTTATAAAATCTATATTAAATAATATAGTTTTTCTCCATTCTTTTATAAAATCTATATTAAACACACACAATTGCTCTTTATCCCTTTTTAAAATCTACATTAAACACACACAAATGCTCTTTATCCCTTTATAAAATCTATATTCAACAGAATACTTTCTCTCCATCCCTTTTTAAAGTCTATATTAAATACACACAATTGCTCTTTATTCCTTTTTAAAATCTATATTAAACACACATAATTCCTCTGCATCCCATTATAAAGGCTATATTAAAGACACATAATTTCTCTCAATCCCTTTATAAAATCTGTATTAAACACACAGAATTCCTCTGCATTCCTTTATAAAATCCATATAAAAAACATAGTTCCTCTCCATCCTTTTATAAAATCTATATTAAACACACACAATTCCCCTCCATTCCATTATAAAATCTATATTAAAAAAATATAGTTCCTCTCCATTCTTTAATAAAATCTATATTAAACACACACAATTCCTCTCCAATCCTTTATAAAATCGATATTAAAACATAGTTCTTCTCCATCCTTTTATAATATATATATATATATTAACACAACTCCTCTCCATTACATTATAGAATCTATATTAAAAAACATAATTCCTCTCCATCCTTTTATAAAATCTGTATTAAAGAGACAGAATTCCTTTGCATTCCTACATAAAATCTATATTAAAGAAACATAGTTCCTCTCCATCCTTTTATAAAATCTGTATTAAACACCCACAATTCCTCTCCATTCCTTTATAAAATCTATATTAAAAAACATAGTTCCTCTCCATCCTTTTATTAAATCGATATTAAACACACACAATTCCTCTCCATTCCTTTATAAAATCTATATTAAATAATATAGTTTTTCTCCATCCTTTTATAAAATCTATATTAAACACACACAATTGCGCTTTATCCCTTTTTAAAATCTACATTAAACACACACAATTGCTCTTTATCCATTTATAAAATCTATATTCAACAGAATACTTTCTCTCCATCCCTTTTTAAAGTCTATATTAAATACACACAATTGCTCTTTATTCCTTTTTAAAATCTATATTAAACACACATAATCCCTGTCCATCCCTTTATAAAAGCTATATTAAAGACACATAATTTCTGTCAATCCCTTTATAAAATCTGTATTAAACACACAGAATTCCTCTCCATTCCTTTATAAAATCTATATTAAAAAACATAGTTCCTCTCCATCCTTTTACAAAATCTACATTAAGCACCCACAATTCCTCTCCATTACTTTATAAAATCTATATTAAAAAAACACAGTTACCCTCCATCCCTTTATAAAATATATATTAAAAACACGAAATTCCTCTCTATCCCTGTAAAAAATCTATATTAAAAATTATAGTTCCTCTTCATCCTTTTATAAAATCTATAGTAAATACACACAATTCCTCTCCATTCCTTTATAAAATCTATATTAAAAAAACGTAGTTCCTCTCCATCCTTTTATAAAATCTAAATTAAACACCCACAATTCCTCTCCATTCCTTTATAAAATCTATATTAAAAAAACATAGTTCCTCTTCATCCTTTTATAAAATCTATATTAAACACACACAATTCCTCTCCATTCCTTTATAAAATCTATATTAAAAAACATAGTTCCTATCCATCCTTTTACAAAATCTATATTAAACACACACAATTCCTCTCCATTCCTTTAAAAAATCTATATTAAAAACATAATTCCTCTCCATCCTTTTATAAAATCTGTATCAAACAGACGGAATTCCTCTGCATTCTTATATAAAATCTATATTAAAGAAACATAGTTCCTCTCCATCCTTTTATAAAATCTATATTAATTACACACAATTCCTCTCCACTCCTTTATAAAATCTATATTAAAAAAACATAGTTCCTCTCCATACTTTTATAAAATCTATATTTAACACAATAATTAATCTCCTTCCCTTTATAAAATCAATATAAAACACGCAATTGCTCTCCAATCCTTTATAAAATCTGTATTAAACACAGTAATTAATCTCCTTCCCTGTATAAAATCTATATTGAACGCAATAATTAATCTCCTTCCCTTTATAAAATCTATATAAAACACACAAAATTCCTCTTCATTCCTTTATAAAATCTATATTAAAAAAACATAGTTCCTTAGCAACCCTTTACAAAATCTATATTAAACACAATAATTAATCTCCTTTCCTTATACAATCTATATTAAACACACAGAATTCCTCTGCATTCTTTTATAAAATCTACATTAAAAAACGTAATTCGTCTGCATCCCTTTCTAAAATCTATACCAAACACAATAATTAATCTCCTTCCCTGTATAAAATCTATATTAAAAAACACAATACCTGTGCATACCTTTATAAAATCTATATTAAACACAATAATTAATCTCCTTCCCTGTATAAAGTCTATATAAAACACACACAATTCCTCTCCATTCCTTTATAAAATCCATATTAAAAACAGTTCCCATGCATCCCTTTATAAAATCTATATTAAGCACAATAATTAATCTCCTTCCCTGTATAAAATCTATATTAAACAAACGGAATTCCTCTCCATTCCTTTATAAAAGCTATATTAAACAAACATTGTTCCTCTGCATCCCTTTATAAATTCTATATTAAACACAATAAGTAGTCTCCTCCCCTGTATAAAATCTATATTAAACACACATAATTTCTCTTCATCCGTTTTTAAAATCTAAATTAAACACACACAATTCCTCTCCATTCCTTTATAAAATCTATATTCAACACACATAATTTCTCTTCATCGCTTTTTAAAATCTATATTAAACACACACAATTGCTCTTTATCCCTTTATAAAATCTATATTAAACACAATAATTAATCTCCTTCCCTGTATATAATCTATATTAAAAACACATAATTCCTCTGCATCCCTTTATAAAATCTATATTAAACACAATAATTAATCTCCTTCCCTTATAAAATTTATATTAAACACACAGAATTCCTCTGCATTCCTTTATAAAATCTATATTAAAAAAACATAGTTTGTCTGAATCCCTTTATAAAATCTATATTGAACACAATAATTAATCTCCTTACCTGTATAAAATCTATATTAAAAAAACATATATCCTCTGTACCCCTTTATAAAATCTATATTAAACACAATAACTAATCTCCTTACCTGTATAAAATCTATATAAAACACACACAATTCCTCTCCATTCCTTTATAAAATCTATATTAAAAAAACATAGTCGCCCTCCATCCTTTTATAAAATCTATATTAAACACTCACAATTCCTCTCCATTCCTTTATAAAATCTATATTAAAAAAACATAGTTCCTCTCCATCCTTTTATAAAATATATATTAAACATACGCAATTCCTCTCCATCCCTGTAAAAAATCGATATTAAAAATCATAGTTCCTCTCCATCCTTTTATAAAATCTATATTAAATACACACAATTCCTCTCCATCCTTTTATAAAATCTGTATTAAACACACACAATGCCTCTCCATTCCTTTATAAAATCTATATTAAAAAACATAGTTCCTCTCCAACCTTTTATAAAATATATATTAAACACACGCAATTCCTCTCCATCCCTGTAAAAAATCTATATTAAAAATCATAGTTCCTCTCCATCCTTTTATAAAATCTATATTAAACACACACAATTCCTCTCAATTCCTTTGTAAAATCTATATTAAAAAAAACATAGTCCCCCTCCATCCTTTTATAAAATTTAAATTAAACACCCACAATTCCTCTCCATTCCTTTATAAATCCTATATTAAAAAAACATAGTTCCTCTTCATCATTTTATAAAATCTATAGTACACACACAATTCCTCTCCAGTCCTTTATAAAATCTATATTAAAAAAACGTAGTTCCTCTCCATCCTTTTATAAAATCTGTATTATACACACACAATTCCTCTCCATTACTTTATAAAATCTATATTAAAAAAACACAGTTACCCTCCATCCTTTTATAAAATATATATTAAACACACGCAATTCCTCTCCATCCCTGTAAAAAATCTATATTAAAAAACATAGTTTCTCTCCATCCTTTTATTAAATCGATATTAAACACACACAATTCCTCTCCATTCCTTTATAAAATCTATATTAAATAATATAGTTTTTCTCCATTCTTTTATAAAATCTATATTAAACACACACAATTGCTCTTTATCCCTTTTTAAAATCTACATTAAACACACACAAATGCTCTTTATCCCTTTATAAAATCTATATTCAACAGAATACTTTCTCTCCATCCCTTTTTAAAGTCTATATTAAATACACACAATTGCTCTTTATTCCTTTTTAAAATCTATATTAAACACACATAATTCCTCTGCATCCCATTATAAAGGCTATATTAAAGACACATAATTTCTCTCAATCCCTTTATAAAATCTGTATTAAACACACAGAATTCCTCTGCATTCCTTTATAAAATCCATATAAAAAACATAGTTCCTCTCCATCCTTTTATAAAATCTATATTAAACACACACAATTCCCCTCCATTCCATTATAAAATCTATATTAAAAAAATATAGTTCCTCTCCATTCTTTAATAAAATCTATATTAAACACACACAATTCCTCTCCAATCCTTTATAAAATCGATATTAAAACATAGTTCTTCTCCATCCTTTTATAATATATATATATATATATATATATATATATATTAACACAACTCCTCTCCATTACATTATAGAATCTATATTAAAAAACATAATTCCTCTCCATCCTTTTATAAAATCTGTATTAAAGAGACAGAATTCCTTTGCATTCCTACATAAAATCTATATTAAAGAAACATAGTTCCTCTCCATCCTTTTATAAAATCTGTATTAAACACCCACAATTCCTCTCCATTCCTTTATAAAATCTATATTAAAATACATAGTTCCTCTCCATCCTTTTATTAAATCGATATTAAACACACACAATTCCTCTCCATTCCTTTATAAAATCTATATTAAATAATATAGTTTTTCTCCATCCTTTTATAAAATCTATATTAAACACACACAATTGCGCTTTATCCCTTTTTAAAATCTACATTAAACACACACAATTGCTCTTTATCCATTTATAAAATCTATATTCAACAGAATACTTTCTCTCCATCCCTTTTTAAAGTCTATATTAAATACACACAATTGCTCTTTATTCCTTTTTAAAATCTATATTAAACACACATAATCCCTGTCCATCCCTTTATAAAAGCTATATTAAAGACACATAATTTCTGTCAATCCCTTTATAAAATCTGTATTAAACACACAGAATTCCTCTCCATTCCTTTATAAAATCTATATTAAAAAACATAGTTCCTCTCCATCCTTTTACAAAATCTACATTAAGCACCCACAATTCCTCTCCATTACTTTATAAAATCTATATTAAAAAAACACAGTTACCCTCCATCCCTTTATAAAATATATATTAAAAACACGAAATTCCTCTCTATCCCTGTAAAAAATCTATATTAAAAATTATAGTTCCTCTTCATCCTTTTATAAAATCTATAGTAAATACACACAATTCCTCTCCATTCCTTTATAAAATCTATATTAAAAAAACGTAGTTCCTCTCCATCCTTTTATAAAATCTAAATTAAACACCCACAATTCCTCTCCATTCCTTTATAAAATCTATATTAAAAAAACATAGTTCCTCTTCATCCTTTTATAAAATCTATATTAAACACACACAATTCCTCTCCATTCCTTTATAAAATCTATATTAAAAAACATAGTTCCTATCCATCCTTTTACAAAATCTATATTAAACACACACAATTCCTCTCCATTCCTTTAAAAAATCTATATTAAAAACATAATTCCTCTCCATCCTTTTATAAAATCTGTATCAAACAGACGGAATTCCTCTGCATTCTTATATAAAATCTATATTAAAGAAACATAGTTCCTCTCCATCCTTTTATAAAATCTATATTAATTACACACAATTCCTCTCCACTCCTTTATAAAATCTATATTAAAAAAACATAGTTCCTCTCCATACTTTTATAAAATCTATATTTAACACAATAATTAATCTCCTTCCCTTTATAAAATCAATATAAAACACGCAATTGCTCTCCAATCCTTTATAAAATCTGTATTAAACACAGTAATTAATCTCCTTCCCTGTATAAAATCTATATTGAACGCAATAATTAATCTCCTTCCCTTTATAAAATCTATATAAAACACACAAAATTCCTCTTCATTCCTTTATAAAATCTATATTAAAAAAACATAGTTCCTTAGCAACCCTTTACAAAATCTATATTAAACACAATAATTAATCTCCTTTCCTTATACAATCTATATTAAACACACAGAATTCCTCTGCATTCTTTTATAAAATCTACATTAAAAAACGTAATTCGTCTGCATCCCTTTCTAAAATCTATACCAAACACAATAATTAATCTCCTTCCCTGTATAAAATCTATATTAAAAAACACAATACCTGTGCATACCTTTATAAAATCTATATTAAACACAATAATTAATCTCCTTCCCTGTATAAAGTCTATATAAAACACACACAATTCCTCTCCATTCCTTTATAAAATCCATATTAAAAACAGTTCCCATGCATCCCTTTATAAAATCTATATTAAGCACAATAATTAATCTCCTTCCCTGTATAAAATCTATATTAAACAAACGGAATTCCTCTCCATTCCTTTATAAAAGCTATATTAAACAAACATTGTTCCTCTGCATCCCTTTATAAATTCTATATTAAACACAATAAGTAGTCTCCTCCCCTGTATAAAATCTATATTAAACACACATAATTTCTCTTCATCCGTTTTTAAAATCTAAATTAAACACACACAATTCCTCTCCATTCCTTTATAAAATCTATATTCAACACACATAATTTCTCTTCATCGCTTTTTAAAATCTATATTAAACACACACAATTGCTCTTTATCCCTTTATAAAATCTATATTAAACACAATAATTAATCTCCTTCCCTGTATATAATCTATATTAAAAACACATAATTCCTCTGCATCCCTTTATAAAATCTATATTAAACACAATAATTAATCTCCTTCCCTTATAAAATTTATATTAAACACACAGAATTCCTCTGCATTCCTTTATAAAATCTATATTAAAAAAACATAGTTTGTCTGAATCCCTTTATAAAATCTATATTGAACACAATAATTAATCTCCTTACCTGTATAAAATCTATATTAAAAAAACATATATCCTCTGTACCCCTTTATAAAATCTATATTAAACACAATAACTAATCTCCTTACCTGTATAAAATCTATATAAAACACACACAATTCCTCTCCATTCCTTTATAAAATCTATATTAAAAAAACATAGTCGCCCTCCATCCTTTTATAAAATCTATATTAAACACTCACAATTCCTCTCCATTCCTTTATAAAATCTATATTAAAAAAACATAGTTCCTCTCCATCCTTTTATAAAATATATATTAAACCTACGCAATTCCTCTCCATCCCTGTAAAAAATCGATATTAAAAATCATAGTTCCTCTCCATCCTTTTATAAAATCTATATTAAATACACACAATTCCTCTCCATCCTTTTATAAAATCTGTATTAAACACACACAATGCCTCTCCATTCCTTTATAAAATCTATATTAAAAAACATAGTTCCTCTCCAACCTTTTATAAAATATATATTAAACACACGCAATTCCTCTCCATCCCTGTAAAAAATCTATATTAAAAATCATAGTTCCTCTCCATCCTTTTATAAAATCTATATTAAACACACACAATTCCTCTCAATTCCTTTGTAAAATCTATATTAAAAAAAACATAGTCCCCCTCCATCCTTTTATAAAATTTAAATTAAACACCCACAATTCCTCTCCATTCCTTTATAAATCCTATATTAAAAAAACATAGTTCCTCTTCATCATTTTATAAAATCTATAGTACACACACAATTCCTCTCCAGTCCTTTATAAAATCTATATTAAAAAAACGTAGTTCCTCTCCATCCTTTTATAAAATCTGTATTATACACACACAATTCCTCTCCATTACTTTATAAAATCTATATTAAAAAAACACAGTTACCCTCCATCCTTTTATAAAATATATATTAAACACACGCAATTCCTCTCCATCCCTGTAAAAAATCTATATTAAAAAACATAGTTTCTCTCCATCCTTTTATTAAATCGATATTAAACACACACAATTCCTCTCCATTCCTTTATAAAATCTATATTAAATAATATAGTTTTTCTCCATTCTTTTATAAAATCTATATTAAACACACACAATTGCTCTTTATCCCTTTTTAAAATCTACATTAAACACACACAAATGCTCTTTATCCCTTTATAAAATCTATATTCAACAGAATACTTTCTCTCCATCCCTTTTTAAAGTCTATATTAAATACACACAATTGCTCTTTATTCCTTTTTAAAATCTATATTAAACACACATAATTCCTCTGCATCCCATTATAAAGGCTATATTAAAGACACATAATTTCTCTCAATCCCTTTATAAAATCTGTATTAAACACACAGAATTCCTCTGCATTCCTTTATAAAATCCATATAAAAAACATAGTTCCTCTCCATCCTTTTATAAAATCTATATTAAACACACACAATTCCCCTCCATTCCATTATAAAATCTATATTAAAAAAATATAGTTCCTCTCCATTCTTTAATAAAATCTATATTAAACACACACAATTCCTCTCCAATCCTTTATAAAATCGATATTAAAACATAGTTCTTCTCCATCCTTTTATAATATATATATATATATATATATATATATATATATATTAACACAACTCCTCTCCATTACATTATAGAATCTATATTAAAAAACAATTCCTCTCCATCCTTTTATAAAATCTGTATTAAAGAGACAGAATTCCTTTGCATTCCTACATAAAATCTATATTAAAGAAACATAGTTCCTCTCCATCCTTTTATAAAATCTGTATTAAACACCCACAATTCCTCTCCATTCCTTTATAAAATCTATATTAAAATACATAGTTCCTCTCCATCCTTTTATTAAATCGATATTAAACACACACAATTCCTCTCCATTCCTTTATAAAATCTATATTAAATAATATAGTTTTTCTCCATCCTTTTATAAAATCTATATTAAACACACACAATTGCGCTTTATCCCTTTTTAAAATCTACATTAAACACACACAATTGCTCTTTATCCATTTATAAAATCTATATTCAACAGAATACTTTCTCTCCATCCCTTTTTAAAGTCTATATTAAATACACACAATTGCTCTTTATTCCTTTTTAAAATCTATATTAAACACACATAATCCCTGTCCATCCCTTTATAAAAGCTATATTAAAGACACATAATTTCTGTCAATCCCTTTATAAAATCTGTATTAAACACACAGAATTCCTCTCCATTCCTTTATAAAATCTATATTAAAAAACATAGTTCCTCTCCATCCTTTTACAAAATCTACATTAAGCACCCACAATTCCTCTCCATTACTTTATAAAATCTATATTAAAAAAACACAGTTACCCTCCATCCCTTTATAAAATATATATTAAAAACACGAAATTCCTCTCTATCCCTGTAAAAAATCTATAGTAAATACACACAATTCCTCTCCATTCCTTTATAAAATCTATATTAAAAAAACGTAGTTCCTCTCCATCCTTTTATAAAATCTAAATTAAACACCCACAATTCCTCTCCATTCCTTTATAAAATCTATATTAAAAAAACATAGTTCCTCTTCATCCTTTTATAAAATCTATATTAAACACACACAATTCCTCTCCATTCCTTTATAAAATCTATATTAAAAAACATAGTTCCTCTCCATCCTTTTACAAAATCTATATTAAACACACACAATTCCTCTCCATTCCTTTAAAAAATCTATATTAAAAACATAATTCCTCTCCATCTTTTTATAAAATCTGTATCAAACAGACGGAATTCCTCTGCATTCTTATATAAAATCTATATTAAAGAAACATAGTTCCTCTCCATCCTTTTATAAAATCTATATTAAATACACACAATTCCTCTCCACTCCTTTATAAAATCTATATTAAAAAAACATAGTTCCTCTCCATACTTTTATAAAATCTATATCTAACACAATAATTAATCTCCTTCCCTTTATAAAATCAATATAAAGCACGCAATTGCTCTCCAATCCTTTATAAAATCTGTATTAAACACAGTAATTAATCTCCTTCCCTGTATAAAATCTATATTGAACGCAATAATTAATCTCCTTCCCTTTATAAAATCTATATAAAACACACAAAATTCCTCTTCATTCCTTTATAAAATCTATATTAAAAAAACATAGTTCCTTAGCAACCCTTTACAAAATCTATATTAAACACAATAATTAATCTCCTTTCCTTATACAATCTATATTAAACACACAGAATTCCTCTGCATTCCTTTATAAAATCTACATTAAAAAACGTAATTCGTCTGCATCCCTTTCTAAAATCTATACCAAACACAATAATTAATCTCCTTCCCTGTATAAAATCTATATTAAAAAACATAATACCTGTGCATACCTTTATAAAATCTATATTAAACACAATAATTAATCTCCTTCCCTGTATAAAGTCTATATAAAACACACACAATTCCTCTCCATTCCTTTATAAAATCCATATTAAAAACAGTTCCCATGCATCCCTTTATAAAATCTATATTAAGCACAATAATTAATCTCCTTCCCTGTATAAAATCTATATTAAACAGACGGAATTCCTCTCCATTCCTTTATAAAAGCTATATTAAACAAACATTGTTCCTCTGCATCCCTTTATAAATTCTATATTAAACACAATAAGTAGTCTCCTTCCCTGTATAAAATCTATATTAAACACACATAATTTCTCTTCATCCGTTTTTAAAATCTAAATTAAACACACACAATTCCTCTCCATTCCTTTATAAAATCTATATTCAACACACATAATTTCTCTTCATCGCTTTTTAAAATCTATATTAAACACACACAATTGCTCTTTATCCCTTTATAAAATCTATATTAAACACAATAATTAATCTCCTTCCCTGTATATAATCTATATTAAAAACACATAATTCCTCTGCATCCCTTTATAAAATCTATATTAAACACAATAATTAATCTCCTTCCCTTATAAAATTTATATTAAACACACAGAATTCCTGTGCATTCCTTTATAAAATCTATATTAAAAAAACATAGTTTGTCTGAATCCCTTTATAAAATCTATATTGAACACAATAATTAATCTCCTTACCTGTATAAAATCTATATTAAAAAAACATATATCCTCTGTACCCCTTTATAAAATCTATATTAAACACAATAACTAATCTCCTTACCTGTATAAAATCTATATAAAACACACACAATTCCTCTCCATTCCTTTATAAAATCTATATTAAAAAAACATAGTCGCCCTCCATCCTTTTATAAAATCTATATTAAACACTCACAATTCCTCTCCATTCCTTTATAAAATCTATATTAAAAAAACATAGTTCCTCTCCATCCTTTTATAAAATATATATTAAACATACGCAATTCCTCTCCATCCCTGTAAAAAATCGATATTAAAAATCATAGTTCCTCTCCATCCTTTTATAAAATCTATATTAAATACACACAATTCCTCTCCATCCTTTTATAAAATCTGTATTAAACACACACAATGCCTCTCCATTCCTTTATAAAATCTATATTAAAAAACATAGTTCCTCTCCAACCTTTTATAAAATATATATTAAACACACGCAATTCCTCTCCATCCCTGTAAAAAATCTATATTAAAAATCATAGTTCCTCTCCATCCTTTTATAAAATCTATATTAAACACACACAATTCCTCTCAATTCCTTTGTAAAATCTATATTAAAAAAAACATAGTCCCCCTCCATCCTTTTATAAAATTTAAATTAAACACCCACAATTCCTCTCCATTCCTTTATAAATCCTATATTAAAAAAACATAGTTCCTCTTCATCATTATATAAAATCTATAGTACACACACAATTCCTCTCCAGTCCTTTATAAAATCTATATTAAAAAAACGTAGTTCCTCTCCATCCTTTTATAAATACTGTATTATACACACACAATTCCTCTCCATTACTTTATAAAATCTATATTAAAAAAACACAGTTACCCTCCATCCTTTTATAAAATATATATTAAACACACGCAATTCCTCTCCATCCCTGTAAAAAATCTATATTAAAAAACATAGTTTCTCTCCATCCTTTTATTAAATCGATATTAAACACACACAATTCCTCTCCATTCCTTTATAAAATCTATATTAAATAATATAGTTTTTCTCCATTCTTTTATAAAATCTATATTAAACACACACAATTGCTCTTTATCCCTTTTTAAAATCTACATTAAACACACACAAATGCTCTTTATCCCTTTATAAAATCTATATTCAACAGAATACTTTCTCTCCATCCCTTTTTAAAGTCTATATTAAATACACACAATTGCTCTTTATTCCTTTTTAAAATCTATATTAAACACACATAATTCCTCTGCATCCCATTATAAAGGCTATATTAAAGACACATAATTTCTCTCAATCCCTTTATAAAATCTGTATTAAACACACAGAATTCCTCTGCATTCCTTTATAAAATCCATATAAAAAACATAGTTCCTCTCCATCCTTTTATAAAATCTATATTAAACACACACAATTCCCCTCCATTCCATTATAAAATCTATATTAAAAAATATAGTTCCTCTCCATTCTTTAATAAAATCTATATTAAACACACACAATTCCTCTCCAATCCTTTATAAAATCGATATTAAAACATAGTTCTTCTCCATCCTTTTATAATATATATATATATATATATATATATATATATATATATTAACACAACTCCTCTCCATTACATTATAGAATCTATATTAAAAAACATAATTCCTCTCCATCCTTTTATAAAATCTGTATTAAAGAGACAGAATTCCGTTGCATTCCTACATAAAATCTATATTAAAGAAACATAGTTCCTCTCCATCCTTTTATAAAATCTGTATTAAACACCCACAATTCCTCTCCATTCCTTTATAAAATCTATATTAAAAAACATAGTTCCTCTCCATCCTTTTATTAAATCGATATTAAACACACACAATTCCTCTCCATTCCTTTATAAAATCTATATTAAATAATATAGTTTTTCTCCATCCTTTTATAAAATCTATATTAAACACACACAATTGCGCTTTATCCCTTTTTAAAATCTACATTAAACACACACAATTGCTCTTTATCCATTTATAAAATCTATATTCAACAGAATACTTTCTCTCCATCCCTTTTTAAAGTCTATATTAAATACACACAATTGCTCTTTATTCCTTTTTAAAATCTATATTAAACACACATAATCCCTGTCCATCCCTTTATAAAAGCTATATTAAAGACACATAATTTCTGTCAATCCCTTTATAAAATCTGTATTAAACACACAGAATTCCTCTCCATTCCTTTATAAAATCTATATTAAAAAACATAGTTCCTCTCCATCCTTTTACAAACTCTACATTAAGCACCCACAATTCCTCTCCATTACTTTATAAAATCTATATTAAAAAAACACAGTTACCCTCCATCCCTTTATAAAATATATATTAAAAACACGAAATTCCTCTCTATCCCTGTAAAAAATCTATATTAAAAATTATAGTTCCTCTTCATCCTTTTATAAAATCTATAGTAAATACACACAATTCCTCTCCATTCCTTTATAAAATCTATATTAAAAAAACGTAGTTCCTCTCCATCCTTTTATAAAATCTAAATTAAACACCCACAATTCCTCTCCATTCCTTTATAAAATCTATATTAAAAAAACATAGTTCCTCTTCATCCTTTTATAAAATCTATATTAAACACACACAATTCCTCTCCATTCCTTTATAAAATCTATATTAAAAACATAGTTCCTCTCCATCCTTTTACAAAATCTATATTAAACACACACAATTCCTCTCCATTCCTTTAAAAAATCTATATTAAAAACATAATTCCTCTCCATCCTTTTATAAAATCTGTATCAAACAGACGGAATTCCTCTGCATTCTTATATAAAATCTATATTAAAGAAACATAGTTCCTCTCCATCCTTTTATAAAATCTATATTAAATACACACAATTCCTCTCCACTCCTTTATAAAATCTATATTAAAAAACATAGTTCCTCTCCATACTTTTATAAAATCTATATTTAACACAATAATTAATCTCCTTCCCTTTATAAAATCAATATAAAACACGCAATTGCTCTCCAATCCTTTATAAAATCTGTATTAAACACAGTAATTAATCTCCTTCCCTGTATAAAATCTATATTGAACGCAATAATTAATCTCCTTCCCTTTATAAAATCTATATAAAACACACAAAATTCCTCTTCATTCCTTTATAAAATCTATATTAAAAAAACATAGTTCCTTAGCAACCCTTTACAAAATCTATATTAAACACAATAATTAATCTCCTTTCCTTATACAATCTATATTAAACACACAGAATTCCTCTGCATTCCTTTATAAAATCTACATTAAAAAACGTAATTCGTCTGCATCCCTTTCTAAAATCTATACCAAACACAATAATTAATCTCCTTCCCTGTATAAAATCTATATTAAAAAACATAATACCTGTGCATACCTTTATAAAATCTATATTAAACACAATAATTAATCTCCTTCCCTGTATAAAGTCTATATAAAACACACACAATTCCTCTCCATTCCTTTATAAAATCCATATTAAAAACAGTTCCCATGCATCCCTTTATAAAATCTATATTAAGCACAATAATTAATCTCCTTCCCTGTATAAAATCTATATTAAACAAACGGAATTCCTCTCCATTCCTTTATAAAAGCTATATTAAACAAACATTGTTCCTCTGCATCCCTTTATAAATTCTATATTAAACACAATAAGTAGTCTCCTTCCCTGTATAAAATCTATATTAAACACACATAATTTCTCTTCATCCGTTTTTAAAATCTAAATTAAACACACACAATTCCTCTCCATTCCTTTATAAAATCTATATTCAACACACATAATTTCTCTTCATCGCTTTTTAAAATCTATATTAAACACACACAATTGCTCTTTATCCCTTTATAAAATCTATATTAAACACAATAATTAATCTCCTTCCCTGTATATAATCTATATTAAAAACACATAATTCCTCTGCATCCCTTTATAAAATCTATATTAAACACAATAATTAATCTCCTTCCCTTATAAAATTTATATTAAACACACAGAATTCCTCTGCATTCCTTTATAAAATCTATATTAAAAAAACATAGTTTGTCTGAATCCCTTTATAAAATCTATATTGAACACAATAATTAATCTCCTTACCTGTATAAAATCTATATTAAAAAAACATATATCCTCTGTACCCCTTTATAAAATCTATATTAAACACAATAACTAATCTCCTTACCTGTATAAAATCTATATAAAACACACACAATTCCTCTCCATTCCTTTATAAAATCTATATTAAAAAAACATAGTCGCCCTCCATCCTTTTATAAAATCTATATTAAACACTCACAATTCCTCTCCATTCCTTTATAAAATCTATATTAAAAAAACATAGTTCCTCTCCATCCTTTTATAAAATATATATTAAACATACGCAATTCCTCTCCATCCCTGTAAAAAATCGATATTAAAAATCATAGTTCCTCTCCATCCTTTTATAAAATCTATATTAAATACACACAATTCCTCTCCATCCTTTTATAAAATCTGTATTAAACACACACAATGCCTCTCCATTCCTTTATAAAATCTATATTAAAAAACATAGTTCCTCTCCAACCTTTTATAAAATATACATTAAACACACGCAATTCCTCTCCATCCCTGTAAAAAATCTATATTAAAAATCATAGTTCCTCTCCATCCTTTTATAAAATCTATATTAAACACACACAATTCCTCTCAATTCCTTTGTAAAATCTATATTAAAAAAAACATAGTCCCCCTCCATCCTTTTATAAAATTTAAATTAAACACCCACAATTCCTCTCCATTCCTTTATAAATCCTATATTAAAAAAACATAGTTCCTCTTCATCATTTTATAAAATCTATAGTACACACACAATTCCTCTCCAGTCCTTTATAAAATCTATATTAAAAAAACGTAGTTCCTCTCCATCCTTTTATAAAATCTGTATTATACACACACAATTCCTCTCCATTACTTTATAAAATCTATATTAAAAAAACACAGTTACCCTCCATCCTTTTATAAAATATATATTAAACACACGCAATTCCTCTCCATCCCTGTAAAAAATCTATATTAAAAAACATAGTTTCTCTCCATCCTTTTATTAAATCGATATTAAACACACACAATTCCTCTCCATTCCTTTATAAAATCTATATTAAATAATATAGTTTTTCTCCATTCTTTTATAAAATCTATATTAAACACACACAATTGCTCTTTATCCCTTTTTAAAATCTACATTAAACACACACAAATGCTCTTTATCCCTTTATAAAATCTATATTCAACAGAATACTTTCTCTCCATCCCTTTTTAAAGTCTATATTAAATACACACAATTGCTCTTTATTCCTTTTTAAAATCTATATTAAACACACATAATTCCTCTGCATCCCATTATAAAGGCTATATTAAAGACACATAATTTCTCTCAATCCCTTTATAAAATCTGTATTAAACACACAGAATTCCTCTGCATTCCTTTATAAAATCCATATAAAAAACATAGTTCCTCTCCATCCTTTTATAAAATCTATATTAAACACACACAATTCCCCTCCATTCCATTATAAAATCTATATTAAAAAAATATAGTTCCTCTCCATTCTTTAATAAAATCTATATTAAACACACACAATTCCTCTCCAATCCTTTATAAAATCGATATTAAAACATAGTTCTTCTCCATCCTTTTATAATATATATATATTATTATATATATATATATATATATATATATATATTAACACAACTCCTCTCCATTACATTATAGAATCTATATTAAAAAACATAATTCCTCTCCATCCTTTTATAAAATCTGTATTAAAGAGACAGAATTCCTTTGCATTCCTACATAAAATCTATATTAAAGAAACATAGTTCCTCTCCATCCTTTTATAAAATCTGTATTAAACACCCACAATTCCTCTCCATTCCTTTATAAAATCTATATTAAAAAACATAGTTCCTCTCCATCCTTTTATTAAATCGATATTAAACACACACAATTCCTCTCCATTCCTTTATAAAATCTATATTAAATAATATAGTTTTTCTCCATCCTTTTATAAAATCTATATTAAACACACACAATTGCGCTTTATCCCTTTTTAAAATCTACATTAAACACACACAATTGCTCTTTATCCATTTATAAAATCTATATTCAACAGAATACTTTCTCTCCATCCCTTTTTAAAGTCTATAATAAATACACACAATTGCTCTTTATTCCTTTTTAAAATCTATATTAAACACACATAATCCCTGTCCATCCCTTTATAAAAGCTATATTAAAGACACATAATTTCTGTCAATCCCTTTATAAAATCTGTATTAAACACACAGAATTCCTCTCCATTCCTTTATAAAATCTATATTAAAAAACATAGTTCCTCTCCATCCTTTTACAAAATCTACATTAAGCACCCACAATTCCTCTCCATTACTTTATAAAATCTATATTAAAAAAACACAGTTACCCTCCATCCCTTTATAAAATATATATTAAAAACACGAAATTCCTCTCTATCCCTGTAAAAAATCTATATTAAAAATTATAGTTCCTCTTCATCCTTTTATAAAATCTATAGTAAATACACACAATTCTTCTCCATTCCTTTATAAAATCTATATTAAAAAAACGTAGTTCCTCTCCATCCTTTTATAAAATCTAAATTAAACACCCACAATTCCTCTCCATTCCTTTATAAAATCTATATTAAAAAAACATAGTTCCTCTTCATCCTTTTATAAAATCTATATTAAACACACACAATTCCTCTCCATTCCTTTATAAAATCTATATTAAAAAACATAGTTCCTCTCCATCCTTTTACAAAATCTATATTAAACACACACAATTCCTCTCCATTCCTTTAAAAAATCTATATTAAAAACATAATTCCTCTCCATCCTTTTATAAAATCTGTATCAAACAGACGGAATTCCTCTGCATTCTTATATAAAATCTATATTAAAGAAACATAGTTCCTCTCCATCCTTTTATAAAATCTATATTAAATACACACAATTCCTCTCCACTCCTTTATAAAATCTATATTAAAAAAACATAGTTCCTCTCCATACTTTTATAAAATCTATATTTAACACAATAATTAATCTCCTTCCCTTTATAAAATCAATATAAAACACGCAATTGCTCTCCAATCCTTTATAAAATCTGTATTAAACACAGTAATTAATCTCCTTCCCTGTATAAAATCTATATTGAACGCAATAATTAATCTCCTTCCCTTTATAAAATCTATATAAAACACACAAAATTCCTCTTCATTCCTTTATAAAATCTATATTAAAAAAACATAGTTCCTTAGCAACCCTTTACAAAATCTATATTAAACACAATAATTAATCTCCTTTCCTTATACAATCTATATTAAACACACAGAATTCCTCTGCATTCCTTTATAAAATCTACATTAAAAAACGTAATTCGTCTGCATCCCTTTCTAAAATCTATACCAAACACAATAATTAATCTCCTTCCCTGTATAAAATCTATATTAAAAAACATAATACCTGTGCATACCTTTATAAAATCTATATTAAACACAATAATTAATCTCCTTCCCTGTATAAAGTCTATATAAAACACACACAATTCCTCTCCATTCCTTTATAAAATCCATATTAAAAACAGTTCCCATGCATCCCTTTATAAAATCTATATTAAGCACAATAATTAATCTCCTTCCCTGTATAAAATCTATATTAAACAAACGGAATTCCTCTCCATTCCTTTATAAAAGCTATATTAAACAAACATTGTTCCTCTGCATCCCTTTATAAATTGTATATTAAACACAATAAGTAGTCTCCTTCCCTGTATAAAATCTATATTAAACACACATAATTTCTCTTCATCCGTTTTTAAAATCTAAATTAAACACACACAATTCCTCTCCATTCCTTTATAAAATCTATATTCAACACACATAATTTCTCTTCATCGCTTTTTAAAATCTATATTAAACACACACAATTGCTCTTTATCCCTTTATAAAATCTATATTAAACACAATAATTAATCTCCTTCCCTGTATATAATCTATATTAAAAACACATAATTCCTCTGCATCCCTTTATAAAATCTATATTAAACACAATAATTAATCTCCTTCCCTTATAAAATTTATATTAAACACACAGAATTCCTCTGCATTCCTTTATAAAATCTATATTAAAAAAACATAGTTTGTCTGAATCCCTTTATAAAATCTATATTGAACACAATAATTAATCTTCTTACCTGTATAAAATCTATATTAAAAGAACATATATCCTCTGTACCCCTTTATAAAATCTATATTAAACACAATAACTAATCTCCTTACCTGTATAAAATCTATATAAAACACACACAATTCCTCTCCATTCCTTTATAAAATCTATATTAAAAAACATAGTCGCCCTCCATCCTTTTATAAAATCTATATTAAACACTCACAATTCCTCTCCATTTCTTTATAAAATCTATATTAAAAAAACATAGTTCCCCTCCATCCTTTTATAAAATCTATATTAAACACACACAATTCCTCTCCATTCCTTTATAAAATCTATATTTAAAAAACGTAGTTCCTCTGCATCCTTTTATAAAATCTGTATTAAACACACACAATTCCTCTCCATTCCTTTATAAAATCTATATTAAAAAAATAGTTCCTCTCCATCCTTTTATAAAATATATATGAAACACACGCAATTCCTCTCCATCCCTGTAAAAAATCTATATTAAAAATCATAGTTCCTCTCCATCCTTTTATAAAATCTATAAAAAAAACACAATTCCTCTCCATTCCTTTATAAAATCTATATTAAAAAAACATAATTCCTTTCCATCCTTTTATAAAATCTGAATTAAACAGACAGAATTCCTGTGCATTCTTATATAAAATCTATATTAAAAAACATAGTTCCTCTCCATCCTTTTACAAAATCTATATTAAACACACACAATTCCTCTCCATTCCTTTCTAAAATCTATATTAAAAACATAGTTCCTCTCCATCCTTTTATAATATATATATAAAACACGCACAATTCCTCTCCATTCCTTTATAAAATCCATATTAAAAAACATAGTTCCCCTGCATCCCTTTATAAAATCTATATTAAACACAATAATTAATTTCGTTCCCTGTATAAAATCTATATTAAACAATCAGAATTCCTTTCCATTCCTTTAAAAAAATCTATATTAAACAAACATAGTTCCTCTGCATCCCTTTATAAAATCTGTATTAAACACAATAATTAATCCTCTTCCCTGTATAAAATCTATATTAAACACACAGAATTCCTCTCCATCCCTTTTTAAAATCTATATAAAACACACACAATTGCTCTGTATCCCTTTATAAGTTCCATATTAAACACAATAATTAATCTCCTTCCCTGTATAAAATCTATATTAAACACACACAATTCCTCTCCATTCCTTTTTAACATCTTATATTAAACACACACAATTGCTCTGTATCCCTTTATAAGTTCCATATTAAACACAATAATTAATCTCCTTCCCTGTATAAAATCTATATTAAACACACAGAATTCCTCTCCATTCCTTTTTAAAATCTATATTAAACACACACAATTGCTCTGTATCCCTTTATAAGTTCCATATTAAACACAATAATTAATCTCCTTCCCTGTATAAAATCTATATTAAACACACAGAATTCCTCTCCATTCCTTTTTAAAATCTATATTAAACACACACAATTGCTCTGTATCCCTTTATAAGTTCCATATTAAACACAATAATTAATCTCCTTCCCTGTACAAAATCTATATTAAACACACACAATTTTTCTTCATTCCTTTATAAAATCTATCTAAACACACATAATTTCTCTCCATCCCTATTTAAAATCTATATTAAACACACAATTGCTCTTTATCCCTTTTTAAAATCTATATTAAACACACACAATTGCTCTTTATCCCTTTATAAAATCTATATTAAACACAGTACTTTCTCTCCATCCCTTTTTAAAATCTATATTAACAAAACATATCTCCTCTGCATCCCTTTATAAATTCTATATTAAACACATGTAATTCCTCTGCATTCCTTTATAAAATCTATATTAAAAACACATAGTTCATCTCCATCCCTTTTTAAAATCTACATTATACACACACAATTCCTCTCCATTCCTTTATAAAATCTATATTAAAAAAACATAGTTCCTCTCCATCCTTTTATAAAATATATATTAAACACACGCAATTCCTCTCCATCCCTGTAAAAAATCTATATTAAAAATCATAGTTCCTCTCCATCCTTTTATAAAATCTGAATTAAACACACACAATTCCTCTCCATTCATTTATAAAATCTATATTAAAAAACATAGTTCCTCTCCATCCTTTTATAAAATATATATTAAACACACGCAATTCCTCTCCATCCCTGTAAAAAATCTATATTAAAAATCATAGTTCCTCTCCATGCTTTTATAAAATCTATATTAAACACACACAATTCCTCTCCATTCCTTTATAAAATCTATATTAAAAACATAGTTTCTCTCCATCCTTTTATTATATATATATATTAAACACGCACAATTCCTCTCCATTCCTTTTTAGAATCTATATTAAAAAACATAATTTCTCTCCATCCTTTTATAAAATCGGTATTAAACACACAGAATTCCTCTGCATTCCTTTATAAAGTCCATATTAACAAAACATACCTCCTCTGCATCCCTTTATAAATTCTATATTAAACACACGTAATTCCTCTGCATTCCTTTATAAAATCTATATTAAAAACACATAGTTCATCTCCATCCCTTTTTAAAATCTACATTATACACACACAATTCCTCTCCATTCCTTTATAAAATCTATATTAAAAAAACATAGTTCCTCTCCATCCTTTTATAAAATATATATTAAACACACGCAATTCCTCTCCATCCCTGTAAAAAATCTATATTAAAAATCATAGTTCCTCTCCATCCTTTTATAAAATCTGAATTAAACACACACAATTCCTCTCCATTCCTTTATAAAATCTATATTAAAAAACATAGTTCCTCTCCATCCTTTTATAAAATATATATTAAACACACGCAATTCCTCTCCATCCCTGTAAAAAATCTATATTAAAAATCATAGTTCCTCTCCATGCTTTTATAAAATCTATATTAAACACACACAATTCCTCTCCATTCCTTTATAAAATCTATATTAAAAACATAGTTCCTCTCCATCCTTTTATTATATATATATATTAAACACGCACAATTCCTCTCCATTCCTTTTTAGAATCTATATTAAAAAACATAATTCCTCTCCATCCTTTTATAAAATCGGTATTAAACAGACGGAATTCCTCTGCATTCTTATATAAAATCTATATTAAAGAAACATAGTTCCTCTCCATCCGTTTATAAAATCTATATTATATACACACAATTCCTCTCCACTCCTTTATAAAATCTATATTAAGAAAACATAGTTCCTCTCCATACTTTTATAAAATCTATATTAAACACAATAATTAATCTCCTTCCCTTTATAAAATCAATATAAAACACGCAATTGCTCTCCATTCCTTTATAAAACCTGTATTAAACACAGTAATTAATCTCCTTCCCTGTATAAAATCTATATTGAACGCAATAATTAATCTCCTTCCCTTTATAAAATCTATATAAAACACACAAAATTCCTCTTCATTCCTTTATAAAATCTATATTAAAAAAAAATAGTTCCTTAGCAACCCTTTACAAAATCTATATTAAACACAATAATTAATCTCCTTTCCTTATAAAATATATATTAAACACACAGAATTCCTCTGCACTTATTTATAAAATCTACATTAAAAAACGTAATTCGTGTGCATTCCTTTCTAAAATCTATACCAAACACAATAATTAATCTCCTTCCCTGTATAAAATCTATATTAAAAAAACATAATTCCTGTGCATAACTTTATAAAATCTATATTAAACACAATAATTAATCACCTTCCCTGTATAAAATCTATATAAAACACACACAATTCCTCTCCATTCCTTTATAAAATCCATATTAAAAAAACTTAGTTCCTTTGCATCCCTCTATAAAATCTATATTAAACACAATAGTTAATCTCCTTTCCTTATACAATTCATATTAAACACACAGAATTCTTCTGCATTCCTTTATAAAATCTATATTAAAAAAACATTGTTCCTCTGCATCCCTTTATAAAATCTATATTAAACACAATAAGTAGTCTCCTTCCCTGTATAAAATCTATATTAAACACACATAATTTCTCTTCATCCGTTTTTAAAATCTAAATTAAACACACACAATTCCTCTCCATTCCTTTATAAAATCTATATTCAACACACATAATTTCTCTTCTTCGCTTTTTAAAATCTATATTAAACACACACAATTGCTCTTTATCCCTTTATAAAATCTATATTAAACACAATAATTAATCTCCTTCCCTGTATATAATCTATATTAAAAACACATAATTCCTCTGCATCCCTTTATAAAATCTATATTAAACACAATAATTAATCTCCTTCCCTTATAAAATTTATATTAAACACACAGAATTCCTCTGCATTCCTTTATAAAATCTATATTAAAAAAACATAGTTTGTCTGAATCCCTTTATAAAATCTATATTGAACACAATAATTAATCTCCTTACCTGTATAAAATCTATATTAAAAAAACCTATATCCTCTGTACCCCTTTATAAAATCTATATTAAACACAATAACTAATCTCCTTACCTGTATAAAATCTATATAAAACACACACAATTCCTCTCCATTCCTTTATAAAATCTATATTAAAAAAACATAGTCGCCCTCCATCCTTTTATAAAATCTATATTAAACACTCACAATTCCTCTCCATTTCCTTATAAAATCTATATTAAAAAAACATAGTTCCCCTCCATCCTTTTATAAAATCTATATTAAACACACACAATTCCTCTCCATTCCTTTATAAAATCTATATTTAAAAAACGTAGTTCCTCTGCATCCTTTTATAAAATCTGTATTAAACACACACAATTGCTCTCCATTCCTTTATAAAATCTATATTAAAAAAATAGTTCCTCTCCATCCTTTTATAAAATATATATGAAACACACGCAATTCCTCTCCATCCCTGTAAAAAATCTATATTAAAAATCATAGTTCCTCTCCATCCTTTTATAAAATCTATAAAAAAAAACACAATTCCTCTCCATTCCTTTATAAAATCTATATTAAAAAAACATAATTCCTTTCCATCCTTTTATAAAATCTGAATTAAACAGACAGAATTCCTGTGCATTCTTATATAAAATCTATATTAAAAAACATAGTTCCTCTCCATCCTTTTACAAAATCTATATTAAACACACAAAATTCCTCTCCATTCCTTTCTAAAATCTATATTAAAAACATAGTTCCTCTCCATCCTTTTATAATATATATATTAAACACGCACAATTCCTCTCCATTCCTTTATAAAATCCATATTAAAAAACATAGTTCCCCTGCATCCCTTTATAAAATCTATATTAAACACAATAATTAATTTCGTTCCCTGTATAAAATCTATATTAAACAATCAGAATTCCTTTCCATTCCTTTAAAAAAATCTATATTAAACAAACATAGTTCCTCTGCATCCCTTTATAAAATCTGTATTAAACACAATAATTAATCCTCTTCCCTGTATAAAATCTATATTAAACACACAGAATTCCTCTCCATCCCTTTTTAAAATCTATATAAAACACACACAATTGCTCTGTATCCCTTTATAAGTTCCATATTAAACACAATAATTAATCTCCTTCCCTGTATAAAATCTATATTAAACACACACAATTCCTCTCCATTCCTTTTTAACATCTTATATTAAACACACACAATTGCTCTGTATCCCTTTATAAGTTCCATATTATACACAATAATTAATCTCCTTCCCTGTATAAAATCTATATTAAACACACAGAATTCCTCTCCATTCCTTTTTAAAATCTATATTAAACACACACAATTGCTCTGTATCCCTTTATAAGTTCCATATTAAACACAATAATTAATCTCCTTCCCTGTACAAAATCTATATTAAACACACACAATTTTTCTCCATTCCTTTATAAAATCTATCTAAACACACATAATTTCTCTCCATCCCTATTTAAAATCTATATTAAACACACAATTGCTCTTTATCCCTTTTTAAAATCTATATTAAACACACACAATTGCTCTTTATCCCTTTATAAAATCTATATTAAACACAGTACTTTCTCTCCATCCCTTTTTAAAATCTATATTAAGCACACACAATTGCTCTTTATTCCTTTTTAAAACCTATATTAAACACACATAATCCCTCTCCATCCCTTTATAAAATCTGTATTAAACACACAGAATTCCTCTGCATTCCTTTATAAAATCCATATAACAAAACATACCTCCTCTGCATCCCTTTATAAATTCTATATTAAACACACGTAATTCCTCTGCATTCCTTTATAAAATCTATATTAAAAACACATAGTTCATCTCCATCCCTTTTTAAAATCTACATTATACACACACAATTCCTCCCCATTCCTTTATAAAATCTATATTAAAAAAACATAGTTCCTCTCCATCCTTTTATAAAATATATATTAAACACACGCAATTCCTCTCCATCCCTGTAAAAAATCTATATTAAAACTCATAGTTCCTCTCCATCCTTTTATAAAATCTGAATTAAACACACACAATTCCTCTCCATTCCTTTATAAAATCTATATTAAAAAACATAGTTCCTCTCCATCCTTTTATAAAATATATATTAAACACACGCAATTCCTCTCCATCCCTGTAAAAAATCTATATTAAAAATCATAGTTCCTCTCCATCCTTTTATAAAATCTATATTAAACACACACAATTCCTCTCCATTCCTTTGTAAAATCTATATTAAAAACATAGTTCCTCTCCATCCTTTTATTATATATATATATTAAACACGCACAATTCCTCTCCATTCCTTTTTAGAATCTATATTAAAAAACATAATTCCTCTCCATCCTTTTATAAAATCGGTATTAAACAGACGGAATTCCTCTGCATTCTTATATAAAATCTATATTAAAGAAACATAGTTCCTCTCCATCCGTTTATAAAATCTATATTAAATACACACAATTCCTCTCCACTCCTTTATAAAATCTATATTAAGAAAACATAGTTCCTCTCCATACTTTTATAAAATCTATATTAAACACAATAATTAATCTCCTTCCCTTTATAAAATCAATATAAAACACGCAATTGCTCTCCATTCCTTTATAAAATCTGTATTAAACACAGTAATTAATCTCCTTCCCTGTATAAAATCTATATTGAACGCAATAATTAATCTCCTTCCCTTTATAAAATCTATATAAAACACACAAAATTCCTCTTCATTCCTTTATAAAATCTATATTAAAGAAACATAGTTCCTTAGCAACCCTTTACAAAATCTATATTAAACACAATAATTAATCTCCTTTCCTTATAAAATATATATTAAACACACAGAATTCCTCTGCATTTATTTATAAAATCTACATTAAAAAACGTAATTCGTGTGCATTCCTTTCTAAAATCTATACCAAACACAATAATTAATCTCCTTCCCTGTATAAAATCTATATTAAAAAAACATAATTCCTGTGCATACCTTTATAAAATCTATATTAAACACAATAATTAGTGACCTTCCCTGTATAAAATCTATATAAAACACACACAATTCCTCTCCATTCCTTTATAAAATCCATATTAAAAAAACTTAGTTCCTTTGAATCCCTCTATAAAATCTATATTAAACACAATAGTTAATCTCCTTTCCTTATACAATTTATATTAAACACACAGAATTCCTCTGCATTCCTTTATAAAATCTATATTAAAAAAACATAGTTCGTCTGCATCCCTTAATAAAATCTATATTAAACACAATAATTAATCACCTTCCCTGTATAAAATCTATATAAAACACACACAATTCCTCTCCATTCCTTTATAAAATCTATATTAAACACAATAATTAATCTCCTTCCCTGTATAAAATCTATATTAAACAAACAGAATTCCTCTCCATTCCTTTATAAAATCCATATTAAAAAAAACATAGTTCCCCTGCATCCCTTTATAAAATCTATATTAAACACAATAATTAATCTCCTTCCCTGCATAAAATCTATATTAAACACACAGAATTCCTCTGCCTTCCTTTTTAAAATCTATATTAAACACACACAATTGCACTTTATCCCTTTATAAAATCTATATTAAACACAATAATTAATCTCCTTCCCTGTATAAAATCTATATTAAACACACAATTGCTCTTTATCCCTTTTTAGAATCTATATAAAACATACACAATTCCTCTGCATCCCTTTTTAAAATCTATATTAAACACACAATTCCTCTCCATTCCTTTCTAAAATCTATATTAAACACACACAATTCCTCTCCATTCCTTTATAAAATCTATATTAAACACACATAATTTCTGTCCATCCGTTTTTAAAATCTACATTAAACACACACAATTGCTCTTTATCCCTTTTTAAAATCTATATTAAACAAACACAATTGCTCTTTATTCCTTTATAAAACCTATATTAAACACACAGTACTTTCTCTCCATCCCTTTTTAAAATCTATATTAAACACACACAATTGCTCATTATTCATTTTTAAAATCTATATTAAAGACACATAATTTCTCTCAATCCCTTTATAAAATCTGTATTAGACACACAGAATTCCTCTGCATTTATTTTATAAAATCCATATTAAAAAAACATAGTTCCTCTGCATCGCTTTATAAATTCTATATTAAACACACAGAATTCCTCTGCATTCCTTTATAAAATCTATATTAAAAACACATAGCTCATCTCCATCCCTTTTTAAAATCTACATTATACACACACAATTCCTCTCCATTCCTTTATAAAAGCTATATTAAAAAACATAGTTCCTCTCCATTCTTTTATAAAATCTGTATTAAACACACAGAATTCCTCTGCATTCGTTTATAAAATTTATATTAAAGAAACATAGTTCCTTTCCATCCTTTTATAAAATCTGTATTAAACACACACAATTCCTCTCCATTCCTTTATAAAATCAATATTTAAAAAAACATAGTTCCCCTCCATCCTTTTATAAAATCTATATTAAACACACACAATTCCTCTCCATTCCTTTATAAAATCTATATTTTAAACATAGTCCCCCTTCATCCCTCTATAAAATCTACATTATACACACACAATTCCTCTCCAATCCTTTATAAAATCTATATTAAAAAACATAGTCCCCCTCCATCCTTTTATAAAATCTATATTAAACACCCACAATTCCTCTCCATTCCTTTATAAAATCTATATTAAAAACATAGTCCCCCTCCATCCTTCCATAAAATCTATATTAAACACCCACAATTCCTCTACATTCCTTTATAAAATCTATATTAAAAACATAGTTCCCCTCCATCCCTCTATAAAATCTATATTAAACACCCACAATTCCTCTACATTCCTTTATAAAATCTATATTAAAAACATAGTCCCCCTCCATCCCTCTATAAAATCTATATTAAACACCCACAATTCCTCTACATTCCTTTATAAAATCTATATTTAAAAAAACATAGTTCCCCTCCATCGTTTTATAAAATCTATATTAAACACACACAATTCCTCTCCATTCCTTTATAAAATCTATATTAAAAAAACATAGTTCCCCTCCATCCTTTTATAAAATCTATATTAAACACCCACAATTCCTCTCCATTCCTTTATAAAATCTATATTAAAAACATAGTCCCCCTCCATCCCTCTATAAAATCTATATTAAACACCCACAATTCCTCTACATTCCTTTATAAAATCTATATTAAAAACATAGTTCCCCTCCATCCCTCTATAAAATCTATATTAAACACCCACAATTCCTCTACATTCCTTTATAAAATCTATATTAAAACATAGTCCCCCTCCATCCCTCTATAAAATCTATATTAAACACCCACAATTCCTCTACATTCCTTTATAAAATCTATATTTAAAAAAACATAGTTCTCCTCCATCCTTTTATAAAATCTATATTAAACACACACAATTCCTCTCCATTCCTTTATAAAATCTATATTAAAAAAACATAGTTCCCCTCCATCCTTTTATAAAATCTATATTAAACACACACAATTCCTCTCCATCCTTTTATAAAATCCATATTGAACACCCACAATTCCTCTCCATTCCTTTATAAAATTTATATTAAAAAAACATAGTTCCCCTCCATCCTTTTATAAAATCTATATTAAACACCCACAATTCCTCTCCATTCCTTTATAAAATTTATATTAAAAAACATAGTCCCCCTCCATGCTTTTATAAAATCTATATTAAACACCCACAATTCCTCACCATTCCTTTATAAAATCTATATTAAAAAAACGTAGTTCCTCTCCATATTTTTATAAAATCTATATTACACAAACACAATTCCTCTCCATTCCTTTATAAAATTTATATTAAAAAACATAGTCCCCCTCCATGCTTTTATAAAATCTATATTAAACACCCACAATTCCTCACCATTCCTTTATAAAATCTATATTAAAAAAACGTAGTTCCTCTCCACCTTTTTATAAAATCTATTTTACACAAACACAATTCCTCTCCATTCCTTTATAAAATCTATATTAAAAAAAACGTAGTTCTTCTCCATCCTTTTATAAAATCTGTATTAGACACACACAATTCCTCTCCATTCCTTTATAAAATTTATATTAAAAAACATAGTCCCCCTCCATGCTTTTATAAAATCTAAATTAAACACCCACAATTCCTCTCCATTCCTTTATAAAATCTATATTAAAAAAACGTAGTTCCTCTCCATCTTTTTATAAAATCTATATTAAACAAACACAATTCCTCTCCATTCCTTTATAAAATCTATATTAAAAAAAACGTAGTTCTTCTCCATCCTTTTATAAAATCTGTATTAGACACACACAATTCCTCTCCATTACTTTATAAAATCTATATTAATAAAACATAGTTCCTCTCCATCCTTTTATAAAATCCATAATAAACACACACAATTCCTCTCCATTCCTTTATAAAATCTAAATTAAAAAACATAGTTCCTCTCCTTCCTTTTATAATATACATCTTAAACACGCACAATTCCTCTCCATTCCTTTATAGAATCTATATTAAAAAACATAATTCCTCTATATCCTTTTATAAAATCTGTATTAAACAGACAGAATTCCTCTGCATTCCTATATAAAATCTATATTAAAAAACATAGTTCCTCTCCATCCTTTTATAAAATCCATATTAAACACACACAATTCCTCTCCATTCCTTTATAAATTCTGTATTAAAAAAACATAGTTCCTCTCCATCCTTTTATAAAATCTATATTAAACACAATAATTAATCTCCTTCCCTTTATAAAATCAATATAAAACACGCAACTCCTCTCCATTCCTTTATAAAATCTATATTAAAAAAACATAGTTCCTCTGCATCCCTTTATAAAATCTATATTAAACACAGTAATTAATCTCCTTCCCTGTATAAAATTTATATTAAAAAAACCTAATTCCTCTGCATCCCTTTATAAAATCTATATTAAACACAGGAATCTATCTCTTTCCCTTTATAAAATCTATATAAAACACACAAAATTCCTCTCCATTCCTTTATAAAATCTATATTAAAAAAACATAGTTCCTTAGCAACCCTTTACAAAATCTATATTAAACACAATAATTAATCTCCTTTCCTTATAAAATATATATTAAACACACAGAATTCCTCTGCATTTATTTATAAAATCTACATTAAAAAACGTAATTCGTCTGCATTCCTTTCTAAAATCTATACCAAACACAATAATTAATCTCCTTCCGTGTATAAAATCTATATTAAAAAAACATAATTCCTGTGCATACCTTTATAAAATCTATATTAAACACAATAATTAATCTCCTTCCCTGTATAAAATCTATATTAAACAAACAGAATTCCTCTCCATTCCTTTATAAAATCTATATTAAAAAAACATAGTTCGTCTGCATCCCTTAATAAAATCTATATTAAACACAATAATTAATCACCTTCCCTGTATAAAATTTATATAAAACACACACAATTCCTCTCCATTCCTTTATAAAATCTGTTATAAAAAACATAGTTCCTCTTCATCCCTTTATAAAATCTATATTAAACACAATAATTAATCTCCTTCCCTGTATAAAATCTATATTAAACAAACAGAATTCCTCTCCATTCCTTTATAAAATCCATATTAAAAAAAACATAGTTCCCCTGCATCCCTTTATAAAATCTATATTAAACACAATAATTAATCTCCTTCCCTGTATAAAATCTATATTAAACACACAGAATTCCTCTGCCTTCCTTTTTAAAATCTATATTAAACACACACAATTGCACTTTATCCCTTTATAAAATCTATATTAAACACAATAATTAATCTCCTTCCCTGTATAAAATCTATATTAAACACACAGAATTCCTCTGCATTCCTTTTTAAAATCTATATTAAACACCCTATTGCTCTTTATCCCTTTATAAAATCTATATAAAACATACACAATTCCTCTGCATCCCTTTTTAAAATCTGTATTAAACACACAATTCCTCTCCATTCCTTTCTAAAATCTATATTAAACACACACAATTCCTCTCCATTCCTTTATAAAATCTATATTAAACACACATAATTTCTCTCCATCCGTTTTTAAAATCTATATTAAACACACACAATTGCTCTTTATCCCTTTTTAAAATCTATATTAAACAAACACAATTGCTCTTTAATCCTTTATAAAATCTATATTAAACACAGTACTTTCTCTCCATCCCTTTTTAAAATCTATATTAAACACATACAATTGCTCTTTATTCCTTTATAAAATCTATATTAAACACAGTACTTTCTCTCCATCCCTTTTTAAAATCTATACTAAACACACACAATTGCTCTTTATTCCTTTATAAAATCTATATTAAACACAGTACTTTTTCTCCATCCCTTTTTAAAATCTATATTAAACACACACAATTGCTCATTATTCATTCTTAAAATCTATATTAAAGACACATAATTTCTCTCAATCCCTTTATAAAATCTGTATTAAACACACAGAATTCCTCTGCATTTATTTTATAAAATCCATATTAAAAAAACATAGTTCCTCTGCATCGCTTTATAAATTCTATATTAAACACACAGAATTCCTCTGCATTCTTTTATAAAAGCTATATTAAAGAAACATAGTTCCTTTCCATCCTTTTATAAAATCTGTATTAAACACACACAATTCCTCTCCATTCCTTTATAAAGTTTATATTTAAAAAAACATAGTTCTCCTCCATCCTTTTATAAAATCCATATTAAACACACACAATTCCTCTCCATTCCTTAATAAAATCTATATTTTAAACATAGTCCCCCTCCATCCCACTATAAAATCTACATTACACACACACAATTCCTCTCCATTCCTTTATAAAATCTATATTAAAAAACATAGTCCCCCTCCATCCTTTTATAAAATCTATATTAAACACCCACAATTCCTCTCCATTCCTTTATAAAATCTATATTAAAAACATAGTCCCCCTCCATCCCTCTATAAAATCTCTATTAAACACCCACAATTCCTCTACATTCCTTTATAAAATCTATATTTAAAAAAACATAGTTCCCCTCCATCCTTTTATAAAATCTATATTAAACACACACAATTCCTCTCCATTCCTTTATAAAATCTATATTAAAAAAACATAGTCCCCCTCCATCCTTTTATAAAATTTATATTAAACACCCACAATTCCTCTCCATTTATTTATAAAATCTATATTAATAAAACATAGTTCCCCTCCATCCTTTTATAAAATCCATATTAAACACCCACAATTCCTCTCCATTCCTTTATAAAATTTATATTAAAAAACATAGTCCCCCTCCATGCTTTTATAAAATCTATATTAAACACCCACAATTCCTCACCATTCCTTTATAAAATCTATATTAAAAAAACATAGTTCCTCTCCATCTTTTTATAAAATCTATATTAAACACACACAATTCCTCTCCATTCCTTTATAAAATCCATATTAAAAAAACTTAGTTCCTTTGCATCCCTCTATAAAATCTATATTAAACACAATAGTTAATCTCCTTTCCTTATACAATTTATATTAAACACACAGAATTCCTCTGCATTCCTTTATAAAATCTATATTAAAAAAACATAGTTCGTCTGCATCCCTTAATAAAATCTATATTAAACACAATAATTAATCACCTTCCCTGTATAAAATCTATATAAAACACACACAATTCCTCTCCATTCCTTTATAAAATCTATATTAAACACAATAATTAATCTCCTTCCCTGTATAAAATCTATATTAAACAAACAGAATTCCTCTCCATTCCTTTATAAAATCCATATTAAAAAAAACATAGTTCCCCTGCATCCCTTTATAAAATCTATATTAAACACAATAATTAATCTCCTTCCCTGTATAAAATCTATATTAAACACACAGAATTCCTCTGCCTTCCTTTTTAAAATCTATATTAAACACACACAATTGCACTTTATCCCTTTATAAAATCTATATTAAACACAATAATTAATCTCCTTCCCTGTATAAAATCTATATTAAACACACAGAATTCCTCTGCATTCCTTTTTAAAATCTATATTAAACACACAATTGCTCTTTATCCCTTTTTAAAATCTATATAAAACATACACAATTCCTCTGCATCCCTTTTTAAAATCTATATTAAACACACAATTCCTCTCCATTCCTTTCTAAAATCTATATTAAACACACACAATTCCTCTCCATTCCTTTATAAAATCTATATTAAACACACATAATTTCTCTCCATCCGTTTTTAAAATCTATATTAAACACACACAATTGCTCTTTATCCCTTTTTAAAATCTATATTAAACAAACACAATTGCTCTTTATTCCTTTATAAAATCTATATTAAACACACAGTACTTTCTCTCCATCCCTTTTTAAAATCTATATTAAACACACACAATTGCTCATTATTCATTTTTAAAATCTATATTAAAGACACATAATTTCTCTCAATCCCTTTATAAAATCTGTATTAAACACACAGAATTCCTCTGCATTTATTTTATAAAATCCATATTAAAAAAACATAGTTCCTCTGCATCGCTTTATAAATTCTATATTAAACACACACAATTCCTCTCCATTCCTTTATAAAAGCTATATTAAAAAACATAGTTCCTCTCCATCCTTTTATAAAATCTGTATTAAACACACAGAATTCCTCTGCATTCGTTTATAAAATTTATATTAAAGAAACATAGTTCCTTTCCATCCTTTTATAAAATCTGTATTAAACACACACAATTCCTCTCCATTCCTTTATAAAATCTATATTTAAAAAAACATAGTTCTCCTCCATCCTTTTATAAAATCTATATTAAACACACACAATTCCTCTCCATTCCTTTATAAAATCTATATTTTAAACATAGTCCCCCTCCATCCCTCTATAAAATCTTCATAATACACACACAATTCCTCTCCAATCCTTTATAAAATCTATATTAAAAAACATAGTCCCCCTGCATCCTTTTATAAAATCTATATTAAACACCCACAATTCCTCTCCATTCCTTTATAAAATCTATATTAAAAAACATAGTCCCCCTCCATCCCTCTATAAAATCTATATTAACCACCCACAATTCCTCTCCATTCCTTTATAAAATCTATATTAAAAACATAGTCCCCCTCTATCCCTCTATAAAATCTATATTAAACACACACAATTCCTCTCCATTCCTTTATAAAATCTATATTAAAAAACATAGTCCCCCTCCATCCCTCTATAAAATCTATATTAACCTCCCACAATTCCTCTCCATTCCTTTATAAAATCGATATTAAAAACATAGTCCCCCTCCATCCCTCTATAAAATCTATATTAAACACACACAATTCCTCTCCATTCCTTTATAAAATCTATATTAAAAAAACATAGTCCCCCTCCATCCTTTTATAAAATTTATATTAAACACCCACAATTCCTCTCCATTTATTTATAAAATCTATATTTAAAAAAACATAGTTCCCCTCCATCCTTTTATAAAATCCATATTAAACACCCACAATTCCTCTCCATTCCTTTATAAAATTTATATTAAAAAACATAGTCCCCCTCCATGCTTTTATAAAATCTATATTAAACACCCACAATTCCTCACCATTCCTTTATAAAATCTATATTAAAAAAACATAGTTCCTCTCCATCTTTTTATAAAATCTATATTAAACAAACACAATTCCTCTCCATTCCTTTATAAAATCTATATTAAAAAAACGTAGTTCTTCTCCATCCTTTTATAAAATCTGTATTAGACACACACAATTCCTCTCCATTCCTTTATAAAATCTATATTAATAAAACATAGTTCCTCTCCAACCTTTTATAAAATCCATAATAAACACACACAATTCCTCTCCATTCCTTTATAAAATCTAAATTAAAAAACATAGTTCCTCTCCTTCCTTTTATAATATATATCTTAAACACGCACAATTCCTCTCCATTCCTTTATAGAATCTATATTAAAAAACATAATTCCTCTATATCCTTTTATAAAATCTGTATTAAACAGACAGAATTCCTCTGCATTCCTATATAAAATCTATATTAAAAAACATAGTTCCTCTCCATCCTTTTATAAAATCCATATTAAACACACACAATTCCTCTCCATTCCTTTATAAAATCTGTATTAAAAAAACATAGTTCCTTTCCATCCTTTTATAAAATCTATATTAATCACAATAATTAATCTCCTTCCCTTTATAAAATCAATATAAAACACGCAACTCCTCTCCATTCCTTTATAAAATCTTTATTAAAAAAACATAGTTCCTCTGCATCCCTTTATAAAATCTATATTAAACACAGTAATTAATCTCCTTACCTGTATAAAATTTATATTAAAAAAACCTAATTCCTCTGCATCCCTTTATAAAATCTATATTAAACACAGGAATCTATCTCTTTCCCTTTATAAAATCTATATAAAACACACAAAATTCCTCTCCATTCCTTTATAAAATCTGTATTAAAAAAACATAGTTCCTTAGCATCCCTTTATAAAATCTATATTAAACACAATAATTAATCTCTTTTCCTTATAAAATCTATATTAAACACACAGAATTTCTCTCCATTCCTTTACAAAATCTATATTAAAAAACATAGATCCTCTCCATCCTTTTATAAAATCTATATTAAACACAATAATTAATCTCCTTCCCTGTATATAATCAATATTAAAAAAACATAATTCCTCTGCCTCCGTTTATAAAATCTATATTAAACACAATAAATAATCTCCTTCCCTGTATAAAATTTATATAAAACACACACAATTCCTCTCCATTCCTTTATAAAATCTATATTAAACAAATATAGTTCCTCTGCATCCCTTTATAAAATCTATATTAAACACAATAGTTAATCTCCTTTCCTTATACAATTTATATTAAACACACAGAATTCCTCTGCATTCCTTTATAAAATCTATATTAAAAAAACATAGTTCGTCTGCATCCCTTAATAAAATCTATTTTAAACACAATAATTAATCACCTTCCCTTTATAAAATCTATATAAAACACACACAATTCCTCTCCATTCCTTTATAAAATCTGTTATAAAAAACATAGTTCCTCTGCATCCCTTTATAAAATCTATATTAAACACAATAATTAATCTCCTTCCCTGTATAAAATCTATATTAAACAAACAGAATTCCTCTCCATTCCTTTATAAAATCCATATTAAAAGAAACATAGTTCCCCTGCATCCCTTTATAAAATCTATATTAAACACAATAATTATTCTCCTTCCCTGTATAAAATCTATATTAAACAAACAAAATTCCTCTCCATTCCTTTATAAAATCTATATTAAACAAATATAGTTACTGTGCATCCCTTTATAAAATCTATATTAAACACAATAATTAATCTCCTTCCCTGTATAAAATCTATATTAAACACACAGAATTCCTCTGCATTCCTTTTTAAAATCTATATTAAACACACACAATTCCTCTCCATTTCTTTATAAAATCTATATTAAAAAAATAGATCCTCTCCATCCTTTTATAAAATCTATATTAAACACAATAATTAATCTCCTTCCCTGTATATAATCTATATTAAAAACATAGTTCCTCTGCCTCCCTTTATAAAATCTATATTAAACACAATAAATAATCTCCTTCCCTGTATAAAATGTATATAAAAGACACACAATTCCTCTCAATTCCTTTATAAAATCTATATTAAAAGAACATAGTTCCTCTGAATCCCTTTATAAAATCTATATTAAACACAATAATTAATCTCCTTCCCTTATACAATTTATATTAAACACACAAAATTCCTCTGCATTCCTTTATAAAATCTATATTAAAAACATAGTTCGTCTGCATTCCTTTATAAAATCTATTTTAAACACAATAATTAATCTCCTTCCCTGTATAAAATCTATATAAAACACACACAATTCCTCTCCATTCCTTTTTTAAAATCTATATTAAAAAAAACAAAGTTCCTCTGCATCCCTTTATAAAATCTATATTAAACAAATAATTAATCCCCTTCCCTGTATAAAATCTATATAAAACACACAGAATTCCTCTCAATTCCTTTATAAAATCTATTATAAAAGAACATAGTTCCTCTGCATCCCTTTATAAAATCTATATTAAACACAATAATTAATCTCCTTCCCTGTATAAAATCTATATTAAACAAACAGAATTCCTCTCCATTCCCTTATAAAATCCATACTAATAAACATAGTTCCCCTGCATCCCTTTATAAAATCTATATTAAACACAATAATTAATCTCCTTCCTGGTATAAAATCTATATTAAACACACAGAATTCCTCTGCATTCCTTTTTAAAATCTATATTAAACACACTCAATTGCTCTTTATCCCTTTATAAAACCTATATTAAACACAATAATTAATCTCCTTCCCTTATAAAATTTATATTAAACACACAGAATTCCACTGCATTCCTTTATAAAATGTATATTAAAAAAACATAGTTTGTCTGCATCCCTTTATAAAATCTATATTAAACACAATAATTAATCTCCTTCCCTGTATAAAATCTATATTAAAAAAACATAATTCCTCTGTACCCCTTTATAAAATCTATATTAAACACAATAATTAATCTCCTTCCCTGTATAAAATCTATATAAAACACACACAATTCCTTTCCATTCCTTTTTTAAAATCCTTATTAAAAAAACAAAGTTCCTCTGCATCCCTTTATAAAATCTATATTGAACACAATAATTAATCTCCTTCCCTGTATAAAATCTATAGAAAACACACAATTCCTCTCCATTCCTTTATAAAATCTATATTACAAAAACATAGTTCCTCTGCATCCCTTTATAAATTCTATATTAAACACAATAATTAATCTCCTTCCCTGTATAAAGTCTATATTAAACAATCAGAATTCCTTTCCATCCCTTTATAAAATCTATATTAAACACACACAATTCCTCTCCATCCCTTTATAAAATCTATATTAAACACATAATTTCTCTCTATCTCTTTTTAAAATCTATACTAAACACACAATTGCTCTTTATCCCTTTTTAAAATCTATATTACACACACATAATTACTCTTTATCCCTTTATAAGATCCATATTAAACACAATAATTTATCTCCTTCCCTGTACAAAATCTATATTAAACACACACAATTCCTCTCCATCCCTTTATAAAATCTATATTACACACATAATTTCTCTCTATCTCTTTTTAAAATCTATATTAAACACACAATTGCTCTTTATCCCTTTTTAAAATCTATATTAAACACACACAATTGCTCTTTATCCCTTTATAAAATCTATATTAAACGCAGTACTTTCCCTCCATCCCTTTTTAAAATCTATATTAAACACACACAATTGCTCTTTATTCCTTTTTAAAATCTATACTAAACACACATACTTCCTCTACATCCCTTTATAAAAGCTATATTAAAGACACATCCTTTCTCTCAATCCCTTTATAAAATCTGTATTAAACACACAGAATTTATCTGCATTCCTTTATAAAATCTATATTAAAAAAACATACTTCCTCCTCATGCTTTTATAAAATCTATATTAAAAAAACATAGTTCCTCTCCATCCCTTTATAAAATCTACATTATACACACACAATTCCTCTCCATTCCTTTATAAAATCTATATTAAAAAAACATAGTTCCTCTCCATCCTTTTATAAAGTCTATATTAAACACACACAATTCCTCTCCATTCCTTTATAAAATCTATATTAAAAAACATAGTTCCTCTCCATCCTTTTATAAAATCTATATTAAACACACACAATTCCTTTCCATTCCTTTATAAAATCTATATTAAAAAAACAAAGTTCCGCTCCATCCTTTTATAAAATCTATATTAAACACACACAATTCCTCTCCATTCCTTTATAAAATCTATATTAAAAAAACAAAGTTCCGCTCCATCCTTTTATAAAATCTATATTAAACACACACAATTCCTCTCCATTCCTTTATAAAGTCTATATTAAAACATAGTTCCTCTCTAACCTTTATAATATTAAACACACACAATTCCTCTCCATTCCATTATAGAATCTATATTAAAAACATAGTTCTTCTGCATCCTTTATAAAATCTATATTAAACAAACATAGTTCCTCTCCATCCTTTATAAAATCTATATTAAAAAAACATAGTTCCTCTCCATCCTTTTATAAAATATATATTAAACACACACAATTCCTCTCCATTTTTTTATAAAATCTATATTAAAAAAACATAGTTCCTCTCCATCCTTTTATAAAATCTATATTAAACACAATAATTAATCTCCTTCCCTGTATATAAACAATATTAAAAAAACATAATTCCTCTGCCTTCGTTTATAAAATCTATATTAAACACAATAAATAATCTCCTTCCCTGTATAAAGTATATATAAAACACACACAATTCCTCTCCATTCTTTTATAAAATCTATATTAAAAAAACTTAGTTCCTTTGCATCCCTTTATAAAATCTATATTAAACACAATAGTTAATCTCCTTTCCTTATACAATTTATATTAAACACACAGAATTCCTGTGCATTCCTTTATAAAATCTATATTAAAAAAACATAGTTCGTCTGCATCCCTTAATAAAATCTATATTAAACACAATAATTAATCTCCTTCCCTGTATAAAATCTATATTAAACACACAGAATTCCTCTGCCTTCCTTTTTAAAATCTATATTAAACACACACAATTGCACTTTATCCCTTTATAAAATCTATATTAAACACAATAATTAATCTCCTTCCCTGTATAAAATCTATATTAAACACACAGAATTCCTCTGCATTCCTTTTTAAAATCTATATTAAACACACAATTGCTCTTTATCCCTTTTTAAAATCTATATAAAACATACACAATTCCTCTGCATCCCTTTTTAAAATCTATATTAATCACACAATTCCTCTCCATTCCTTTCTAAAATCTATATTAAACACACACAATTCCTCTCCATTCCTCTATAAAATCTATATTAAACACACATAATTTCTCTCCATCCGTTTTTAAAATCTATATTAAACACACACAATTGCTCTTTATCCCTTTTTAAAATCTATATTAAACAAACACAATTGCTCTTTATTCTTTTATAAAATCTATATTAAACACAGTACTTTCTCTCCATCCCTTTTTAAAATCTATATTAAACACACACAATTGCTCATTATTCATTTTTAAAATCTATATTAAAGACACATAATTTCTCTCAATCCCTTTATAAAATCTGTATTAAACACACAGAATTCCTCTGCATTTATTTTATAAAATCCATATTAAAAAAACATAGTTCCTCTGCATCGCTTTATAAATTCTATACTAAACACACAGAACTCCTCTGCATTCCTTTATAAAATCTATATTAAAAACACATAGTTCATCTCCATCCCTTTTTAAAATCTACATTATACACACACAATTTTTTTTTTTTTTTTTTTTTGAAAGGGGAGATAGTTGAAGATTTGGAAAGGAAGAAAGATTTGGCTTATTTCGCCAGGTCAAGGAAGTTCAGGTGGTAGATAGGATTGTGTTAGGGTAAAGATGGTGGAGTCCCGCATGAGCACCTCCGTCAGTCTCGTAATGTAGTTGCTGCCGGCTGTGCCGGTCAGGCGCATTGATTGGATTCTCAGGTGGACAGCCATGGCGCTAGTCCCTGACTGTCACCTGGGGGATTTGTGGTGAACATTTATTTGTATTGTGAGGTGTGTTTTCATCGGTTGAAGCGTCTCTGTGAGTGTGGTTGCCGAAGAAGATGTGATTCTATGTACGAGCCTATGAATGTGTTGCTTTCATCAAGTTTGTTGCAGTTCTCCCACACACACAATTCCTCTCCATTCCTTTATAAAATCTATATTAAAAAAACATAGTTCCTCTCCATCCTATTATAAAATCTATATTAAACACAATAATTAATCTCCTTCCCTTTATAAAATCAATATAAAACACGCAACTCCTCTCCATTCCTTTATAAAATCTATATTAAAAAAGCGTAGTTCCTCTGCATCCCTTTATAAAATCTATATTAAACACAGTAATTAATCTCCTTCCCTGTATAAAATCTATATTAAAAAAACCTAATTCCTCTGCATCCCTTTATAAAATCTATATTAAACACAGGAATCAATCTCTTTCCCTTTATAAAATCTATATAAAACACACAAAATTCCTCTCCATTCCTTTATAAAATCTATATTAAAAAAACATAGTTCCTTAGCATCCCTTTATAAAATCCATATTAAACACAATAATTAATCTCCTTCCCTTATAAAATCTATATTAAACACACAGAATTCCTCTCCATTCCTTTATAAAATCTATATTAAAAAACATAGATCCTCTCCATCCTTTTATAAAATCTATATTAAACACAATAATTAATCTCCTTCCCTGTATATAATCAATATTAAAAAAACATAATTCCTCTGCCTCCGTTTATAAAATCTATATTAAACACAATAAATAATCTCCTTCCCTGTATAAAATGTATATAAAACACACACAATTCCTCTCCATTCCTTTATAAAATCTATATTAAACAAATATAGTTCCTCTGCATCCCTTTATAAAATCTATATTAAACACAATAGTTAATCTCCTTTCCTTATACAATTTATATTAAACACACAGAATTCCTCTGCATTCCTTTATAAAATCTATATTAAAAAAACATAGTTCGTCTGCATCCCTTAATAAAATCTATATTAAACACAATAATTAATCACCTTCCCTTTATAAAATCTATATAAAACACACAAAATTCCTCTCCATTCCTTTATAAAATCTGTTATAAAAAACATAGTTCCTCTGCATCCCTTTATAAAATCTATATTAAACACAATAAATAATCTCCTTCCCTGTATAAAATCTATATTAAACAAACAGAATTCCTCTCCATTCCTTTATAAAATCCATATTAAAAAAACATAGTTCCCCTGCATCCCTTTATAAAATCTATATTAAACACAATAATTATTCTCCTTCCCTGTATAAAATCTATATTAAACAAACAAAATTCCTCTCCATTCCTTTATAAAATCTATATTAAACAAATATAGTTCCTCTGCATCCCTTTATAAAATCTATATTAAACACAATAATTAATCTCCTTCCCTGTATAAAATCTATATTAAACACACAGAATTCCTCTGCATTCCTTTTTAAAATCTATATTAAACACACACAATTCCTCTCCATTTCTTTATAAAATCTATATTAAAAAAATAGATCCTCTCCATCCTTTTATAAAATCTATATTAAACACAATAATTAATCTCCTTCCCTGTATATAATCTATATTAAAAAAACATAGTTCCTCTGCATCCCTTTATAAAATCTATATTAAACACAATAGTTAATCTCTTTCCCTTTATATAATCTATACTAAAAAAACTTAATTCCTCTGCCTCCCTTTATAAAATCTATATTAAACACAATAAATAATCTCCTTCCCTGTATAAAATGTATATAAAACACACAGTTCCTCTCAATTCCTTTATAAAATCTATATTAAAAGAACATAGTTCCTCTGATCCCTTTATAAAATCTATATTTAACACAATAATTAATCTCCTTCCCTTGTACAATTTATATTAAACACACAAAATTCCTCTGCATTCCTTTATAAAAACTATTTTTAAAACATAATTCCTCTGCATCCCTTTATAAAATCTATATTAAACACAATAATTAATCTCCTTCCCTGTATAAAATCTATATAAAACACAAACAATTCCTCTGCATTCCATTTTAAAATCTATATTAAAAAACAAAGTTCCTCTGCATTCCTTTATAAAATCTATATGAAACACAATAATTAATCTCCTTCTCTGTATAAAATCTATATTAAACACACAAAATTCCTCTCCATTCCTTTATAAAATCCATATTAAAAAAACAGTTCCCCTGCATCCCTTTATAAAATCTATATTAAACACAATAATTAATCTCCTTCCCTGTATAAAATCTATATTAAACAAACAGAATTCCTCTCCATTCCTTTATAAAATCTATATTAAACAAACATTGTTCCTCTGCATCCCTTTATAAAATTTATATTAAACACAATAATTAATCACCTTCCCTGTATAAAATCTATATTAAGCACACAGAAATCCTCTACATTCCGTTATAAAATCTATATTAAAAAACATAGTTCCTCTGCATTCCTTTATAAAATCTATATTAAACACAATAATTAGTCTCCTTCCCTGTATAAAATCTATATTAAACACTCATAATTTCTCTTCATCCGTTTTTAAAATCTAAATTAGACACACACAATTCCTCTCCATTCCTTTATAAAATCTATATTAAACACACAATTTTTCTTCATCCCTTTTTAAAATCTATATTAAACACACACAATTGCTCTTTATCCCTTTATAAAATCTATATTAAACACAATAATTAATCTCCTTCCCTATATATAACCTATATTAAAAAAACATAATTCCTCTGCATCCCTTTATAAAATCTATATTAAACACAATAATTAATCTCCTTCCCTGTATAAAATCTATATTAAACACACAGAAATCCTCTGCCTTCCTTTTTAAAATCTATATTAAACACACAATTGCTCTTTATCCCTTTTTAAAATCTATATAAAACATACACAATTCCTCTGCATCCCTTTTTAAAATCTATATTAAACACACAATTCCTCTCCATTCCTTTCTAAAATCTATATTAAACACACACAATTCCTCTCCATTCCTTTATAAAATCTATATTAAACACACATAATTTCTCTCCATCCGTTTTTAAAATCTATATTAAACACACACAATTGCTCTTTATCCCTTTTTAAAATCTATATTAAACAAACACAATTGCTCTTTATTCCTTTATAAAATCTATATTAAACACAGTACTTTCTCTCCATCCCTTTTTAAAATCTATATTAAACACAAACAATTGCTCATTATTCATTTTTAAAATCTATATTAAAGACACATAATTTCTCTCAATCCCTTTATAAAATCTGTATTAACACACAGAATTCCTCTGCATTTATTTTATAAAATCTATATTAAAAACACATAGTTCATCTCCATCCCTTTTTAAAATCTACATTATACACACACAATTCCTCTCCATTCCTTTATAAAAGCTATATTAAAAAACATAGTTCCTCTCCATCCTTTTATAAAATCTGTATTAAACACACAGAATTCCTCTGCATTCGTTTATAAAATTTATATTAAAGAAACATAGTTCCTTTCCATCCTTTTATAAAATCTGTATTAAACACACACAATTCCTCTCCATTCCTTTATAAAATCTATATTTAAAAAAACATAGTTCTCCTCCATCCTTTTATAAAATCTATATTAAACACACACAATTCCTCTCCGTTCCTTTATAAAATCTATATTTTAAACATAGTCCCCCTCCATCCCTCTATAAAATCTACATTATACACACACAATTCCTCTCCATTCCTTTATAAAATCTATATTAAAAAACATAGTCCCCCTGCATCCTTTTATAAAATCTATATTAAACACCCACAATTCCTCTCCATTCCTTTATAAAATCTATATTAAAAACATAGTCCCCCTCCATCCCTCTATAAAATCTATATTAAACACCCACAATTCCTCTACATTCCTTTATAAAATCTATATTTAAAAAAACATAGTGCCCCTCCATCCTTTTATAAAATCTATATTAAACACACACAATTCCTCTCCATTCCTTTATAAAATCTATATTAAAAAAACATAGTCCCCCTCCATCCTTTTATAAAATTTATATTAAACACCCACAATTCCTCTCCATTTATTTATAAAATCTATATTAAAAAAAACATAGTTCCCCTCCATCCTTTTATAAAATCCATATTAAACACCCACAATTCCTCTCCATTCCTTTATAAAATTTATATTAAAAAACATAGTCCCCCTCCATGCTTTTATAAAATCTATATTAAACACCCACAATTCCTCACCATTCCTTTATAAAATCTATATTAAAAAAACATAGTTCCTCTCCATCTTTTTATAAAATCTATATTAAACACACACAATTCCTCTCCATTCCTTTATAAAATCCATATTAAAAAAACGTAGTTCTTCTACATCCTTTTATAAAATCTGTATTAGACACACACAATTCCTCTCCATTCCTTTATAAAATCTATATTAATAAAACATAGTTCCTCTCCATCCTTTTATAAAATCCATAATAAACACACACAATTCCTCTCCATTCCTTTATAAAACCTAAATTAAAAAACATAGTTCCTCTCCTTCCTTTTATAATATATATCTTAAACACGCACAAATCCTCTCCATTCCTTTATAAAATCTAAATTAAAAAACATAGTTCCTCTCCTTCCTTTTATAATATATATCTTAAACACACACAATTCCTCTCCATTCCTTTATAAAATCTAAATTAAAAAACATAGTTCCTCTCCTTCCTTTTATAATATATATCTTAAACACGCACAATTCCTCTCCATTCCTTTATAGAATCTATATTAAAAACATAATTCCTCTATATCCTTTTATAAAATCTGTATTTAACAGACAGAATTCCTCTGCATTCCTATATAAAATCTATATTAAAAAACATAGTTCCTCTCCATCCTTTTATAAAATCTATATTAAACACACACAATTCCTCTCCATTCCTTTATAAAATCTGTATTAAAAAACATAGTTCCTCTCCATCCTTTTATAAAATCTATGTTAAATACACACAATTGCTCTCCACTCCTTTATAAAATCTATATTAAAAAAACATAGTTCCTCTCCATCCTTTTATAATATCTATATTAAACACAATAATTTATCTCCTTCCCTTTATAAAATCAATATAAAACACGCAACTCCTCTCCATTCCTTTATAAAATCTATATTAAAAAAGCATAGTTCCTCTGCATCCCTTTATAAAATCTATATTAAACACAGTAATTAATCTCCTTCCCTGTATAAAATCTATATTAAAAAAACCTAATTCCTCTGCATCCCTTTATAAAATCTATATTAAACACAGGAATCAATCTCTTTCCGTTTATAAAATCTATATAAAACACACAAAATTCCTCTCCATTCCTTTATAAAATCTATATTAAAAAAACATAGTTCCTTAGCATCCCTTTATAAAATCTATATTAAACACAATAATTAATCTCCTTCCCTTATAAAATCTATATTAAACACAGAATTCCTCTCCATTCCTTTATAAAATCTATATTAAAAAAACATAGTTCCTTAGCATCCCTTTATAAAATCTATATTAAACACAATAATTACTCTCTTTCCCTTATAAAATCTATATTAAACACACAGAATTCCTCTCCATTCCTTTATAAAATCTATATTAAACACACAGAATTCCTCTGCCTCCGTTTATAAAATCTATATTAAACACAATAAATAATCTCCTTCCCTGTATAAAATGTATATAAAACACATACAATTCCTCTCCATTCCTTTATAAAATCTATATTAAACAAATATAGTTCCTCTGCATCCCTTTATAAAATCTATATTAAACACAATAGTTAATCTCCTTTCCTTATACAATTTATATTAAACAGACAGAATTCCTCTGCATTCCTATATAAAATCTATATTAAAAAACATAGTTCCTCTCCATCCTTTTATAAAATCCATATTAAACACACACAATTCCTCTCCATTCCTTTATAAAATCTATATTAAAAACATAGTTCCTCTCCATCCTTTTATAAAATCTATGTTAAATACACACAATTGCTGTCCACTCCTTTATAAAATCTATATTAAAAAACCATAGTTCCTCTCCATCCTTTTATAAAATCTATATTAAACACAATAATTAATCTCCTTCCCTTTATAAAATCAATATAAAACACGCAACTCCTCTCCATTCCTTTATAAAATCTATATTAAAAAAGCATAGTTCCTCTGCATCCCTTTATAAAATCTATATTAAACACAGTAATTAATCTCCTTCCCTGTATAAAATCTATATTAAAAAAACCTAATTCCTCTGCATCCCTTTATAAAATCTATATTAAACACAGGAATCAATCTCTTTCCCTTTATAAAATCTATATAAAACACACAAAATTCCTCTCCATTCCTTTATAAAATCTATATTAAAAAAACATAGTTCCTTAGCATCCCTTTATAAAATCTATATTAAACACAATAATTAATCTCCTTCCCTTATAAAATCTATATTAAACACACAGAATTCCTCTCCATTCCTTTATAAAATCTATATTAAACACACAGAATTCCTCTGCCTCCGTTTATAAAATCTATATTAAACACAATAAATAATCTCCTTCCCTGTATAAAATGTATATAAAACACATACAATTCCTCTCCATTCCTTTATAAAATCTATATTAAACAAATATAGTTCCTCTGCATCCCTTTATAAAATCTATATTAAACACAATAGTTAATCTCCTTTCCTTATACAATTTATATTAAACAGACAGAATTCCTCTGCATTCCTATATAAAATCTATATTAAAAAACATAGTTCCTCTCCATCCTTTTATAAAATCCATATTAAACACACACAATTCCTCTCCATTCCTTTATAAAATCTATATTAAAAAACATAGTTCCTCTCCATCCTTTTATAAAATCTATGTTAAATACACACAATTGCTGTCCACTCCTTTATAAAATCTATATTAAAAAAACATAGTTCCTCTCCATCCTTTTATAAAATCTATATTAAACACAATAATTAATCTCCTTCCCTTATAAAATCTATATTAAACACACAGAATTCCTCTCCATTTCTTTATAAAATCTATATTAAAAAACATAGATCCTCTCCATCCTTTTATAAAATCTATATTAAAAACAGTAATTAATCTCCTTCCCTGTATATAATCAATATTAAAAAAACATAATTCCTCTGCCTCCGTTTATAAAATCTATATTAAACACAATAAATAATCTCCTTCCCTGTATAAAATGTATATAAAACACACACAATTCCTGTCCATTCCTTTATAAAATCTATATTAAACAAATATAGTTCCTCTGCATCCCTTTATAAAATCTATATTAAACACAATAGTTAATCTCCTTTCCTTATACAATTTATATTAAACACACAGAATTCCTCTCCATTCCTTTATAAACTCCATATTAAAAAAAACATAGTTCCCCTGCATCCCTTTATAAAATCTATATTAAACACAATAATTATTCTCCTTCCCTGTATAAAATCTATATTAAACAAACAAAATTCCTCTCCATTCCTTTATAAAATCTATATTAAACAAATATAGTTCCTCTTCATTCCTTTATAAAATCTATATCAAACACAATAATTAATCTCCTTCCCTGTATAAAATCTATATTAAACACACAGAATTCCTCTGCATTCCTTTTTAAAATCTATATTAAACACACACAATTCCACTCCATTTCTTTATAAAATCTATATTAAAAAAATAGATCCTCTCCATCCTTTTATAAGATCTATATTAAACACAATAATTAATCTCCTTCCCTCTATATAATCTATATTAAAAAAACATAGTTCCTCTGAATCCCTTTATAAAATCTATATTAAACACAATAATTAATCTCCTTCCCTTATACAATTTATATTAAACACACAAAATTCCTCTGCATTCCTTTATAAAATCTATTTTTAAAACATAATTCCTCTGCATCCCTTTATAAAATCTATATTAAACACAATAATTAATCTCCTTCCCTGTATAAAATCTATATAAAACACAAACAATTCCTCTGCATTCCATTTTAAAATCTATATTAAAAAAACAAAGTTCCTCTGCATTCCTTTATAAAATCTATATGAAACACAATAATTAATCTCCTTCTCTGTATAAAATCTATATTAAACACACAAAATTCCTCTCCATTCCTTTATAAAAACATATTAAAAAAACAGTTCCCCTGCATCCCTTTATAAAATCTATATTAAACACAATAATTAATCTCCTTCCCTGTATAAAATCTATATTAAACAAACAGAACTCCTCTCCATTCCTTTATAAAATCTATATTAAACAAACATTGTTCCTCTGCATCCCTTTATAAAATTTATATTAAAAAAACATAGTTCCTCTGCATCCCTTTATAAAATCTATATTAAACACAATAATTAATCTCCTTCCCTGTATAAGGTCTATATTAAACAATCAGAATTCCTTTCCATCCCTTTATAAAATCTATATTAAACACAATAATTAATCTCCTTCCCTGTATAAAATGTATATAAAACACACACAATTCCTCTCCATTCCTTTATAAAATCTATATTAAACAAATATAGTTCCTCTGCATCCCTTTATAAAATCTATATTAAACACAATAGTAAATCTCCTTTCCTTATACAATTTATATTAAACACACAGAATTCCTCTCCATTCCTTTATAAAATCCATATTAAAAAAAACATAGTTCCCCTGCATCCCTTTATAAAATCTATATTAAACACAATAATTAATCTCCTTCTGTGTATAAAATGTATATAAAACAAACACAATTCCTCTCCATTCTTTTATAAAATCTATATTACAAACATAGTTCCTCTGCATCCCTTTATAAAATCTATATTAAACACAATAATTTATCTCCTTCCCTTATAAAATTTATATTAAACACACAGAATTCCACTGCATTCCTTTATAAAATGTATATTAAAAAAACATAGTTTGTCTGCATCCCTTTGTAAAATCTATATTAAACACAATAATTAATCTCCTTCCCTGTATAAAATCTATATTAAAAAAACATAGTTCCTCTGTACCCCTTTATAAAATCTATATTAAACACAATAATTAATCTCCTTCCCTGTATAAAATCTATATACAACACACACAATTCCTTTCCATTCCTTTTTTAAAATCCTTATTAAAAAAACAAAGTTCCTCTGCATCCCTTTATAAAATCTATATTGAACACAATAACTAATCTCCTTCCCTGTATAAAATCTATAGAAAACACACAATTCCTCTCCATTCCTTTATAAAATCTATATTAAAAAAAGATAGTTCCTCTGCATCCCTTTATAAAATCTATATTAAACACAATAATTAATCTCCTTCCCTGTATAAGGTCTATATTAAACAATCAGAATTCCTTTCCATCCCTTTATAAAATCTATATTAAACACACACAATTCCTCTCCATCCCTTTATAAAATCTATATTAAACACATAATTTCTCTCTATCTCTTTTTAAAATCTATATTAAACACACAATTGCTCTTTATCGCTTTTTAAAATCTATATTAAACACACACAATTACTCTTTATCCCTTTATAAGATCCATATTAAACACAATAATTAATCTCCTTCCCTGTACAAAATCTATATTAAACACACACAATTCCTCTCCATCCCTTTATAAAATCTATATTAAACACATAATTTCTCTCTATCTCTTTTTAAAATCTATATTAAACACACAATTGCTCTTTATCCCTTTTTAAAATCTATATTAAACACACACAATTGCTCTTTATCCCTTTATAAAATCTATATTTAACGCAGTACTTTCCCTCCATCCCTTTTTAAAATCTATATTAAACACACACAATTGCTCTTTATTCCTTTTTAAAATCTATACTAAACACACATACTTCCTCTACATCCCTTTATAAAAGCTATATTAAAGACACATCATTTCTCTCAATCCCTTTATAAAATCTGTATTAAACACACAGAATTTATCTGCATTCCTTTATAAAATCTATATTAAAAAAACATAGTTCCTCCTCATGCTTTTATAAAATCTATATTAAAAAAGCATTGTTCCTCTGCATTCCTTTATAAAATCTATATTAAACACACAGAATTCCTCTGCATTCCTTTATAAAATCTATATTAAAGAAACATAGTTCCTCTCCATCCCTTTATAAAATCTACATTACACACACACAATTCCTCTCCATTCCTTTATACAATCTATATTAAAAAAACATAGTTCCTCTCCATCCTTTTATAAAGTTTATATTAAACACACACAATTCCTCTCCATTCCTTTATAAAATCTATATTAAAAAACATAGTTCCTCTCCATCCTTTTATAAAATCTATATTAAACACACACAATTCCTCTCCATCCCTGTAAAAAATCTATATTAAAAAACATAGTTCCTCTCCATCCTTTTATAAAATCTATATTAAACACACACAATTCCTCTCCATTCCTTTATAAAATCTATATTAAAAAAACAAAGTTCCGCTCCATCCTTTTATAAAATCTATATTAAACAAACAGAATTCCTCTCCATTCCTTTATAAAATCTATATTAAACAAACATGGTTCCTCTGCATCCCTTTATAAAATCTATATTAAACACAATAATTAATCTCCTTCTTGGTATAAAATCTATATTAAACACACAGGATTTTTCTGCATTCCTTTTTAAAATCTATATTAAACACATACAATTGCTCTTTATCCCTTCATAAAATCTATATTAAACACAATAATTAATATCCTTCCCTGTATAAAATCTATTCTAAACACACATAATTCCTTTCCATCCCTTTATAAAATCTATATTAAACACATAATTTTTCTTTTTCTCGTTTTGAAATCTATATTAAACACACAATTGCTCTTTATCCCTTTTTAAAATCTATATAAAACATACACAATACCTCTCCATCCTTTTTTAAAATCTATATTAAACACACATAATTCCTCTCCATTCCTTTCTTAAATCTATATTAAACACACACAATTTCTCTCCATTCCTTTATAAAATCTATATTAAACACACATAATTTCTCTCCATCCCTTTTTAAAATCTATATTAAACACACAATGCTCTTTATCCCTTTATAAAATCTATATTAAACACAGTACTTTCTCTCCATCCCTTTTTAAAATCTATATTAAACACATACAATTGCTCTTTATTCCTTTTTAAAATCTATATTAAACACACATAATCCCTCTCCATCCCTTTATAAAAGCTATATTAAAGACACATAATTTCTCTCAATCCCTTTATAAAATCTATATTAAACACACAGAATTCCTCTGCATTCCTTTATAAAATCCATATTAACAAAACATACCTCCTCTGCATCCCTTTATAAATTCTATATTAAACACACAGAATTCCTCTGCATTCCTTTATAAAATCTATATTAAAAACACATAGTTCATCTCCATCCCTTTTTAAAATCTACATTATACACGCACAATTCCTCCCCATTCCTTTATAAAATCTATATTAAAACATAGTTCCTCTCCATCCTTTTATAAAATATATATTAAACACACAATTCCTCTCCATTCCTTTATAAAATCTATATTAAAAACATAGGTTCTCTGCATTCCTTTATAAAATCTATATTAAGAAACGTAATTCGTCTTCATCCCTTTATAAAATCTATACCAAACACAATAATTAATCTCCTTCCCTTTATAAAATCTATATTAAAAACATAATTCCTCTGCATTCCTTTATAAAATCTATATTAAACGCAATAATTAATCTCCTTCCCTGTATAAAATCTCTATTGAAAACATAATTCCTCTGCATCCCTTTATAAAATCTATATTAAACACAATAATTAATCTCCTTCTCTGTATAAAATCTATATAAAACACAAACAATTCCTCTCCATTCCTTTTTTAAAATCTATATTAAAAAAACAAAGTTCCTCTGCATCCCTTTATAAAATCTATATTAAACACAATAATTAATCTCCTTCTCTGTATAAAATCTATATTAAACACACACAATTCCTCTCCATTCCTTTATAAAATCCATATTAAAAAAAACAGTTCCCCTGCATCCCTTTATAAAATCTGTATTAAACACAATAATAATCTCCTTCCGTTTATAAAATCTATATTAAACAAACAGAATTCATCTCCATTCCTTTATAAAATCTATATTAAACAAACATTGTTCCTCTGCATCCCTTTATAAAATTTATATCAAACACAATAATTAATCACCTTCCCTGTATAAAATCTATATAAAGCACACAGAATTCCTCTACATTCCTTTATAAAATCTATATTAAAAAACATAATTCCTCTGCATCCCTGTATAAAATCTATATTAAACACAATAATTAGTCTCCTTCCCTGTATAAAATCTATATTAAACACACATAATTTTTCTTCATCCCTTTTTAAAATCTATATTAAACACACACAATTGCTCTTTATCCCTTTATAAAATCTATATTAAACACAATAGTTAATCTCTTTCCCTTTATATAATCTATACTAAAAAAACTTAATTCCTCTGCCTCCCTTTATAAAATCTATATTAAACACAATAAATAATCTCCTTCCCTGTATAAAATGTATATAAATAACACACAATTCCTCTCAATTCCTTTATAAAATCTATATTAAAAGAACATAGTTCCTCTGAATCCCTTTATAAAATATATATTAAACACAATAATTAATCTCCTTCCCTTATAAAATTTATATTAAACACACAAAATTCCTCTGCATTCCTTTATAAAATCTATATTAAAAAACATAGTTCGTCTGCATTCCTTTATAAAATCTATATTAAACACAATAATTAATCCCCTTCCCTGTATAAAATCTATATAAAACACAGAATTCCTCTCCATTCCTTTTTAAAATCTATTATAAAAGAACATAGTTCCTCTGCATCCCTTTATAAAATCTATATTAAACACAATAATTAATCTCCTTCCCTGTATAAAATCTATATTAAACAAACAGAATTCCTCTCCATTCCGTTATAAAATCTATATTAAACAAACATGGTTCCTCTGCATCCCTTTATAAAATCTATATTAAACACAATAATTAATCTCCTTCCTGGTATAAAATCTATATTAAACACACAGGATTTTTCTGCATTGCTTTTTAAAATCTATATTTAACACACACAATTGCTCTTTATCGCTTTATAAAATCTATATTAAACACAATAATTAATATCCTTCCCTGTATAAAATCTATTCTAAACACACATAATTCCTTTCCATCCCTTTATAAAATCTATATTAAACACATAATTTTTCTCTTTCTCTTTTTGAAATCTATATTAAACACACAATTGCTCTTTATCCCTTTTTAAAATCTATATAAAACATACACAATACCTCTCCATCCCTTTTTAAAATCTATATTAAACACACATAATTCCTCTCCATTCCTTTCTTAAATCTATATTAAACACACACAATTTCTCATCATTCCTTTATAAAATCTATATTAAACACACACAATTGCTCTTTATTCCTTTATAAAATCTATATTAAACACACAATTGCTCTTTATCCCTTTTTAAAATCTGTATTAAACACACACAATTGCTGTTTATCCCTTTATAGAATCTATATTAAACACAGTACTTTCTCTCCATCCCTTTTTAAAATCTATATTAAACACACACAATTGCTCTTTATTCCTTTTTAAAATCTATATTAAACACACATAATCCCTCTCCATCCCTTTATAAAAGCTATATTAAAGACACATAATTTCTCTCAATCCCTTTATAAAATCTATATTAAACACACAGAATTCCTCTGCATTCCTTTATAAAATCCATATTAACAAAACATACCTCCTCTGCATCCCTTTATAAATTCTATATTAAACACATAGAATTCCTCTGCATTGCTTTATAAAATCTATATTAAAAACACATAGTTCATCTCCATCCCTTTTTAAAATCTACATTATACACGCACAATTCCTCTCCATTCCTTTATAAAATCTATATTAAAAAAACATAGTTCCTCTCCATCCTTTTATAAAATCTGTATTAAACACACACAATTCCTCCCCATTCCTTTATAAAATCTATATTAAAACATAGTTCCTCTCCATCCTTTTATAAAATATATATTAAACACACAATTCCTCTCCATTCCTTTATAAAATCTATATTAAAAAACATAGTTCCTCTGCATTCCTTTATAAAATCTATATTAAGAAACGTAATTCGTCTTCATCCCTTTATAAAATCTATACCAAACACAATAATTAATCTCCTTCCCTTTATAAAATCTATATTAAAAAACATAATTCCTCTGGATTCCTTTATAAAATTTATATTAAACACAATAATTAATCTCCTTCCCTGTATAAAATCTATATTGAAAACATAATTCCTCTGCATCCCTTTATAAAATCTATATTAAACACAATAATTAATCTCTTTCCCTGTATAAAATCTATATAAAACACAAACAATTCCTCTCCATTCCTTTTTTAAAATCTATATTAAAAAAACAAAGTTCCTCTGCATCCCTTTATAAAATCTATATTAAACACAATAATAAATCTCCTTCTCTGTATAAAATCTATATTAAACACACACAATTCCTCTCCATTCCTTTATAAAATCCATATTAAAAAAACAGTTCCCCTGCATCCCTTTATAAAATCTGTATTAAACACAATAATAATCTCCTTCCGTGTATAAAATCTATATTAAACAAACAGAATTCCTCTCCATTCCTTTATAAAATCTATATTAAACAAACATTGTTCCTCTGCATCCCTTTATAAAATTTATATTAAACACAATAATTAATCACCTTCCCTGTATAAAATCTATATTAAGCACACAGAATTCCTCTACATTCCTTTATAAAATCTATATTAAAAAACATAGTTCCTCTGCATCCCTATATAAAATCTATATTAAACACAATAATTATTCTCCTTCCCTGTATAAAATCTATATTAAACAAACAAAATTCCTCTCCATTCCTTTATAAAATCTATATTAAACAAATATAGTTCCTCTGCATCCCTTTATAAAATCTATATTAAACACAATAATTAATCTCCTTCCCTGTATAAAATCTATATTAAACACACAGAATTCCTCTGCATTGCTTTTTAAAATCTATATTAAACACACACAATTCCTCTCCATTTCTTTATAAAATCTATATTAAAAAAATAGATCCTCTCCATCCTTTTATAAAATCTATATTAAACACAATAATTAATCTCCTTCCCTGTATATAATCTATATTAAAAAAACATAGTTCCTCTGCATCCCTTTATAAAATCTATATTAAACACAATAGTTAATCTCTTTCCCTTTATATAATCTATACTAAAAAAACTTAATTCCTCTGCCTCCCTTTATAAAATCTATATTAAACACAATAAATAATCTCCTTCCCTGTATAAAATGTATATAAAACACACAGTTCCTCTCAATTCCTTTATAAAATCTATATTAAAAGAACATAGTTCCTCTGATCCCTTTATAAAATCTATATTTAACACAATAATTAATCTCCTTCCCTTGTACAATTTATATTAAACACACAAAATTCCTCTGCATTCCTTTATAAAAACTATTTTTAAAACATAATTCCTCTGCATCCCTTTATAAAATCTATATTAAACACAATAATTAATCTCCTTCCCTGTATAAAATCTATATAAAACACAAACAATTCCTCTGCATTCCATTTTAAAATCTATATTAAAAAACAAAGTTCCTCTGCATTCCTTTATAAAATCTATATGAAACACAATAATTAATCTCCTTCTCTGTATAAAATCTATATTAAACACACAAAATTCCTCTCCATTCCTTTATAAAATCCATATTAAAAAAACAGTTCCCCTGCATCCCTTTATAAAATCTATATTAAACACAATAATTAATCTCCTTCCCTGTATAAAATCTATATTAAACAAACAGAATTCCTCTCCATTCCTTTATAAAATCTATATTAAACAAACATTGTTCCTCTGCATCCCTTTATAAAATTTATATTAAACACAATAATTAATCACCTTCCCTGTATAAAATCTATATTAAGCACACAGAAATCCTCTACATTCCGTTATAAAATCTATATTAAAAAACATAGTTCCTCTGCATTCCTTTATAAAATCTATATTAAACACAATAATTAGTCTCCTTCCCTGTATAAAATCTATATTAAACACTCATAATTTCTCTTCATCCGTTTTTAAAATCTAAATTAGACACACACAATTCCTCTCCATTCCTTTATAAAATCTATATTAAACACACAATTTTTCTTCATCCCTTTTTAAAATCTATATTAAACACACACAATTGCTCTTTATCCCTTTATAAAATCTATATTAAACACAATAATTAATCTCCTTCCCTATATATAACCTATATTAAAAAAACATAATTCCTCTGCATCCCTTTATAAAATCTATATTAAACACAATAATTAATCTCCTTCCCTGTATAAAATCTATATTAAACACACAGAAATCCTCTGCCTTCCTTTTTAAAATCTATATTAAACACACAATTGCTCTTTATCCCTTTTTAAAATCTATATAAAACATACACAATTCCTCTGCATCCCTTTTTAAAATCTATATTAAACACACAATTCCTCTCCATTCCTTTCTAAAATCTATATTAAACACACACAATTCCTCTCCATTCCTTTATAAAATCTATATTAAACACACATAATTTCTCTCCATCCGTTTTTAAAATCTATATTAAACACACACAATTGCTCTTTATCCCTTTTTAAAATCTATATTAAACAAACACAATTGCTCTTTATTCCTTTATAAAATCTATATTAAACACAGTACTTTCTCTCCATCCCTTTTTAAAATCTATATTAAACACAAACAATTGCTCATTATTCATTTTTAAAATCTATATTAAAGACACATAATTTCTCTCAATCCCTTTATAAAATCTGTATTAACACACAGAATTCCTCTGCATTTATTTTATAAAATCTATATTAAAAACACATAGTTCATCTCCATCCCTTTTTAAAATCTACATTATACACACACAATTCCTCTCCATTCCTTTATAAAAGCTATATTAAAAAACATAGTTCCTCTCCATCCTTTTATAAAATCTGTATTAAACACACAGAATTCCTCTGCATTCGTTTATAAAATTTATATTAAAGAAACATAGTTCCTTTCCATCCTTTTATAAAATCTGTATTAAACACACACAATTCCTCTCCATTCCTTTATAAAATCTATATTTAAAAAAACATAGTTCTCCTCCATCCTTTTATAAAATCTATATTAAACACACACAATTCCTCTCCGTTCCTTTATAAAATCTATATTTTAAACATAGTCCCCCTCCATCCCTCTATAAAATCTACATTATACACACACAATTCCTCTCCATTCCTTTATAAAATCTATATTAAAAAACATAGTCCCCCTGCATCCTTTTATAAAATCTATATTAAACACCCACAATTCCTCTCCATTCCTTTATAAAATCTATATTAAAAACATAGTCCCCCTCCATCCCTCTATAAAATCTATATTAAACACCCACAATTCCTCTACATTCCTTTATAAAATCTATATTTAAAAAAACATAGTGCCCCTCCATCCTTTTATAAAATCTATATTAAACACACACAATTCCTCTCCATTCCTTTATAAAATCTATATTAAAAAAACATAGTCCCCCTCCATCCTTTTATAAAATTTATATTAAACACCCACAATTCCTCTCCATTTATTTATAAAATCTATATTAAAAAAAACATAGTTCCCCTCCATCCTTTTATAAAATCCATATTAAACACCCACAATTCCTCTCCATTCCTTTATAAAATTTATATTAAAAAACATAGTTCCCCTCCATGCTTTTATAAAATCTATATTAAACACCCACAATTCCTCACCATTCCTTTATAAAATCTATATTAAAAAAACATAGTTCCTCTCCATCTTTTTATAAAATCTATATTAAACACACACAATTCCTCTCCATTCCTTTATAAAATCCATATTAAAAAAACGTAGTTCTTCTACATCCTTTTATAAAATCTGTATTAGACACACACAATTCCTCTCCATTCCTTTATAAAATCTATATTAATAAAACATAGTTCCTCTCCATCCTTTTATAAAATCCATAATAAACACACACAATTCCTCTCCATTCCTTTATAAAACCTAAATTAAAAAACATAGTTCCTCTCCTTCCTTTTATAATATATATCTTAAACACGCACAAATCCTCTCCATTCCTTTATAAAATCTAAATTAAAAAACATAGTTCCTCTCCTTCCTTTTATAATATATATCTTAAACACACACAATTCCTCTCCATTCCTTTATAAAATCTAAATTAAAAAACATAGTTCCTCTCCTTCCTTTTATAATATATATCTTAAACACGCACAATTCCTCTCCATTCCTTTATAGAATCTATATTAAAAACATAATTCCTCTATATCCTTTTATAAAATCTGTATTAAACAGACAGAATTCCTCTGCATTCCTATATAAAATCTATATTAAAAAACATAGTTCCTCTCCATCCTTTTATAAAATCTATATTAAACACACACAATTCCTCTCCATTCCTTTATAAAATCTGTATTAAAAAACATAGTTCCTCTCCATCCTTTTATAAAATCTATGTTAAATACACACAATTGCTCTCCACTCCTTTATAAAATCTATATTAAAAAAACATAGTTCCTCTCCATCCTTTTATAATATCTATATTAAACACAATAATTTATCTCCTTCCCTTTATAAAATCAATATAAAACACGCAACTCCTCTCCATTCCTTTATAAAATCTATATTAAAAAAGCATAGTTCCTCTGCATCCCTTTATAAAATCTATATTAAACACAGTAATTAATCTCCTTCCCTGTATAAAATCTATATTAAAAAAACCTAATTCCTCTGCATCCCTTTATAAAATCTATATTAAACACAGGAATCAATCTCTTTCCGTTTATAAAATCTATATAAAACACACAAAATTCCTCTCCATTCCTTTATAAAATCTATATTAAAAAAACATAGTTCCTTAGCATCCCTTTATAAAATCTATATTAAACACAATAATTAATCTCCTTCCCTTATAAAATCTATATTAAACACAGAATTCCTCTCCATTCCTTTATAAAATCTATATTAAAAAAACATAGTTCCTTAGCATCCCTTTATAAAATCTATATTAAACACAATAATTAATCTCCTTCCCTTATAAAATCTATATTAAACACACAGAATTCCTCTCCATTCCTTTATAAAATCTATATTAAACACACAGAATTCCTCTGCCTCCGTTTATAAAATCTATATTAAACACAATAAATAATCTCCTTCCCTGTATAAAATGTATATAAAACACATACAATTCCTCTCCATTCCTTTATAAAATCTATATTAAACAAATATAGTTCCTCTGCATCCCTTTATAAAATCTATATTAAACACAATAGTTAATCTCCTTTCCTTATACAATTTATATTAAACAGACAGAATTCCTCTGCATTCCTATATAAAATCTATATTAAAAAACATAGTTCCTCTCCATCCTTTTATAAAATCCATATTAAACACACACAATTCCTCTCCATTCCTTTATAAAATCTATATTAAAAAACATAGTTCCTCTCCATCCTTTTATAAAATCTATATATCAATTTAATATCAATTTATTGTCATTAAACAGTTATACAACTGCAATAGACATTGTCAGTATATACAAAAATACAAATTAATAATACAACATAAACCACACCTTGAGCAACTTTTACAGCAAAAAAGTAACAATTAAATATTAATATCAGATGCATTAAAAACAATAAATTCATTAATAGAATAAAATGGATTATCCACAAGCCAACAATGCAATCGCTTACAAAATATTTTATAAGGCAAATCTTTTACAGCTTGAGGTAGCTTGTTAAAAAGTTTAATGCCAATATAGTAGTAACTTTGAGAAGTTCTCTTAAGTCTATGCTGAGGAATATCGATCATTTGACCATTACGGATATTATAATTATGAATATTGGATCTCGTGTCATACAAATGTTGATTCTGTTTCATAAAACCCAATACAGTATAAATATACAAATTTATAACAGTCAAAATATTATATCTTTTAAAATAGGGTTTACAGTGTGTTCTAGTAGTTATCTTAGCCATAATTCTTATAGCTTTCTTTTGCACAAGTAATACATCTTGGATATATGAGCTATTACCCCAAAGTAAAATACCATAATTAATAATACTGTGAAAGTATGCAAAATATGAGACACGTATATACTCAAAGGGTACACAATTGACTAAGTTTCTCATCAGGAATAAAACCCTTGACAACTTTCTGCATAAAAATGTAATGTGTGACTCCCAGGTTAAAAATCTATCAATAAAAATGCCTAAAAACTTTACATTAGTACAAAGATTTGGGACAACAACATTATTTAAAGTAAAAATTATATTTTTAGTTTTAGAATCATTAAGTAAAAACTTATTTGCTTGAAACCATTGTGATATATACATTATATTATTTTGAACCTCAGTTTCAAGATACTGTATATTTGCATTGTTGTGAATAAAAGTTGTGTCATCAGCAAATAATATGGTTTTAGATTCAGTATTGAATGGTAAATCATTAATCATGATTAGGAATAGCAGAGGACCTAGGATAGAGCCCTGAGGAACACCGCACATTACTGAAGCCACATCCGAGACCTTATCATTAATCTGAACAACTTGTTTGCGGTTAGAGAGATAAGAAGAGAGCAATTTATTAGGCGTACCACAAATACCATAATGTGCTAATTTATCTAACAGTATACAGTGATCCACACAATCAAAGGCCTTGCTTAAGTCACAGCATGTGACCCAAGCAAAGCTCTTTGATTCAAAAGTATTCGTTATATTATCAATAAGTAATCGAACTGCATCAATAGTAGATTTACCAGCCCTAAATCCAAATTGATCGATAGAAAAGACCTTGTTTTGTTCAAAATAGGAATACATCTGGTTGTGGATTAATACCTCAAATATTTTAGAAAACACTGGCACCAGAGATATCGGTCGATAATTTTCCAATAATGATTTATTACCTTTCTTATGAACTGGTATTATTTTTGCTAATTTGAGTTTACTTGGAAATATGCCCTCAGTGAAGCATTTATTTATACAGATAGTTAATGGCAACACAATATAACCAATTATTTTCTTTAAAAAATTATTTGAAATATCATAGATATCTCTGGAATCAGAGTTATGCATTTTAGCAACGGCGTTCAACACATCATCACATGACACTTCCTTAAGTTGAAAAGAAACTACAGGCACCTCACAATTTGACAAGTAATCAAGCGCCAGTTTATTAGGCTTTGAAATATTTCTCTTTACCTCTTGTACAGATTCTATAAAAAACCCATTAACCTGATTAGGAGAAAAATGAATAGAAGCAGACCTTTCACCTTTGACCGTTCTATTTATAACATTCCATGCAGCTTTAACTTTGTTATTAGAGATTTCAATAAATTTAGCATTTGCAAGTTTCTTGGCTTGTGACATTAATATTCTATATTCGTTTCTAATCCGCTTAAAAGCATTTTTAGCATCTTCAGTGTGTGTACATTTATATATATTGTAACAGAATAGCAAATATTTCCTCATCTGTTTAAGGTCAGAAGTAAACCAAAATTTGTTTGTGGTTTTACCACGAGCTTCACCATTAAAATATCTAACATTCCTTTTAGGAAAACACAAATTGAATAGCATTAAAAACATAGTTAAAAATTCATCAAAAGTACGCTCAGCATTCAAATTATTACCGAGTCGAATCGTCCTCCATTCAGTTTGAGATAGACAATCGATAAAATAAATAAATTTATCTTCACTGTATGGTCTAATAAAACGAGTTATATATTTGAGTTTAGTCACAGGCTGTAAAAATGATAAAACTAGAGCAGAATGGTCAGATAGCATAGGGTCAATAACCTCAATATTATACCGCTGCGTATCTAAATTGGTTACAATGTTGTCTAAACATGAGTTGATTCTTGTAGGTTCAGAATTGGTACAGAAATGCCCAACAGATCTAAGCAAATTTTTAAACTGATAGTTTAATGAACATTCATCAATCATATTAATATTGAAATCCCCACATAGGACTACATTAAATTTTTCTCTATTGAAATGTATAAGCATTTCCTCAAGATTATTCATAAATATTTCGGGATCACCACTGGGTGAGCGATAAAGACTAATTATAACTATTTTGAGGTGAGTTACATAAATCGCCACTACTTCAATATGTTTTTCAATACAAAATTTAGTTACATCAATTTCAGAGAAGCTGATTTCTTTAGACACAAAAATACATACCCCACCATTTTTAATTGCCTTACGACAAAAAATAGCTGCCATTGTATAACCTTCAATGTGATACACATTACTTTCACCATCACTTAACCAATGTTCTGCAAAACATAAAACTTTATAGTCTTTTTCACTACATAATATTTCAAGTTCATTAATTTTGTTCCTAATACACTGTATATTAATGAAAAATACATCATGGGTCATGTGAGCTGCTACAGAATTAGTTGCATCTATGTTTTGTCTGGGTTTATTGGCCGAGGAGGATGAAAAAAACGCCTCACACGAGCGTTACTGGGCCACACATTAGGATTTAAAGCAGCTGCTAAGTGCTCTTCATGTATGTCAATTTTAAATGATGAGTATAAATCAGGATTCCGAGATGGTAATGGATGCACACAAACTTCCGGAAAACTTGGTTTTAAAAAATCACTTACATTCTCAGGTTTCGTATCAGGCGTAAGTCTATAAACATGTAGAGATACACATTTAGGTACCCCTTTAAGTTTATTATTTCCTGCATCCACAGTAACACTATTGCCAATTACAGTAGGTGTTTTGCGTTTATTACGCTTACGGACAACATCGCTCCACAATTCAGAAGGTGAATTTTGTGGTTGTATCATCACATTTGACCCATTTTCACTGATGGCCACATTAGACTCACATACTAATTTAGCGTTTGTATTGTCGTTACCTTCCATTGGCAAAGCACTGTTATCAATTTTATTTACCGCGTCATTATTGGAACACGGCATTTTATTTACTTGACTGTCCACTTCACTCACTTGCATATCAGTGTTTAATAACGGTCTTGCTGGTGATACCACTTGCTGCATAAGAATGTTTACTTTTTCACGCAATTCACTTATAATGCAGTCCTTCTGATGAACCACGTATCTAAAAATACGTATGTCAATTTTGTCCGATGCACAGACTTCACTTAAAGCATCAAAAAAAGCCACGTCCACGTCCATGTCCTTGTCCTTATCCTTATTATTTAGTTCATTCGCGACATCACAACATCTTATTGTATTGTCATCAATAAATATGTTAAATACACACAATTGCTGTCCACTCCTTTATAAAATCTATATTAAAAAAACATAGTTCCTCTCCATCCTTTTATAAAATCTATATTAAACACAATAATTAATCTCCTTCCCTTTATAAAATCAATATAAAACACGCAACTCCTCTCCATTCCTTTATAAAATCTATATTAAAAAAGCATAGTTCCTCTGCATCCCTTTATAAAATCTATATTAAACACAGTAATTAATCTCCTTCCCTGTATAAAATCTATATTAAAAAAACCTAATTCCTCTGCATCCCTTTATAAAATCTATATTAAACACAGGAATCAATCTCTTTCCCTTTATAAAATCTATATAAAACACACAAAATTCCTCTCCATTCCTTTATAAAATCTATATTAAAAAAACATAGTTCCTTAGCATCCCTTTATAAAATCTATATTAAACACAATAATTAATCTCCTTCCCTTATAAAATCTATATTAAACACACAGAATTCCTCTCCATTCCTTTATAAAATCTATATTAAACACACAGAATTCCTCTGCCTCCGTTTATAAAATCTATATTAAACACAATAAATAATCTCCTTCCCTGTATAAAATGTATATAAAACACATACAATTCCTCTCCATTCCTTTATAAAATCTATATTAAACAAATATAGTTCCTCTGCATCCCTTTATAAAATCTATATTAAACACAATAGTTAATCTCCTTTCCTTATACAATTTATATTAAACAGACAGAATTCCTCTGCATTCCTATATAAAATCTATATTAAAAAACATAGTTCCTCTCCATCCTTTTATAAAATCCATATTAAACACACACAATTCCTCTCCATTCCTTTATAAAATCTATATTAAAAAACATAGTTCCTCTCCATCCTTTTATAAAATCTATGTTAAATACACACAATTGCTGTCCACTCCTTTATAAAATCTATATTAAAAAAACATAGTTCCTCTCCATCCTTTTATAAAATCTATATTAAACACAATAATTAATCTCCTTCCCTTATAAAATCTATATTAAACACACAGAATTCCTCTCCATTTCTTTATAAAATCTATATTAAAAAACATAGATCCTCTCCATCCTTTTATAAAATCTATATTAAAAACAGTAATTAATCTCCTTCCCTGTATATAATCAATATTAAAAAAACATAATTCCTCTGCCTCCGTTTATAAAATCTATATTAAACACAATAAATAATCTCCTTCCCTGTATAAAATGTATATAAAACACACACAATTCCTCTCCATTCCTTTATAAAATCTATATTAAACAAATATAGTTCCTCTGCATCCCTTTATAAAATCTATATTAAACACAATAGTTAATCTCCTTTCCTTATACAATTTATATTAAACACACAGAATTCCTCTCCATTCCTTTATAAACTCCATATTAAAAAAAACATAGTTCCCCTGCATCCCTTTATAAAATCTATATTAAACACAATAATTATTCTCCTTCCCTGTATAAAATCTATATTAAACAAACAAAATTCCTCTCCATTCCTTTATAAAATCTATATTAAACAAATATAGTTCCTCTGCATTCCTTTATAAAATCTATATCAAACACAATAATTAATCTCCTTCCCTGTATAAAATCTATATTAAACACACAGAATTCCTCTGCATTCCTTTTTAAAATCTATATTAAACACACACAATTCCACTCCATTTCTTTATAAAATCTATATTAAAAAAATAGATCCTCTCCATCCTTTTATAAGATCTATATTAAACACAATAATTAATCTCCTTCCCTCTATATAATCTATATTAAAAAAACATAGTTCCTCTGAATCCCTTTATAAAATCTATATTAAACACAATAATTAATCTCCTTCCCTTATACAATTTATATTAAACACACAAAATTCCTCTGCATTCCTTTATAAAATCTATTTTTAAAACATAATTCCTCTGCATCCCTTTATAAAATCTATATTAAACACAATAATTAATCTCCTTCCCTGTATAAAATCTATATAAAACACAAACAATTCCTCTGCATTCCATTTTAAAATCTATATTAAAAAAACAAAGTTCCTCTGCATTCCTTTATAAAATCTATATGAAACACAATAATTAATCTCCTTCTCTGTATAAAATCTATATTAAACACACAAAATTCCTCTCCATTCCTTTATAAAATCCATATTAAAAAAACAGTTCCCCTGCATCCCTTTATAAAATCTATATTAAACACAATAATTAATCTCCTTCCCTGTATAAAATCTATATTAAACAAACAGAACTCCTCTCCATTCCTTTATAAAATCTATATTAAACAAACATTGTTCCTCTGCATCCCTTTATAAAATTTATATTAAAAAAACATAGTTCCTCTGCATCCCTTTATAAAATCTATATTAAACACAATAATTAATCTCCTTCCCTGTATAAGGTCTATATTAAACAATCAGAATTCCTTTCCATCCCTTTATAAAATCTATATTAAACACAATAATTAATCTCCTTCCCTGTATAAAATGTATATAAAACACACACAATTCCTCTCCATTCCTTTATAAAATCTATATTAAACAAATATAGTTCCTCTGCATCCCTTTATAAAATCTATATTAAACACAATAGTTAATCTCCTTTCCTTATACAATTTATATTAAACACACAGAATTCCTCTCCATTCCTTTATAAAATCCATATTAAAAAAAACATAGTTCCCCTGCATCCCTTTATAAAATCTATATTAAACACAATAATTAATCTCCTTCTGTGTATAAAATGTATATAAAACAAACACAATTCCTCTCCATTCTTTTATAAAATCTATATTACAAACATAGTTCCTCTGCATCCCTTTATAAAATCTATATTAAACACAATAATTTATCTCCTTCCCTTATAAAATTTATATTAAACACACAGAATTCCACTGCATTCCTTTATAAAATGTATATTAAAAAAACATAGTTTGTCTGCATCCCTTTGTAAAATCTATATTAAACACAATAATTAATCTCCTTCCCTGTATAAAATCTATATTAAAAAAACATAGTTCCTCTGTACCCCTTTATAAAATCTATATTAAACACAATAATTAATCTCCTTCCCTGTATAAAATCTATATACAACACACACAATTCCTATCCATTCCTTTTTTAAAATCCTTATTAAAAAAACAAAGTTCCTCTGCATCCCTTTATAAAATCTATATTGAACACAATAACTAATCTCCTTCCCTGTATAAAATCTATAGAAAACACACAATTCCTCTCCATTCCTTTATAAAATCTATATTAAAAAAAGATAGTTCCTCTGCATCCCTTTATAAAATCTATATTAAACACAATAATTAATCTCCTTCCCTGTATAAGGTCTATATTAAACAATCAGAATTCCTTTCCATCCCTTTATAAAATCTATATTAAACACACACAATTCCTCTCCATCCCTTTATAAAATCTATATTAAACACATAATTTCTCTCTATCTCTTTTTAAAATCTATATTAAACACACAATTGCTCTTTATCGCTTTTTAAAATCTATATTAAACACACACAATTACTCTTTATCCCTTTATAAGATCCATATTAAACACAATAATTAATCTCCTTCCCTGTACAAAATCTATATTAAACACACACAATTCCTCTCCATCCCTTTATAAAATCTATATTAAACACATAATTTCTCTCTATCTCTTTTTAAAATCTATATTAAACACACAATTGCTCTTTATCCCTTTTTAAAATCTATATTAAACACACACAATTGCTCTTTATCCCTTTATAAAATCTATATTAAACGCAGTACTTTCCCTCCATCCCTTTTTAAAATCTATATTAAACACACACAATTGCTCTTTATTCCTTTTTAAAATCTATACTAAACACACATACTTCCTCTACATCCCTTTATAAAAGCTATATTAAAGACACATCATTTCTCTCAATCCCTTTATAAAATCTGTATTAAACACACAGAATTTATCTGCATTCCTTTATAAAATCTATATTAAAAAAACATAGTTCCTCCTCATGCTTTTATAAAATCTATATTAAAAAAGCATTGTTCCTCTGCATTCCTTTATAAAATCTATATTAAACACACAGAATTCCTCTGCATTCCTTTATAAAATCTATATTAAAGAAACATAGTTCCTCTCCATCCCTTTATAAAATCTACATTACACACACACACAATTCCTCTCCATTCCTTTATACAATCTATATTAAAAAAACATAGTTCCTCTCCATCCTTTTATAAAGTTTATATTAAACACACACAATTCCTCTCCATTCCTTTATAAAATCTATATTAAAAAACATAGTTCCTCTCCATCCTTTTATAAAATCTATATTAAACACACACAATTCCTCTCCATCCCTGTAAAAAATCTATATTAAAAAACATAGTTCCTCTCCATCCTTTTATAAAATCTATATTAAACACACACAATTCCTCTCCATTCCTTTATAAAATCTATATTAAAAAAACAAAGTTCCGCTCCATCCTTTTATAAAATCTATATTAAACAAACAGAATTCCTCTCCATTCCTTTATAAAATCTATATTAAACAAACATGGTTCCTCTGCATCCCTTTATAAAATCTATATTAAACACAATAATTAATCTCCTTCTTGGTATAAAATCTATATTAAACACACAGGATTTTTCTGCATTCCTTTTTAAAATCTATATTAAACACATACAATTGCTCTTTATCCCTTCATAAAATCTATATTAAACACAATAATTAATATCCTTCCCTGTATAAAATCTATTCTAAACACACATAATTCCTTTCCATCCCTTTATAAAATCTATATTAAACACATAATTTTTCTCTTTCTCGTTTTGAAATCTATATTAAACACACAATTGCTCTTTATCCCTTTTTAAAATCTATATAAAACATACACAATACCTCTCCATCCTTTTTTAAAATCTATATTAAACACACATAATTCCTCTCCATTCCTTTCTTAAATCTATATTAAACACACACAATTTCTCTCCATTCCTTTATAAAATCTATATTAAACACACATAATTTCTCTCCATCCCTTTTTAAAATCTATATTAAACACACAATGCTCTTTATCCCTTTATAAAATCTATATTAAACACAGTACTTTCTCTCCATCCCTTTTTAAAATCTATATTAAACACATACAATTGCTCTTTATTCCTTTTTAAAATCTATATTAAACACACATAATCCCTCTCCATCCCTTTATAAAAGCTATATTAAAGACACATAATTTCTCTCAATCCCTTTATAAAATCTATATTAAACACACAGAATTCCTCTGCATTCCTTTATAAAATCCATATTAACAAAACATACCTCCTCTGCATCCCTTTATAAATTCTATATTAAACACACAGAATTCCTCTGCATTCCTTTATAAAATCTATATTAAAAACACATAGTTCATCTCCATCCCTTTTTAAAATCTACATTATACACGCACAATTCCTCCCCATTCCTTTATAAAATCTATATTAAAACATAGTTCCTCTCCATCCTTTTATAAAATATATATTAAACACACAATTCCTCTCCATTCCTTTATAAAATCTATATTAAAAACATAGGTTCTCTGCATTCCTTTATAAAATCTATATTAAGAAACGTAATTCGTCTTCATCCCTTTATAAAATCTATACCAAACACAATAATTAATCTCCTTCCCTTTATAAAATCTATATTAAAAACATAATTCCTCTGCATTCCTTTATAAAATCTATATTAAACGCAATAATTAATCTCCTTCCCTGTATAAAATCTCTATTGAAAACATAATTCCTCTGCATCCCTTTATAAAATCTATATTAAACACAATAATTAATCTCCTTCTCTGTATAAAATCTATATAAAACACAAACAATTCCTCTCCATTCCTTTTTTAAAATCTATATTAAAAAAACAAAGTTCCTCTGCATCCCTTTATAAAATCTATATTAAACACAATAATTAATCTCCTTCTCTGTATAAAATCTATATTAAACACACACAATTCCTCTCCATTCCTTTATAAAATCCATATTAAAAAAAACAGTTCCCCTGCATCCCTTTATAAAATCTGTATTAAACACAATAATAATCTCCTTCCGTTTATAAAATCTATATTAAATAAACAGAATTCATCTCCATTCCTTTATAAAATCTATATTAAACAAACATTGTTCCTCTGCATCCCTTTATAAAATTTATATCAAACACAATAATTAATCACCTTCCCTGTATAAAATCTATATAAAGCACACAGAATTCCTCTACATTCCTTTATAAAATCTATATTAAAAAACATAATTCCTCTGCATCCCTGTATAAAATCTATATTAAACACAATAATTAGTCTCCTTCCCTGTATAAAATCTATATTAAACACACATAATTTTTCTTCATCCCTTTTTAAAATCTATATTAAACACACACAATTGCTCTTTATCCCTTTATAAAATCTATATTAAACACAATAGTTAATCTCTTTCCCTTTATATAATCTATACTAAAAAAACTTAATTCCTCTGCCTCCCTTTATAAAATCTATATTAAACACAATAAATAATCTCCTTCCCTGTATAAAATGTATATAAATAACACACAATTCCTCTCAATTCCTTTATAAAATCTATATTAAAAGAACATAGTTCCTCTGAATCCCTTTATAAAATATATATTAAACACAATAATTAATCTCCTTCCCTTATAAAATTTATATTAAACACACAAAATTCCTCTGCATTCCTTTATAAAATCTATATTAAAAAACATAGTTCGTCTGCATTCCTTTATAAAATCTATATTAAACACAATAATTAATCCCCTTCCCTGTATAAAATCTATATAAAACACAGAATTCCTCTCCATTCCTTTTTAAAATCTATTATAAAAGAACATAGTTCCTCTGCATCCCTTTATAAAATCTATATTAAACACAATAATTAATCTCCCTCCCTGTATAAAATCTATATTAAACAAACAGAATTCCTCTCCATTCCGTTATAAAATCTATATTAAACAAACATGGTTCCTCTGCATCCCTTTATAAAATCTATATTAAACACAATAATTAATCTCCTTCCTGGTATAAAATCTATATTAAACACACAGGATTTTTCTGCATTGCTTTTTAAAATCTATATTTAACACACACAATTGCTCTTTATCGCTTTATAAAATCTATATTAAACACAATAATTAATATCCTTCCCTGTATAAAATCTATTCTAAACACACATAATTCCTTTCCATCCCTTTATAAAATCTATATTAAACACATAATTTTTCTCTTTCTCTTTTTGAAATCTATATTAAACACACAATTGCTCTTTATCCCTTTTTAAAATCTATATAAAACATACACAATACCTCTCCATCCCTTTTTAAAATCTATATTAAACACACATAATTCCTCTCCATTCCTTTCTTAAATCTATATTAAACACACACAATTTCTCATCATTCCTTTATAAAATCTATATTAAACACACACAATTGCTCTTTATTCCTTTATAAAATCTATATTAAACACACAATTGCTCTTTATCCCTTTTTAAAATCTGTATTAAACACACACAATTGCTGTTTATCCCTTTATAGAATCTATATTAAACACAGTACTTTCTCTCCATCCCTTTTTAAAATCTATATTAAACACACACAATTGCTCTTTATTCCTTTTTAAAATCTATATTAAACACACATAATCCCTCTCCATCCCTTTATAAAAGCTATATTAAAGACACATAATTTCTCTCAATCCCTTTATAAAATCTATATTAAACACACAGAATTCCTCTGCATTCCTTTATAAAATCCATATTAACAAAACATACCTCCTCTGCATCCCTTTATAAATTCTATATTAAACACATAGAATTCCTCTGCATTGCTTTATAAAATCTATATTAAAAACACATAGTTCATCTCCATCCCTTTTTAAAATCTACATTATACACGCACAATTCCTCTCCATTCCTTTATAAAATCTATATTAAAAAAACATAGTTCCTCTCCATCCTTTTATAAAATCTGTATTAAACACACACAATTCCTCCCCATTCCTTTATAAAATCTATATTAAAACATAGTTCCTCTCCATCCTTTTATAAAATATATATTAAACACACAATTCCTCTCCATTCCTTTATAAAATCTATATTAAAAAACATAGTTCCTCTGCATTCCTTTATAAAATCTATATTAAGAAACGTAATTCGTCTTCATCCCTTTATAAAATCTATACCAAACACAATAATTAATCTCCTTCCCTTTATAAAATCTATATTAAAAAACATAATTCCTCTGGATTCCTTTATAAAATTTATATTAAACACAATAATTAATCTCCTTCCCTGTATAAAATCTATATTGAAAACATAATTCCTCTGCATCCCTTTATAAAATCTATATTAAACACAATAATTAATCTCTTTCCCTGTATAAAATCTATATAAAACACAAACAATTCCTCTCCATTCCTTTTTTAAAATCTATATTAAAAAAACAAAGTTCCTCTGCATCCCTTTATAAAATCTATATTAAACACAATAATAAATCTCCTTCTCTGTATAAAATCTATATTAAACACACACAATTCCTCTCCATTCCTTTATAAAATCCATATTAAAAAAACAGTTCCCCTGCATCCCTTTATAAAATCTGTATTAAACACAATAATAATCTCCTTCCGTGTATAAAATCTATATTAAACAAACAGAATTCCTCTCCATTCCTTTATAAAATCTATATTAAACAAACATTGTTCCTCTGCATCCCTTTATAAAATTTATATTAAACACAATAATTAATCACCTTCCCTGTATAAAATCTATATTAAGCACACAGAATTCCTCTACATTCCTTTATAAAATCTATATTAAAAAACATAGTTCCTCTGCATCCCTATATAAAATCTATATTAAACACAATAATTAGTCTCCTTCCCTGTATAAAATCTATATTAAAAAAACATAATTCCTCTGCATCCCTTTATAAAATCTATATTAAACACAATAATTAATCTCCTTCTCTGTATAAAATGTATACAAAACAAACACAATTCCTCTCCATTCTTTTATAAAATCTATATTAAAAACATAGTTCCTCTGCATCCCTTTATAAAATCTATATTAAACACAATAATTAATCTCCTTCCCTTATAAAATTTATATTAAACACACGGAATCGACTGCATTCCTTTATAAAATGTATATTAAAAAAACATAGTTTGTCTGCATCCCTTTATAAAATCTATATTAAACACAATAATTAATCTCCTTCCCTGTATAAAATCTATATTAAAAAAACATAATTCCTCTGTACCCCTTTATAAAATCTATATTAAACACAATAATTAATCTCCTTCCCTGTATAAAGTCTATATAAAACACACACAACTCCTTTCCATTCCTTTTTTAAAATCCTTATTAAAAAAACATAGTTCCTCTGCACCCCTTTATAAAATCTATATTAAACACAATAATTAATCTCCTTCCCTGTTTAAAATCTATATTAAACAAACAGAATTCCTCTCCTTTCTTTATAAAATCCATATTAAAAAAACATAGTTTCTCTGCATCCCTTTAAAAAATCTATATAAAACACAATAATTAATTTCGTTCCCTGTATAAAATCTATATTAAACAATCAGAATTCCTTTCCATTCCTTTATAAAATCTATATTAAACAAACATAGTTCCTCTGCATCCCTTTATAAAATCTGTATTAAACACAATAATTAATCCTCTTCCCTGTATAAAATCTATATTAAACACACATAATTCCTCTGCATTCCTTTTTAAAATCTATATTATACACACACAATTGCTCTTTGTCCCTTTATAAAATCCATATTAAACACAATAATTAATCTCCTTCCCTGTACAAAATCTATATTAAACACACACAATTCCTCTCCATCCCTTTATAAAATCTATATTAAACACATAATTTCTCTCTATCTCTTTTTAAAATCTATATTAAACACACAATTGCTCTTTATCCCTTTTTAAAATCTATATTAAACACACACAATTGCTCTTTATCCCTTTATAAAATCTATATTAAACACAGTACTTTCCCTCCATCCCTTTTTAAAATCTATATTAAACATACACAATTGCTCTTTATTCCTTTTTAAAATCTATACTAAACACACATACTTCCTCTCCATACCTTTATAAAAGCTATATTAAAGACACCTCATTTCTCTCAATCCCTTTATAAAATCTGTATTAAACACACAGAATTTATCTGCATTCCTTTATAAAATCTATATTAAAAAAACATAGTTCCTCCTCATGCTTTTATAAAACCTATATTAAAAAAACATTTTCCCTCTGCATTCCTTTATAAAATCTATATTAAACACACAGAATTCCTCTGCATTCCTTTATAAAATCTATATTAAAAAAACATAGTTCGTCTCCATCCCTTTATAAAATCTACATTATACCCACACAATTCCTCTCCATTCCTTTATAAAATCTATATTAAAAAAACAAAGTTCCGCTCCATCCTTTTATAAAATCTATATTAAACACACACAATTCCTCTCCATTCCTTTATAAAATCTATATTAAACCATAGTTCCTCTGCATCCTTTATAATATATATATATATTAAACACAAACAATTCCTCTCCATTCCATTATAGAATCTATATTAAAAACATAGTTCTTCTCCATCCTTTATAAAATCTATATTAAAAAAACATAGTTCCTCTCCATCCTTTTATAAAATATATATTAAACACACACAATTCCTCTCCATTCCTTTATAAAATCTATATTAAAAACATATTTCCTCTGCATCCCTTTATAAAATCTATATTAAATACAATAATTAATCTCCTTCCCTTAAAAAATTTATATTAAACACACAAAATTCCACTGCATTCCTTTATAAAATGTATATTAAAAACATAGTTTGTCTGCATCCCTTTATAAAATCTATATTAAACACAATAATTAATCTCCTTCCCTTTACAAAATCTATATTAAACAAACAGAATTCCTCTCCATTCCTTTATAAAATCTATATTAAAGACACAGATTTCCTCTGCATTCCTTTTTAAAATCTATATTAAACACACACAATTGCACTTTATCCCTTTATAAAATCTATATTAAACACAATAATTAATCTCCTTCCCAGTATAAAATCTATATTAAACACACAGGATTCCTCTGCATTCCTTTTTAAAATCTATATTGAACACACAATTGCTCTTTATCCCTATTAGAATCTATATAAAACATACACAATTCCTCTCCATCCCTTATTCAAATCTATATTAAACACACAAGTCCTCTCCATTCCTTTCTAAAATCTATATAAAAAAAACATAGTTCCTTTGCAACCCTTTACAAAATCTATATTAAACACAATAATTAATCTCCTTCCCTTATACAATCTATATTAAACACACAGAATTCGTCTGCATTCCTTTATAAAATCTATATTAAGAAACGTAATTCGTCTGCATCCCTTTATAAAATCTATACCAAACACAATAATTAATCTCCTTCCCTGTATAAAATCTATATTAAAAAAACATAATTCCTCTGCATTCCTTTATAAAATCTATATTAAACACAAAAATTAATCTCCTTCCCTGTATAAAATCTATATTGAAAACATAATTCCTCTGCATCCCTTTATAAAATCTATATTAAACACAATAATTAATCTCCTTCCCTGTATAAAATCTATATTAAACACACACAATTCCTCTCCATTCCTTTATAAAATCCATATTAAAAAAACAGTTCCCCTGCATCCCTTTATAAAATCTATATTAAACACAATAATTAATCTCCTTCCCTGTGTAAAATCTATATTAAACAAACAGAATTCCTCTCCATTCCTTTATAAAATCTATATTAAACAAACTTTGTTCCTCTGCATCCCTTTATAAAATTTATATTAATCACAATAATTTATCTCCTTCCCTGCATAAAATCTATGTTAAGCACACAGAATTCCTCTGCATTCCTTTATAAAATCTATATTAAAAAATCAGTTCCTCTGCATCCCTTTATAAAATCTATATTAAACACAATATTTAGGCTCCTTCCCTGTATAAAATCTATATTAAACACACATAATTTCTCTTCATCCGTTTTTAAAATCTAAATTAAACACACACAATTCCTCTCCATTCCTTTATAAAATCTATATTAAACACACATAATTTCTATTCATCCCTTTATAAAATCTATATTAAACACACACAATTGCTCTTTATCCCTTTATAAAATCTATATTAAACACAATAATTAATCTCCTTCCCTGTATATAATCTATATTAAAATAACATTGTTCCTCTGCATTCCTTTATAAAATCTATATTAAAAAAACATAGTTCCTCTCCATCCTTTTATAAAGTCTATATTAAACACACACAATTCCTCTCCATTCCTTTATAAAATCTATATTAAAAATATATTTCCTCTCCATTCTTTTATAAAATTTATATTAAACACACACAATTCCTCTCCATTCCTTTATAAAATCTATGTAAGAAAACAAACTTCCGCTCCATCCTTTTATAAAATCTATATTAAACACACACAATTCCTCTCCATACCTTTATAAAATCTATATTAAAAACATAGTTCCTCTGCATCCCTTTATAGAATCTATATTAAACACAATAATTAATCTCCTTCCCTTATAAAATTTATATTAAACACACAGAATTCCACTGCATTCCTTTATAAAATGTATATTAAAAAAATAATAGTTTGTCTGCATCCCTTTATAAAATCTATATTAAACACAATAATTAATCTCCTTCCCTGTATAAAATCTATATTAAAAAAACATAATTCCTCTGTACCCCTTTATAAAATCTATATTAAACACAATAATTAATCTCCTTCCCTGTATAAAATCTATATAAAACACACAATTCCTCTCCATTCCTTTATAAAATCTATATTAAAAAAACATTGTTCCTCTGCATCCCTTTATAAAATCTATATTAAACACAATAATTAATCTCCTTCCCTGTATAAAATCTATATTAAACAAACAGAATTCCTCTCCATTCCTTTATAAAATCTATATTAAAGAAACATAGTTCCTCTCCATCCTTTTATAAAATATGTATTAAACACACACAATTCCTCTCCATTCCTTTGTAAAATCTATATTAAAAAAACATAGTTCCTCTCCATCCTTTTATAAAATCTATATTAAACACAATAATTATACTCCTTCCCTGTATAAAATCAGTATAAAACACGCAATTCCTCTCCATTCCTTTGTAAAATCTATATTAAAAAATCATAGATCCTCTCCATCCTTTTATAAAATCTATATTAAACACAATAATTAATCTCCTTCCCTGTAGATAATCTATATTAAAAAAACATAATTCCTCTGCATCCCTTTATAAAATCTATATTAAACACAATAATTAATCATCTTCCCTGTATAAAATCTATATAAAACACACACAATTCCTCTCCATTCCTTTATAAAATCTGTTATAAAAAACATAGTTCCTCTGCATCCCTTTATAAAATCTGTATTAAATACAATAATTCATCTCCTTCCCTGTATAAAATCTATATTAAACAAACAGAATTCCTCTCCATTCCTTTATAACATCCATATTAAAAAAACATAGTTCCCCTGCATCCCTTTATAAAATCTATATTAAACACAATAATTAATCTCCCTCCCTTTACAAAATCTATATTACACAAACAGAATTCCTCTCCATTCCTTTATAAAATCCAATATTAAACAAATATAGTTCCTCTGCATTCCTTTATAAAATCTATATTAAACACAATAATTAATCTCCTTCCCTGTATAAAATCTATATTAAACACACAGAATTCCTCTGCATTCCTTTTTAAAATCTATATTAAATACACACAATTGCACTTTATCCCTTTATAAAATGTATATTAAACACAATAATTAATCTCCTTCCCAGTATAAAATCTATATTAAACACACAGAATTCCTCTGCATTCCTTTTTAAAATCTATATTAAACACACAGTTGCTCTTTATCCCTTTTTAAAATCTATATAAAACATACACAATTCCTCTCCATCCCTTTTTAAAGTCTATATTAAACACACAAGTCCTCTCCATTCCTTTCTAAAATCTATATTAAAAACACATAGTTCCTTAGCAACCCTTTACAAAATCTATATTAAACACAATAATTAATCTCCTTCCCTTATAAAATCTATATTAAACACACAGAATTCGTCTGTATTCCTTTATAAAATCTATATTAAGAAACGTAATTCGTCTGCATCCCTTTATAAAATCTATACCAAACACAATAATTAGTCTCCTTCCCTGTATAAAATCTATATTATAAAAACATAGTTCCTCTGCATCCCATTATAAAATCTATATTAAGCACAATAATTAATTTCGCTCCCTGTATAAAATCTATATTAAACAATCAGAATTCCTTTCCATTCCTTTATAAAATCTATATTAAACAAACATAGTTCCTCTGCATCCCTTTATAAAATCTGTATTAAACACAATAATTAATCCTCTTCCCTGTATAAAATCTATATTAAACACACACAATTGCTCTTTATCCCTTTATAAGATCCATATTAAACACAATAATTAATCTCCTTCCCTGTACAAAATCTATATTAAACACACACAATTCTTCTCCATCCCTTTATAAAATCTATATTATACACATTTATTTCTCTCTATCTCTTTTTAAAATCTATATTAAACACACACAATTCCTCTCCATTCCTTTATAAAATCTATTATAAACACATATAATTTCTCTCCATCCCTTTTTAAAATCTATATTAAACACACACAATTGCTCTTTATCCCTTTTTAAAATCTATATTAAACACACACAATTGCTCTTTATTCCTTTTTAAATCTATATTAAACACACATACTTCCTCTCCATCCCTTTATAAAAGCTATATTAAGGACACATAATTTCTCTCAATCCCTTAATAAAACCTGTAATAAACACACAGAATTCCTCTGCATTCCTCTATAAAATCCATATTAAAAAACATAGTTCCTCTGCATAGCTTTATAAATTCTGTATTAAACACACAGAATTCCTTTATAAAATCTATATTAAAAAACAATGTTCATCTCCATCCCTTTTTAAAATCTACATTATACACACACAGAATTCCTCTGCATTCCCTTATAAAATCTATATTAAAAAAACATAGTTCCTGTCCATCCTTTTATAAAATCTGTATTAAACACACACAATTCCTCTCCATTCCTTTATAAAATCTATATTAAAAAAAACATAGTTCCCCTCCATCCTTTTATAAAGCCTATATTAAACACACACAATTCCTCTCCATACCTTTATAAAATCTATCTTAAAAACATAGATCCTCTCCATCCTTTTATAAAATCTATATTAAACACAATAATTAATCTCCTTCCCTGTATATAATCTATATTAAATAAACATAGTTCCTCTGCATCCCTTTATAAAATTTATATTAATCACAATCATTTATCTCCTTCCCTTCATAAAATCTATATTAAGCACACAGAATTCCTCTGCATTCCTTTATAAAATCTATATTAAAAAAACAGTTCCTCTGCATCCCTTTATAAAATCTATATTAAACACAATATTTAGGCTCCTTCCCTGTATAAAATCTATATTAAACACACATAATTTCTCTTCATCCGTTTTTAAAATCTAAATTAAACACACACAATTCCTCTCCATTCCTTTATAAAATCTATATTAAACACACATAATTTCTCTTCATCCCTTTTTAAAATCTATATTAAACACACACAATTGCTCTTTATCCCTTTATAAAATCTATATTAAACACAATAATTAATCTCCTTCCCTGTATATAATCTATATTAAAAAAACATTGTTCCTCTGCATTCCTTTATAAAATCTATATTAAAAAAACATAGTTCCTCTCCATCCTTTTATAAAGTCTATATTAAACACACACAATTCCTCTCCATTCCTTTATAAAATCTATATTAAAAAATATAGTTCCTCTCCATTCTTTAATAAAATTTATATTAAACACACACAATTCCTCTCCATTCCTTTATAAAATCTATATTAAAAAAACAAAGTTCCGCTCCATCCTTTTATAAAATCTATATTAAACACACACAATTCCTCTCCATACCTTTATAAAATCTATATTAAAAACATAGTTCCTCTGCATCCCTTTATAAAATCTATATTAAACACAATAATTAATCTCCTTCCCTTATAAAATTTATATTAAACACACAGAATTCTACTGCATTCCTTTATAAAATGTATATTAAAAAAATAATAGTTTGTCTGCATCCCTTTATAAAATCTATATTAAACACAATAATTAATCTCCTTCCCTGTATAAAATCTATATTAAAAAAACATAATTCCTCTGTACCCCTTTATAAAATCTATATTAAACACAATAATTAATCTCCTTCCCTGTATAAAATCTATATAAAACACACACAATTCCTTTCCATTCCTTTTTTAAAATCCTTATTAAAAAACAAAGTTCCTCTGCATCCCTTTATTAAATCTATATTAAACACAATAATTAATCTCCTTCCCTGTATAAAATCTATATAAAACACACAATTCCTCTCCATTCCTTTATAAAATCTATATTAAAATAACATAGTTCCTCTGCATCCCTTTATAAAATCTATATAAAACACAATAATTAATCTCCTTCCCTGTATAAAATCTATATTAAACAAACAGAATTCCTCTCCATTCCTTTATAAAATCTATATTAAAGAAACATAGTTCCTCTCCATCCTTTTATAAAATATGTATTAAACACACACAATTCCTCTCCATTCCTTTGTAAAATCTATATTAAAAGAACATAGTTCCTCTGCATCCCTTTATAAAATCTGTATTAAACACAATAATTAATCCTCTTCCCTGTATAAAATCTATATTAAACACACACAATTGCTCTTTATCCCTTTATAAGATCCATATTAAACACAATAATTAATCTCCTTCCCTGTACAAAATCTATATTAAACACACACAATTCTTCTCCATCCCTTTATAAAATCTATATTATACACATTTATTTCTCTCTATCTCTTTTTAAAATCTATATTAAACACACAATTGCTCTTTATCCCTTTTTAAAATCTATGTAAAACATACACAATTCCTCTCGATCCCTTTTTAAAATCTATATTAAACACACATAATTCCTCTCCATTCCTTTCTAAAATCTATATTAAACACACACAATTCCTCTCCATTCCTTTATAAAATCTATTATAAACACACATAATTTCTCTCCATCCCTTTTTAAAATCTATATTAAACACACACAATTGCTCTTTATCCCTTTTTAAAATCTATATTAAACACACACAATTGCTCTTTATTCCTTTTTAAATCTATATTAAACACACATACTTCCTCTCCATCCCTTTATAAAAGCTATATTAAGGACACAAATTTCTCTCAATCCCTTAATAAAACCTGTAATACACACACAGAATTCGTCTGCATTCCTTTATAAAATCCATATTAAAAAACATTGTTCCTCTGCATCGCTTTATAAATTCTATATTAAACACACAGGATTCCTTTATAAAATCTATATTAAAAAACAATGTTCATCTCCATCCCTTTTTAAAATCTACATTATACACACACAGAATTCTTCTGCATTCCCTTATAAAATCTATATTAAAAAAACATAGTTCCTGTCCGTCCTATTATAAAATCTGTATTAAACACACACAATTCCTCTCCATTCCTTTATAAAATCTATATTAAAAAAAACATAGTTCCCCTCCATCCTTTTATAAAGCCTATATTAAACACACACAATTCCTCTCCATACCTTTATAAAATCTATATTAAAAAAACATAGTCCCCCACCATCCTTTTATTAAATCTATTTTAAACACCCACAATTCCTCTCCATTCCTTTATAAAATCAATATTAAAAACATAAACCCTCTCCATCCTTTTATAAAATCTATATTAAACACAATAATTAATCTCCTTCCCTGTATATAATCTATATTAAAAAAACATAGTTCCTCTGCATTCCTTTATAAAATCTATATTAAAAAAACATAGTTCGTCTGCATCCCTTTATAAAATCTATATTAAACACAATAATTAATCTCCTTCCCTGTATAAAATGTATATAAAACACATACAATTGCTCTCCATTCCTTTGTAAAATCTATATTAAAAAAAACATAGTTGCTCTGCATCCCTTTATAAAATCTATATTAAACACAATAGTTAATCTTCCAATATACAATTTATATTAATTACACAGAATTCCTCTGCATTCCTTTATAAAATCTATATTAAAAAAACATAGTTCCTCTGCATCCCTTTATAAAATCTATATTCAACAAATAATTAATCTCCTTCCCTGAATAAAACCTATATAAAACACACACAATTCCTCTCCATTCCTTTATAAAATCTGTTATAAAAACATAGTTCCTCTGCATCCCTTTATACAATCTATATTAAACACAATAACTAATCTCCTTCCCTGTATAAAATCTATATTAAACAAACAGAATTCCTCTCCATTCCTTTATAAAATTCATATTGAAAAAAACATAGTTCCCCTGCATCCCTTTATAAAATCTATATTAAACACAATAATTAATCTCGTTCCCTGTATAAAATCTATATTAAACAAACAGAATTCCTCTCCATTCCTTTATAAAATCTATATTTAACAAATATAGTTCCTCTGCATCCCTTTATAATATCTATATTAAACACAATAATTTATCTCCTTCCCTGTATAAAATCTATTCTAAACACACAGAATCCCTCTGCATTCCTTTTTAAAATCTATATTAAACACACATATTGCTTTTATCCCTTTAAAAGATCTATATTAAACACAATAATTAATCTCCTTCCCTGTATAAAATCTATATTAAACACATATAATTCCTCACCATCCCTTTATAAAATCTATATTAAACACATAATTTCTCTCTATCTCTTTTGAAAATCTATATTAAACACACAATTGCTCTTTATCCCTTTTTAAAATCTATATAAAACATACACAATTCCTCTCCATTCCTTTCTAAAATCTATATTAAACACACACAATTCCTCTCCAATCCTTTATATAATCTATATTAAACACACATAATTCCTCTCCATTCCTTTCTAAAATCTATATTAAACACACACAATTGCTCTCCATTCCTTTATAAAATCTATATTAAACACACACAATTCCTCTCCATTCCTTTCCAAAATCTATATTAAACATACACAATTCCTCTCCATTCCTTTATAAAATCTATATTAAACACACACAATTCCTCTCCATTCCTTTCCAAAATCTATATTAAACACACACAATTCCTCTCCATTCCTTTATAAAATCTATATTAAACACACATAATTTCTCTCCATCCCTTTTTAAAATCTGTATTAAACACACACAATTGCTATTTATCCCTTTTTAAAATCTATATTAAACACACACAATTGCTCCTTATTCATTTTTAAAATCTATATTAAACACACATAATTCCTCTTGATCCCTTTATAAAAGCTATATTAAAGACACAGAATTCCTCTGCATTCGTTTATAAAATCCATATTAAAAAACAAAGTTCCTCTGCATCGCTTTATAAATTCTATATTAAACACACAGAATTCCTCTGCATTCCTTTATAAAATCCATATTAAAAAACAAAGTTCCTCTGTATCGCTTTATAAATTCTATATTAAACACACAGAATTCCTCTGCATTCCTTTATAAAATCTATATTAAAAAACAATGTTCATCTCCATCCCTTTTTAAAATCTACATTATTCACACAGAATTCCTTTGCATTCCCTTATAAAATCTATATTAAAAAAACATAGTTCCTGTCCATCCTTTTATAAAATCTGTATTAAACACACACAATTCCTTTCCATTCCTTTATAAAATCTATATTAAAACATAGTTCCTCTCCATCCTTTTATCATATATATATACACACATCTCCTCTCCATTCCATTATAGAATCTATATTATAAAGCATAATTCCTCTCCATCCTTTTATACAATCTGTATTAAAGAGACAGAATTCCTCTGCATTCCTACATAAAATCTATATTAAAGAAACATAGTTCCTCTCCATCCTTTTATAAAATCTGTATTAAACACACAAAATTCCTCTCCATTTCTTTATAAAATCTATATTAAAAAACATAGTTCTTCTCCATCCGTTATAAAATCTATATTAAAAAAACATAGCTCCTCTCTATCCTTTTATAAAATATATATTAAACACACACAATTCCTCTCCATTCCTTTATAAAATCTATATTAAAAACATAGTTCCTCTCCATCCTTTTATAAAATCTATATTAAACAAAACAATTAATCTCCTTCCCTGTATAAAATGACTATAAAACACGCAATTTCTCTCCATTCCTTTATAAAATCTATATTAAAAAAACATAGATCCTCTCCATCCTTTTATAAAAGCTATATTAAACACAATAATTAATCTCCTTCCCTGTATATAATCTATATTAAAGAAACATAGTTCCTCTGCATCCCTTTATAAAATCTATATTAAACACAATAATTAATCTCCTTCCCTTTATATAATCTATACTAAAAAAACATAATTCCTCTGCCTCCCTTTATAAAATCTATATTAAACACAATAAATAATCTTCTTCCGTGTATAAAATGTATATAAAACACACAAAATTCCTCTCAGTTCCTTTATAAAATCTATATTAAAAAAACATAGTTCCTCTGCATGCCTTTATCAAATCTATATTAAACACAATAATTAATCTCCTTCCCTTATACGATTTTTATTAAACACACACAATTCCTCTCCATTCCTTTTTTAAAATCTATATTAAAAAATACAAAGTTCCTCTGCATCCCTTTATAAAATCTATATTAAACAAATAATAAGTCCCCTTCCCTGTATAAAATCTATATAAACACACAGAATTCCTCTCCATTCCTTTATAAATTCTAGTATAAAAGAACATAGTTCCTCTGCATCCCTTTATAAAATCTATATTAAAAAAACATAGTCCCCCTCCATCCTTTTATTAAATCTATTTTAAACACCCACAATTCCTTTCCATTCCTTTATAAAATCTATATTAAAAAAAACATAGTTCCCCTCCATCCTTTTATAAAATCTATATTAAACACACACAATTCCTCTCCATTCCTTTATAAAATCTATATTAATAAAACATAGTCCCCCTCCATCCTTTTATGAAATGTTTCTTAAACACCCACAATTCCTCTCCATTTCTTTATAAAATGTATATTAAAAACATAGTTCCTCTCCATCCTTTTTTAAAATCTAAAAAAAAACACACAGAATTCCTCTCCATTCCTTTATAAAATCTATATTAAAAAAACGTAGTTCTCCTCCATCCTTTTATAAAATAATATTAAACACACGCAATTCCTCTCCATTCCTGTAAAAAATCTATATTAAAAATCATAGTTCCTCTCAATCGTTTTATAAAATCTGTATTAAACACACACAATTCCTCTCCATTCCTTTATAAAATCTATATTAAAAACATAGCTCCTCTCCATCCTTTTATAAAATCTGTATTAAACATACACAATTCCTCTCCATTCCTTTATAAAATCTATATTAAAAAAACATAGTTGTTCTCCATCCTTTTATAAAATCTGTATTAAACACACAGAATTCCTTTGCATTCGTTATAAAATCTTTATTCAAAAACATAGTTCCTCTGCATTCCTTTATAAAATCTATATAAAACACTTACAATTCCTCTCCATTCCTTTATAAAATCTATATCAAAAACATAGTTCCTCTTCATCCTTTTATAAAATCTATATTAAACACAATAATTAATCTCCTTCCCTGTATAAAATCAATATAAAACACGCAATTCCTCTCCATTCCTTTATAAAATCTATATTAAAAAACATAGTTCCTCTCCATCCTTTTATAAAATCTATAATAAACACACACAATTCCTCTCCATTCCTTTATAAGATCTATATTAAAAACATAGCTCCTCTCCATCCTTTTATAAAATCTATATTAAACACACACAACTCCTCTCCATTCCTTTATAAAATCTATATTAAAAAAACATAGTTAATCTCCATCCTTTTATAAAACCTATATTAAACACACACAATTCCTCTCCATTCCTTTATAAAATCTATATTAAAAAACATAGCTCCTCTCCATCCTTTTATAGTATATATATATATATTAAACACGAACATTTCCTCTCCATTCCTTTTATAAAATCTGTATTAAACAGACAGAATTCCTCTCCATTCCTTTATAAAATATGTATTAAAGAAACATAGTTCCTCTCCATCCTTTTATAAAATCTATATTAAACACACACAATTCCTCTCCATTCCTTTATAAAATCTATATTAAAAAAACATAGTTCCTCTCCATCCTTTTATAAAATCTATATTAAATACACACAATTCCTCTCCATTCCTTTATAAAATCTATATTAAAAACCTTGTTCCTCTCCATCCTTTTATAATATATATATTAAACACGCACAATTCCTCTCCATTCCTTTATAGAATCTATATTAACAAACATAATTCCTCTCCATCCTTTTATATAATCTGTATTAAACAGACAGAATTCCTCTGCATTGCTATATAAAATCTATATTAAAGAAACATAGTTCCTCCCAATCCCTTTTTAAAACCTACATTATACACACACAATTCTTCTCCATTCCTTTATAAAGTCTATATTAAAAAAACATAGTTCCTCTCCATCCTTTTATAAAATCTGTATTAAACACACACAATTCCTCTCCATTCCTTTATAAAAGCTATATTAAAAAACATAGTTCCTTTGCATCGTTTTATAAAATCTGTATTAAACACACAGAATTCCTCTGCATTCCTTTATAAAATTTATATTAAAGAAACATAGTTCCTGTCCATCCTTGTATAAAATCTGTATTAAACACACCAAATTCCTCTCCAATCCTTTATAAAATATATATTAAAAAAACATAGTTCACCTCCATCCTTTTATAAAATCTATATTAAGCACACACAATTCCTTTCCATTTCTTTATAAAATCTACAATAAACACCCACAATTCCTCTCCATTACTTTTTAAAATCTATATTAAAAAAAACACAGTTACCCTCCATCCTTTTATAAAATCTATATTAAACACACACAATTCCTCTCCATTCCTTTATAAAATCTATTATAAAAAAAACCTAGAGTCTCTCCATCCTTTTATAAAATCTGTATTATACAGACACAATTCCTCTCCATTCCTTTATAAAATCTATATTACAAAAACATAGTTCCTCTTCATCCTTTTATAAAATCTATAGTAAACACACACAATTCATCTCCAGTCCTTTATAAAATCTATTATAAAAAAAACCTAGAGTCTCTCCATACTTTTATAAAATCTGTATTATACAGACACAATTCCTCTCCATTCCTTTATAAAATCTATATTACAAAAACATAGTTCCTCTCCATCCTTTTATAAAATCTATATTAAACAAACATAGTTCCTCTTCATCCTTTTATAAAATCTATAGTAAACACACAGAATTCATCTCCATTCCTTTATAAAATCTATTATAAAAAAAACCTAGAGTCTCTCCATCCTTTTATAAAATCTGTATTATACAGACACAATTCCTCTCCATTCCTTTATAAAATCTATATTACAAAAACATAGTTCCTCTCCATCCTTTTATAAAATATATATTAATCACACGCAATTCCTCTCCATCCCTGTAAAAAATCTATATTAAAAAACATAGTTCCTCTCCATCCTTTTATAAAATCTATATTAAACACACACAATTTCTCTCCATTCCTTTATAAAATCTATATTAAATAATATAGTTTTTCTCCATTCTTTTATAAAATCTATATTAAACGCACACAATTCCTCTCCATTCCTTTACAAAATCTATATCAAAAAACATAGTTCCTCTCCATCCTTTTATAAAATCTATATTAAACACACACAATTGCTCTTTATCCCTTTATAAAATCTATATTAAACACACACAATTGCTCTTTATCCCTTTATAAAATCTATATTCAACACAATACTTTCTCTCCATCCCTTTTTCAAAGTCTATATTAAATACACACAATTGCTCTTTATTCCTTTTTAAAATCTATATTAAACACACATAATTCCTCTGCATCCCTTTATAAAGGCTATATTAAAGACACATAATTTCTCTCAATCCCTTTATAAAATCTGTATTAAACACACAGAATTCCTCTGCATTCCTTTATAAAATCCATATTAAAGAAACATAGTTCCTCTGCATCCTTGAATAAAATCTGTATTAAACACACACAATTCCTCTCCATTCCTTTATAAAATCTATATTGAAAAACACAGTTCCTCTTCATCCTTTTATAAAATCTATATTAAACACACACAATTCCTCTCCATCCCTGTAAAAAATCTATATTAAAAAAACATAGTTCAGCTCCATCCTTTTATAAAATCTATATTAAACACACACAATTCCCCTCCATACCTTTATAAAATCCACATTAAAAAATATAGTTCCTCTCCATTCTTTAATAAAATCTATATTAAACACACACAATTCCTCTCCATTCCTTTATAAAATCTATATTAAAACATAGTTCCTCTCCATCCTTTTATCATATATATATACACACAACTCCTCTCCATTCCATTATAGAATCTATATTAAAAAACATAATTCCTCTCCATCCTTTTATAAAATCTGTATTAAAGAGACAGAATTCCTCTGCATTCCTACATAAAATCTATATTAAAGAAACATAGTTCCTCTCCATCCTTTTATAAAATCTGTATTAAACACACACAATTCCCCTCCATTCCTTTATAAAATCCATATTAAAAAAATATAGTTCCTCTCCATTCTTTAATAAAATCTATATGAAACACACACAATTCCTCTCCATTCCTTTATAAAATCTATATTAAAACATAGTTCCTCTCCATCCTTTTATCATATATATATATATACACACAACTCCTCTCCATTCCATTATAGAATCTATATTAAAAAACATAATTCCTCTCCATCCTTTTATAAAATCTGTATTAAAGAGACAGAATTCCTCTGCATTCCTACATAAAATCTATATTAAAGAAACATAGTTCCTCTCCATCCTTTTATAAAATCTGTATTAAAGAGACAGAATTCCTCTGCATTCCTACATAAAATCTATATTAAACACACAAAATTCCACTGCATTCCTTTATAAAATGTATATTAAAAACATAGTTTGTCTGCATCCCTTTATAAAATCTATATTAAACACAATAATTAATCTCCTTCCCTTTACAAAATCTATATTAAACAAACAGAATTCCTCTCCATTCCTTTATAAAATCTATATTAAAGACACAGATTTCCTCTGCATTCCTTTTTAAAATCTATATTAAACACACACAATTGCACTTTATCCCTTTATAAAATCTATATTAAACACAATAATTAATCTCCTTCCCAGTATAAAAACTATATTAAACACACAGGATTCCTCTGCATTCCTTTTTAAAATCTATATTGAACACACAATTGCTCTTTATCCCTTTTAGAATCTATATAAAACATACACAATTCCTCTCCATCCCTTATTCAAAGCTATATTAAACACACAAGTCCTCTCCATTCCTTTCTAAAATCTATATAAAAAAAACATAGTTCCTTTGCAACCCTTTACAAAATCTATATTAAACAGAATAATTAATCTCCTTCCCTTATACAATCTATATTAAACACACAGAATTCGTCTGCATTCCTTTATAAAATCTTAATTATGAAACGTAATTCGTCTGCATCCCTTTATAAAATCTATACCAAACACAATAATTAATCTCCTTCCCTGTATAAAATCTATATTAAAAAAACATAATTCCTCTGCATTCCTTTATAAAATCTATATTAAACACAAAAATTAATCTCCTTCCCTGTATAAAATCTATATTGAAAACATAATTCCTCTGCATCCCTTTATAAAATCTATATTAAACACAATAATTAATCTCCTTCCCTGTATAAAATCTATATTAAACACACACAATTCCTCTCCATTCCTTTATAAAATCCATATTAAAAAAACAGTTCCCCTGCATCCCTTTATAAAATCTATATTAAACACAATAATTAATCTCCTTCCCTGTATAAAATCTATATTAAACAAACAGAATTCCTCTCCATTCCTTTATAAAATCTATATTAAACAAACTTTGTTCCTCTGCATCCCTTTATAAAATTTATATTAATCACAATAATTTATCTCCTTCCCTGCATAAAATCTATATTAAGCACACAGAATTCCTCTGCATTCCTTTATAAAATCTATATTAAAAAAGCAGTTCCTCTGCATCCCTTTATAAAATCTATATTAAACACAATATTTAGGCTCCTTCCCTGTATAAAATCTATATTAAACACACATAATTTCTCTTCATCCGTTTTTAAAATCTAAATTAAACACACACAATTCCTCTCCATTCCTTTATAAAATCTATATTAAACACACATAATTTCTCTTCATCCCTTTTTAAAATCTATATTAAACACACACAATTGCTCTTTATCCCTTTATAAAATCTATATTAAACACAATAATTAATCTCCTTCCCTGTATATAATCTATATTAAAAAAACATTGTTCCTCTGCATTCCTTTATAAAATCTATATTAAAAAAACATAGTTCCTCTCCATCCTTTTATAAAGTCTATATTAAACACACACAATTCCTCTCCATTCCTTTATAAAATCTATATTAAAAAATATAGTTCCTCTCCATTCTTTTATAAAATTTATATTAAACACACACAATTCCTCTCCATTCCTTTATAAAATCTATATTAAAAAAACAAAGTTCCGCTCCATCCTTTTATAAAATCTATATTAAACACACACAATTCCTCTCCATACCTTTATAAAATCTATATTAAAACATAGTTCCTCTGCATCCCTTTATAGAATCTATATTAAACACAATAATTAATCTCCTTCCCTTATAAAATTTATATTAAACACACAGAATTCCTCTGCATTCCTTTATAAAATGTATATTAAAAAAATAATAGTTTGTCTGCATCCCTTTATAAAATCTATATTAAACACAATAATTAATCTCCTTCCCTGTATAAAATCTATATTAAAAAAACATAATTCCTCTGTACCCCTTTATAAAATCTATATTAAACACAATAATTAATCTCCTTCCCTGTATAAAATCTATATAAAACACACAATTCCTCTCCATTCCTTTATAAAATCTATATTAAAAAAACATAGTTCCTCTGCATCCCTTTATAAAATCTATATTAAACACAATAATTAATCTCCTTCCCTGTATAAAATCTATATTTAACAAACAGAATTCCTCTCCATTCCTTTATAAAATCTATATTAAAGAAACATAGTTCCTCTCCATCCTTTTATAAAATATGTATTAAACACACACAATTCCTCTCCATTCCTTTGTAAAATCTATATTAAAAAATCATAGATCCTCTCCATCCTTTTATAAAATCTATATTAAACACAATAATTAATCTCCTTCCCTGTATATAATCTATATTAAAAAAACATAATTCCTCTGCATCCCTTTATAAAATCTATATTAAACAAAATAATTAATCTCCTTCCCTGTATAAAATCTATATTAAACAAACAGAATTCCTCTCCATTCCTTTATAAAATCCATATTAAAAAAAAACATAGTTCCCCTGCATCCCTTTATAAAATCTATATTAAACACAATAATTAATCTCCCTCCCTTTACAAAATCTATATTACACAAACAGAATTCCTCTCCATTCCTTTATAAAATCCAATATTAAACAAATATAGTTCCTCTGCATTCCTTTATAAAATCTATATTAAACACAATAATTAATCTCCTTCCCTGTATAAAATCTATATTAAACACACAGAATTCCTCTGCATTCCTTTTTAAAATCTATATTAAATACACACAATTGCACTTTATCCCTTTATAAAATGTATATTAAACACAATAATTAATCTCCTTCCCAGTATAAAATCTATATTAAACACACAGAATTCCTCTGCATTCCTTTTTAAAATCTATATTAAACACACAGTTGCTCTTTATCCCTTTTTAAAATCTATATAAAACATACACAATTCCTCTCCATCCCTTTTTAAAGTCTATATTAAACACACAAGTCCTCTCCATTCCTTTCTAAAATCTATATTAAAAAAACATAGTTCCTTAGCAACCCTTTACAAAATCTATATTAAACACAATAATTAATCTCCTTCCCTTATAAAATCTATATTAAACACACAGAATTCGTCTGCATTCCTTTATAAAATCTATATTAAGAAACGTAATTCGTCTGCATCCCTTTATAAAATCTACACCAAACACAATAATTAGTCTCCTTCCCTGTATAAAATCTATATTAAAAAAACATAATTCCTCTGCATTCCTTTATAAAATCCATATTATAAAAACATAGTTCCTCTGCATCCCATTATAAAATCTATATTAAGCACAATAATTAATTTCGTTCCCTGTATAAAATCTATATTAAACAATCAGAATTCCTTTCCATTCCTTTATAAAATCTATATTAAACAAACATAGTTCCTCTGCATCCCTTTATAAAATCTGTATTAAACACAATAATTAATCCTCTTCCCTGTATAAAATCTATATTAAACACACACAATTGCTCTTTATCCCTTTATAAGATCCATATTAAACACAATAATTAATCACCTTCCCTGTACAAAATCTATATTAAACACACACAATTCTTCTCCATCCCTTTATAAAATCTATATTATACACATTTATTTCTCTCTATCTCTTTTTAAAATCTATATTAAACACACACAATTCCTCTCCATTCCTTTATAAAATCTATTATAAACACATATAATTTCTCTCCATCCCTTTTTAAAATCTATATTAAACACACACAATTGCTCTTTATCCCTTTTTAAAATCTATATTAAACACACACAATTGCTCTTTATTCCTTTTTAAATCTATATTAAACACACATACTTCCTCTCCATCCCTTTATAAAAGCTATATTAAGGACACATAATTACTCTCAATCCCTTAATAAAACCTGTAATAAACACACAGAATTCCTCTGCATTCCTTTATAAAATCCATATTAAAAAACATAGTTCCTCTGCATCGCTTTATAAATTCTATATTAAACACACAGAATTCCTTTATAAAATCTATATTAAAAACAATGTTCATCTCCATCCCTTTTTAAAATCTACATTATACACACACATAATTCCTCTGCATTCCCTTATAAAATCTATATTAAAAAAACATAGTTCCTGTCCATCCTTTTATAAAATCTGTATTAAACACACACAATTCCTCTCCATTCCTTTATAAAATCTATATTAAAAAAACATAGTTCCCCTCCATCCTTTTATAAAGCCTATATTAAACACACACAATTCCTCTCCATACCTTTATAAAATCTATATTAAAAAAACATAGTCCCCCACCATCCTTTTATTAAATCTATTTTAAACACCCACAATTCCTCTACATTCCTTTATAAAATCTATGTTAAAAACATAGATCCTCTCCATCCTTTTATAAAATCTATATTAAACACAATAATTAATCTCCTTCCCTGTATATAATCTATATTAAAAAAACATAGTTCCTCTGCATCCCTTTATAAAATTTATATTAATCACAATCATTTATCTCCTTCCCTGCATAAAACCTATATTAAGCACACAGAATTCCTCTGCATTCCTTTATAAAATCTATATTAAAAAAACAGTTCCTCTGCATCCCTTTATAAAATCTATATTAAACACAATATTTAGGCTCCTTCCTTGTATAAAATCTATATTAAACACACATAATTTCTCTTCATCCGTTTTAAAAATCTAAATTAAACACACACAATTCCTCTCCATTCCTTTATAAAATCTATATTAAACACACATAATTTCTCTTCATCCGTTTTTAAAATCTATATTAAACACACACAATTGCTCTTTATCCCTTTATAAAATCTATATTAAACACAATAATTAATCTCCTTCCCTGTATATAATCTATATTAAAAAAACATTGTTCCTCTGCATTCCTTTATAAAATCTATATTAAAAAAACATAGTTCCTCTCCATCGTTTTATAAAGTCTATATTAAACACACACAATTCCTCTCCATTCCTTTATAAAATCTATATTAAAAAATATAGTTCCTCTCCATTCCTTTATAAAATCTATATTAAAAAACAAAGTTCCGCTCCATCCTTTTATAAAATCTATATTAAACACACAGAATTCCACTGCATTCCTTTATAAAATGTATATTAAAAAAATAATAGTTCGTCTGCATCCCTTTATAAAATCTATATTAAACACAATATTTAATCTCCTTCCCTGTATAAAATCTATATTAAAAAACATAATTCCTCTGTACCCCTTTATAAAATCTATATTAAACACAATAATTAATCTCCTTCCCTGTATAAAATCTATATAAAACACACACAATTCCTTTCCATTCCTTTTTTAAAATCCTTATTAAAAACAAAGTTCCTCTGCATCCCTTTATTAAATCTATATTAAACACAATAATTAATCTCCTTCCCTGTATAAAATCGTATATAAAACACACAATTCCTCTCCATTCCTTTATAAAATCTATATTAAAATAACATAGTTCCTCTGCATCCCTTTATAAAATCTATATTAAACACAATAATTCATCTCCTTCCCTGTATAAAATCTATATTAAAGAAACATAGTTCCTCTCCATCCTTTTATAAAATATGTATTAAACACACACAATTCCTCTCCATCCTTTTATAAATTCTATATTAAACACAATAATTAATCTCCTTCCCTGTATAAAATCAGTATAAAACACGCAATTCCTCTCCATTCCTTTGTAAAATCTATATTAAAAAAACATAGATCCTCTCCATCCTTTTATAAAATCTATATTAAACACAATAATTAATCTCCTTCCCTGTATATAATCTATATTAAAAAAACATAATTCCTCTGCCTCCGTTTATAAAATCTATATTAAACACAATAAATAATCTCCTTCCCTGTATAAAATGTATATAAAACACACACAATTCCTCTCCATTCCTTTATAAAATCCTTATTAAAAAAACATAGTTCGTCTGCATCCCTTAATAAAATCTATATTAAACACAATAATTAATCACCTTCCCTGTAAAAAATCTATATAAAACACACACAATTCCTCTCCATTCCTTTATAAAATCTGTTATAAAAAACATAGTTCCTCTGCATCCCTTTATAAAATCTATATTAAACACAATAATTAATCTCCTTCCCTGTATAAAATCTATATTAAACAAACAGAATTCCTCTCCATTCCTTTATAAAATCCATATTAAAAAAAACATAGTTCCCCTGCATCCCTTTATAAAATCTATATTAAACACAATAATTAATCTCCCTCCCTTTACAAAATCTATATTACACAAACAGAATTCCTCTCCATTCCTTTATAAAATCTATATTAAACAAATATAGTTCCTCTGCATTCCTTTATAAAATCTATATTAAACACAATAATTAATCTCCTTCCCTGTATAAAATCTATATTAAACACACAGAATTCCTCTGCATTCCTTTTTAAAATCTATATTAAACACACAGTTGCTCTTTATCCCTTTTTAAAATCTATATAAAACATACACAATTCCTCTCCATCACTTTTTAATATCTATATTAAACACACAAGTCCTCTCCATTCCTTTCTAAAATCTATATTAAAAAAACATAGTTCCTTAGCAACCCTTTACAAAATCTATATTAAACACAATAATTAATCTCCTTCCCTTATAAAATCTATATTAAACACACAGAATTCGTCTGCATTCCTTTATAAAATCTATATTAAGAAACGTAATTCGTCTGCATCCCTTTATAAAATCTATACCAAACACAATAACTAATCTCCTTCCCTGTATAAAATCTATATTAAAACAACATAATTCCTCTGCATTCCTTTATAAAATCCATATTAAAAAAACATAGTTCCTCTGCATCCCTTTATAAAATCTATATTAAACACAATAATTAATTTCGTTCCCAGTATAAAATCTATATTAAACAATCAGAATTCCTTTCCATTCCTTTATAAAATCCATATTAAACAAACATAGTTCCTCTGCATCCCTTTAGAAAATCTGTATTAAACACAATAATTAATCCTCTTCCCTGTATAAAATCTATATTAAACACACACAATTGCTCTTTATCCCTTTATAAGATCCATATTAAACACAATAATTAATCTCCTTCCCTGTACAAAATCTATATTAAACACACACAATTCTTCTACATCCCTTTATAAAATCTATATTATACACATTTATTTCTCTCTATCTCTTTTTAAAATCTATATTAAACACACAATTGCTCTTTATCCCTTTTTAAAATCTATGTAAAACATACACAATTCCTCTCGATCCCTTTTTAAAATCTATATTAAACACACATAATTCCTCTCCATTCCTTTCTAAAATCTATATTAAACACACACAATTCCTCTCCATTCCTTTATAAAATCTATTATAAACACACATAATTTCTCTCCATCCCTTTTTAAAATCTATATTAAACACACACAATTGCTCTTTATCCCTTTTTAAAATCTATATTAAACACACACAATTGCTCTTTATTCCTTTTTAAATCTATATTAAACACACATACTTCCTCTCCATCCCTTTATAAAAGCTATATTAAGGACACAAATTTCTCTCAATCCCTTAATAAAACCTGTAATATACACACAGAATTCGTCTGCATTCCTTTTTAAAATCCATATTAAAAAACATTGTTCCTCTGCATCGCTTTATAAATTCTATATTAAACACACAGAATTCCTTTATAAAATCTATATTAAAAAACAATGTTCATCTCCATCCCTTTTTAAAATCTACATTATACACACACATAATTCTTCTGCATTCCCTTATAAAATCTATATTAAAAAAACATAGTTCCTGTCCATCCTTTTATAAAATCTGTATTAAACACACACAATTCCTCTCCATTCCTTTATAAAATCTATATTAAAAAAAACATAGTTCCCCTCCATTCTTTTATAAAGCCTATATTAAACACACACAATTCCTCTCCATACCTTTATAAAATCTATATTAAAAAAACATAGTCCCCCACCATCCTTTTATTAAATCTATTTTAAACACCCACAATTCCTCTCCATTCCTTTATAAAATGTATACTAAAAACATAAACCCTCTCCGTCCTTTTATAAAATCTATATTAAACACAATAATTAATCTCCTTCCCTGTATATAATCTATATTAAAAAAACATAGTTCCTCTGCATCCCTTTATAAAATTTATATTAAACACAATAATTAATCTCCTTCCCTGTATATAATCTATATTAACAAAACATAATTCCTCTGCCTCCCTTTATAAAATCTATATTAAACACAATAGTTAATCTTCCTATATACAATTTATATTAATTACACAGAATTCCTCTGCATTCCTTTATAAAATCTATATTATAAAAACATAGTTCGTCTGCATCCCTTTATAAAATCTATATTAAACACAATAATTAATCTCCTTCCCTGTATAAAATGTATATAAAACACATACAATTGCTCTCCATTCCTTTGTAAAATCTATATTAAAAAAACATAGTTGCTCTGCATCCCTTTATAAAATCTATATTAAACACAATAGTTAATCTTCCAATATACAATTTATATTAATTACACAGAATTCCTCTGCATTCCTTTATAAAATCTATATTAAAAAAAACATAGTTCCCCTCCATTCTTTTATAAAGCCTATATTAAACACACACAATTCCTCTCCATACCTTTATAAAATCTATATTAAAAAAACATAGTCCCCCACCATCCTTTTATTAAATCTATTTTAAACACCCACAATTCCTCTCCATTCCTTTATAAAATGTATACTAAAAACATAAACCCTCTCCGTCCTTTTATAAAATCTATATTAAACACAATAATTAATCTCCTTCCCTGTATATAATCTATATTAAAAAAACATAGTTCCTCTGCATCCCTTTATAAAATTTATATTAAACACAATAATTAATCTCCTTCCCTGTATATAATCTATATTAACAAAACATAATTCCTCTGCCTCCCTTTATAAAATCTATATTAAACACAATAGTTAATCTTCCTATATACAATTTATATTAATTACACAGAATTCCTCTGCATTCCTTTATAAAATGTATATTAAAAAAACATAGTTCGTCTGCATCCCTTTATAAAATCTATATTAAACACAATAATTAATCTCCTTCCCTGTATAAAATGTATATAAAACACATACAATTGCTCTCCATTCCTTTGTAAAATCTATATTAAAAAAACATAGTTGCTCTGCATCCCTTTATAAAATCTATATTAAACACAATAGTTAATCTTCCAATATACAATTTATATTAATTACACAGAATTCCTCTGCATTCCTTTATAAAATCTATATTAAAAAAACATAGTTCCTCTGCATCCCTTTATAAAATCTATATTCAACAAATAATTAATCTCCTTCCCTGAATAAAACCTATATAAAACACACACAATTCCTCTCCATTCCTTTATAAAATCTGTTATAAAAACATAGTTCCTCTGCATCCCTTTATACAATCTATATTAAACACAATAACTAATCTCCTTCCCTGTATAAAATCTATATTAAACAAACAGAATTCCTCTCCATTCCTTTATAAAATTCATATTGAAAAAAACATAGTTCCCCTGCATCCCTTTATAAAATCTATATTAAACACAATAATTAATCTCGTTCCCTGTTTAAAATCTATATTAAACAAACAGAATTCCTCTCCATTCCTTTATAAAATCTATATTTAACAAATATAGTTCCTCTGCATCCCTTTATAATATCTATATTAAACACAATAATTTATCACCTTCCCTGTATAAAATCTATTCTAAACACACAGAATCCCTCTGCATTCCTTTTTAAAATCTATATTAAACACACATATTGCTTTTATCCCTTTAAAAGATCTATATTAAACACAATAATTAATCTCCTTCCCTGTATAAAATCTATATTAACCACATATAATTCCTCACCATCCCTTTATAAAATCTATATTAAACACATAATTTCTCTCTATCTCTTTTGAAAATCTATATTAAACACACAATTGCTCCTTATCCCTTTTTAAAATCTATATAAAACATACACAATTCCTCTCCATTCCTTTCTAAAATCTATATTAAACACACACAATTCCTCTCCATTCCTTTATATAATCTATATTAAACACACATAATTCCTCTCCATTCCTTTCTAAAATCTATATTAAACACACACAATTGCTCTCCATTCCTTTATAAAATCTATATTAAACACACACAATTCCTCTCCATTCCTTTCTAAAATCTATATTAAACATACACAATTCCTCTCCATTCCTTTATAAAATCTATATTAAACACACACAATTCCTCTCCATTCCTTTCTAAAATCTATATTAAACACACACAATTCCTCTCCATTCCTTTATAAAATCTATATTAAACACACATAATTTCTCTCCATCCCTTTTTAAAATCTGTATTAAACACACACAATTGCTATTTATCCCTTTTTAAAATCTATATTAAACACACACAATTGCTCTTTATTCATTTTTAAAATCTATATTAAACACACATAATTCCTCTTGATCCCTTTATAAAAGCTATATTAAAGACACATAATTTCTCCCAATCCCTTTATAAAATCTATATTAAACACACAGAATTGCTCTGCATTCCTTTATAAAATCCATATTAAAAAACAAAGTTCCTCTGCATCGCTTTATAAATTCTATATTAAACAAACAGAATTCGTCTGCATTCCTTTATAAAATCTATATTAAAAAACAATGTTCATCTCCATCCCTTTTTAAAATCTACATTATACACACAGAATTCCTTTGCATTCTCTTATAAAATCTATATTAAAAAAACATAGTTCCTGTCCATCCTTTTATAAAATCTGTATTAAACACACACAATTCCTCTCCATTCCTTTATAAAATCTATATTAAAAAAAACATAGTTCCCCTTCATCCTTTTATAAAACCTATATTTAACATCACACAATTCCTCTTCATACCTTTATAAAATCTATATTAAAAAAACATCGTCCCCCTCCATCCTTTTATTAAATCTATTTTAAACACCCACAATTCCTTTCCATTCCTTTATAAAATCTATATTAAAAAAAACATAGTTCCCCTCCATCCTTTTATAAAATCTATATTAAACACACACAATTCCTCTCCATTCCTTTATAAAATCTATATTAATAAAACATAGTCCCCCTCCATCCTTTTATGAAATCTTTATTAAACACCCACAACTCCTCTCCATTTCTTTATAAAATGTATATTAAAAACATAGTTCCTCTCCAACCTTTTTTAAAATCTAAATTAAAAACACACAGAATTCCTGTCCATTCCTTTATAAAATCTATATTAAAAAAACGTAGTTCTCCTTCATCCTGTTATAAAATAATATTAAACACACGCAATTCCTCTCCATCCCTGTAAAAAATCTATATTAAAAATCATAGTTCCTCTCCATCGTTTTATAAAATCTATATTAAACACACACAATTCCTCTCCATTCCTTTATAAAATCTATATTAAAAACATAGCTCCTCTCCATCCTTTTATAAAATCTGTATTAAACATACACAATTCCTCTCCATTCCTTTATAAAATCTATATTAAAAAAACATAGTTGTTCTCCATCCTTTTATAAAATCTGTATTAAACACACAGAATTCCTTTGCATTCTTTATAAAATCTTTATTCAAAAACATAGTTCCTCTGCATTCCTTTATAAAATCTATATAAAACACTTACAATTCCTCTCCATTCCTTTATAAAATCTATATCAAAAACATAGTTTCTCTCCATCCTTTTATAAAATCTATATTAAACACAATAATTAATCTCCTTCCCTGTATAAAATCAATATAAAACACGCAATTCCTCTCCATTCCTTTATAAAATCTATATTAAAAAACATAGTTCCTCTCCATCCTTTTATAAAATCTATAATAAACACACACAATTCCTCTCCATTCCTTTATAAGATCTATATTAAAAACATAGCTCCTCTCCATCCTTTTATAAAATCTATATTAAACACACACAATTCCTCTCCATTCCTTTATAAAATCTATATTAAAAAAACATAGTTAATCTCCATATTTTTATAAAACCTATATTAAACATACACAATTCCTCTCCATTCCTTTATAAAATCTATATTAAAAAACATAGCTCCTCTCCATCCTTTTATAGTATATATATATATATATATATATATATATTAAACACGAACATTTCCTCTCCATTCCTTTATAGAATCTATATTAACAAACATAATTCCTCTCCATCCTTTTATAAAATCTGTATTAAACAGACAGAATTCCTCTGCATTCGTATATAAAATATGTATTAAAGAAACATAGTTCCTCTCCATCCTTTTATAAAATCTATATTAAACACACACAATTCCTCTCCATTCCTTTATAAAATCTATATTAAAAAAACATAGTTCCTCTCCATCCTTTTATAAAATCTATATTAAATACACACAATTCCTCTCCATTCCTTTATAAAATCTATATTAAAAACCTTGTTCCTCTCCATCCTTTTATAATATATATATTAAACACGCACAATTCCTCTCCATTCCTTTATAGAATCTATATTAACAAACATAATTCCTCTCCATCCTTTTATAAAATCTGTATTAAACAGAAAGAATTCCTCTGCATTGCTATATAAAATCTATATTAAAGAAACATAGTTCCTCCCAATCCCTTTTTAAAACCTACATTATACACACACAATTCTTCTCCATTCCTTTATAAAATCTATATTAGAAAAACATAGTTCCTCTCCATCCTTTTATAAAATCTGTATTAAACACACACAATTCCTCTCCATTCCTTTATAAAAGCTATATTAAAAAACATAGTTCCTTTGCATCCTTTTATAAAATCTGTATTAAACACACAGAATTCCTCTGCATTCCGTTATAAAATTTATATTAAAGAAACATAGTTCCTGTCCATCCTTGTATAAAATCTGTATTAAACACACACAATTCCTCTCCAATCCTTTATAAAATATATATTAAAAAAACATAGTTCACCTCCATCCTTTTATAAAATCTATATTAAGCACACACAATTCCTTTCCATTTCTTTATAAAATCTACATTAAACACCCACAGTTCCTCTCCATTACTTTTTAAAATCTATATTAAAAAAAACACAGTTACCCTCCATCCTTTTATAAAATCTATATTAAACACACACAATTCCTCTCCATTCCTTTATAAAATCTATATTAAAAAAACATAGTCCCCCTCCATCCTTTTATAAAATCTAAATTAAACACCCACAATTCCTCTCCATTCCTTTATGAAATCTATATTAAACAAACATAGTTCCTCTTCATCCTTTTATAAAATCTATAGTAAACACACACAATTCATCTCCATTCCTTTATAAAATCTACTATAAAAAAAAACCTAGAGTCTCTCCATCCTTTTATAAAATCTGTATTATACAGACACAATTCCTCCCCATTCCTTTATAAAATCTATATTACAAAAACATAGTTCCTCTCCATCCTTTTATAAAATATATATTAAACACACGCAATTCCTCTCCATCCCTGTAAAAAATCTATATTAAAAAACATAGTTCCTCTCCATCCTTTTATAAAATCTATATTAAACACACACATTTTCTCTCCATTCCTTTATAAAATCTATATTAAAAAATATAGTTCCTTTCCATCCTTTATAATATATATATATATATATATATATATACATACACACACAATTCCTCTCCATTCCTTTATAAAATCTATATTAAAAAAACATAGTTTCTCTCCATCCTTTTATGAAATCTATATTAAACACATACAATTCCTCTCCATTCCTTTATAAAATCTATATTAAAAAAACATAGTTCCACTCCATCCTTTTATAAAACATATATTAAACACACGCAATTCCTCTTCATCCCTGTAAAAAATCTATATTAAAGAACATAGTTCCTCTCCATCCTTTTATAAAATCGATACTAAACACACACAATTCCTCTCCATTCTTTTATAAAATCTATATTAAACGCACACAATTCCTCTCCATTCCTTTACAAAATCTATATCAAAAAACATAGTTCCTCTCCATCCTTTTATAAAATCTATATTAAACACACACAATTGCTCTTTATCCCTTATTAAAATCTATATTAAACACAATACTTTCTCTCCATCCCTTTTTCAAAGTGTATATTAAATACACACAATTGCTCTTTATTCCTTTTTAAAATCTATATTAAACACAATACTTTCTCTCCATCCCTTTTTCAAAGTGTATATTAAATACACACAATTGCTCTTTATTCCTTTTTAAAATCTATATTAAACACACATAATTCCTCTGCATCCCTTTATAAAGGCTATATTAAAGACACATAATTTCTCTCAATCCCTTTATAAAATCTGTATTAAACACACAGAATTCCTCTGCATTCCTTTATAAAATCCATATTAAAGAAACATAGTTCCTCTGCATCCTTGAATAAAATCTGTATTAAACACACACAATTCCTCTCCATTCTTTTATAAAATCTATATTAAACGCACACAATTCCTCTCCATTCCTTTACAAAATCTATATCAAAAAACATAGTTCCTCTCCATCCTTTTATAAAATCTATATTGAACACACACAATTGCTCTTTATCCCTTATTAAAATCTATATTAAACACAATACTTTCTCTCCATCCCTTTTTCAAAGTGTATATTAAATACACACAATTGCTCTTTATTCCTTTTTAAAATCTATATTAAACACAATACTTTCTCTCCATCCCTTTTTCAAAGTGTATATTAAATACACACAATTGCTCTTTATTCCTTTTTAAAATCTATATTAAACACACATAATTCCTCTGCATCCCTTTATAAAGGCTATATTAAAGACACATAATTTCTCTCAATCCCTTTATAAAATCTGTATTAAACACACAGAATTCCTCTGCATTCCTTTATAAAATCCATATTAAAGAAACATAGTTCCTCTGCATCCTTGAATAAAATCTGTATTAAACACACACAATTCCTCTCCATTCCTTTATAAAATCTATATTGAAAAACACAGTTCCTCTCCATCCTTTTATAAAATCTATATTAAACACACACAATTCCTCTCCATCCCTGTAAAAAATCTATATTAAAAAAACATAGTTCCTCTCCATCCTTTTATAAAATCTATATTAAACACACACAATTCCCCTCCATTCCTTTATAAAATCCATATTAAAAAAATATAGTTTCTCTCCATTCATTAATAAAATCTATATTAAACACACACAATTCCTCTCCATTCCTTTATAAAATCTATATTAAAACATAGTTCCTCTCCATCCTTTTATCATATATATATATATACACACAACTCCTCTCCATTCCATTATGGAATCTATATTAAAAAACATAATTCCTCTCCATCCTTTTATACAATCTGTATTAAAGAGACAGAATTCCTCTGCATTCCTACATAAAATCTATATTAAAGAAACATAGTTCCTCTCCATCCTTTTATAAAATCTGTATTAAACACACAAAATTCCTCTCCATTTCTTTATAAAATCTATATTAAAAACATAGTTCTTCTCCATCCGTTATAAAATCTATATTAAAAAAACATAGCTCCTCTCTATCCTTTTATAAAATATATATTAAACACACACAATTCCTCTCCATTCCATTATAAAATCTATATTAAAAACATAGTTGTTCTCCATCCTTTTATAAACTCTATATTAAACAAAACAATTAATCTCCTTCCCTGTATAAAATGACTATAAAACACGCAATTTCTCTCCATTCCTTTATAAAATCTATATTAAAAAAACATAGATCCTCTCCATCCTTTTATAAAATCTATATTAAACACAATAATTAATCTCCTTCCCTGTATATAATCTATATTATAGAAACATAGTTCCTCTGCATCCCTTTATAAAATCTATATTAAACACAATAATTAATCTCCTTCCCTTTATATAATCTATACTAAAAAAACATAATTCCTCTGCCTCCCTTTATAAAATCTATATTAAACACAATAAATAATCTTCTTCCCTGTATAAAATGTATATAAAACACACAAAATTCCTCTCAGTTCCTTTATAAAATCTATATTAAAAAAACATAGTTCCTCTGCATGCCTTTATCAAATCTATATTAAACACAATAATTAATCTCCTTCCCTTATACAATTTTTATTAAACACACACAATTCCTCTCCATTCCTTTTTTAAAATCTATATTAAAAAATACAAAGTTCCTCTGCATCCCTTTATAAAATCTATATTAAATAAATAATTTGTCCCCTTCCCTGTATAAAATCTATATAAACACACAGAATTCCTCTCCATTCCTTTATAAAATCTATTATAAAAGAACATAGTTCCTCTGCATCCCTTTATAAAATCTATATTAAAAAAACATAGTCCCCCTCCATCCTTTTATTAAATCTATTTTAAACACCCACAATTCCTTTCCATTCCTTTATAAAATCTATATTAAAAAAAACATAGTTCCCCTCCATCCTTTTATAAAATCTATATTAAACACACACAATTCCTCTCCATTCCTTTATTAAATCTATATTAATAAAACATAGTCCCCCTACATCCTTTTATGAAATCTTTATTAAACACCCACAATTCCTCTCCATTTCTTTATAAAATGTATATTAAGAACATAGTTCCTCTCCATCCTTTTTTAAAATCTAAATTAAAAACACACAGAAGTCCTCTCCATTCCTTTATAAAATCTATATTAAAAAAACGTAGTTCTCCTCCATCCTTTTATAAAATAATATTAAACACACGCAATTCCTCTCCATCCCTGTAAAAAATCTATATTAAAAATCATAGTTCCTCTCCATCGTTTTATAAAATCTATATTAAACACACAATTCCTCTCCATTCCTTTATAAAATCTATATTAAAAACATAGCTCCTCTCCATCCTTTTATAAAATCTGTATTAAACATACACAATTCCTCTCCATTCCTTTATAAAATCTATATTAAAAAAACATAGTTGTTCTCCATCCTTTTATAAAATCTGTATTAAACACACAGAATTCCTTTGCATTCTTTATAAAATCTTTATTCAAAAACATAGTTCCTCTGCATTCCTTTATAAAATCTATATAAAACACTTACAATTCCTCTCCATTCCTTTATAAAATCTATATCAAAAACATAGCTCCTCTTCATCCTTTTATAAAATCTATATTAAACACAATAATTAATCTCCTTCCCTGTATAAAATCAATATAAAACACGCAATTCCTCTCCATTCCTTTATAAAATCTATATTAAAAAACATAGTTCCTCTCCATCCTTTTATAAAATCTATAATAAACACACACAATTCCTCTCCATTCCTTTATAAGATCTATATTAAAAACATAGCTCCTCTCCATCCTTTTATAAAATCTATATTAAACACACACAATTCCTCTCCATTTCTTTATAAAATCTATATTAAAAAAACATAGTTAATCTCCATCCTTTTATAAAACCTATATTAAACACACACAATTCCTCTCCATTCCTTTATAAAATCTATATTAAAAAACATAGCTCCTCTCCATCCTTTTATAATATATATATATATATATTAAACACGAACATTTCCTCTCCATTCCTTTATAGAATCTATATTAACAAACATAATTCCTCTCCATCCTTTTATAGAATCTGTATTAAACAGACAGAATTCCTCTGCATTCCTATATAAAATATGTATTAAAGAAACATAGTTCCTCTCCATCCTTTTATAAAATCTATATTAAACACACACAATTCCTCTCCATTCCTTTATAAAATCTATATTAAAAAAACATAGTTCCTCTCCATCCTTTTATAAAATCTATATTAAAGACACACAATTCCTCTCCATTCCTTTATAAAATCTATATTAAAAACCTTGTTCATCTCCATCCTTTTATAATATATATATATATATTAAACACGCACAATTCCTCTCCATTCCTTTATAGAATCTATATTAACAAACATAATTCCTCTCCATCCTTTTATAAAATCTGTATTAAACAGACAGAATTCCTCTGCATTCCTATATAAAATATGTATTAAAGAAACATAGTTCCTCTCCATCCTTTTATAAAATCTATATTAAACACACACAATTCCTCTCCATTCCTTTATAAATCTATATTAAAAAAACATAGTTCCTCTCCATCCTTTTATAAAATCTATATTAAAGACACACAATTCCTCTCCATTCCCTTATAAAATCTATATTAAAAACCTTGTTCATCTCCATCCTTTTATAATATATATATATTAAACACGCACAATTCCTCTCCATTCCTTTATAGAATCTATATTAACAAACATAATTCCTCTCCATCCTTTTATAAAATCTGTATTAAACAGACAGAATTCCTCTGCATTGCTATATAAAATCTATATTAAAGAAACATAGTTCCTCCCAATCCCTTTTTAAAACCTACATTATACACACAATTCTTCTCCATTCCTTTATAAAATCTATATTAAAAAAACATAGTTCCTCTCCATCCTTTTATAAAATCTGTATTAAACACACACAATTCCTGTCCATTCCTTTATAAAAGCTATATTAAAAACATAGTTCCTTTGCATCCTTTTATAAAATCTGTATTAAACACACAGAATTCCTCTGCATTCCTTTATAAAATTTATATTAAAGAAACATAGTTCCTGTCCATCCTTGTATAAAATCTGTATTAAACACACCAAATTCCTCTCCAATCCTTTATAAAATATATATTAAAAAAACATAGTTCACCTCCAGCCTTTTATAAAATCCATATTAAGCACACACAATTCCTTTCCATTTCTTTATAAAATCTACATTAAACACCCACAATTCCTCTCCATTACTTTTTAAAATCTATATTAAAAAAAACACAGTTACCCTCCATCCTTTTATAAAATCTATATTAAACACACACAATTCCTCTCCATTCCTTTATAAAATCTATATTAAAAAAACATAGTCCCCCTCCATCCTTTTATAAAATCTAAATTAAACACCCACAATTCCTCTCCACTCCTTTATGAAATCTATATTAAACAAACATAGTTCCTCTTCATCCTTTTATAAAATCTATAGTAAACACACACAATTCATCTCCATTCCTTTATAAAATCTATTATAAAAAAAACCTAGAGTCTCTCCATCCTTTTATAAAATCTGTATTATACAGACACAATTCCTCTCCATTCCTTTATAAAATCTATATTACAAAAACATAGTTCCTCTCCATCCTTTTATAAAATATATATTAAACACACGCAATTCCTCTCCATCCCTGTAAAAAATCTATATTAAAAAACATAGTTCCTCTCCATCCTTTTATAAAATCTATATTAAACACACAAAATTTCTCTCCATTCCTTTATAAAATCTATATTAAAAAATATAGTTCCTTTCCATCCTTTATAATATATATATATATATATATATATACATACACACACAATTCCTCTCCATTCCTTTATAAAATCTATATTAAAAAACATAGTTTCTCTCCATCCTTTTATGAAATCTATATTAAACACACACAATTCCTCTCCATTCCTTTATAAAATCTATATTAAAAAAACATAGTTCCACTCCATCCTTTTATAAAACATATATTAAACACACGCAATTCCTCTCCATCCCTGTAAAAAATCTATATTAAAGAACATAGTTCCTCTCCATCCTTTTATAAAATCGATACTAAACACACACAATTCCTCTCCATTCCTTTATAAAATCTATATTAAATAATATAGTTTTTCTCCATTCTTTTATAAAATCTATATTAAACGCACACAATTCCTCTCCATTCCTTTACAAAATCTATATCAAAAAACATAGTTCCTCTCCATCCTTTTTTAAAATCTATATTAAACACACACAATTGCTCTTTATGCCTTATTAAAATCTATATTAAACACACACAATTGCTCTTTATCCCTTTATAAAATCTATATTCAACACAATACTTTCTCTCCATCCCTTTTTCAAAGTCTATATTAAATACACACAATTGCTCTTTATTCCTTTTTAAAATCTATATTAAACACACATAATTCCTCTGCATCCCTTTATAAAGGCTATATTAAAGACACATAATTTCTCTCAATCCCTTTATAAAATCTGTATTAAACACACAGAATTCCTCTGCATTCCTTTATAAAATCCATATTAAAGAAACATAGTTCCTCTGCATCCTTGAATAAAATCTGTATTAAACACACACAATTCCTCTCCATTCCTTTATAAAATCTATATTGAAAAACACAGTTCCTCTCCATCCTTTTATAAAATCTATATTAAACACACACAATTCCTCTCCATCCCTGTAAATAATCTATATTAAAAAAACATAGTTCCTCTCCATCCTTTTATAAAATCTATATTAAACACACACAATTCCCCTCCATTCCTTTATAAAATCCATATTAAAAAATATAGTTCCTCTCCATTCTTTAATAAAATCTATATTAAACACACACAATTCCTCTCCATTCCTTTATAAAATCTATATTAAAACATAGTTTCTCTCCATCCTTTTATCATATATATACACACAACTCCTCTCCATTCCATAATAGAATCTATATTAAAAACATAATTCCTCTCCATCCTTTTATAAAATCTGTATTAAAGAGACAGAATTCCTCTGCATTCCTACATAAAATCTATATTAAAGAAACATAGTTCCTCTCCATCCTTTTATAAAATCTGTATTAAACACACACAATTCCCCTCCATTCCTTTATAAAATACATATTAAAAAATATAGTTCCTCTCCATTCTTTAATAAAATCTATATTAAACACACACAATTCCTCTCCATTCCTTTATAAAATCTATATTAAAACATAGTTTCTCTCCATCCTTTTATCATATATATACACACAACTCCTCTCCATTCCATTATAGAATCTATATTAAAAACATAATTCCTCTCCATCCTTTTATAAAATCTGTATTAAAGAGACAGAATTCCTCTGCATTCCTACATAAAATCTATATTAAAGAAACATAGTTCTTCTGCATCCTTTTATAAAATCTGTATTAAACACACACAATTCCCCTCCATTCCTTTATAAAATACATATTAAAAAAATATAGTTCCTCTCCATTCTTTAATAAAATCTATATTAAACACACACAATTCCTCTCCATTCCTTTATAAAATCTATATTAAAACATAGTTCCTCTCCATCCTTTTATCATATATATATACACACAACTCCTCTCCATTCCATTATAGAATCTATATTAAAAAACATAATTCCTCTCCATTCTTTTATAAAATCTGTATTAAAGAGACAGAATTCCTCTGCATTCCTACATAAAATCTATATTAAAGAAACATAGTTCCTCTCCATCCTGTTATAAAATCTGTATTAAACACACAAAATTCCTCTCCATTTCTTTATAAAATATATATTAAAAAACATAGTTCTTCTCCATCCGTTATAAAATCTATATTAAAAAAACATAGCTCCTCTCTATCCTTTTATAAAATATATATTAAACACACACAATTCCTCTCCATTCCTTTATAAAATCTATATTAAAAACATAGTTCCTCTCCATCCTTTTATAAAATCTATATTAAACAAAACAATTAATCTCCTTCCCTGTATAAAATGACTATAAAACACGCAATTTCTCTCCATTCCTTTATAAAATCTATATTAAAAAAACATAGATCCTCTCCATCCTTTTATAAAATCTATATTAAACACAATAATTAATCTCCTTCCCTGTATATAATCTATATTAAAGAAACATAGCTCCTCTGCATCCCTTTATAAAATCTATATTAAACACAATAATTAATCTCCTTCCCTTTATATAATCTATACTAAAAAAACATAATTCCTCTGCCTCCCTTTATAAAATCTATATTAAACACAATAAATAATCTTCTTCCCTGTATAAAATGTATATAAAACACACAAAATTCCTCTCAGTTCCTTTATAAAATCTATATTAAAAAAACATAGTTCCTCTGCATGCCTTTATCAAATCTATATTAAACACAATAATTAATCTCCTTCCCTTATACAATTTTTATTAAACACACACAATTCCTCTCCATTCCTTTTTTAAAATCTATATTAAAAAATACAAAGTTCCTCTGCATCCCTTTATAAAATCTATATTAAACAAATAATTAGTCCCCTTCCCTGTATAAAATCTATATAAACACACAGATTTCCTCTCCATTCCTTTATAAAATCTATTATAAAAGAACATAGTTCCTCTGCATCCCTTTATAAAATCTATATTAAAAAAACATAGTCCCCCTCCATCCTTTTATTAAATCTATTTTAAACACCCACAATTCCTTTCCATTCCTTTATAAAATCTATATTAAAAAAAACATAGTTCCCCTCCATCCTTTTATAAAATCTATATTAAACACACACAATTCCTCTCCATTCCTTTATAAAATCTATATTAATAAAACATAGTCCCCCTCCATCCTTTTATGAAATCTTTATTAAACACCCACAATTCCTCTCCATTTCTTTATAAAATGTATATTAAAAACATAGTTCCTCTCCATCCTTTTTTAAAATCTAAATTAAAAACACACAGAATTCCTCTCCATTCCTTTATAAAATCTATATTAAAAAAACGTAGCTCTCCTCCATCCTTTTATAAAATAATATTAAACACACGCAATTCCTCTCCATCCCTGTAAAAAATCTATATTAAAAATCATAGTTCCTCTCCATCGTTTTATAAAATCTATATTAAACACACACAATTCCTCTCCATTCCTTTATAAAATCTATATTAAAAACATAGCTCCTCTCCATCCTTTTATAAAATCTGTATTAAACATACACAATTCCTCTCCATTCCTTTATAAAATCTATATTAAAAAAACATAGTTGTTCTCCATCCTTTTATAAAATCTGTATTAAACACACAGAATTCCTTTGCATTCTTTATAAAATCTTTATTCAAAAACATAGTTCCTCTGCATTCCTTTATAAAAATCTATATAAAACACTTACAATTCCTCTCCATTCCTTTATAAAATCTATATCAAAAACATAGTTCCTCTTCATCCTTTTATAAAATCTATATTAAACACAATAATTAATCTCCTTCCCTGTATAAAATCAATATAAAACACGCAATTCCGCTCCATTCCTTTATAAAACCTATATTAAAAAACGTAGTTCCTCTCCATCCTTTTATAAAATCTATAATAAACACACACAATTCCTCTCCATTCCTTTATAAGATCTATATTAAAAACATAGCTCCTCTCCATCCTTTTATAAAATCTATATTACACACACACAATTCCTCTCCATTCCTTTATAAAATCTATAATAAAAAAACATAGTTAATCTCCATCCTTTTATAAAACCTATATTAAACAAACACAATTCCTCTCCATTCCTTTATAAAATCTGTATTAAAAACCATAGCTCCTCTCCATCCTTTTATAGTATGTATATATATTAAACACGAACATTTCCTCTCCATTCCTTTATAGAATCTATATTAACAAACATAATTCCTCTCCATCCTTTTATAAAATCTGTATTAAACAGACAGAATTCCTCTGCATTCCTATATAAAATATGTATTAAAGAAACATAGTTCCTCTCCATCCTTTTATAAAATCTATATTAAACACACACAATTCCTCTCCATTCCTTTATAAAATCTATATTTAAAAAACATAGTTCCTCTCCATCCTTTTATAAAATCTATATTAAATACACACAATTCCTCTCCATTCCTTTATAAAATCTATATTAAAAACCTTTTTCCTCTCCATCCTTTTATAATATATATATTAAACACGCACAATTCCTCTCCATTCCTTTATATAATCTATATTAACAAACATAATTCCTCTCCATCCTTTTATAAAATCTATATTAAACAGAAAGAATTCCTCTGCATTGCTATATAAAATCTATATTAAAGAAACATAGTTCCTCCCAATCCCTTTTTAAAACCTACATTATACACACACAATTCTTCTCCATTCCTTTATAAAATCTATATTAAAAAAACATAGTTCCTCTCCATCCTTTTATAAAATCTGTATTAAACACACACAATTCCTCTCCATTCCTTTATAAAAGCTATATTAAAAAACATAGTTCCTTTGCATCCTTTTATAAAATCTGTATTAAACACACAGAATTCCTCTGCATTCCTTTATAAAATTTATATTAAAGAAACATAGTTCCTGTCCATCCTTGTATAAAATCTGTATTAAACACACACAATTCCTCTCCAATCCTTTATAAAATATATATTAAAAAAACATAGTTCACCTCCATCCTTTTATAAAATCTATATTAAGCACACACAATTCCTTTCCATTTCTTTATAAAATCTACATTAAACACCCACAATTCCTCTCCATTACTTTTTAAAATCTATATTAAAAAAAACACAGTTACCCTCCATCCTTTTATAAAATCTATATTAAACACACACAATTCCTCTCCATTCCTTTATAAAATCTATATTAAAAAAACATAGTCCCCCTCCATCCTTTTATAAAATCTAAATTAAACACCCACAATTCCTCTCCATTCCTTTATGAAATCTATATTAAACAAACATGGTTCCTCTTCATCCTTTTATAAAATCTATAGTAAACACACACAATTCATCTCCATTCCTTTATAAAATCTATTATAAAAAAAACCTAGAGTCTCTCCATCCTTTTATAAAATCTGTATTATACAGACACAATTCCTTTCCATTCCTTTATAAAATCTATATTACAAAAACATATTTCCTCTCCATCCTTTTATAAAATATATATTAAACACACGCAATTCCTCTCCATCCCTGTAAAAAATCTATATTAAAAAACATAGTTCCTATCCATCCTTTTATAAAATCTATATTAAACACACACAATTTCTCTCCATTCCTTTATAAAATCTATATTAAAAAATATAGTTCCTTTCCATCCTTTATAATATATATATATATATACATACACACACAATTCCTCTCCATTCCTTTATAAAATCTATATTAAAAAAACATAGTTTCTCTCCATCCTTTTATGAAATCTATATTAAACACACAATTCCTCTCCATTCCTTTATAAAATCTATATTAAAAAAACATAGTTCCTCTCCATCCTTTTATAAAATATATATTAAACACACACAATTCCTCTCCATTCCTTTATAAAATCTATATTAAAAAACATAGTTCCTCTGCATCCCTTTATAAAATCTATATTAAACACAATAGTTAATCTCCTTTCCTTATACTATTTATATTGAACACACCGAATTCCTCTGCATTCCTTTATAAAATCTATATTAAAAAAACATAGTTCGTCTGCATCCCTTTATAAAATCGATATTAAACACAATAATTAATCTCCTTCCCTGTATAAAATCTATATAAAACACACACAATTCCTCGCCATTCCTTTTTTAAAATCTATATTAAAAAAACTAAGTTCCTCTGCATCCCTATATAAAATTTATATTCAACAAATAACTAATCTCCTTCCCTGTATAAAATCTATATAAAACACACACAATTCCTCTCCATTCCTTTATAAAATCTGTTATAAAAACATAGTTCCTCTGCATCCCTTTATATAATCTATATTAAACACAATAATTAATCTCCTTCCCTGTATAAAATCTATATTAAACAAACAGAATTACTCTCCATTCCTTTATAAAATACATATTAAGAAAAACATAGTTCCCCTGCATCCCTTTATAAAATCTATATTAAACACAATAATTACTCTCCTTCCCTGTATAAAATCTATATTAAACAAACAGAATTCCTCTCCATTCCTTTATAAAATCTATATTAATAAAGCATAGTTCCTTAGCAACCCTTTATAAAATCTATATTAAACACAATAATTAATCTCCTTCCCTTATAAATTCTATATTAAACACACAGAATTCGTCTGCATCCCTTTATAAAATCTATACCAAACACGATAGTTAATCTCCTTACCTGTATAAAATCTATATAAAAAAACATAATTCCTCTGCATCCCTTTATAAAATCTATATTAAACACAATAATTAATCTTCTTCCATGTATAAAATCTATTTTTAAAACATAATTCCTCTGCATCCCTTTATGAAATCTATATTAAACACAATAATTAATCTCCTTCCCTGTATAAAATCTATATAAAACACAAACAATTCCTCTGCATTCCTTTTTAAAATCTATATTAAAAAAACAAAGTTCCTCTGCATTCCGTTATAAAATCGATATGAAACACAATAATTAATCTCCTTCTCTGTATAAAATCTATATTAAACACACAAAATTCCTCTGCATTCCTTTATAAAATCCATATTAAAAAAACAGTTCCCCTGCATCCCTTTATAAAATCCATATTAAACACAATAATTAATCTCCTTCCCTGTATAAAATCTATATAAAACACAAACAATTCCTCTGCATTCCTTTTTAAAATCTATATTAAAAAAACAAAGTTCCTCTGCATTCCTTCATAAAATCTATGTTAAACACAATAATTAATCTCCTTCCGTGTATAAAATCTATATTAAACAAACAGAATTCCTCTCCATTCCTTTATAAAATCTATATTAAACAAACATTGTTCCTCTGCATCCCTTTATAAAATTTATATTAAACACAATAATTAATCACCTTCCCTGTATAAAATCTATATTAAGCACACAGAATTCCTCTGCATCCCTTTATAAAATCTATATTAAAAACATAGTTCCTCTGCATCCCTTTATAAAATCTATATTAAACACAATAATTAGTCTCCTTCCCTGTATAAAATCTATATTAAACACACATAATTTCTCTTCATCCGTTTTTAAAATCTAAATTAAACACACACAATTCCTCTCCATTCCTTTATAAAATCTATATTAAACACACAATTTTTCTTCATCCCTTTTTAAAATCTATATTAAACACACACAATTGCTCTTTATCCCTTTATAAAATCTATATTAAACACAATAATTAATCTCCTTCCCTGTATATAATCTATATTAAAAAAACATAATTCCTCTGCATCCCTTTATAAAATCTATATTAAACACAATAATTAATCTCCTTCCTTTATAAAATTTATATTAAACACACAGAATTCCACTGCATTCCTTTATAAAATGTATATTAAAAAAACATAGTTTGTCTGCATCCCTTTATAAAATCTATATTAAACACAATAATTAATCTCCTTCCCTGTATAAAATCTATATTAAAAAAACATAATTCCTCTGTACCCCTTTATAAAATCTATATTAAACACAATAATTAATCTCCTTCCCTGTATAAAATCTATATAAAACACACACAATTCCTTTCCATTCCTTTTATAAAATCCTTATTAAAAAAACAAAGTTCCTCTGCATCCCTTTATAAAATCTATATTGAACACAATAATTAATCTCCTTCCCTGTATAAAATCTATAGAAAACACACAATTCCTCTCCATTCCTTTATAAAATCTATATTAAAAAAACATAGTTCCTCTGCATCCCTTTATAAAATCGATATTAAACACAATAATTAATCACCTTCCCTGTATAAAGTCTATATTAAACAATCAGAATTCCTTTTCATCCCTTTATAAAATCTATATTAAACACACACAATTCCTCTCCATCCCTTTATAAAATCTATATTAAACACATAATTTCTCTCTATCTCTTTTTAAAATCTATATTAAACACACAATTGCTCTTTATCCCTTTTTAAAATCTATATTAAACACACACAATTACTCTTTATCCCTTTATAAGATCCATATTAAACACAATGATTAATCTCCTTCCCTGTACAAAATCTATATTAAACACACACAATTCCTCTCCATCCCTTTATAAAATCTATATTAAACACATAATTTCTCTCTATCTCTTTTTAAAATCTATATTAAACACATAATTGCTCTTTATCCGTTTTTAAAATCTATATTAAACTCACACAATTGCTCTTTATCCCTTTATAAAATCTATATTAAAGGCAGTACTTTCCCTCCATCCCTTTTTAAAATCTATATTAAACACACACATTTGCTCTTTATTCCTTTTTAAAATCTATACTAAACACACATACTTCCTCTACATCCCTTTATAAAAGCTATATTAAAGACACATCATTTCTCTCAATCCCTTTATAAAATCTGTATTAAACACACAGAATTTATGTGCATTCCTTTATAAAATCTATATTAAAAAAACATAGTTCCTCCTCATGCTTTTATAAAATCTATATTAAAAAATCATAGTTCCTCTCCATCCTTTTATAAAGTCTATATTAAACACACACAATTCCTCTCCATTCCTTTATAAAATCTATATTAAAAAACATAGTTCCTCTCCATTCCTTTATAAAATCTATATTAAAACATAGTTCCTCTCTAACCTTTATAATATTAAACACACACAATTCCTCTCCATTCCATTATAGAATCTATATTAAAAACATAGTTCTTCTCCATCCTTTATAAAATCTATATTAAAAAAACATAGTTCCTCTCCATCCTTTTATAAAATATATATTAAACACACACAATTCCTCTCCATTCCTTTATAAAATCTATATTAAAAAAACATAGTTCCTCTCCATCCTGTTATAAAATCTATATTAAACACAATAATTAATCTCCTTCCCTGTAAATAAACAATATTAAAAAAACATAAATCCACTGCCTTCGTTTATAAAATCTATATTAAACAGAATAAATAATCTCCTTCCCTGTATAAAGTGTATATAAAACACACACAATTCCTCTCCATTCCTTTATAAAATCTATATTAAAAAACATAGTTTCTCTCCATCCTTTTATGAAATCTATATTAAACACACACAATTCCTCTCCATTCCTTTATAAAATCTATATTAAAAAAACATAGTTCCACTCCATCCTTTTATAAAACATATATTAAACACACGCAATTCCTCTCCATCCCTGTAAAAAATCTATATTAAAGAACATAGTTCCTCTCCATCCTTTTATAAAATCGATACTAAACACACACAATTCCTCTCCATTCCTTTATAAAATCTATATTAAATAATATAGTTTTTCTCCATTCTTTTATAAAATCTATATTAAACGCACACAATTCCTCTCCATTCCTTTACAAAATCTATATCAAAAAACATAGTTCCTCTCCATCCTTTTATAAAATCTATATTAAACACACACAATTGCTCTTTATGCCTTATTAAAATCTATATTAAACACACACAATTGCTCTTTATCCCTTTATAAAATCTATATTCAACACAATACTTTCTCTCCATCCCTTTTTCAAAGTCTATATTAAATACACACAATTGCTCTTTATTCCATTTCAAAATCTATATTAAACACACATAATTCCTCTGCATCCCTTTATAAAGGCTATATTAAAGACACATAATTTCTCTCAATCCCTTTATAAAATCTGTATTAAACACAGAATTCCTCTGCATTCCTTTATAAAATCCATATTAAAGAAACATAGTTCCTCTCCATCCTTTTATAAAATCTGTATTAAACACACACAATTCCTCTCCATTCCTGTAAAAAATCTATATTAAAAAAACATAGTTCCTCTCCATCCTTTTATAAAATCTATATTAAACACACACAATTCCCCTCCATTCCTTTATAAAATCCATATTAAAAAATATAGTTCCTCTCCATTCTTTAATAAAATCTATATTAAACACACACAATTCCTCTCCATTCCTTTATAAAATCTATATTAAAACATAGTTTCTCTCCATCCTTTTATCATATATATACACACAACTCCTCTCCATTCCATTATAGAATCTATATTAAAAAACATAATTCCTCTCCATCCTTTTATAAAATCTGTATTAAAGAGACAGAATTCCTCTGCATTCCTACATAAAATCTATATTAAAGAAACATAGTTCCTCTCCATCCTTTTATAAAATCTGTATTAAACACACACAATTCCCCTCCATTCCTTTATAAAATACATATTAAAAAAATATAGTTCCTCTCCATTCTTTAATAAAATCTATATTAAACACACACAATTCCTCTCCATTCCTTTATAAAATCTATATTAAAACATAGTTCCTCTCCATCCTTTTATAAAATCTATATTAAACAAAACAATTAATCTCCTTCCCTGTATAAAATGACTATAAAACACGCAATTTCTCTCCATTCCTTTATAAAATCTATATTAAAAAAACATAGATCCTCTCCATCCTTTTATAAAATCTATATTAAACACAATAATTAATCTCCTTCCCTGTAAAAAATCTATGTTAAAAAAACATAGTTCCTCTCCATCCTTTTATAAAATCTATATTAAACACACACAATTCCCCTCCATTCCTTTATAAAATCCATATTAAAAAAATATAGTTCCTCTCCATTCTTTAATAAAATCTATATTAAACACACACAATTCCTCTCCATTCCTTTATAAAATCTATATTAAAACATAGTTCAGCTCCATCCTTTTATCATATATATATACACACAACTCCTCTCCATTCCATTATAGAATCTATATTAAAAAACATAATTCCTCTCCATCTTTTTATAAAATCTGTATTAAAGAGACAGAATTCCTCTGCATTCCTACATAAAATCTATATTAAAGAAACATAGTTCCTCTCCATCCTTTTATAAAATCTGTATTAAACACACAAAATTCCTCTCCATTTCTTTATAAAATCTATATTAAAAAACATAGTTCTTCTCCATCCGTTATAAAATCTATATTAAAAAAACATAGCTCCTCTCTATCCTTTTATAAAATATATATTAAACACACACAATTCCTCTCCATTCCTTTATAAAATCTATATTAAAAACATAGTTCCTCTCCATCCTTTTATAAAATCTATATTAAACAAAACAATTAATCTCCTTCCCTGTATAAAATGACTATAAAACACGCAATTTCTCTCCATTCCTTTATAAAATCTATATTAAAAAAACATAGATCCTCTCCATCCTTTTATAAAATCTATATTAAACACAATAATTAATCTCCTTCCCTGTATATAATCTATATTAAAGAATCATAGTTCCTCTGCATCCCTTTATAAAATCTATATTAAACACAATAATTAATCTCCTTCCCTTTATATAATCTATACTAAAAAAACATAATTCCTCTGCCTCCCTTTATAAAATCTATATTAAACACAATAAATAATCTTCTTCCCTGTATAAAATGTATATAAAACACACAAAATTCCTCTCAGTTCCTTTATAAAATCTATATTAAAAAAACATAGTTCCTCTGCATGCCTTTATCAAATCTATATTAAACACAATAATTAATCTCCTTCCCTTATACAATTTTTATTAAACACACACAATTCCTCTCCATTCCTTTTTTAAAATCTATATTAAAAAATACAAAGTTCCTCTGCATCCCTTTATAAAATCTATATTAAACAAATAATTAGTCCCCTTCCCTGTATAAAATCTATATAAACACACAGATTTCCTCTCCATTCCTTTATAAAATCTATTATAAAAGAACATAGTTCCTCTGCATCCCTTTATAAAATCTATATTAAAAAAACATAGTCCCCCTCCATCCTTTTATTAAATCTATTTTAAACACCCACAATTCCTTTCCATTCCTTTATAAAATCTATATTAAAAAAAACATAGTTCCCCTCCATCCTTTTATAAAATCTATATTAAACACACACAATTCCTCTCCATTCCTTTATAAAATCTATATTAATAAAACATAGTCCCCCTCCATCCTTTTATGAAATCTTTATTAAACACCCACAATTCCTCTCCATTTCTTTATAAAATGTATATTAAAAACATAGTTCCTCTCCATCCTTTTTTAAAATCTAAATTAAAAACACACAGAATTCCTCTCCATTCCTTTATAAAATCTATATTAAAAAAACGTAGCTCTCCTCCATCCTTTTATAAAATAATATTAAACACACGCAATTCCTCTCCATCCCTGTAAAAAATCTATATTAAAAATCATAGTTCCTCTCCATCGTTTTATAAAATCTATATTAAACACACACAATTCCTCTCCATTCCTTTATAAAATCTATATTAAAAACATAGCTCCTCTCCATCCTTTTATAAAATCTGTATTAAACATACACAATTCCTCTCCATTCCTTTATAAAATCTATATTAAAAAAACATAGTTGTTCTCCATCCTTTTATAAAATCTGTATTAAACACACAGAATTCCTTTGCATTCTTTATAAAATCTTTATTCAAAAACATAGTTCCTCTGCATTCCTTTATAAAAATCTATATAAAACACTTACAATTCCTCTCCATTCCTTTATAAAATCTATATCAAAAACATAGTTCCTCTTCATCCTTTTATAAAATCTATATTAAACACAATAATTAATCTCCTTCCCTGTATAAAATCAATATAAAACACGCAATTCCTCTCCATTCCTTTATAAAACCTATATTAAAAAACGTAGTTCCTCTCCATCCTTTTATAAAATCTATAATAAACACACACAATTCCTCTCCATTCCTTTATAAGATCTATATTAAAAACATAGCTCCTCTCCATCCTTTTATAAAATCTATATTACACACACACAATTCCTCTCCATTCCTTTATAAAATCTATAATAAAAAAACATAGTTAATCTCCATCCTTTTATAAAACCTATATTAAACAAACACAATTCCTCTCCATTCCTTTATAAAATCTGTATTAAAAACCATAGCTCCTCTCCAACCTTTTATAGTATGTATATATATTAAACACGAACATTTCCTCTCCATTCCTTTATAGAATCTATATTAACAAACATAATTCCTCTCCATCCTTTTATAAAATCTGTATTAAACAGACAGAATTCCTCTGCATTCCTATATAAAATATGTATTAAAGAAACATAGTTTCTCTCCATCCTTTTATAAAATCTATATTAAATACACACAATTCCTCTCCATTCCTTTATAAAATCTATATTAAAAACCTTTTTCCTCTCCATCCTTTTATAATATATATATTAAACACGCACAATTCCTCTCCATTCCTTTATAGAATCTATATTAACAAACATAATTCCTCTCCATCCTTTTATAAAATCTGTATTAAACAGACAGAATTCCTCTGCATTGCTATATAAAATCTATATTAAAGAAACATAGTTCCTCCCAATCCCTTTTTAAAACCTACATTATACACACACAATTCTTCTCCATTCCTTTATAAAATCTATATTAAAAAAACATAGTTCCTCTCCATCCTTTTATAAAATCTGTATTCAACACACACAATTCCTCTCCATTCCTTTATAAAAGCTATATTAAAAAACATAGTTCCTTTGCATCCTTTTATAAAATCTGTATTAAACACACAGAATTCCTCTGCATTCCTTTATAAAATTTATATTAAAGAAACATAGTTCCTGTCCATCCTTGTATAAAATCTGTATTAAACACACACAATTCCTCTCCAATCCTTTATAAAATATATATTAAAAAAACATAGTTCACCTCCATCCTTTTATAAAATCTATATTAAGCACACACAATTCCTTTCCATTTCTTTATAAATTCTACATTAAACACCCACAATTCCTCTCCATTACTTTTTAAAATCTATATTAAAAAAACACAGTTACCCTCCATCCTTTTATAAAATCTATATTAAACACACACAATTCCTCTCCATTCCTTTATAAAATCTATATTAAAAAAACATAGTCCCCCTCCATCCTTTTATAAAATCTAAATTAAACACCCACAATTCCTCTCCATTCCTTTATGAAATCTATATTAAACAAACATAGTTCCTCTTCATCCTTTTATAAAATCTATAGTAAACACACACAATTCATCTCCATTCCTTTATAAAATCTATTATAAAAAAAACCTAGAGTCTCTCCATCCTTTTATAAAATCTGTATTATACAGACACAATTCCTCTCCATTCCTTTATAAAATCTATATTACAAAAACATATTTCCTCTCCATCCTTTTATAAAATATATATTAAACACACGCAATTCCTCTCCATCCCTGTAAAAAATCTATATTAAAAAACATAGTTCCTATCCATCCTTTTATAAAATCTATATTAAACACACACAATTTCTCTCCATTCCTTTATAAAATCTATATTAAAAAATATAGTTCCTTTCCATCCTTTATAATATATATATATATACATACACACACAATTCCTCTCCATTCCTTTATAAAATCTATATTAAAAAAACATAGTTTCTCTCCATCCTTTTATGAAATCTATATTAAACACACAATTCCTCTCCATTCCTTTATAAAATCTATATTAAAAAAACATAGTTCCTCTCCATCCTTTTATAAAATATATATTAAACACACACAATTCCTCTCCATTCCTTTATAAAATCTATATTAAAAACATAGTTCCTCTCCATCCTTTTATAAAATCTATATTAAACAAAACAATTAATCTCCTTCCCTGTATAAAATGACTATAAAACACGCAATTTCTCTCCATTCCTTTATAAAATCTATATTAAAAAAACATAGATCCTCTCCATCCTTTTATAAAATCTATATTAAACACAATAATTAATCTCCTTCCCTGTAAAAAATCTATATTAAAAAACATAGTTCCTCTCCATCCTTTTATAAAATCTATATTAAACACACACAATTCCCCTCCATTCCTTTATAAAATCCATATTAAAAAAATATAGTTCCTCTCCATTCTTTAATAAAATCTATATTAAACACACACAATTCCTCTCCATTCCTTTATAAAATCTATATTAAAACATAGTTCCTCTCCATCCTTTTATCATATATATATACACACAACTCCTCTCCATTCCATTATAGAATCTATATTAAAAAACATAATTCCTCTCCATCCTTTTATAAAATCTGTATTAAAGAGACAGAATTCCTCTGCATTCCTACATAAAATCTATATTAAAGAAACATAGTTCCTCTCCATCCTTTTATAAAATCTGTATTAAACACACAAAATTCCTCTCCATTTCTTTATAAAATCTATATTAAAAAACATAGTTCTTCTCCATCCGTTATAAAATCTATATTAAAAAAACATAGCTCCTCTCTATCCTTTTATAAAATATATATTAAACACACACAATTCCTCTCCATTCCTTTATAAAATCTATATTAAAAACATAGTTCCTCTCCATCCTTTTATAAAATCTATATTAAACAAAACAATTAATCTCCTTCCCTGTATAAAATGACTATAAAACACGCAATTTCTCTCCATTCCTTTATAAAATCTATATTAAAAAAACATAGATCCTCTCCATCCTTTTATAAAATCTATATTAAACACAATAATTAATCTCCTTCCCTGTATATAATCTATATTAAAGAAACATAGTTCCTCTGCATCCCTTTATAAAATCTATATTAAACACAATAATTAATCTCCTTCCCTTTATATAATCTATACTAAAAAAACATAATTCCTCTGCCTCCCTTTATAAAATCTATATTAAACACAATAAATAATCTTCTTCCCTGTATAAAATGTATATAAAACACACAAAATTCCTCTCAGTTCCTTTATAAAATCTATATTAAAAAAACATAGTTCCTCTGCATGCCTTTATCAAATCTATATTAAACACAATAATTAATCTCCTTCCCTTATACAATTTTTATTAAACACACACAATTCCTCTCCATTCCTTTTTTAAAATCTATATTAAAAAATACAAAGTTCCTCTGCATCCCTTTATAAAATCTATATTAAACAAATAATTAGTCCCCTTCCCTGTATAAAATCTATATAAACACACAGATTTCCTCTCCATTCCTTTATAAAATCTATTATAAAAGAACATAGTTCCTCTGCATCCCTTTATAAAATCTATATTAAAAAAACATAGTCCCCCTCCATCCTTTTATTAAATCTATTTTAAACACCCACAATTCCTTTCCATTCCTTTATAAAATCTATATTAAAAAAAACATACTTCCCCTCCATCCTTTTATAAAATCTATATTAAACACACACAATTCCTCTCCATTCCTTTATAAAATCTATATTAATAAAACATAGTCCCCCTCCATCCTTTTATGAAATCTTTATTAAACACCCACAATTCCTCTCCATTTCTTTATAAAATGTATATTAAAAACATAGTTCCTCTCCATCCTTTTTTAAAATCTAAATTAAAAACACACAGAATTCCTCTCCATTCCTTTATAAAATCTATATTAAAAAAACGTAGCTCTCCTCCATCCTTTTATAAAATAATATTAAACACACGCAATTCCTCTCCATCCCTGTAAAAAATCTATATTAAAAATCATAGTTCCTCTCCATCGTTTTATAAAATCTATATTAAACACACACAATTCCTCTCCATTCCTTTATAAAATCTATATTAAAAACATAGCTCCTCTCCATCCTTTTATAAAATCTGTATTAAACATACACAATTCCTCTCCATTCCTTTATAAAATCTATATTAAAAAAACATAGTTGTTCTCCATCCTTTTATAAAATCTGTATTAAACACACAGAATTCCTTTGCATTCTTTATAAAATCTTTATTCAAAAACATAGTTCCTCTGCATTCCTTTATAAAAATCTATATAAAACACTTACAATTCCTCTCCATTCCTTTATAAAATCTATATCAAAAACATAGTTCCTCTTCATCCTTTTATAAAATCTATATTAAACACAATAATTAGTCTCCTTCCCTGTATAAAATCAATATAAAACACGCAATTCCTCTCCATTCCTTTATAAAACCTATATTAAAAAACGTAGTTCCTCTCCATCCTTTTATAAAATCTATAATAAACACACACAATTCCTCTCCATTCCTTTATAAGATCTATATTAAAAACATAGCTCCTCTCCATCCTTTTATAAAATCTATATTACACACACACAATTCCTCTCCATTCCTTTATAAAATCTATAATAAAAAAACATAGTTAATCTCCATCCTTTTATAAAACCTATATTAAACAAACACAATTCCTCTCCATTCCTTTATAAAATCTGTATTAAAAACCATAGCTCCTCTCCATCCTTTTATAGTATGTATATATATTAAACACGAACATTTCCTCTCCATTCCTTTATAGAATCTATATTAACAAACATAATTCCTCTCCATCCTTTTATAAAATCTGTATTAAACAGACAGAATTCCTCTGCATTCCTATATAAAATATGTATTAAAGAAACATAGTTCCTCTCCATCCTTTTATAAAATCTATATTAAACACACACAATTCCTCTCCATTCCTTTATAAAATCTATATTTAAAAAACATAGTTCCTCTCCATCCTTTTATAAAATCTATATTAAATACACACAATTCCTCTCCATTCCTTTATAAAATCTATATTAAAAACCTTTTTCCTCTCCATCCTTTTATAATATATATATTAAACACGCACAATTCCTCTCCATTCCTTTATAGAATCTATATTAACAAACATAATTCCTCTCCATCCTTTTATAAAATCTGTATTAAACAGACAGAATTCCTCTGCATTGCTATATAAAATCTATATTAAAGAAACATAGTTCCTCCCAATCCCTTTTTAAAACCTACATTATACACACACAATTCTTCTCCATTCCTTTATAAAATCTATATTAAAAAAACATAGTTCCTCTCCATCCTTTTATAAAATCTGTATTAAACACACACAATTCCTCTCCATTCCTTTATAAAAGCTATATTAAAAAACATAGTTCCTTTGCATCCTTTTATAAAATCTGTATTAAACACACAGAATTCCTCTGCATTCCTTTATAAAATTTATATTAAAGAAACATAGTTCCTGTCCATCCTTGTATAAAATCTGTATTAAACACACACAATTCCTCTCCAATCCTTTATAAAATATATATTAAAAGAACATAGTTCACCTCCATCCTTTTATAAAATCTATATTAAGCACACACAATTCCTTTCCATTTCTTTATAAATTCTACATTAAACACCCACAATTCCTTTCCATTACTTTTTAAAATCTATATTAAAAAAACACAGTTACCCTCCATCCTTTTATAAAATCTATATTAAACACACACAATTCCTCTCCATTCCTTTATAAAATCTATATTAAAAAAACATAGTCCCCCTCCATCCTTTTATAAAATCTAAATTAAACACCCACAATTCCTCTCCATTCCTTTATGAAATCTATATTAAACAAACATAGTTCCTCTTCATCCTTTTATAAAATCTATAGTAAACACACACAATTCATCTCCATTCCTTTATAAAATCTATTATAAAAAAAACCTAGAGTCTCTCCATCCTTTTATAAAATCTGTATTATACAGACACAATTCCTCTCCATTCCTTTATAAAATCTATATTCCAAAAACATATTTCCTCTCCATCCTTTTATAAAATATATATTAAACACACGCAATTCCTCTCCATCCCTGTAAAAAATCTATATTAAAAAACATAGTTCCTATCCATCCTTTTATAAAATCTATATTAAACACACACAATTTCTCTCCATTCCTTTATAAAATCTATATTAAAAAATATAGTTCCTTTCCATCCTTTATAATATATATATATATATATATATATATATATATATATACATACACACACAATTCCTCTCCATTCCTTTATAAAATCTATATTAAAAAAACATAGTTTCTCTCCATCCTTTTATGAAATCTATGTTAAACACACAATTCCTCTCCATTCCTTTATAAAATCTATATTAAAAAAACATAGTTCCTCTCCATCCTTTTATAAAATATATATTAAACACACACAATTCCTCTCCATTCCTTTATAAAATCTATATTAAAAAAACATAGTTCCTCTGCATCCCTTTATAAAATCTATATTAAACACAATAGTTAATCTCCTTTCCTTATACTATTTATATTGAACACACCGAATTCCTCTGCATTCCTTTATAAAATCTATATTAAAAAAACATAGTTCGTCTGCATCCCTTTATAAAATCGATATTAAACACAATAATTAATCTCCTTCCCTGTATAAAATCTATATAAAACACACACAATTCCTCGCCATTCCTTTTTTAAAATCTATATTAAAAAAACTAAGTTCCTCTGCATCCCTATATAAAATTTATATTCAACAAATAACTAATCTCCTTCCCTGTATAAAATCTATATAAAACACACACAATTCCTCTCCATTCCTTTATAAAATCTGTTATAAAAACATAGTTCCTCTGCATCCCTTTATATAATCTATATTAAACACAATAATTAATCTCCTTCCCTGTATAAAATCTATATTAAACAAACAGAATTACTCTCCATTCCTTTATAAAATACATATTAAGAAAAACATAGTTCCCCTGCATCCCTTTATAAAATCTATATTAAACACAATAATTACTCTCCTTCCCTGTATAAAATCTATATTAAACAAACAGAATTCCTCTCCATTCCTTTATAAAATCTATATTAATAAAGCATAGTTCCTTAGCAACCCTTTATAAAATCTATATTAAACACAATAATTAATCTCCTTCCCTTATAAATTCTATATTAAACACACAGAATTCGTCTGCATCCCTTTAAAAAATCTATACCAAACACGATAGTTAATCTCCTTACCTGTATAAAATCTATATAAAAAAAAACATAATTCCTCTGCATCCCTTTATAAAATCTATATTAAACACAATAATTAATCTTCTTCCATGTATAAAATCTATTTTTAAAACATAATTCCTCTGCATCCCTTTATGAAATCTATATTAAACACAATAATTAATCTCCTTCCCTGTATAAAATCTATATAAAACACAAACAATTCCTCTGCATTCCTTTTTAAAATCTATATTAAAAAAACAAAGTTCCTCTGCATTCCGTTATAAAATCGATATGAAACACAATAATTAATCTCCTTCTCTGTATAAAATCTATATTAAACACACAAAATTCCTCTGCATTCCTTTATAAAATCCATATTAAAAAAACAGTTCCCCTGCATCCCTTTATAAAATCCATATTAAACACAATAATTAATCTCCTTCCCTGTATAAAATCTATATAAAACACAAACAATTCCTCTGCATTCCTTTTTAAAATCTATATTAAAAAAACAAAGTTCCTCTGCATTCCTTTATAAAATCTATGTTAAACACAATAATTAATCTCCTTCCGTGTATAAAATCTATATTAAACAAACAGAATTCCTCTCCATTCCTTTATAAAATCTATATTAAACACAATAGTTAATCTCTTTCCCTTTATATAATCTATACTAAAAAAACTTAATTCCTCTGCCTCCCTTTATAAAATCTATATTAAACACAATAAATAATCTCCTTCCCTGTATAAAATGTATATAAAACACACACAATTCCTCTCAATTCCTTTATAAAAAATATATTAGAAGAACATAGTTCCTCTGAATCCCTTTATAAAATCTATATTAAACACAATAATTAATCTCCTTCCCTTATACAATTTATATTAAACACACAAAATTCCTCTGCATTCCTTTATAAAATATATATTAAAAAACATAGTTCGTCTGCATTCCTTTATAAAATCTATATTAAACACAATAATTAATCTCCTTCCCTGTTCAAAATCTATATAAAACACACAGAATTCCTCTCCATTCCTTTATAAAATCTATATTAAAAAAACATAGTCGCCCTCCATCCTTTTATAAAATCTATATTAAACACAATAAATAATCTCCTTCCCTGTATAAAATGTATATAAAACACACACAATTCCTCTCAATTCCTTTTTAAAATCTATATTAAAAGAACATAGTTCCTCTGAATCCCTTTATAAAATCTATATTAAACACAATAATTAATCTCCTTCCCTTATACAATTTATATTAAACACACAAAATTCCTCTGCATTCCTTTATAAAATCTATATTAAAAAAACAAAGTTCCTCTGCATCCCTTTATAAAATCTATATTAAACAAATAATTAATCCCCTTCCCTGTATAAAGTCTATATAAAACACACAGAATTCCTCTCCATTCCTTTATAAAATCTATTATAAAAGAACATAGTTCCTCTGCATCCCTTTATAAAATCTATATTAAACACAATAATTAATCTCCTTCCCTGTATAAAATCTATGTTAAACAAACAGAATTCCTCTCCATTCCTTTATAAAATCTATATTAAACAAACATGGTTCCTCTGCATCCCTTTATAAAATCTATATTAAACACAATAATTAATCTCCTTCCTGGTATAAAATCTATATTAAACACACAGGATTTTTCTGCATTCCTTTTTAAAATCTATATTAAACACACACAATTGCTCTTTATTCCTTTATAAAATCTATATTAAACACAATAATTAATATCCTTCCCTGTATAAAATCTATTCTAAACACACATAATTCCTTTCCATCCCTTTATAAAATCTATATTAAACACATAATTTTTCTCTTTCTCTTTTTGAAATCTATATTAAACACACAATTGCTCTTTATCCCTTTTTAAAATCTATATAAAACATACACAATACCTCTCCATCCGTTTTTAAAATCTATATTAAACACACATAATTCCTCTCCATTCCTTTCTTAAATCTATATTAAACACACACAATTTCTCTCCATTCCTTTATAAAATCTATATTAAACACACATAATTTCTCTCCATCCCTTTTTAATATCTATATTAAACACACCATTGCTCTCCATCCCTTTTTAAAATCTATATTAAACACACACAATTGCTCTTTATTCCTTTTTAAAATCTATATTAAACACACATAATCCCTCTCCATCCCTTTATAAAAGCTATATTAAAGACACATAATTTCTCTCAATCCCTTTTTAAAATCTATATTAAACACACAGAATTCCTCTGCATTCCTTTATAAAATCCATATTAACAAAACATACCTCCTCTGCATCCCTTTATAAATTCTATATTAAACACACAGAATTCCTCTGCATTCCTTTATAAAATCTATATTAAAAACACATAGTTCATCTCCATCCCTTTTTAAAATCTACATTATACACGCACAATTCCTCTCCATTCCTTTATAAAATCTATATTAAAAAAACATAGTTCCTCTCCATCCATTTATAAAATCTGTATTAAACACACACAATTCCTCTCCATTCCTTTATAAAATCTATATTAAAAAACATAGTTCCTCTGCATTCCTTTATAAAATCTATATTAAGAAACGTAATTCGTCTTCATCCCTTTATAAAATCTATACCAAACACAATAATTAATCTCCTTCCCTTTATAAAATCTATATTAAAAAACATAATTCCTCTGCATTCCTTTATAAAATCTATATTAAACACAATATTTAATCTCCTTCCCTGTATAAAATCTATATTGAAAACATAATTCCTCTGCATCCCTTTATAAAATCTATATTAAACACAATAATTAATCTCCTTCCCTGTATATAATCTATATAAAACACAAACAATTCCTCTCCATTCCTTTTTTAAAATCTATATTATAAAAACAAAGTTCCTCTGCATCCCTTTATAAAATCTATATTAAACACAATAATTAATCTCCTTCTGTGTACAAAATCTATATTAAACACACACAATTCCTCTCCATTTTTTATAAAATCCATATTTAAAAAACAGTTCCCCTGCATCCCTTTATAAAATCTGTATAAAACACAATAATAATCTCCTTCCGTGTATAAAATCTATATTAAACAAACAGAATTCCTCTCCATTCCTTTATAAAATCTATATTAAACAAACATTGTTCCTCTGCATCCCTTTATAAAATTTATATTAAACACAATAATTAATCACCTTCCCTGTATAAAATCTATATTAAGCACACAGAATTCCTCTACATTCCCTTATAAAATATATATTAAAAAAAAAAATTCCTCTGCATCCCTATATAAAATCTATATTAAACACAATAATTAGTCTCCTTCCCTGTATAAAATCTATATTAAACACACATAATTTTTCTTCATCCCTTTTTAAAATCTATATTAAATACACACAATTGCTCTTTATCCCTTTATAAAATCTATATTAAACACAATAATTAATCTCCTTCCCTGTATATAATCTATATTAAAAAAACATAATTCCTCTGCATCCCTTTATAAAATCTATATTAAACACAATAGTTAATCTCCTTCTTTGTATAAAATGTATATAAAACAAACACAATTCCTCTCCATTCTTTTATAAAATCTATATTAAAAACATAGTTCCTCTGCATCCCTTTATAAAATCTATATTAAACACAATAATTAATCTCCTTCCCTTATAAAATTTATATTAAACACACAGAATTCCACTGCATTCCTTTATAAAATGTATATTAAAAAAACATAGTTTGTCTGCATCCCTTTATAAAATCTATACTAAAAAAACTTAATTCCTCTGCCTCCCTTTATAAAATCTATATTAAACACAAAAATAATCTCCTTCCCTGTATAAAATGTATATAAAACACACACAATTCCTCTCAATTCCTTTATAAAATCTATATTAAAAGAACATAGTTCCTCTGAATCCCTTTATAAAATCTATATTAAACACAAAAATTAATCTCCTTCCCTTATACAATTTATATTAAACACACAAAATTCCTCTGCATTCCTTTATAAAATCTATATTAAAAAACATAGTTCGTCTGCATTCCTTTATAAAATGTATATTAAACACAATAATTAATCTCCTTCCCTGTATAAAATCTATATAAAACACACACAATTCCTCTCCATTCCTTTTTTAAAATCTATATTAAAAAAAACAAAGTTCCTCTGCATCCCTTTATAAAATATATATTAAACAAATAATTAATCCCCTTCCCTGTATAAAATCTATATAAAACACACAGAATTCCTCTCCATTCCTTTATAAAATCTATTATAAAAGAACATAGTTCCTCTGCATCCCTTTATAAAATCTATATTAAACACAATAATTATTCTCCTTCCCTGTATAAAATCTATATTAAACAAACAGAATTCCTCTCCATTCCCTTATAAAATCCATACTAATAAACATAGTTCCCCTGCATCCCTTTATGAAATCTATATTAAACACAATAATTAATCTCCTTCCCTGTATAAAATCTATATTAAACAAACAGAATTCCTCTCCATTCCTTTATAAAATCTATATTAAACAAACATGGTTCCTCTGCATCCCTTTATAAAATCTATGTTAAACACAATAATAAATCTCCTTCCTGGTATAAAATCTATATTAAACACACAGGATTTTTCTGCATTCCTTTTTAAAACCTATATTAAACACACACAATTGCTCTTTATCCCTTTATAAAATCTATATTAAACACAATAATTAATATCTTTCCCTGTATAAAATCTAGTCTAAACACACATAATTTCTTTCCATCCCTTTATAAAATCTATATTAAGCACATAATTTTTCTCTTTCTCTTTTTGAAATCTATATTAAACACACAATTGCTCTTTATCCCTTTTTAAAATCTGTATTAAACACACACAATTGCTGTTTATCCCTTATAAAATCTATTTTAAACACAGTACTTTCTCTCCATCCCTTTTTAAAATCTATATTAAACACACACAATTGCTCTTTATGCCTTTTTAAAATCTATATTAAACACACATAATCCCTCTTCATCCCTTTATAAAAGCTATATTAAAGACACATAATTTCTCTCAATCCCTTTATAAAATCTATATTAAACACACAGAATTCCTCTGCATTCCTTTATAAAATCCATATTAACAAAACATACCTCCTCTGCATCCCTTTATAAATTCTATATTAAACACACAGAATTCCTCTGCATTCCTTTATAAAATCTATATTAAAAACACATAGTTATTCTCCATCCCTTTTTAAAATCTACATTATACACGCACAATTCCTCTCCATTCCTTTATAAAGTCTATATTAAAAAAACATAGTTCCTCTCCATCCTTTTATAAAATCTGTATTAAACACACACAATTCCTCCCCATTCCTTTATAAAATCTATATTAAAACATAGTTCCTCTCCATCCTTTTATAAAATATATATTAAACACACAATTCCTCTCCATTCCTTTATAAAATCTATATTAAAAAACATAGTTCCTCTGCATTCCTTTATAAAATCTATATTAAGAAACGTAATTCGTCTTCATCCCTTTATAAAATCTATGCCAAACACAATAATTAATCTCCTTCCCTTTATAAAATCTATATTAAAAAACATAATTCCTCTGCATTCCTTTATAAAACCTATATTAAACACAATAATTAATCTCCTTCCCTGTATAAAATCTATATTGAAAACATAATTCCTCTGCATCCCTTTATAAAATCTATATTAAACACAATAATTAATCTCCTTCCCTGTATAAAATCTATATAAAACACAAACAATTCCTCTCCATTCCTTTTTTAAAATCTATATTAAAAAAACAAAGTTCCTCTGCATCCCTTTATAAAATCTATATTACACACAATAATTAATCTCCTTCTCTGTATAAAATCTATATTAAACACACACAATTCCTCTCCATTCCTTTATAAAATCCATATTAAAAAAACAGTTCCCCTGCATCCCTTTATAAAATCTGTATTAAACACAATAAAATCTCCTTCCGTGTATAAAATCTATATTAAACAAACAGAATTCCTCTCCATTCCTTTATAAAATCTATATTAAACAAACATTGTTCCTCTGCATCCCTTTATAAAATTTATATTAAACACAATAATTAATCACCTCCCCTGTATAAAATCTATATTAAGCACACATAATTCCTCTACATTCCTTTATAAAATCTATATTAAGAAACATAGTTCTTCTGCATCCCTATATAAAATCTATATTAAACACAATAATTAGTCTCCTTCCCTGTATAAAATCTATATTAAACACACATAATTTTTCTTCATCCCTTTTTAAAATCTATATTAAACACACACAATTGCTCTTTATCCCTTTATAAAATCTATATTAAACACAATAATTAATCTCCTTCCCTGTATATAATCTATATTAAAAAAACATAATTCCTCTGCATCCCTTTATAAAATCTATATTAAACACAATAATTAATCTCCTTCTCTGTATAAAATGTATATAAACAAACACAATTCCTCTCCATTCTTTTATAAAATCTACATTAAAAACATAGTTCCTCTTCATCCCTTTATAAAATCTATATTAAACACAATAATTAATCTCCTTCCCTTATAAAATTTATATTAAACACACAGAATTCCACTGCATTCCTTTATAAAATGTATATTAAAAGACATAGTTTGTCTGCATCCCTTTATAAAATCTATTTTAAACACAATAATTAATCTCCTTCCCTGTATAAAATCTATATTAAAAAAACATAATTCCTCTGTACCCCTTTATAAAATCTATATTAAACACAATAATTAATCTCCTTCCCTGTATAAAATCTATATAAAACACACAATTCGTCTCCATTCCTTTATAAAATCTATATTAAAAAAACATAGTTCCTCTGCACCCCTTTATAAAATCTATATTAAACACAATAATTAATCTCCTTCCCTGTTTAAAATCTATATTAAACAAACAGAATTCCTCTCCATTTCTTTATAAAATCCATATTAAAAAAACATAGTTTCTCTGCATCCCTTTAAAAAATCTATATGAAACACAATAATTAATTTCGTTCCCTGTATAAAATCTATACTAAACAATCAGAATTCCTTTCCATTCCTTTATAAAATCTATATTAAACAAACATAGTTCCTCTGCATCCCTTTATAAAATCTGTATTAAACACAATAATTAATCCTCTTCCCTGTATAAAATCTATATTAAACACACATAATTCCTCTGCATTCCTTTTTAAAATCTATATTATACACACACAATTGCTCTTTATCCCTTTATAAGATCCATATTAAACACAATAATTAATCCTCTTCCCTTTATAAAATCTATATTAAACACATAATTTCTCTCTATCTCTTTTTAAAATCTATATTAAACACACAATTGCTCTTTATCCCTTTTTAAAATCTATATTAAACACACACAATTGCTCTTTATCCCTTTATAAAATCTATATTAAACACAGTACTTTCCCTCCATCCCTTTTTAAAATCTATATTAAACACACACAATTGCTCTTTATTCCTTTTTAAAATCTATACTAAACAGACATACTTCCTCTCCATACCTTTATAAAAGCTATATTAAGGACACATCATTTCTCTCAATCCCTTTATAAAATCTGTATTAAACACACAGAATTTATCTGCATTCCTTTATAAAATCTATATTAAAAAAACATAGTTCCTCCTCATGCTTTTATAAAATCTATATTAAAAAAACATTGTTCCTCTGCATTCCTTTATAAAATCTATATTAAACACACAGAATTCCTCTGCATTCCTTTATAAAATCTATATTAAAAAAACATAGTTCCTCTCCATCCCTTTATAAAATCTACATTATACCCACACAATTCCTCTCCATTCCTTTATAAAATCTATATTAACGAAACATAGTTCCTCTCCATCCTTTTATAAAGTCTATATTAAACACACACAATTCCTCTCCATTCCTTTATAAAATCTATATTAAATAACATAGTTCCTCTCCATCCTTTTATAAAATCTATATTAAACACACACAATTCCTCTCCATCCCTGTAAAAAATCTATATTAAAAAACATAGTTCCTCTCCATCCTTTTATAAAATATATATTAAACACACACAATTCCTCTCCATTCCTTTATAAAATCTATATTAAAAAAACAAAGTTCCGCTCCATCCTTTTATAAAATCTATATTAAACACACACAATTCCTCTCCATTCCTTTATAAAATCTATATTAAAACATAGCTCCTCTCTAACCTTTATAATATTAAACACACACAATTCCTCTCCATTCCATTATAGAATCTATATTAAAAAACATAGTTCTTCTCCATCCTTTATAAAATCTATATTAAAAAAACATAGTTCCTCTCCATCCTTTTATAAAATATATATTAAACACACACAATTCCTCTCCATTCCTTTATTAAATCTATATTAAAAAAACATAGTTCCTCTCCATCCTGTTATAAAATCTATATTAAACACAATAATTAATCTCCTTCCCTGTATATAAACAATATTAAAAGAACATAATTCCACTGCCTTCGTTTATAAAATCTATATTAAACACAATAAATAATCTCCTTCCCTGTATAAAGTGTATATAAAACACACACAATTCCTCTCCATTCCTTTATAAAATCTATATTAAAAAAACTTAGTTCCTTTGCATCCCTTTATAAAATCTATATTAAACACAATAGTTAATCTCCTTTCCTTATACAATTTATATTAAACACACAGAATTCCTCTGCATTCCTTTATAAAATCTATATTAAAAAAACATAGTTCGTCTGCATCCCTTAATAAAATCTATATTAAACACAATAATTAATCACCTTCCCTGTATAAAATCTATATAAAACACACACAATTCCTCTCCATTCCTTTATAAAATCTGTTATAAAAAACATAGTTCCTCTGCATCCCTTTATAAAATCTATATTAAACACAATAATTAATCTCCTTCCCTGTATAAAATCTATATTAAACAAACAGAATTCCTCTCCATTCCTTTATAAAATCCATATTAAAAAAAACATAGTTCCCCTGCATCCCTTTATTAAATCTATATTCAACACAATAATTAATCTCCTTCCCTGTATAAAATCTATATTAAACACACAGAATTCCTCTGCCTTCCTTTTAAAGATCTATATTAAACACACACAATTGCACTTTATCCCTTTATAAAATCTATATTAAACACAATAATTAATCTCCTTCCCTGTATAAAATCTATATTTAACACACAGAACTCCTCTGTATTCCTTTTTAAAATCTATATTAATCACACAATTGCTCTTTATCCCTTTTTAAAATCTATATAAAACATACACAATTCCTCTGCATCCCTTTTTAAAATCTATATTAAACACACAATTCCTCCCCATTCCTTTCTAAAATCTATATTAAACACACACAATTCCTCTCCATTCCTTTATAAAATCTATATTAAACACACATAATTTCTCTCCATCAGTTTTTAAAATCTATATTAAACACACACAATTGCTCTTTATCCCTTTTTAAAATCTATATTAAACAAACACAATTGCTCTTTATTCCTTTATAAAATCTATATTAAACACATTACTTTCTCTCCATCCCTTTTTAAAATCTATATTAAACACACACAATTGCTCATTATTCATTTTTAAAATCTATATTAAAGACACATAATTTCTCTCAATCCCTTTATAAAATCTGTATTAAACACACAGAATTCCTCTGCATTTATTTTATAAAATCCATATTAAAAAAACATAGTTCCTCTGCATCGCTTTATAAATTCTATATTAAACACACAGAGTTCCTCTGCATTCCTTTATAAAATCCATATTAAGAACACATAGTTCATCACCATCCCTTTTTAAAATCTACATTATACACACACAATTCCTCTCCATTCCTTTATAAAAGCTATATTAAAAAACATAGTTCCTCTCCATCCTTTTGTAAAATCTGTATTAAACACACACAATTCCTCTCCATTCCTTTATAAAATCTATATTAAAACATAGTCCCCCTCCATCCCTCTATAAAATCTATATTATACACCCACAATTCCTCTACATTCCTTTATAAAATCTATATTTAAAAAAACATAGTTCCCCTCCATCCTTTTATAAAATCTATATTAAACACACACAATTCCTCTCCATTCCTTTATAAAATCTATATTAAAAAAACAAAGTCCCCCTCCATCCTTTTATAAAATTTATATTAAACACCCACAATTCCTCTCCATTTATTTATAAAATCTATATTAAAAAAAACATAGTTCCCCTCCATCCTTTTATAAAATCCATATTAAACACCCACAATTCCTCTCCATTCCTTTTTAAAATTTATATTAAAAAGCATAGTCCCCCTCCATGCTTTTATAAAATCTATATTAAACACGCACAATTCCTCACCATTCCTTTATAAAATTTATATTAAAAAACATAGTCCCCCTCCATCCTTTTATAAAATCTATATTAAACACCCACAATTCCTCTCCATTTATTTATAAAATCTATATTAAAAAAAACATAGTTCCCCTCCATCCTTTTATAAAATCCATATTAAACACCCACAATTCCTCTCCATTCCTTTATAAAATTTATATTAAAAAACATAGTCCCCCTCCATGCTTTTATAAAATCCATATTAAACACCCACAATTCCTCACCATTCCTTTATAAAATCTATATTAAAAAAACATAGTTCCTCTCCATCTTTTTCTAAAATCTATATTAAACACCCACAATTCCTCACCATTCCTTTATAAAATCTATATTAAAAAACATAGTTCCTCTCCATCTTTTTATAAAATCTATATTAAACACCCACAATTCCTCACCATTCCTTTATAAAATCTATATTAAAAAAACATAGTTCCTCTCCATCTTTTTCTAAAATCTATATTAAACACACACAATTCCTCTCCATTCCTTTATAAAATCTATATTAAAAAAACGTAGTTCTTCTCCATCCTTTTATAAAATCTGTATTAGACACACACAATTCCTCTCCATTCCTTTATAAAATCTATATTAATAAAACATAGTTCCTCTCCATCCTTTTATAAAATCCATAATAAACACACACAATTCCTCTCCATTCCTTTATAAAATCTAAATTAAAAAACATTGTTCCTCTCCTTCCTTTTATAATATATATCTTAAACACGCACAATTCCTCTCCATTCCTTTATAGAATCTATATTAAAAAAACATAGTTCCTCTCCATCCTTTTATAAAATCTATATTAAACACAATAATTAATCTCCTTCCCTTTATAAAATCAATATAAAACACGCAACTCCTCTCCATTCCTTTATAAAATCTATATTAAAAAAACATAGTTCCTCTGCATCCCTTTATAAAATCTATATTAAACACAGTAATTAATCTCCTTTCCTGTATAAAATCTATATTAAAGAAACCTAATTCCTTTGCATCCCTTTATAAAATCTATATTAAACACAGGAATTAATCTGTTTCCCTTTATAAAATCTATATAAAACACACAAAATTCCTCTCCATTCCTTTATAAAATCTATATTAAAAAAACATAGTTCCTTAGCATCCCTTTATAAAATCTATATTAAACACAATAATTAATCTCCTTCCCTTATAAAATCTATATTAAACACACAGAATTCCTCTCCATTCCTTTATAAAATCTATATTAAATAACATAGATCCTCTCCATCCTTTTATAAAATCTATATTAAACACAATAATTAATCTCCTTCCCTGTATATAATCAATATTAAAAAAACATAATTCTTCTGCCTCCGTTTATAAAATCTATATTAAACAAAATAAATAATCTCCTTCCCTGTATAAAATGTATATAAAACACACACAATTCCTCTCCATTCCTTTATAAAATCTATATTAAACAAATATAGTTCCTCTGCATCCCTTTATAAAATCTATATTAAACACAATAGTTAATCTCTTTTCCTTATACAATTTATATTAAACACACAGAATTCCTCTGCATTCCTTTATAAAATCTATATTAAAAAAACATAGTTCGTCTACATCCCTTAATAAAATCTATATTAAACACAATAATTAATCACCTTCCCTTTATAAAATCTATATAAAACACACACAATTCCTCTCCATTCCTTTATAAAATCTGTTATAAAAAACATAGTTCCTCTGCATCCCTTTATAAAATCTATATTAAACACAATAATTAATCTCCTTCTCTGTATAAAATCTATATTAATCAAACAGAATTCCTCTCCATTCCTTTATAAAATCCATATTAAAAAAACATAGTTCCCCTGCATCCCTTTATAAAATCTATATTAAACACAATAATTATTCTCCTTCCCTGTATAAAATCTATATTAAACAAACAAAATTCCTCTCCATTCCTTTATAAAATCTATATTAAACAAATATAGTTCCTCTGCATCCCTTTATAAAATCTATATTAAACACAATAATTAATCTCCTTCCCTGTATAAAATCTATATTAAACACACAGAATTCCTCTGCATTCCTTTTTAAAATCTATATTAAACACACACAATTACTCTCCATTTCTTTATAAAATCTATATTAAAAAAATAGATCCTCTCCATCCTTTTATAAAATCTATATTAAACACAATAATTAATCTCCTTCCCTGTATATAATCTATATTAAAAAAACATAGTTCCTCTGCATCCCTTTATAAAATCTATATTAAACACAATAGTTAATCTCTTTCCCTTTATATAATCTATACTAAAAAAACTTAATTCCTCTGCCTCCCTTTATAAAATCTATATTAAACACAATAAATAATCTCCTTCCCTGTATAAAATGTATATAAAACACACAGAATTCCTCACAATTCCTTTATAAAAAATATATTAGAAGAACATAGTTCCTCTGAATCCCTTTATAAAATCTATATTAAACACAATAATTAATCTCCTTCCCTTATACAATTTATATTAAACACACAAAATTCCTCTGCATTCCTTTATAAAATATATATTAAAAAACATAGTTCGTCTGCATTCCTTTATAAAATCTATATTAAACACAATAATTAATCTCCTTCCCTGTTTAAAATCTATATAAAACACACAGAATTCCTCTCCATTCCTTTATAAAATCTATATTAAAAAAACATAGTCGCCCTCCATCCTTTTATAAAATCTATATTAAACACAAATAAATAATCTCCTTCCCTGTATAAAATGTATATAAAACACACACAATTCCTCTCAATTCCTTTTTAAAATCTATATTAAAAGAACATAGTTCCTCTGAATCCCTTTATAAAATCTATATTAAACACAATAATTAATCTCCTTCCCTTATACAATTTATATTAAACACACAAAATTCCTCTGCATTCCTTTATAAAATCTATATTAAAAAAAACAAAGTTCCTCTGCATCCCTTTATAAAATCTATATTAAACAAATAATTAATCCCCTTCCCTGTATAAAGTCTATATAAAACACACAGAATTCCTCTCCATTCCTTTATAAAATCTATTATAAAAGAACATAGTTCCTCTGCATCCCTTTATAAAATCTATATTAAACACAATAATTAATCTCCTTCCCTGTATAAAATCTATATTAAACAAACAGAATTCCTCTCCATTCCCTTATAAAATCCATACTAATAAACATAGTTCCCCTGCATCCCTTTATAAAATCTATATTAAACACAATAATTAATCTCCTTCCCTGTATAAAATCTATATTCAACAAACAGAATTCCTCTCCATTCCTTATAAAATCTATATTAAACAAACATGGTTCCTCTGCATCCCTTTATAAAATCTATATTAAACACAATAATTAATCTCCTTCCTGGTATAAAATCTATATTAAACACACAGGATTTTTCTGCATTCCTTTTTAAAATCTATATTAAACACACACAATTGCTCTTTATTCCTTTATAAAATCTATATTAAACACAATAATTAATATCCTTCCCTGTATAAAATCTATTCTAAACACACATAATTCCTTTCCATCCCTTTATAAAATCTATATTAAACACATAATTTTTCTCTTTCTCTTTTTGAAATCTATATTAAACACACAATTGCTCTTTATCCCTTTTTAAAATCTATATAAAACATACACAATACCTCTCCATCCCTTTTTAAAATCTATATTAAACACACATAATTCCTCTCCATTCCTTTCTTAAATCTATATTAAACACACACAATTTCTCTCCATTCCTTTATAAAATCTATATTAAACACACATAATTTCTCTCCATCCCTTTTTAAAATCTATATTAAACACACACAATTGCTCTTTATTCCTTTTTAAAATCTATATTAAACACACATAATCCCTCTCCATCCCCTTATAAAAGCTATATTAAAGACACATAATTTCTCTCAATCCCTTTTTAAAATCTATATTAAACACACAGAATTCCTCTGCATTCCTTTATAAAATCCATATTAACAAAACATACCTCCTCTGCATCCCTTTATAAATTCTATATTGAACACACAGAATTCCTCTGCATTCCTTTATAAAATCTATATTAAAAACACATAGTTCATCTCCATCCCTTTTTAAATCTACATTATACACGCACAATTCCTCTCCATTCCTTTATAAAATCTATATTAAAAAAACATAGTTCCTCTCCATCCATTTATAAAATCTGTATTAAACACACACAATTCCTCTCCATTCCTTTATAAAATCTATATTAAAAAACATAGTTCCTCTGCATTCCTTTATAAAATCTATATTAAGAAACGTAATTCGTCTTCATCCCTTTATAAAATCTATACCAAACACAATAATTAATCTCCTTCTCTTTATAAAACCTATATTAAAAAATATAATTCCTATGCATTCCTTTATAAAATCTATATTAAACACAATAATTAATCTCCTTCCCTGTATAAAATCTATATTGAAAACATAATTCCTCTGCATCCCTTTATAAAATCTATATTAAACACAATAATTAATCTCCTTCCCTGTATAAAATCTATATAAAACACAAACAATTCCTCTCCATTCCTTTTTTAAAATCTATATTATAAAAACAAAGTTCCTCTGCATCCCTTTATAAAATCTATATTAAACACAATAATTAATCTCCTTCTGTGTATAAAATCTATATTAAACACACACAATTCCTCTCCATTCCTTTATAAAATCCATATTAAAAAAACAGTTCCCCTGCATCCCTTTATAAAATCTATATTAAACAAACATTGTTCCTCTGCATCCCTTTATAAAATTTATATTAAACACAATAATTAATCACCTTCCCTGTATAAAATCTATATTAAGCACACAGAATTCCTCTACATTCCCTTATAAAATCTATATTAAAAAACATAATTCCTCTGCATCCCTATATAAAATCTATATTAAACACAATAATTAGTCTCCTTCCCTGTATAAGATCTATATTAAACACACATAATTTTTCTTCATCCCTTTTTAAAATCTATATTAAACACACACAATTGCTCTTTATCCCTTTATAAAATCTATATTAAACACAATAATTAATCTCCTTCCGTGTATATAATCTATATTAAAAAAACATAATTCCTCTGCATCCCTTTATAAAATCTATATTAAACACAGTAGTTAATCTCCTTCTTTGTATAAAAAGTATATAAAACAAACACAATTCCTCTCCATTCTTTTATAAAATCTATATTAAAAACATAGTTCCTCTGCATCCCTTTATAAAATCTATATTAAACACAATAACTAATCTCCTTCCCTTATAAAATTTATATTAAACACACGGAATTCCACTGCATTCCTTTATAAAATGTATATTAAAAAAACATAGTTTGTCTGCATCCCTTTATAAAATCTATACTAAAAAAACTTAATTCCTCTGCCTCCCTTTATAAAATCTATATTAAACACAAAAATAATCTCCTTCCCTGTATAAAATGTATATAAAACACACACAATTCCTCTCAATTCCTTTATAAAATCTATATTAAACACAATAATTAATCTCCTTCCCTGTATAAAATCTATATAAAACACACACAATTCCTCTCCATTCCTTTTTTAAAATCTATATTAAAAAAAACAAAGTTCCTCTGCATCCCTTTATAAAATATATATTAAACAAATAATTAATCCCCTTCCCTGTATAAAATCTATATAAAACACACAGAATTCCTCTCCATTCCTTTATAAAATCTATTATAAAGGAACATAGTTCCTCTGCATCCCTTTATAAAATCTATATTAAACACAATAATTAATCTCCTTCCCTGTATAAAATCTATATTAAACAAACAGAATTCCTCTCCATTCCCTTATAAAATCCATACTAATAAACATAGTTCCCCTGCATCCCTTTATGAAATCTATATTAAACACAATAATTAATCTCCTTCCCTGTATAAAATCTATATTAAACAAACAGAATTCCTCTCCATTCCTTTATAAAATCTATATTAAACAAACATGGTTCCTCTGCATCCCTTTATAAAATCTATGTTAAACACAATAATAAATCTCCTTCCTGGTAAAAAATCTATATTAAACACACAGGATTTTTCTGCATTCCTTTTTAAAACCCATATTAAACACACATAATTCCTTTCCATCCCTTTATAAAATCTATATTAAGCACATAATTTTTCTCTTTCTCTTTTTGAAATCTATATTAAACACACAATTGCTCTTTATCCCTTTTTAAAATCTATATAAAACATACACAATACCTCTCCATTCCTTTCTTAAATCTATATTAAACACACACAATTTCTCTCCATTCCTTTATAAAATCTATATTAAACACACATAATTTCTCTCCATCCCTTTTTAAAATCTATAATAAACACACAATTGCTCTTTATCCCTTTTTAAAATCTGTATTGAACACACACAATTGCTGTTTATCCCTTATAAAATCTATTTTAAACACAGTAATTTCTCTCCATCCCTTTTTAAAATCTATATTAAACACACACAATTGCTCTTTATTCCTTTTTAAAATCTATATTAAACACACATAATCCCTCTTCATCCCTTTATAAAAGCTATATTAAAGACACATAATTTCTCTCAATCCCTTTATAAAATCTATATTAAACACACAGAATTCCTCTGCATTCCTTTATAAAATCCATATTAACAAAACATACCTCCTCTGCATCCCTTTATAAATTCTATATTAAACACACAGAATTCCTCTGCATTCCTTTATAAAATCTATATTAAAAACACATAGTTATTCTCCATCCCTTTTTAAAATCTACATTATACACGCACAATTCCTCTCCATTCCTTTATAAAGTCTATATTAAAAAAACATAGTTCCTCTCCATCCTTTTATAAAATCTGTATTAAACACACACAATTCCTCCCCATTCCTTTATAAAATCTATATTAAAACATAGTTCCTCTCCATCCTTTTATAACATATATATTAAACACACAATTCCTCTCCATTCCTTTATAAAATCTATATTAAAAAACATAGTTCCTCTGCATTCCTTTATAAAATCTATATTAAGAAACGTAATTCGTCTTCATCCCTTTATAAAATCTATGCCAAACACAATAATTAATCTCCTTCCCTTTATAAAATCTATATTAAAAAACATAATTCCACTGCATTCCTTTATAAAACCTATATTAAACACAATAATTAATCTCCTTCCCTGTATAAAATCTATATTGAAAACATAATTCCTCTGCATCCCTTTATAAAATCTATATTAAACACAATAATTAATCTCCTTCCCTGTATAAAATCTATATAAAACACAAACAATTCCTCTCCATTCCTTTTTTAAAATCTATATTAAAAAAACAAAGTTCCTCTGCATCCCTTTATAAAATCTATATTAAACACAATAATTAATCTCCTTCTCTGTATAAAATCTATATTAAACACACACAATTCCTCTCCATTCCTTTATAAAATCCATATTAAAAAAACAGTTCCCCTGCATCCCTTTATAAAATCTGTATTAAACACAATAATAATCTCCTTCCGTGTATAAAATCTATATTAAACAAACAGAATTCCTCTCCATTCCTTTATAAAATCTATATTAAACAAACATTGTTCCTCTGCATCCCTTTATAAAATTTATATTAAACACAATAATTAATCACCTTCCCTGTATAAAATCTATATTAAGCACACAGAATTCCTCTACATTCCTTTATAAAATCTATATTAAAAAACATAGTTCTTCTGCATCCCTATATAAAATCTATATTAAACACAATAATTAGTCTCCTTCCCTGTATAAAATCTATATTAAACACACATAATTTTTCTTCATCCCTTTTTAAAATCTATATTAAACACACACAATTGCTCTTTATCCCTTTATAAAATCTATATTAAACACAATAATTAATCTCCTTCCCTGTATATAATCTATATTAAAAAAACATAATTCCTCTGCATCCCTTTATAAAATCTATATTAAACACAATAATTAATCTCCTTCTCTGTATAAAATGTATATAAAACAAACACAATTCCTCTCCATTCTTTTATAAAATCTACATTAAAAACATAGTTCCTGTTCATCCCTTTATAAAATCTATATTAAACACAATAATTAATCTCCATCCCTTATAAAATTTATATTAAACACACAGAATTCCACTGCATTCCTTTATAAAATGTATATTAAAAAACATAGTTTGTCTGCATCCCTTTATAAAATCTATATTAAACACAATAATTAATCTCCTTCCCTGTATAAAATCTATATTAAAAAAACATAATTCCTCTGTACCCCTTTATAAAATCTATATTAAACACAATAATTAATCTCCTTCCCTGTATAAAATCTATATAAAACACACAATTCGTCTCCATTCCTTTATAAAATCATTATTAAAAAAACATAGTTCCTCTGCACCCCTTTATAAAATCTATATTAAACACAATAATTAATCTCCTTCCCTGTTTAAAATCTATATTAAACAAACAGAATTCCTCTCCATTTCTTTATAAAATCCATATTAAAAAAACATAGTTTCTCTGCATCCCTTTAAAAAAATCTATATGAAACACAATAATTAATTTCGTTCCCTGTATAAAATCTATACTAAACAATCAGAATTCCTTTCCATTCCTTTATAAAATCTATATTAAACAAACATAGTTCCTCTGCATCCCTTTATAAAATCTGTATTAAACACAATAATTAATCCTCTTCCCTGTATAAAATCTATATTAAACACACATAATTCCTCTGCATTCCTTTTTAAAATCTATATTATACACACACAATTGCTCTTTATCCCTTTATAAGATCCATATTAAACACAATAATTAATCCTCTTCCCTTTATAAAATCTATATTAAACACATAATTTCTCTCTATCTCCTTTTAAAATCTACATTAAACACACAATTGCTCTTTATCCCTTTTTAAAATCTATATTAAACACACACAATTGCTCTTTATCCCTTTATAAAATCTATATTAAACACAGTACTTTCCCTCCATCCCTTTTTAAAATCTATATTAAACACACACAATTGCTCTTTATTCCTTTTTAAAATCTATACTATACACACATACTTCCTCTCCATACCTTTATAAAAGCTATATTAAGGACACATCATTTCTCTCAATCCCTTTATAAAATCTGTATTAAACACACAGAATTTATCTGCATTCCTTTATAAAATCTATATTAAAAAAACATAGTTCCTCCTCATGCTTTTATAAAATCTATATTAAAAAAACATTGTTCCTCTGCATTCCTTTATAAAATCTATATTAAAAAAACATAGTTCCTCTCCATCCCTTTATAAAATCTACATTATACCCACACAATTCCTCTCCATTCCTTTATAAAATCTATATTAAAAAAACATAGTTCCTCTCCATCCTTTTATAAAATCTATATTAAACACACAAAATTCCTCTCCATCCCTGTAAAAAATCTATATTAAAAAAACATAGTTCCTCTCCATCCTTTTATAAAATCTATATTAAACACACACAATTCCTCTCCATTCCTTTATAAAATCTATATTAAAAATATAGTTCCTCTCCATTCTTTTATAAAATTTATATTAAACACACACAGTTCCTCTCCATTCCTTTATAAAGTCTATATTAAAAAAACAAAGTTCCGCTCCATCCTTTTATAAAATCTATATTATACACACACAATTCCTCTCCATTCCTTTATAAAATCTATATTAAACCATAGTTCCTCTCCATCCTTTATAATATATGTATATATTAAACACAAACGATTCCTCTCCATTCCATTATAGAATCTATATTAAAAAACATAGTTCTTCTCCATCCTTTATAAAATCTATATTAAAAAACATAGTTCCTCTCCATCCTTTTATAAAATATATATTAAACACACACAATTCCTCTCCATTCCTTTATAAAATCTATATAAAAGAACACAGTTCCTCTGCATCCCTATATAAAATCTATATTAAACACAATAATTAGTCTCCTTCCCTGTATAAAATCTATATTAAACACACATAATTTTTCTTCATCCCTTTTTAAAATCTATATTAAACACACACAATTGCTCTTTATCCCTTTATAAAATCTATATTAAACACAATAATTAATCTCCTTTCCTGTATATAGTCTATATTAAAAAAACATAATTCCTCTGCATCCCTTTATAAAATCTATATTAAACACAATAATTAATCTCCTTCTCTGTATAAAATGTATATAAAACAAACACAATTCCTCTCCATTCTTTTATAAAATCTACATTAAAAACATAGTTCCTCTGCATCCCTTTATAAAATCTATATTAAACACAATAATTAACCTCCTTCCCTTATAAAATTTATATTAAACACAGAATTCCACTGCATTCCTTTATAAAATGTATATTAAAAAAACATAGTTTGTCTGCATCCCTTTATAAAATCTATATTAAACACAATAATTAATCTCCTTCCCTGTATAAAATCTATATTAAAAAAACATAATTCCACTGTACCCCTTTATAAAATCTATATTAAACACAATAATTAATCTCCTTCCCTGTATAAAATCTATATAAAACACACAATTCCTCTCCATTCCTTTATAAAATCTATATTAAAAAACATAGTTCCTCTGCACCCCTTTATAAAATCTATATTAAACACAATAATTAATCTCCTTCCCTGTTTAAAATCTATATTAAACAAACAGAATTCCTCTCCATTTCTTTATAAAATCCATATTAAAAAAACATAGTTTCTCTGCATCCCTTTAAAAAATCTATATAAAACACAATAACTAATTTCGTTCCCTGTATAAAATCCATACTAAACAATCAGAATTCCTTTCCATTCCTTTATAAAATCTATATTAAACAAACATAGTTCCTCTCCATCCTTTTATAAAATCTATATTAAACACACAAAATTCTTCTCCATCCCTGTAAAAAATCTATATTAAAAAAACATAGTTCCTCTCCATCCTTTTATAAAATCTATATTAAAAATATAGTTCCTCTCCATTCTTTTATAAAATATATATTAAACACACACAATTCCTCTCCATTCCTTTATAAAATCTATATTAAAAACATAGTTCCTCTGCATCCCTTTATAAAATCTATATTAAACACAATAATTAATCTCCTTCCCTTATAAAATTTATATTAAACACACAAAATTCCACTGCATCCGTTTATAAAATCTATATTAAACACAATAATTAATCTCCTTCCCTGTATAAAATCTATATAAAACACACACAATTCCTTTCCATTCCTTTTTTAAAATCCTTATTAAAAAACAAAGTTCCTCTGCATCCCTTTATAAAATCTATATTAAACACAATAATTAATCTCCTTCCCTGTATAAAATCTATATAAAACACACAATTCCTCTCCATTCCTTTATAAAATCTATATTAAAAAAACATAGTTCCTCTGCATCCCTTTATAAAATCTATATTAAACACAATAATTAATTTCCTTCCCTGTATAAAATCTATATTAAACAAACAGAATTCCTCTCCATTCCTTTATAAAATCTATATTAAAAAAACATAGTTCCTCTCCATCCTTTTATAAAATATATATTAAACACACACAATTCCTCTCCATTCCTTTGTAAAATCTATATTAAAAAAACATAGTTCCTCTCCATCCTTTTATAAAATCTATATTAAACACAATAATTAATCTTCTTCCCTTTATAAAATCAGTATAAAACACGCAATTCCTCTCCATTCCTTTATAAAATCTATATTAAAAAAACATAGGTCCTCTCCATCCTTTTATAAAATCTATATCAAACACAATAATTAATCTCCTTCCCTGTATGTAATCTATATTAAAAAAACCTAATTCCTTTGCCTCCGTTTTTAAAATCTATATTAAACACAATAAATAATCTCCTTCCCTGTATAAAATGTATATAAAACACACACAATTCCTCTCCATTCCTTTATAAAATCAATATTAAAAAACTTAGTTCTTCAGCATCCCTTTATAAAATCTATATTAAACACAATAGTTAATCTCCTTCCTTATACAATTTATATTAAAGACACAGAATTCCTCTGCATTCCTTTTTAAAATCTATATTAAACACACACAATTGCACTTTATCCCTTTATAAAATCTATATTAAACACAATAATTAATCTCCTTCCCAGTATAAAATCTATATTAAACACACAGAATTCCTCTGCATTCCTTTTTAAAATCTATATTGAACATACAATTGCTCTTTATCCCTTTTTAAAATCTATATAAAACATACACAATTCCTCTCCATCCCTTATTAAAATCTATATTAAACACACAAGTCCTCTCCATTCCTTTCTAAAATCTATATAAAAAAAACATAGTTCCTTTGCAACCCTTTACAAAATCTATATTAAACACAATAATTAATCTCCTTCCCTTATAAAATCTATATTAAACACACAGAATTCGTCTGCATTCCTTTATAAAATCTATATTAAGAAACGTAATTCGTCTGCATCCCTTTATAAAATCTATACCAAACACAATAATTAATCTCCTTCCCTGTATAAAATCTATATTAAAAAAGCATAATTCCTCTGCATTCCTTTATAAAATCTATATTAAACACAATAATTAATCTCCTTCCCTGTATAAAATCTATATTGAAAACATAATTCCTCTGCATCCCTTTATAAAATCTATATTAAACACAATAATTAATCTCCTTCCCTGTATAAAATCTATATTAAACACACACAATTCCTCTCCATTCCTTTAAAAAATCCATATCAAAAAAACAGTTCCCCTGCATCCCTTTATAAAATTTATATTAATCACAATAATTTATCTCCTTCCCTGCATAAAATCTATATTAAGCACACAGAATTCCTCTGAATTCCTTTATAAAATCTATATTAAAAAAACAGTTCCTCTGCATCCCTTTATAAAATCTATATTAAACACAATATTTAGGCTCCTTCCCTGTATAAAATGTATATTAAACACACATAATTTCTCTTCATCCGTTTTTAAAATCTATATTAAAAACACACAATTGCTCTTTATCCCTTTATAAAATCTATATAAACACAATAATTAATCTCCTTCCCTGTATATAATCTATATTAAAAAAACATTGTTCCTCTCCATCCTTTTATAAAGTCTATATTAAACACACACAATTCCTCTCCATTCCTTTATAAAATCTATATTAAACACACATAATTTCTCTTCATCCCTTTTTAAAATCTATATTAAACACACACAATTGCTCTTTATCCCTTTATAAAATCTATATAAACACAATAATTAATCTCCTTCCCTGTATATAATCTATATTAAAAAAACATTGTTCCTCTCCATCCTTTTATAAAGTCTATATTAAACACACACAATTCCTCTCCATTCCTTTATAAAATCTATATTAAAAATATAGTTCCTCTCCATTCTTTTATAAAATTTATATTAAGCACACACAATTCCTCTCCATACCTTTATAAAATCTATATTAAAAAACATAGTTCCTCTCCATTCTTTTATAAAATCTATATTAAACACACACAATTCCTCTCCATTCCTTTATAAAATCTATATTAAAGAAACAATGTTCCGCTCCAGCCTTTTATAAAATCTATATTAAACACACACAATTCCTCTCCATACCTTTATAAAATGTATATTAAAAACATAGTTCCTCTGCATCCCTTTATAAAATCTATATTAAACACAATAATTAATCTCCTTCCCTTATAAAATTTATATTAAACACACAGAATTCCACTGCATTCCTTTATAAAATGTATATTAAAAAAATAATAGTTTGTCTGCATCCCTTTATAAAATCTATATTAAACACAATAATTAATCTCCTTCCCTGTATAAAATCTATATTAAGAAAACATAATTCCTCTGTACCCCTTTATAAAATCTATATTAAACACAATAATTAATCTCCTTCCCTGTATAAAATCTATATAAAACACACAAAATTCCTTTCCATTCCTTTTTTAAAATCCTTATTAAAAAACAAAGTTCCTCTGCATCCCTTTATAAAATCTATATTAAACACAATAATTAATCTCCTTCCCTGTGTAAAATCTATATAAAACGTACAATTCCTCTCCATTCCTTTATAAAATCTAAATTAAAAAAACATAGTTCCTCTGCATCCCTTTATAAAATCTATATTAAACACAATAATTAATCTCCTTCCCTGTATAAAATCTATATTAAACAAACAGAATTCCTCTCCATTCCTTTATAAAATCTATATTAAAGAAACATAGTTCCTCTCCATCCTTTTATAAAATATGTATTAAACACACACAATTCCTCTCCATTCCTTTGTAAAATCTATATTAAAAAAACATGGTTCCTCTCCATCCTTTTATAAAATCTATATTAAACACAATAATTAATCTCCTTCCGTGTATAAAATCAGTATAAAACACGCAATTCCTCTCCATTCCTTTGTAAAATCTATATTAAAAAAACATAATTCCTCTGCCTCCGTTTATAAAATCTATATTAAACACAATAAATAATCTCCTTCCCTGTATAAAATGTATATAAAACACACACAATTCCTCTCCATTCCTTTATAAAATCAATATTAAAAAAACTTAGTTCCTCTGCATCCCTTTATAAAATCTATATTAAACACAATAATTAATCTCCTTCCCTGTATAAAATCTATATTAAACACAATAATTAATCACCTTCCCTGTATAAAATCTATATAAAACACACACAATTCCTCTCCATTCCTTTATAAAATCTGTTATAAAAAACATAGTTCCTCTGCATCCCTTTATAAAATCTATATTAAACACAATAATTAATCTCCTTTTCTGTATAAAATCTATATTAAACAAACAGAATTCCTCTCCATTCCTTTATAAAATCCATATTAAAAAAAACATAGTTCCCCTGCATCCCTTTATAAAATCTATATTAAACACAATAATTAATCTCCCTCCCTTTACAAAATCTATATTATACAAACAGAATTCCTCTCCATTCCTTTATAAAATCTATATTAAACAAATATAGTTCCTCTGCATTCCTTTATAAAATCTATATTAAACACAATAATTAATCTCCTTCCCTGTATAAAATCTATATTAAACACACAGAATTCCTCTGCATTCCTTTTTAAAATCTATATTAAACACACACAATTGCACTTTATCCCTTTATAAAATCTATATTAAACACAATAATTAATCTCCTTCCCAGTATAAAATCTATATTAAACACACAGAATTCCTCTGCATCCCTTTATAAAATCTATACGAAACACAATAATTAATCTCCTTCCCTGTATAAAATCTATATTAAAAAAAAAATAATTCCTCTGCATTCCTTTATAAAATCCATATTAAAAAAACATAATTCCTCTGCATCCCTTTATAAAATCTATATTAAACACAATAATTAATTTCGTTCCCTGTATAAAATCTATATTAAACAATCAGAATTCCTTTCCATTCCTTTATAAAATCTATATTAAACAAACATAGTTCCTCTGCATCCCTTTATAAAATCTGTATTAAACACAATAATTAATCCTCTTCCCTGTATAAAATCTATATTAAACACACACAATTGCTCTTTATCCCTTTATAAGATCCATATTAAACACAATAATTAATCTCCTTGACTGTACAAAATCTATATTAAACACACACAATTCTTCTCCATCCCTTTATAAAATCTATATTATACACATTTATTTCTCTCTATCTCTTTTTAAAATCTATATTAAACACACAATTGCTCTTTATCCCTTTTTAAAATCTATGTAAAACATACACAATTCCTCTTGATCCCTTTTTAAAATCTATATTAAACACACATAATTCCTCTCCATTCCTTTCTAAAATCTATATTAAAGACACACAATTCCTCTCCATTCCTTTATAAAATCTATTATAAACACACATAATTTCTCTCCATCCCTTTTTAAAATCTATATTAAACACACACAATTGCTCTTCATCCCTTTTTAAAATCTATATTAAACACACACAATTGCTCTTTATTCCTTTTTAAATCTATATTAAACACACATACTTCCTCTCCATCCCTTTACAAAAGCTATATTAAGGACACATAATTTCTCTCAATCCCATAATAAAACCTGTAATAAACACACAGAATTCCTCTGCATTCCTTTATAAAATCCATATTAAAAAACATAGTTCCTCTGCATCGCTTTATAAATTCTATATTAAACACACAGAATTCCTTTATAAAATCTATATTAAAAAACAATGTTCATCTCCATCCCTTTTTAAAATCTACATTATACACGCACACAATTCCTCTCCATTCCTTTATAAAATCTATATTAAAAAAAACATAGTTCCCCTCCATCCTTTTATAAAGCCTATATTAAACACACACAATTCCTCTCCATACCATTATAAAATCTATATTAAAAAAACATAGTCCCCCACCATCCTTTTATTAAATCTATTTTAAACACCCACAATTCCTCTCCATTCCTTTATAAAATCTATGTTAAAAACATAGATCCTCTCCATCCTTTTATAAAATCTATACTAAACACAATAATTAATCTCCTTCCCTGTATATAATCTACATTAAAAAAACATAGTTCCTCTGCATCCCTTTATAAAATTTATATTAATCACAAAGTTTATCTCCTTCCCTGCATAAAATCTATATTAAGCACACAGAATTCCTCTGCATTCCTTTATAAAATCTATATTAAACAAACAGTTCCTCTGCATCCCTTTATAAAATCTATATTAAACACAATATTTAGGCTGCTTCCCTGTATAAAATCTATATAAAACACACATAATTTCTCTTCATCCGTTTTTAAAATCTAAATTAAACACACACAATTCCTCTCCATTCCTTTATAAAATCTATATTAAACACACATAATTTCTCTTCATCCCTTTTTAAAATCTATATTAAACACACACAATTGCTCTTTATCCCTTTATAAAATCTATATTAAACACAATAATTAATCTCCTTCCCTGTATATAATCTATATTAAAAAAACATTGTTCCTCTGCATTACTTTATAAAATCTATATTAAAAAAACATAGTTCCTCTCCATCCTTTTATAAAGTCTATATTAAACACACACAATTCCTCTCCATTCCTTTATAAAATCTATATTAAAAAATATAGTTCCTCTCCATTCTTTTATAAAATTTATATTAAACACACACAATTCCTCTCCATTCCTTTATAAAATCTATATTAAGAAAACTTAGTTCCTCTGCATCCCTTTATAAAATCTATATTAAACACAATAATTAATCGCCTTCCCTGTATAAAATCTATATTAAGCAAACAGAATTCCTCTCCATTCCTTTATAAAATCCATATTGAAAAAACATAGTTCGTCTGCATCCCTTAATAAAATCTATATTAAACACAATAATTAATCACCTTCCCTGTATAAAATCTATATAAAACACACACAATTCCTCTCCATTCCTATATAAAATCTGTTATAAAAACATAGTTCCTCTGCATCCCTTTATAAAATCTATATTAAACACAATAATTAATCTCCTTCCCTGTATAAAATCTATATTAAACAAACAGAATTCCTCTCCATTCCTTTATAAAATCCATATTAAAAAAAACATAGTTCCCCTGCATCCCTTTATAAAATCTATATTAAACACAATAATTAATCTCCCTCCCTTTACAAAATCTATACTACACAAACAGAATTCCTCTCCATTCCTTTATAAAATCTATATTAAACAAATATAGTTCCTCTGCATTCCTTTATAAAATCTATATTAAACACAATAATTAATCTCCTTCCCTGTATAAAATCTATATTAAACACACAGAATTCCTCTGCATTCCTTTTTAAAATCTATATTAAACACACACAATTGCAATTTATCCCATTATAAAATCTATATTAAACACAATAATTAATCTCCTTCCCAGTATAAAATCTATATTAAACACACAGAATTCCTCTGCATTCCTTTTTAAAATCTATATTAAACACACAGTTGCTCTTTATCCCTTTTTAAAATCTATATAAAACATACACAATTCCTCTCCATCCCTTTTTAAAATCTATATTAAACACACAAGTCCTCTCCATTCCTTTCTAAAATCTATATTAAAAAAACATAGTTCCTTAGCAACCCTTTACAAAATCTATATTAAACACAATAATTAATCTCCTTCCCTTATAAAATCTATATTAAACACTCAGAATTCGTCTGCATTCCTTTATAAAATCTATATTAAGAAACGTAATTCGTCTGCATCCCTTTATAAAATCTATACCAAACACAATAATTAATCTCCTTCCCTGTATAAAATCTATATTAAAAAAACATAATTCCTCTGCATTCCTTTATAAAATCCATATTAAAAAAACATAGTTCCTCTGCATCCCTTTATAAAATCTATATTAAACACAATAATTAATTTCGTTCCCTGTATAAAATCTATATTAAACAATCAGAATTCCTTTCCATTCCTTTATAAAATCCATTTTAAACAAACATAGTTCCTCTGCATCCCTTTATAAAATCTGTATTAAACACAATAATTAATCCTCTTCCCTGTATAAAATCTATATTAAACACACACAATTGCTCTTTATCCCTTTATAAGATCCATATTAAACACAATAATTAATCTCCTTCCCTGTACAAAATCTATATTAAACACACACAATTCTTCTCCATCGCTTTATAAAATCTATATTATACACATTTATTTCTCTCTATCTCTTTTTAAAATCTATATTAAACACACAATTGCTCTTTATCCCTTTTTAAAATCTATGTAAAACATACACAATTCCTCTCGATCCCTTTTTAAAATCTATATTAAACACACATAATTCCTCTCCATTCCTTTCTAAAATCTATATTAAACACAAACAATTCCTCTCCATTCCTTTATAAAATCTATTATAAATACACATAATTTCTCTCCATCCCTTTTTAAAATCTATATTAAACACACACAATTGCTCTTTATTCCTTTTTAAATCTATATTAAACACACATACTTCCTCACAATCCCTTTATAAAAGCTATATTAAGGACACATAATTTCTCTCAATCCCTTAATAAAACCTGTAATAAACACACAGAATTCTTCTGCATTCCCTTATAAAATCTATATTAAAAAAACATAGTTCCTGTCCATCCTTTTATAAAATCTGTATTAAACACACACAATTCCTCTCCATTCCTTTATAAAATCTATATTAAAAAAAACATTGTTCCCCTCCATCCTTTTATAAAGCCTATATTAAACACCCACAATTCCTCTCCATACCTTTATAAAATCTATATTAAAAAAACATAGTCCCCCACCATCCTTTTATTAAATCTATTTTAAACACCCACAATTCCTCTCCATTCCTTTATAAAATCTATATTAAACACAATAATTAATCTCCTTCCCTGTATAAAATGTATATATAACACATACAATTCCTCTCCATTCCTTTGTAAAATCTATATTAAAAAAACATAGTTCCTCTGCATCCCTTTATAAAATCTGTATTAAACACAATAGTTAATCTTCCTATATACAATTTATATTAATTACACAGAATTCCTCTGCATTCCTTTATAAAATCTATATTAAAAAAACATAGTTCCTCTGCATCCCTTTATAAAATCTGTATTAAACACAATAGTTAATCTTCCTATATACAATTTATATTAATTACACAGAATTCCTCTGCATCCCTTTATAAAATCTATATTCAACAAATAATTAATCTCCTTCCCTGAATAAAACCTATATAAAACACACACAATTCCTCTCCATTCCTTTATAAAATCTATTATAAAAACATAGTTCCTCTGCATCCCTTTATACAATCTATATTAAACACAATAACTAATCTCCTTCCCTGTATAAAATCTATATTAAACAAACAGAATTCCTCTCCATTCCTTTATAAAATTCATATTGAAAAAAACATAGTTCCCCTGCATCCCTTTATAAAATCTATATTAAACACAATAATTAATCTCGCTCCCTGTATAAAATCTATATTAAACAAACAGAATTCCTCTCCATTCCTTTATAAAATCTATATTTAACAAATATAGTTCCTCTGCATCCCTTTATAATATCTATATTAAACACAATAATTTATTTCCTTACCTGTATAAAATCTATTCTAAACACACAGAATCCCTCTGCATTCCTTTTTAAAATCTATATTAAACACACATATTGCTTTTATCCCTTTAAAAGATCTATATGAAACATAATAATTAATCTCCTTCCCTGTATAAAATCTATATTAAACACATATAATTCCTCACCATCCCTTTATAAAATCTATATTAAACACATAATTTCTCTCTATCTCTTTTGAAAATATATATTAAACACACAATTGCTCTTTATCCCTTTTTAAAATCTATATTAAACACACATAATTCCTCTCCATTCCTTTCTAAAATCTATATTAAACACACACAATTCCTCTCCATTCCTTTATATAATCTATATTAAACACACATAATTCCTCTCCATTCCTTTCTAAAATCTATACTAAACACACACAATTGCTCTCCATTCCTTTATAAAATCTATATTAAACACACACAATTCCTCTCCATTCCTTTCTAAAATCTATATTAAACATACACAATTCCTCTCCATTCCTTTATAAAATCTATATTAAACACACACAATTCCTCTCCATTCCTTTCTAAAATCTATATTAAACACACACAATTCCTCTCCATTCCTTTATAAAATCTATATTAAACACACATAATTTCTCTCCATCCCTTTTTAAAATCTGTATTAAACACACACAATTGCTATTTATTCCTTTTTAAAATCTATATTAAACACACACAATTGCTCTTTATTCATTTTAAAAATCTATATTAAACACACATAATTCCTCTTGATCCCTTTATAAAAGCTATATTAAAGACACATAATTTCTCCCAATCCCTTTATAAAATCTGTATTAAACACACAGAATTCCTCTGCATTCCTTTATAAAATCCATATTAAAAAACATAGTTCCTCTGCATCGCTTTATAAATTCTATATTAAACACAAAGAATTCCTCTGCATTCCTTTATAAAATCTATATTAAAAAAACATAGTCCCCCTCCATCCTTTTATTAAATCTATTTTAAACACCCACAATTCCTCTCCATTCCTTTATAAAATCTATATTAAAAAAAACATAGTTCCCCTCCATCCTTTTATAAAATCTATATTAAACACACACAATTCCTCTCCATTCCTTTATAAAATCTATATTAATAAAACATAGTTCTCCTCCATCCTTTTATGAAATCTTTATTAATCACCCACAATTCCTCTCCATTTCTTTATAAAATGTATATTAAAAACATAGTTCCTCTCCATGCTTTTTTAAAATCTAAATTAAAAACACACAGAATTCCTCTCCATTCCTTTATAAAATCTATATTAAAAAAACGTAGTTCCCCTCCATCCTTTTATAAAATAATATTAAACACACGCAATTCCTCTCCATCCCTGTAAAAAATCTATATTAAAAATCATAGTTCCTCTCCATCGTTTTATAAAATCTATATTAAACACACACAATTCCTCTCCATTCCTTTATAAAATCTATATTAAAAACATAGCTCCTCTCCATCCTTTTATAAAATCTGTATTAAGCATACACAATTCCTCTCCATTCCTTTATAAAATCAATATTAAAAAAACATAGTTGTTCTCCATCCTTTTATAAAATCTGTATTAAACACACAGAATTCCTTTGCATTCTTTATAAAATCTTTATTCAAAAACATAGTTCCTCTGCATTCCTTTATAAAATCTATATAAAACACTTACAATTCCTCTCCATTCCTTTATAAAATCTATATCAAAAACATAGTTCCTCTCCATCCTTTTATAAAATCTATATTAAACACAATAATTAATCTCCTTCCCTGTATAAAATCAATATAAAACACGCAATTCCTCTCCATTCCTTTATAAAATCTATATTAAAAAACATAGTTCCTCTCCATCCTTTTATAAAATCTATAATAAACACACACAATTCCTCTCCATTCCTTTATAAGATCTATATTAAAAACATAGCTCCTCTCCATCCTTTTATAAAATCTATATTAAACACACACAATTCCTCTCAATTCCTTTATAAAATCTATATAAAAAAACATAGTTAATCTCCATCCTTTTATAAAACCTATATTAAACACACACAATTCCTCTCCATTCCTTTATAAAATCTATATTAAAAAACATAGCTCCTCTCCATCCTTTTATAATATATATATATATATATATATATATATATATATATATATATTAAACACGAACATTTCCTCTCCATTCCTTTATAGAATCTATATTAACAAACATAATTCCTCTCCATCCTTTTATAAAATCTGTATTAAACAGACAGAATTCCTCTGCATTCCTATATAAAATATGTATTAAAGAAACATAGTTCCTCTCCATCCTTTTATAAAATCTATATTAAACACACACAATTCCTCTCCATTCCTTTATAAAATCTATATTAAAAAAACATAGTTCCTCTCCATCCTTTTATAAAATCTATATTAAATACACACTATTTCTCTCCATTCCTTTATAAAATCTATATTAAAAACCTAGTTCCTCTCCATCCTTTTATAATATATATATTAAACACGCACAATTCCTCTCCATTCCTTTATAGAATCTATATTTACAAACATAATTCCTCTTCATCGTTTTATAAAATCTGTATTAAACAGACAGAATTCCTCTGCATTGCTATATAAAATCTATATTAAAGAAACATAGTTCCTCCCAATCGCTTTTTAAAACCTACATTATACACACACAATTCTTCTCCATTCCTTTATAAAATCTATATTAAAAAAACATAGTTCCTCTCCATCCTTTTATAAAATCTGTATTAAACACACACAATTCCTCTCCATTCCTTTATAAAAGCTATATTAAAAAACATAGTTCCTTTCCATCCTTTTATAGAATCTGTATTAAACACACAGAATTCCTCTGCATTCCTTTATAAAATTTATATTAAAGAAACATAGTTCCTGTCCATCCTTGTATAAAATCTGTATTAAACACACACAATTCCTCTCCAATCCTTTATAAAATATATATTAAAAAAACATAGTTCACCTCCATCCTTTTATAAAATCTATATTAAACACACACAATTCCTTTCCATTTCTTTATAAAATCTACATTAAACACCCACAATTCCTCTCCATTACTTTATAAAATCTATATTAAAAAAACACAGTTACCCTCCATCCTTTTATAAAATCTACATTAAACACACACAATTCCTCTCCATTCCTTTATAAAATCTATATTAAAAAACATGGTCCCCCTCCATCCTTTTATAAAATCTAAATTAAACACCCACAATTCCTCTCCATTCCTTTATGAAATCGATATTAAACAAACATAGTTCCTCTTCATCCTTTTATAAAATCTATAGTAAACACACACAATTCATCTCCATTCCTTTATAAAATCTATTATAAAAAAAACCTAGTTGCTCTCCATCCTTTTATAAAATCTGTATTATACAGACACAGTTCCTCTCCTTTCCTTTATAAAATCTATATTACAAAAACATAGTTCCTCTCCATCCTTTTATAAAATATATATTAAACACACGCAATTCCTCTCCATCCCTGTAAAAAATCTATATTAAAAAACATAGTTCCTCTCCATTCTTTTATAAAATCTATATTAAACACACACAATTTCTCTCCATTCCTTTAAAAATCTATATTAAAAAAATATAGTTCCTTGCCATCCTTTTATAATATATATACACACACAATTCCTCTCCATTCCTTTATAAAATCTATATTAAAAAAACATAGTTTCTCTCCATCCTTTTATGAAATCTATATTAAACACACACAATTCCTCTCCATTCCTTTATAAAATCTATATTAAAAAAACATAGTTCCACTCCATCCTTTTATAAAATATATATTAAACACACGCAATTTCTCTCCATCCCTGTAAAAAATCTATATTAAAGAACATAGTTCCTCTCCATCCTTTTATAAAATCGATACTAAACACACACAATTCCTCTCCATTTTTTTATAAAATCTATATTAAATAATATAGTTTTTCTCCATTCTTTTATAAAATCTATATTAAACGCACACAATTTCTCTCCATTCCTTTACAAAATCTATATTAAAAAACATAGTTCCTCTCCATCCTTTTATAAAATCTATATTAAACACACACAATTGCTCTTTATCCCTTATTAAAATTATATTAAACACACACAATTGCTCTTTATCCCTTTATAAAATCTATATTCAACACAATACTTTCTCTCCATCCCTTTTTAAAAGTCTATATTAAACACACACAATTCCTCTCCATTCCTTTATAAAATCTATATTAAACACACATAATTCCTCTCCATTCCTTTCTAAAATCTATATTAAACACACACAATTCCTCTCCATTCCTTTATAAAATCTATATTAAACACACATAATTTCTCTCCATCCCTTTTTAAAATCTGTGTTAAACACACACAATTACTATTTATCCCTTTCTAAAATCTATATTAAACACACACAAACCTCTTTATTCATTTTTAAAATCCATATTAAAGACACATAATTCCTCTCGATCCCTTTATAAAAGCTACATTAAAGACACATAATTTCTCTCAATCCCTTTATAAAATCTGTATTAAACACACAGAATTCCTCTGCATTCCTTTAAAAATCCATATTAAAAAACATAGTTCCTCTGCATCGCTTTATAAATTCTATATTAAGCACACAGAATTCCTCTGCATTCCTTTATAAAATGTATATTAAAAAAACATAGTTCCTGTCCATCCTTTTATAAAGTTTATTTTAAACACCCACAATTCCTCTCCATTCCTTTATAAAATCTATATTAAAAAAAACATAGTTCCCCTCCACCCTTTTATGAAATCTTTATTAAACACCCACAATTCCTCTCCATTTCTTTATAAAATGTATATTAAAATCATAGTTCCTCTCCATCCTTTTATAAAATCTATATTAAACACGAACACTTCCTCTCCATCCTTTTATAAAATCTATATTAAACAGACAAAATTCCCCTGCATTCCTATATAAAATATGTATTAAAGAAACATAGTTCGTCTCCATCCTTTTATAAAATCTGTATTAAACACACAGAATTCCACTGCATTCTTTATAAAACCTTTATTGAAAAACATAGCTCCTCTGAATCCCTTTATAAAATCTATATAAAACACTTACAATTCCTCTTCATTCCTTTATAAAATCTATATTAAAAACATAGTTCCTTTCCATCCTTTTATAAAATCTATATTAAACACACACCATTCCTCTCCATTCCTTTATAAAATCTATATTAAAAACATAGTTCCCCTCCATCCTTTTATAAAATCTATATTAAACACACACAATTCCTCTCCATTCCTTTATAAAATCTATATTAAAAAACATAGCTCCTCTCCATCCTTTTATAATATATATATATATATATATATATATATATATATATATTAAACACGAACATTTCCTCTCCATTCCTTTATAAAATCTATATTAAACACACACCATTCCTCTCCATTCCTTTATAAAATCTATATTAAAAAAACATAGTTCCTCTCCATTCTTTTATAAAATTTATATTAAATACACACAATTCATCTCCATTCCATTATAAAATCTATATTAAAAACATAGTTCCCCTCCATCCTTTTATAAAATCTATATTAAACTCACACAATTCCTCTCCATTCCTTTATAAAATCTATATTAAAAACATAGCTCCTCTCCATCCTTTTATAATATATATAAAACACTTACAATTCCTCTCCATTCCTTGATAAAATCTATATTAAAACATAGTTCCTCTCCATCCTTTTATAAAATCTATATTAAACACAATAATTAATCTCCTTCCCTGTATAAAATCAATATAAAACACGCAATTCCTCTCCATTCCTTTATAAAATCTTTATTAAAAAAACATAGTTCCTCTGCATCCCTTTATAAAATCTATATTAAACACAGTAATTAATCTCCTTCCCTGTATAAAATCTACATTAAAAAAACATAATTTCTCTGCATCCCTTTATAAAATCTATATTGAACGCAATAATTAATCTCCTTTCCTTTATAAAATCTATATAAAACACACAAAATTCCTCTCCATTCCTTTATAAAATCTATATAAAAAATATAGTTCCTCAACATCCCTTTATAAAATCTATATTAAACACAATAATTAATCTCCTTCCCTTATAAAATGTATATTACACACAGAATTCCTCTGCATTCCTTTATAAAATCTATATTAATAAACATAGTTCGTCTGCATCCCTTTATAAAATCTATATTAAACACAATAATTAATCTCCTTCCCTGTATAAAACCTATATTAAAAAAACATAATTCCTCTGTACCCCTTTATAAAATCTATATTAAACACACTAATTAATCTCCTTCCCTGTATAAAATCTATATAAAACACACACAGTTCCTCTCCATTCCTTTTTTAAAATCTATATTTAAAAAACAAAGTTCCTCTGCATGCCTTTATAAAATCTATATTAAACACACACAATTGCTCTTTATCCCTTTATAAGATATATATTAAACACAATAATTAATCTCCTTCCCTGTACAAAATCTATATTAAACACACATAATTCCTCTCCATCCCTTTATAAAATCTATATTAAACACATAATTTCTCTCTATCACTTTTTAAAATCTATATTAAACACACAATTGCTCTTCATCCCTTTTTAAAATCTATATAAAACATACACAATTCCTCTCCATCCGTTTTTAAAATCTATATTAAACACACATAATTTCGCTCAATCCCTTTATAAAATCTGTATTAAACACACAGAATTCCTCTGCATTCCTTTATAAAATCTATATTAAAAAACATAGTTCCTCCTCATGCTTTTATAAAATCTATATTAAAAAACATAGTTTCTCTGCATTCCTTTATAAAATCTATATTAAAAAAACATAGTTACTCTCCAACCTTTTCTTAAATCTGTATTACAGACACACAATTCCTCTCCGTTCCTTTATAAAATCTATATTATAAAACATAGTTCCTCTCCATCCTTTTATAAAATCCATGTTAAAATTCCTCTCCATCCCTGTAAAAAATCTATATTAAAAAAACATAGTTCCTCTCCATCCATTTATAAAATCTATATTAAACACACACAGTTCCTCTCCATTCCTTTATAAAATCTATATTAAAAATATAGTTCCTCTCCATTCTTTTATAAAATCTATATTAAACACACACAATTCCTCTCCATTCCTTTATAAAATCGATATTAAAAAACGTAGTTCCTTTCCATCCTTTTATAAAATCTGTATTAAACACACACAATTCTTCTCCGTTCCTTTATAAAATCTATATTAAAAAAACATAGTTCTTCTCCATCCTTTATAAAATCTATATTAAAAAACATAGTTCCTCTCCATCCTTTTATAAAATCTATATTATAAAACATAGTTCCTCTCCATCCTTTTATAAAATCTATATTATAAAACATAGTTCCTCTCCATCCTTTTATAAAATCTATATTATAAAACATAGTTCCTCTCCATCCTTTTATAAAATCTATATTATAAAACATAGTTCCTCTCCATCCTTTTATAAAATCTATATTATAAAACATAGTTCCTCTCCATCCTTTTATAAAATCTATATTATAAAACATAGTTCCTCTCCATCCTTTTATAAAATCTATATTATAAAACATAGTTCCTCTCCATCCTTTTATAAAATCCATGTTAAAATTCCTCTCCATCCCTGTAAAAAATCTATATTAAAAAAACATAGTTCCTCTCCATCCATTTATAAAATCTATATTAAACACACACAGTTCCTCTCCATTCCTTTATAAAATCTATATTAAAAATATAGTTCCTCTCCATTCTTTTATAAAATCTATATTAAACACACACAATTCCTCTCCATTCCTTTATAAAATCGATATTAAAAAACATAGTTCCTTTCCATCCTTTTATAAAATCTGTATTAAACACACACAATTCTTCTCCGTTCCTTTATAAAATCTATATTAAAAAAACATAGTTCTTCTCCATCCTTTATAAAATCTATATTAAAAAACATAGTTCCTCTCCATCCTTTTATAAAATCTATATTAAACACAATAGTTAATCTCCTTCCCTGTATAAAATGTATATAAAACCCACACAATTCCTCTCCATTCCTTATTAAAATCTATATTAAAAAAACATAGTTCCTCTGCATCCCTTTATAAAATCTATATTAAACACAATAATTAATCTCCTTCCCTTATACAATTTATATTAAACACACAGAATTCCTCTGCATTCCTTTATAAAATCTATATCAAAAACATAGTACGTCTGCATCCCTTTATAAAATCTATATTAAACACAATAATTAATCTCCTTCCCTGTATAAAATCTATATAAAACACACACAATTCCTCTCCATTCCTTTTTTAAAATCTACATTAAAAAAAACAAATTCCTCTGCATCCCTTTATAAAATCTATGTTAAACAAATAATTAATCTCTTTCCCTGTATAAAATCTGTATAAAACACACACAATTTCTCTCCATTCCTTTATAAAATCTATTATAAAAAAACATATTTCCTCTGCACCCCTTTATAAAATCTATATTAAACACAATAATTAATCTCCTTCCCTGTATAAAATCTATATTAAAAAAACATAATTCCTCTGCATCCCTTTATAGAATCTATATTGAACGCAGTAATTAATCTCCTTCCCTTTATAAAGTCTATTAAAACACACAAAATTCCTCTCCATTCCTTTATAAAATCTATATTAACAAAACATAGTTCTCAGCATCCCTTTATAAAATCTATATTAAACACAATAACTAATCTCCTTCCCTTATAAAATCTATATTAAACACACACAGTTCCTCTCCATTCCTTTTTTAAAATCTATATTTAAAAAACAAAGTTCCTCTGCATCCCTTTATAAAATCTATATTAAACACACACCATTGCTCTTTATCGCTTTATAAGATATATATTAAACACAATACTTAATCTCCTTCCCTGTACAAAATCTATATTAAACACACATAATTACTCTCCATCCCTTTATAAAATCTATATTAAAAACATAGTTCCCCTCCATCCTTTTATAAAATCTATATTAAACACACACAATTCCTCTCCATTCCTTTTTTAAAATCTATATTAAAAAAACAAAGTTCCTCTGCAACCCTTTATATTAATCTATATTAAACACAATAATTAATCTCCTTCCCTGTATAAAATCAATATAAAACACGCAATTCCTCTGCATTCCTTTATAAAATCTATATTAAAAAAACATAGTTCGTCTGCATCCCTTTATAAAATCTATATTAAACACAATAATTAATCTCCTTCCCTGTATAAATACAATATAAAACACGCAATTCCTCTCCATTCCTTTATAAAATCTATATTAAAAAAACATAGTTCCTCTGCATCCCTTTATAAAATCTATATTAAACACAATAATTAATCTCCTTCCCTGTATAAAATCTATATTAAACAAACAGAATTCCTCTCCATTCCTTTATAAAATACATATTAAAAAACATAGTTCATCTGCATCCCTTTATAAAATCTATATTAAACACAATTACTAATTTCGTTCCGTGTATAAATTCTATATTAAACAATCAGAATTCCTTTCCATTCCTTTATAAAGTCTATATTAAACAAACATAGTTCCTCTGCACCCCTTTATAAAATCTGTATTAAACACAATAATTAATCCTCTTCCCTGTATAAAATCTATATTTAACACTCAGAATTCCTCTGCATTCCTTTTTAAAATCTATATTAAACACACACAATTGCTCTTTATCCCTTTATATGATCCATATTAAACACAATAATTAATCTCCTTCCCTGTACAAAATCTATATTAAACACACACAATTCCTCTCCATCCCTTTATAAAATCTATATTATACACATTTATTTCTCTCTATCTCTTTTTAAAATCTATATTAAACACACAATTGCTCTTTATCCCTTTTTAAAATCTATATAAAACATACACAATTCCTCTCGATCCCTTTTTAAAATCTATATTAAACACACATAATTCCTCTCCACTCCATTCTAAAATCTATATTAAACACACACAATTCCTCTCCATTCCTTTATAAAATCTATACATAATTTCTCTCCATCCCATTTTAAAATCTATATTAAACACACACAATTGCTCTTTATCCCTTTATAGAATCTATATTAAACACAATACTTTCCCTTAATCCCTTTTAAAAATGTATATTAAACACACACAATTGCTCTTTATTCCTTTTTATAATCTATATTAAACACACATACTTCCTCTCCATCCCTTTATAAAAGCTATATTAAAGACACATAATTTCTCTCAATCCCTTTATAAATCCTGTAGTAAACACCCAGAATTCATCTGCATTCGTTTATAAAATCTATATTTAAACATAGAACCTCTCAAGCTTTTATAAAATCTATATTAAAAAAACATTGTTCCTCTGCATTCCTTTATAAAATCTATATTAAAAAAACATAGTTCCTCTCCATCCTTTTATAAAATCTATATTAAACACACACAATTCCTCTCCATTCCTTTATAAAATCTATATTAAAAAAACAAAAGTTCCTCTCCATCCTTTTATAAAATCTATATTAAACACACACAATTCCTCTCCATTCCTTTATAAAATCTATATTAAAACATAGTTCCTCTCCATCCTTTTATAATATATATATTAAACACACACATTTCCTCTCCATTCCATTATAGAATCTATATTAAAAACATAATTCCTTTCCATCCTGTTATAAAATCTGTATTAAACAGACAGAATTCCTCTGCATTCCTACATAAAATCTATATTAAAGAAACATAGTTCCTCTCCATGGTTTTATAAAATCTGTATTAAACACACACAATTCCTCTGCATTCGTTTATTAAATCTATATTAAAAAAACATAGTTCTTCTCCATCCTTTATAAAATCTATATTAAAAAAACATAGTTCATCTCCATCCTTTTATAAAATATATATTAAACACACACAATTCCTCTCCATTCCTTTATAAAATCTATATTAAAAAAACATAGTTCCTCTCCATCCTTTTATAAGATCTATATTAAGCACAATAGTTAATCATCTTCCCTGTATAAAATCTCTATAAAACACGCAATTCCTGTCCATTCCTTTATAAAATCAATATTCAAAAACATAGATCCTCTCCATCCTTTTATAAAATCTATATTACACACAATAATTAATCTCCTTCCCTGTTTATAATCTATATTAAAAAAACATAGTTCCTCTGCATCCCTTTATAAAATCTATATTAAAAACAATAATTAATCTCCTTCCCTATATATAATCTATATTAACAAAACATAATTCCTCTGCCTCCCTTTATAAAATCTATATTAAACACAATAAATAATCTCCTTCCCTGTATAAAATGTATATAAAACACACACAATTCCTCTCCAATCCTTTATAAAATCTATATTAAAAAAACATAGTTCCTCTGCATCATTTTATAAAATCTATATTAAACACAATAGTTAATCTCCTTCCTATATACAATTTATATTAAACACACAGAATTCGTCTGCATTCCTTTATAAAATCTATATTAAACACAATAATTAATCTCCTTCCCTGTATAAAATCTATATAAAACACACACAATTCCTCTCCATTGCTTTTTTAAAATCTATATTAAAAAAAACAAAGTTCCTCTGCATCCCTTTATAAAATCTATATTCAACAAATAATGAATCTCCTTCCCTGTATAAAACCTATATAAAACACACACAATTCCTCTCCATTCCTTTGTAAAATCTGTTATAAAAACATAGTTCCTCTGCATCCCTTTATACAATCTATATTAAACACAATAACTAATCTCCTTCCCTGTATAAAATCTATATTAAACGAACAGAATTCCTCTCCATTCCTTTATAAAATCCATATTAAAAAAAACATAGTTCCCCTGCATCCCTTTATAAAATCTATATTAAACACAATAATTAATTTCGTTCCCTGTATAAAATTTATATTAAACAAACAGAATTCTCTCCATTCCTTTATAAAATTTATATTAAACAAATATAGTTCCTCTGCATCCCTTTATAAAATCTATATTAATACACAATAATTAATCTCCCTCCCTGTATAAAATCTGTATTAAACACACAGAATTCCTCCGCATTCCTTTTTAAAATCTATATTAAACACACATATTGCTTTTATCCCTTTAAAAGATCTATATTAAACACAATAATTAATCTCCTTCCCTGTATAAAATCTATATTAAACACATATAATTCCTCAACATCCCTTTATAAAATCTATATTAAACACATAATTTCTCTCTATCTCTTTTTAAAATCTATATTAAACACACAATTGCTCTTTATCCCTTTTTAAAGTCTATATAAAACATACACAATTCCTCTCCATCCCTTTTTAAAATCTATATTAAACACACATAATTCCTCTGCATTCCTTTCTAAAATCTATATTAAACACACACAATTCCTCTCCATTCCTTTATAAAATCTATATTAAACACACATAATTCCTCTCCATTCCTTTCTAAAATCTATATTAAACACACACAATTCCTCTCCATTCCTTTATAAAATCTATATTAAAAAACATAGCTCCTGTCCATCCTTTTATAAAATCTATTTTAAACACCCACAATTCCTCTCCATTCCTTTATAAAATCTATATTAAAAAAAAACATAGTTCCCCTCCATCCTTTTATGAAATCTTTATTAAACACCCACAATTCCTCTCCATTTCTTTATAAAATGTATATTAAAATCATAGTTCCTCTCCATCCTTTTATAAAATCCATATAAAACACACACAATTCCTCTCCATTCCTTTATAAAATCTATATTAAAAAAACATAGTTCCTCTCCATCCTTTTATAAAATCTATATTAAACACACACAATTCCTCTCCATTCCTTTATAAAATCTATATTAAAAACATAGTTCCTCTCCATCCTTTTATAATATATATATATATATATATATATATTAAACACGCACAATTCCTCTCCATTCCTTTATAGAATCTATATTAACAAACATAATTCCTCTCCATCCTTTTATAAAATCTGTATTAAACACAGAGAACTCCTCTGCATTCCTATATAAAATATATATTAAAGAAACATAGTTCCTCTCCATCCTTTTATAAAATCTGTAATAAACACACACAATTCCTCTCCATTCCTTTATATAATCTATATTAAAAAACATAGTTCCTCTGCATCCCTTTATAAAATCTATATTAAACACAATAACTAATCTCCTTCCCATTATAAAATCTATATAAAACACAAACAATTGCTCTCCATTCCTTTATAAAATCTATATTAAAAAACATAGTTCCTCTGCATCCCTTTATAAAATCTATAATAAACACAATAATTAATCTCGGTCCCTGTATAAAATCTATATAAAACACACAATTCCTCTCCATTCCTTTAAAAAATCTATATTAAAACAACATAGTTCCTCTGGATCCCTTTATAAAATCTATATTAAACACAATAATTAATCTTCTTCACTGTATAAAATCTATATTAAACACACAGTATTCCTCTGCATTTCTTTGTAAAATCTATATTCAAAAAACATAATTCCTCTGCATCCCTTTATAAAATCTATATTAAACACAATAACTAATCTCCTTCCCTGTATAAAATCTATATAAAACACACAGAATTCCACTGCATTCCTTTATAAAATCTATAAAAAAAAGATAGTTCCTCTCCATCCTTTTATGAAATCTATACTAAACACACAGAATTCGTCCGCATCCCTTTATAAAATCTATATTAAACACAATAATTAATCTCCTTCCCTGTATAAAATCTATATAAAACACACACAATTCCTCTCAATTCCTTTATAAAATCTATATTAAACACACATAATTCCTCTCCATTCGTTCTTAAAGTCTATATTAAACACACACAATTCCTCTCCATTCCTTTATAATATCTATATGAAACACACATAATTTCTCTCCATCCCTTTTTAAAATCTATATTAAACACATATAATTGCTCTCCATCCCTTTATAAAATCTATATTAAACACAATAATTAATCTCCTTCCCTGTATAAAATCTAAATTAAACACACATAATTTCTCTCCATCCCTTTCTAAAGTCTATATTAAACATACACAATTGCTCTTTATCCCTTTATAAAATCTATATTGAACACAATAATTAATCTCCTTCCCTGCATAAAATATATATTAAACACACATAATTCCTCACCATCCCTTTTTAAATCTATATTAAACACACATAATTTCTGTCCCTCGCTTTTTAAAATCTACATTATACACACACAATTCCTCTCCATTCCTTTATAAAATCTATATTAAAAAACATAGTTCCTCTCCATCCTTTTATAGAATCTGTATTAAACACACAGAATTCCTCTGCATTCCTTTATAAAATCTATATTAAAGAAACATAGATCCTCTCCATCCTTTTATAAAATCTGTATTAAACACACACAATTCCTCTCCATTCCTTTATAAAATCTATATAAAAAATATAGTACCTCTCCATCCTTTTATAAAATCTGTATTAAACACACAGAATTCCTATGGATTCTGTTATAAAATGTTTATTGACAAACATAGTTCCTCTGCATCCCTTTATAATATCTATATTAAACACAATAATTAATCTCCTTCCCTGTATAAGATCTATATTAAACACACATAATTTCTCTCCATCCCTTTTCAAAATCTATATTAAACACACACAATTGCTCTTTATCCCTTTATAAAATCTATATTAAACACACATATTTCCTCTCCATCCCTTTATAAATCTGTATTAGACACACAGAATTCCTCTGCATTCCTTTATAAAATCCATATTATAAAAACATAGTTCCTCTCCATTCCTTTATAAAATCTATATTGTAAAAACATAGTTCCCATCCATTCTTTTATAAAATCTGTATTAAACACACACAATTCCTCTCCATTCCTTTATAAAATCTATATTAAAAAAACATAGTTCCTCTCCATCCTTTTATAAAATCTGTATTAAACACACACAATTCCTCTCCATTCCTTTATAAAATCTATATTAAAAAATCATAGCTCCTCTCCATCCTTTTATAAAATCTATATTAAACACACACAACTCCTCTCCATTCCTTTATAAAATCTATATTAATAAAACATAGTTCCTCTCCATTCTTTTATAAAATCTGTATTAAACACACACAATTCTTCTCCATTACTTTATAAAATCTATATTAAAAAAACATAGTTCCTCTCCATCCTATTATAAAATCTATATTAAAAAAACATAGTTCCTCTCCATTCTTTTATAAAATCTGTATTAAACACACAGAATTCCTCTGCATTCCTTTATAAAATCTATATTAAAAAAACACAGTTCCTCTGCACCCCTTTACAAAATCTATATTAAACACAATAATTAATCTCTTCCCTGTATAAAATCTATATTCAAAAAACATAATTCCTCTGCATCCCTTTATAAAATCTATATTAAACACAATAATTAATCTCCTTCCCTAATAAAATCTATATAAAACACACACAATTCCACTCCATTCCTTTATAAAATCTATATTAAAAAAACATAGTTCCTCTGCATCCCTTTATAAAATCTATAATAAACACAATAATTAATTACCGTCGCTGTATAAAATCTATATAAAACACACAATTCCTCTCCATTCCATTGTAAAATCTATATTAAAACAACATAGTTCCTCTGCATCCCTTTATAAAATCTATACTAAACGCAATAATTAATCTCATTCACTGTATAAAATCTATATTCAACACACAGAATTCCTCTTCTGTATAAAATCTAAATTAAACACACACAATTCCTCTCCTTTACTTTATAAAATCTATATTAAAAAAACACAGTTCCTCTGCATCCCTATATAAAATCTATATTAAACACAATAATTAATCTCCTACCCTGTATAAAATCTATATAAAACACACACAATTCCTCTCCATTCCTTTATAAAATCTATATCAAAAACATAGTTCCTCTGCATCCCTTTACAAAACCTATATTTAACACAATAATTAATCTCCTTCCCTGTATATAATCTGTATTAAACACACAGAATTCCTCTGCATTCCTTTATAAAATCTATATTAAAAAAAGATAGTTCCTCTGCATCCCTTTATAAAATCTACATTAAACACAATAATTAATCTCCTTCCCGGTATAAAATCTATATAAAACACACACAATTCCTCTCCAATCCTTTATAAAATCTATATTAAATACATAGTTCCTCTATATCCCTTTATAAAATCTATATTAAACACAAAAATTAATCTCCTTCCCTGTATAAAATCTATATTAAACACACAGAATTCTTCTGCATTCCTTTATAAAATCTATATTAAAAAAGATAGTTCCTCTGCATCCCTTTACAAAATCTATATTAAACACAATAATTAATCTCCTTCCCTGTATAAAATCTATATAAAACACACACAATTCTTCTCCATTCCTTGATATAATCTATATTAAACACACACAATTCCTCTCCATTCCTTTAAAAAATCTATATTTAAAAAACATAGTTCCTGCCCATTCTTTTATAAAATCTATATAAAACACACACAATTCCTCTCCATTCCTTTATGAAGTCTATATTAAAAAAACATAGTTCCTCTCCATTCTTTTATAAAATCTATATTAAACACACACAATTCCTCTCCATTCCTTTATGAAATCTATATGAAAAAACATAGTTCCTCTCCATTGTTTTATAAAATCTGTATTAAACACACAGAATTCCTCTGCATTCCTATATAAAATCTATATTAAAAAACATAGTTTCTGTCCATCCTTTTATAAAATCTGTATTAAACACACTGAATTCCTCTGCATTCCTTTATAAAATCTGTATTAACAAAACATAGTTCCTCTGCATCCCTTTATAAAATCTATATTAAACACAATAATTAATCCCCTTCCCTGTATAAAATCTATATAAAACACACACAATTCCTCTCCGTTCCTTTATAAAATCTATATTAAAAAACATAGTTCCTCTTCATCCCTTTACAAAATCTATATTAAACACAATAATTAATCTCCTTCCCTGTATAAAATCTATATAAAACACACACAATTCCTCTCCATTCCTTTATAAAATCTATATTAAAAAAACATGGTTCCTCTGCATCCCTTTATAAAATCTGTATTAAACACAATAATTAATCTCCTTCCCTGTATAAAATCTATATTAAACACACAGAATTCCTCTGCATTCCTTTTTAAAATCTATATTAAAAAACATAATTCCTCTGCATCCCTTTATAAAATCTATATTAAACACAAGAATTAATCTCCTCTGTATAAAATCTATATTAAACACACACAATTCCTCTCCTTTCCTTTATAAAATCTATATTAAAAAACATAGTTCCCCTGCATCCCATTATAAAATCTATATTAAACACAAGAACTAATCTCCTCTGTATAAAATCTATATTAAACACACACAATTCCTCTCAATTCCTTTATAAAATCTATATTAAACACACATAATTCTCTCCATCCCTTTTTAAAATGTATGTTAAACACACACAATTGCTCTTTATCCTTTTTTAAAAGCTATATTAAACACATAAATCCTCTCCGTCCCTTTTTAAAATCTATATTAAACACACATAACTCCTCTCCATTCGTTCTTTAAATCTATATAAAACACACACAATTCCTGTCCATTCCTTTATAAAATCTATATTAAACACACATAATTTCTCTCCATCCCTTTTTAAAATCTATATTAAACACACACAATTGCTCTTTAACCCTTTATAAAATCTATATTAAACACAATAATTAATCTCCATCCCTGTATAATATCTAGATTAAACACACATAATTTCTCTCCATCCCTTTTTAAAATCTATATTAAACACACACAATTGCTCTTTATCCCTTTATAAAATCTAAATTAAACTAAATAATTAATCAGCTTCCCTGCATAAAATCTATATATACACACATAATTCCACTCCATCCCTTTTTAAAATCTATACTAAACACACATTATTTCTGTCCATCCCTTTTTAAATTCTATATTAAACACACACAATTGCTCTTTATCCCTTTTTAAAATCTATATTAAACACAATAATCTCTCTCCATCCCTTTTTAAAATCAATATTAAACACATACAATTGATATTTATTCCTTTTTAAAATCCATATTAAACACAAAATATTCCTCTCCATCCCTTTATAAAATCTAGATTAAACACACATATTTTCTCTCCTTAACTTTATAAAATCTGTATTAAACACACAGAATTCCTCTCCATTCCTGTATAAAATCTATATTAAAAAAACATAGTTCCTCTCCATCCTTTTATAAAATCTATATTAAACACACACAATTCCTCTCCATTCCTTTATAAAATCTATATCAAACACACATAGTTCCGCTCCATGCTTTTATAAAATCTGTATTAAACACACACAATTCCTCTCCATTCCTTTATAAAATCTATATTAAAAAAACATAGTTCCTCCCCATCCTTTTATAAAATCTATATTAATTACCAACAGTTTCTCTCCTTCCCTTTATAAAATCTGTATTAAACACAGAGAATTCCTCTGCATTCCTTTATAAAATCCGTATTAAAAAAACATTGTTCCTCTGCATCCATTTATAAAATCTATATTAAACACAATAACTAATCTCCTTCCCTGTATAAAATCTATATAAAACACACACAATTGCTCTCCATTCCTTTATAAAATCTATATTAAAAAACATAGTTCCTCTGCATCCCTTTATAAAATCTATAATAAACACAATAATTAATCTCGGTCCCTGTATAAAATCTATATAAAACACACAATTCCTCTCCATTCTTTTAAAAAATCTATATTAAAAAAACATAGTTCCTCTGGATCCCTTTATTAAATCTATATTAAACACAATAATTAATCTTCTTCACTGTATAAAATCTAATTTAACACACAGTATTCCTCTCCATTTCTTTATAAAATCTATATTAAAAAAACATAATTCCTCTGCATCCCTTTATAAAATGTATATTAAACACAATAATAAATCTCCTTCCCTGTATAAAATCTATATAAAACACACAGAATTCCTCTGCATTCCTTTATAAAATCTATAAAAAAAAGATAGTTCCTCTCCATCCTTTTATGAAATCTATATTAAACACACAGAATTCGTCTTCATCCCTTTATAAAATCTATATTAAACACAATAATTAATCTCCTTCCCTGTATAAAATCTATATAAAACACACACAATTCCTCTCAATTCCTTTATAAAATCTATATTAAACACACATAATTCCTCTCCATTCGTTCTTAAAGTCTATATTAATCACACACAATTCCTCTCCATTCCTTTATAAAATCTATATGAAACACACATAATTTCTCTCCATCCCTTTTTAAAATCTATATTAAACACACATAATTCCTCTCCATCCCTTTATAAAATCTATATTAAACACAATAATTAATCTCCTTCCCTGTATAAAATCTAAATTAAACACACATAATTTCTGTCCATCCCTTTCTAAAGTCTATATTAAACATACACAATTGCTCTTTATCCCTTTATAAAATCTATATTGAACACAATAATTAATCTCCTTCCCTGAATAAAATATATATTAAACACACATAATTCCTCACCATCCCTTTTTAAATCTATATTAAACACACATAATTTCTGTCCAACCCTTTTTAAAATCTACATTATACACACACAATTCCTCTCCATTCCTTTATAAAATCTATATTAAAAAACATAGTTCCTCTGCATTCTTTTATAAAATCTGTATTAAACACACAGAATTCCTCTGCATTCCTTTATAAAATCTATATTAAAGAAACATAGATCCTCTCCATCCTTTTATAAAATCTGTATTAAACACACACAATTCCTCTCCATTCCTTTATAAAATCTATATTAAAAAATATAGTTCCTCTCCATCCTTTTATAAAATCTGTATTAAACACACAGAATTCCTATGGATTCCGTTATAAAATGTTTATTGAGTAACATAGTTCCTCTGCGTCCCCTTATAATATCTATATTAAACACACATAATTTCTCTCCATCCCTTTTCAAAATCTATATTAAACAAACACAATTGCTCTTTATACCTTTATAAAATCTATATTAAACACACGTATTTCCTCTCCATCCCTTTATAAATCTGTATTAGACACACAGAATTCCTCTGCATTCCTTTATAAAATCCATATTATAAAAACATAGTTCCTCTCCATTCCTTTATAAAATCTATATTATAAATACATAGTTCCCATCCATTCTTTTATAAAATCTGTATTAAACACACACAATTCCTCTCCATTCCTTTATAAAATCTATATTAAAAAAACATAGTTCCTCTCCATCCTTTTATAAAATCTGTATTAAACACACACAATTCCTCTCCATTCCTTTATAAAATCTATATTAAAAAAACATAGCTCCTCTCCATCCTTTTATAAAATCTATATTAAACACACACAACTCCTCTCCATTCCTTTATAAAATCTATATTAATAAAACATAGTTCCTCTCCATTCTTTTATAAAATCTGTATTAAACACACACAATTCTTCTCCATTACTTTATAAAATCTATATTAAAAAAACATAGTTCCTCTGCATCCCTTTATAAAATCTATAATAAACACAATAGTTAATTTCCGTCCCTGTATAAAATCTATATAAAACACACAATTCCTCTCCATTCCTTTGTAAAATCTATATTAAAACAACTAAGTTCCTCTGCATCCCTTTATAAAATCTATACTAAACACAATAATTAATCTCCTTCCCTGTATAAAATCTATATTAAACACACAGAATTCCTCTGCATTCCTTTATAAAATCTATATTAAAAAAACATAATTCCTCTGCATCCCTTTATAAAATCTATACTAAACACAATAATTAATCTCCTTCCCTGTATAAAATCTATATAAAACACACACAATTCCTCTCCATTCCTTTAGAAAATGTATATTAAAAACATAGTTCCACTGCATCCCTTTACAAAATCTATATTAAACACAATAATTAATCTCCTTCCCTGTATAAAATCTATATTAAACACACAGAATTCCACTGCATTCCTTTATAAAATCTATATTAAAAAAAGATAGTTCCTCTGCATCCCTTTATAAAATCTATATTAAACACAATAATTAATCTCCTTCCCTGTATAAAATCTATATAAAACACACACAATTCCTCTCCATTCCTTTATAAAATCTATATTAAAAAAACATAGATACTCTGCATCCCTTTATAAAATCTATATTAAACACAATAATTAATATCCTTCCCTGTATAAAATCTATATTACTCACACAGAATTCCTCTGCATTCCTTTATAAAATCTATATTAAAAAAAGATAGTTCCTCTGCATCCCTTTACAAAATCTATATTAAACACAATAACTAATCCCCTTCCCTGTATAAAACCTATATAAAACACACACAATTGCTCTTTATTCCTTTTTAAAATCTATATTAAACACACATACTTCCTCTCCATCCGTTTATAAAAGCTATATTAAAGACACATAATTTCTCTCAATCCCTTTATAATATCTGTATTAAACACACAGAATTCATCTGCATTCCTTTATAAAATCTATATTAAAACATAGTTCCTCCTCATGCTTTTATAAAATCTATATTAAAAAAACATAGTTCCTCTCCATCCTTTTTAAAATCTACATTATACACACACAATTCCTCTCCATTCCTTTGTAAAATCTATATTAAAAGAACATAGTTCCTCTCCATCCTTTTATAAAGTCTATATTAAACACACACAATTCCTCTCCATTCCTTTATAAAATCTATATTAAAAACATAGTTCCTCTCCATCCTTTTATAAAATCTATATTAAACACACACAATTCCCCTCCATTCCTTTATAAAATCTATATTAATAAAATATAGTTCCTCTCCATTCTTTTATAAAATCTATATTAAACACACACAATTCCTCTCCATTCCTTTATAAAATCTATATTAAAAAAACAAAGTTCCTCTCCATCCTTTTATAAGATCTATATTAAACGCACACAATTCCCCTCCATTCCTTTATAAAATCTATATTAAAACAATATAGTTCCTCTCCATCCTTTATAAAATCTGTATTAAACAGACAGAATTCCTCTGCATTCCTACATAAAATCTATATTAAAGAAGCATAGTTCCTCTCCATCGTTTTATAAAATCTGTATTAAACACACACAATTCCTCTCCATTCCTTTATAAAATCTATATTAAAAAACATAGTTCCTCTCCATCCTTTTATAAAATCTATATTAAACACAATAATTAATCTCCTTCCCTTTATAAAATCAATATAAAACACGCAATTTCTCTCATTTCCTTTATAAAATCTATAATAAAAAAACATAGTTCCTCTGCATCCCTTTATAAAATCTATATTAAACACAGTAATTAATCTCCTTCCCTGTATAAAATCTATATTAAAAAAACATAATTCCTCTGCATCCCTTTATAAAATCTATATTGAACGCAATAATTAATATCTTTCCCTTTATAAAATCTATATAAAACACACAAAATTCCTCTCCATTCCGTTATAAAATCTATATTAAAAAACAATTCGTCTGCATCCCTTTATAAAATCTATACCAAACACAATAATTAATCTCATTCCCTGTATAAAATCTATATTAAAAAAACATAATTCCTCTGCATCCCTTTATAAAATCTATATTAAACACAATAATTAATCTCCTTCCCTGTAAAAAATCTATATAAAACACACACAATTCCTCTCCATTCCTTTTTTAAGATCTATATTAAAAAAACAAAGTTCCTCTGCCTCCCTTTATAAAATCTATATTAAACACAATAATTAATCTCCTTCTCTGTAAAAAATCTATATTAAACACACACAATTCCTCTCTATTCCTTTATAAAATCCATATTAAAAAAACAGTTCCCCTGCATCCCTTTATAAAATCTATATTAAACACAATAATTAATCTCCTTCCCTGTATAAAATCTATATTAAACAAACAGAATTCCTCTCCATTCCTTTATAAAATCTATATTAAACAAACATTGTTCCTCTGCATCCCTTTATAAAATTTATATTAATCACAATAATTAATCTCCTTCCCTGCGATAAAATCTATATTAAGCACACAGAATTCCTCTGCATTCCTTTATAAAATCTATAATAAAAAAACATAGTTCCTCTGCATCCCATTATAAAATCTATATTAAACACAATATTTAGTCTCCTTCCCTGTATAAAATCTATATTAAAAACACACAATTCCTCTCCATCCCTTTATAAAATCTATATTAAACACATAATTTCTCTCTATCTCTTTTTAAAATCTATATTAAACACACAACTGCTCTTTATCCCTTTTTAAAATCTATATAAAACATACTCAATTCCTCTCGATCCCTTTTTAAAATCTATATTAAACACACACAATTCCTCTCCATTCCTTTATAAAATCTATTATAAACACACATAATTTCTCTCCATCCCTTTTTAAAATCTGTATTAAACACACAAAATTGGTCTTTATCCCTTTTTAAAATCTATATTAAACACACACAATTGCTCTTTATCCCTTTATAAAATCTATATTAAACACAGTACTTTCCCTCCATCCCTTTTTAAAATCTATATTAAACACACACAATTCCTCTCCATTCCTTTATAAAATCTATATTAAACACACATACTTCCTCTCCATCCCTTTATAAAAGCTATATTAAAGACACATAATTTCTCTCAATCCCTTTATAAAATCTGTATTAAACACACAGAATTCATCTGCATTCGTTTATAAAATCTATATTAAAAAACATAGTTCCTCCTCATGCTTTTATAAAATCTATATTAAAAAAACATTGTTCCTCTGCATTCCTTTATAAAATCTATATCAAAAAAACATAGTTCCTCTCCATCCCTTTGTAAAATCTATATTAAAAGAACATAGTTCCTCTCCATCCTTTTATAAACTCTATATTAAACCCACACAATTCCTCTCCATTCCTTTATAAAATCTATATTAAAAAAACGTAGTTCCTCGCCATCCTTTTATAAAATCTGTATTAAACACACACAATTCCTCTCCATTCCTTTATAAAATCTATATTAAAAACATAGCTCCTCTCCATCCTTTTATAAAATCTATATTAAACACACACAATTCCCCTCCATTCCTTTATAAAATCTATATTAAAACAATATAGTTCCTCTCCATCCTTTTATAAAATCCGTATTAAACAGACAGAATTCCTCTGCATTCCTACATAAAATCTATATTAAAGAAGCATAGTTCCTCTCCATCCTTTTATAAACTCTATATTAAACCCACACAATTCCTCTCCATTCCTTTATAAAATCTATATTAAAAAAACGTAGTTCCTCGCCATCCTTTTATAAAATCTGTATTAAACACACACAATTCCTCTCCATTCCTTTATAAAATCTATATTAAAAACATAGCTCCTCTCCATCCTTTTATAAAATCTGTATTAAACACACACAATTCCTCTCCATTCCTTTATAAAATCTATATTAAACAAACATAGTTCCTCTCCATCCTTTTATAAATTCTATATTAAACACAATAATTAATCTCCTTCCCTGTATAAAGTCACTATAAAACACGCCATTCCCTTCCATTCCTTTATAAAATCTATATTAAACACAATAATTAATCTCCTTCCCTGTATATAATCTATATTAAAAAAACATAATTCCTCTGCCTCCCTTTATAAAATCTATATTAAACACAATAAATAATCTCCTTCCCTGTATAAAATGTATATAAAACACACACAATTCCTCTCCATTTATAAAATCTATATTAAAAAAACATAGTTCCTCTGCATCCCTTTATAAAATCTATATTAAACACAATAGTTAATCTCCTTCCTATATACAATTTATATTAAACACACAGAATTCCTCTGCATTCCTTTATAAAATCTATATTAAAAAAACATAGTTCGTCTGCATCCCTTTATAAAATCTATAGTAAACACAATAACTAATCTCCTTCCCTGTATAAAATCTATATAAAACACACACAATTCCTCTCCATTGCTTTTTTAAAATCTATATTAAAAAAAACAAAGTTCCTCTGCATCCCTTTATAAAATCTATATTCAACAAATACTTAATCTCCTTCCCTGTATAAAACCTATATAAAACACACACAATTCCTCTCCATTCCTTTATAAAGTCTGTTATAAAAACATAGATCCTCTGCATCCCTTTATACAATCTATAATAAACACAATAACTAATCTCCTTCCCTCTATAAAATCTATATTAAACAAACAGAATTCCTCTCCATTCCTTTATAAAATCCATATTAAAAAAAACAGTTCCCCTGCAACCCTTTATAAAATCTATATTAAACACAATAATTAATCTCGTTCCCTGTATAAAATTTATATTAAACAAACAGAATTCCTCTCCATTCCTTTATAAAATCTATATTAAACAAATATAGTTACTCTGCATTCCTTTATAAAATCTATATTAATACACAATAATTAATCTCCTTCCCTGTATAAAATCTGTATTAAACACACAGAATTCCTCTGCATTCCTTTTTAAAATCTATATTAAACACACATATTGCTTTTATCCCTTTAAAAGATCTATATTAAACACAATAATTAATCTCCTTCCCTGTATAAAATCTATATTAAACACATATAATTCCTCACCATCCCTTTATAAAATCTATATTAAACACATAATTTCTCTCTATCTGTTTTTAAAATCTATATTAAACACACAATTGCTCTTTATCCCTTTTTAAAATCTATATAAAACATACACAATTCCTCTCCATCCGTTTTTAAAATCTATATTAAACACACACAATTCCTCTCAATTCCTTTATAAAATCTATATTAAACACACATAATTCCTCTCCATTCCTATCTAAAATCTATATTAAACACACACAATTCCTCTCCATTCCTTTATAAAATCTATATTAAACACACATAATTTCTCTCCATCCCTTTTTAAAATCTGTGTTAAACACACACAATTACTATTTATCCCTTTCTAAAATCTATATTAAACACACACAAACCTCTTTATTCATTTTTAAAATCTATATTAAACACACATAATTCCTCTCGATCCCTTTATAAAAGCTACATTAAAGACACATAATTTCTCTCAATCCCTTTATAAAATCTGTATTAAACACACAGAATTCCTCTGCATTCCTTTAAAAATCCATATTAAAAAACATAGTTCCTCTGCATCGCTTTATAAATTCTATATTAAACACACAGAATTCCTCTGCATTCCTTTATAAAATGTATATTAAAAAAACATAGTTCCTGTCCATCCTTTTATAAAATTTATTTTAAACACCCACAATTCCTCTCCATTCCTTTATAAAATCTATATTAAAAAAAACATAGTTCCCCTCCACCCTTTTATGAAATCTTTATTAAACACCCACAATTCCTCTCCATTTCTTTATAAAATGTATATTAAAATCATAGTTCCTCTCCATCCTTTTATAAAATCTATATTAAACACACACAATTCCCCTGCATTCCTATATAAAATATGTATTAAAGAAACATAGTTCGTCTCCATCCTTTTATAAAATCTGTATTAAACACACAGAATTCCACTGCATTCTTTATAAAACCTTTATTGAAAAACATAGCTCCTCTGAATCCCTTTATAAAATCTATATAAAACACTTACAATTCCTCTCCATTCCTTTATAAAATCTATATTAAAAACATAGTTCCTTTCCATCCTTTTATAAAATCTATATTAAACACACACCATTCCTCTCCATTCCTTTATAAAATCCATATTAAAAAAACATAGTTCCTCTCCATCCTTTTATAAAATTTATATTAAATACACACAATTCATCTCCATTCCATTATAAAATCTATATTAAAAACATAGTTCCCCTCCATCCTTTTATAAAATCTATATTAAACTCACACAATTCCTCTCCATTCCTTTATAAAATCTATATTAAAAACATAGCTCCTCTCCATCCTTTTATAATATATATAAAACACTTACAATTCCTCTCCATTCCTTGATAAAATCTATATTAAAACATAGTTCCTCTCCATCCTTTTATAAAATCTATATTAAACATAATAATCAATCTCCTTCCCTGTATAAAATCAATATAAAACACGCAATTCCTCTCCATTCCTTTATAAAATCTATATTAAAAAAACATAGTTCCTCTGCATCCCTTTATAAAATCTATATTAAACACAGTAATTAATCTCCTTCCCTGTATAAAATCTACATTAAAAAAACATAATTTCTCTGCATCCCTTTATAAAATCTATATTGAACGCAATAATTAATCTCCTTTCCTTTATAAAATCTATATAAAACACACAAAATTCCTCTCCATTCCTTTATAAAATCTATATAAAAAATATAGTTCCTCAGCATCCCTTTATAAAATCTATATTAAACACAATAATTAATCTCCTTCCCTTATAAAATGTATATTACACACAGAATTCCTCTGCATTCCTTTATAAAATCTATATTAATAAACATAGTTCGTCTGCATCCCTTTATAAAATCTATATTAAACACAATAATTAATCTCCTTCCCTGTATAAAACCTATATTAAAAAAACATAATTCCTCTGTACCCCTTTATAAAATCTATATTAAACACACTAATTAATCTCCTTCCCTGTATAAAATCTATATAAAACACACACAGTTCCTCTCCATTCCTTTTTTAAAATCTATATTTAAAAAACAAAGTTCCTCTGCATGCCTTTATAAAATCTATATTAAACACACACAATTGCTCTTTATCCCTTTATAAGATATATATTAAACACAATAATTAATCTCCTTCCCTGTACAAAATCTATATTAAACACACATAATTCCTCTCCATCCCTTTATAAAATCTATATTAAACACATAATTTCTCTCTATCACTTTTTAAAATCTATATTAAACACACAATTGCTCTTCATCCCTTTTTAAAATCTATATAAAACATACACAATTCCTCTCCATCCGTTTTTAAAATCTATATTAAACACACATAATTTCGCTCAATCCCTTTATAAAATCTGTATTAAACACACAGAATTCCTCTGCATTCCTTTATAAAATCTATATAAAAAATATAGTTCCTCAGCATCCCTTTATAAAATCTATATTAAACACAATAATTAATCTCCTTCCCTTATAAAATGTATATTACACACAGAATTCCTCTGCATTCCTTTATAAAATCTATATTAATAAACATAGTTCGTCTGCATCCCTTTATAAAATCTATATTAAACACAATAATTAATCTCCTTCCCTGTATAAAACCTATATTAAAAAAACATAATTCCTCTGTACCCCTTTATAAAATCTATATTAAACACACTAATTAATCTCCTTCCCTGTATAAAATCTATATAAAACACACACAGTTCCTCTCCATTCCTTTTTTAAAATCTATATTTAAAAAACAAAGTTCCTCTGCATCCCTTTATAAAATCTATATTAAACACACACAATTGCTCTTTATCCCTTTATAAGATATATATTAAACACAATAGCTAATCTCCTTCCCTGTACAAAATCTATATTAAACACACATAATTCCTCTCCATCCCTTTATAAAATCTATATTAAACACATAATTTCTCTCTATCACTTTTTAAAATCTATATTAAACACACAATTGCTCTTCATCCCTTTGTTAAAATCTATATAAAACATACACAATTCCTCTCCATCCGTTTTTAAAATCTATATTAAACACACATAATTTCGCTCAATCCCTTTATAAAATCTGTATTAAACACACAGAATTCCTCTGCATTCCTTTATAAAATCTATATTAAAAAACATAGTTCCTCCTCATGCTTTTATAAAATCTATATTAAAAAACATAGTTTCTCTGCATTCCTTTATAAAATCTATATTAAAAAAACATAGTTACTCTCCAACCTTTTCTTAAATCTGTATTAAAGACACACAATTCCTCTCCGTTCCTTTATAAAATCTATATTATAAAACATAGTTCCTCTCCATCCTTTTATAAAATCCATGTTAAAATTCCTCTCCATCCCTGTAAAAAATCTATATTAAAAAAACATAGTTCCTCTCCATCCATTTATAAAATCTATATTAAACACACACAGTTCCTCTCCATTCCTATATAAAATCTATATTAAAAATATAGTTCCTCTCCATTCTTTTATAAAATCTATATTATACACACACAATTCCTCTCCATTCCTTTATAAAATCGATATTAAAAAACATAGTTCCTTTCCATCCTTTTATAAAATCTGTATTAAACACACACAATTCTTCTCCGTTCCTTTATAAAATCTATATTAAAAAAACATAGTTCTTCTCCATCCTTTATAAAATCTATATTAAAAAACATAGTTCCTCTCCCTCCTTTTATAAAATCTATATTAAACACAATAGTTAATCTCCTTCCCTGTATAAAATGTATATAAAACCCACACAATTCCTCTCCATTCCTTATTAAAATCTATATTAAAAAAACATAGTTCCTCTGCATCCCTTTATAAAATCTATATTAAACACAATAATTAATCTCCTTCCCTTATACAATTTATATTAAACACACAGAATTCCTCTGCATTCCTTTATAAAATCTATATCAAAAACATAGTACGTCTGCATCCCTTTATAAAATCTATATTAAACACAATAATTAATCTCCTTCCCTGTATAAAATCTATATAAAACACACACAATTCCTCTCCATTCCTTTTTTAAAATCTACATTAAAAAAAACAAATTCCTCTGCATCCCTTTATAAAATCTATGTTAAACAAATAATTAATCTCTTTCCCTGTATAAAATCTATATAAAACACACACAATTTCTCTCCATTCCTTTATAAAATCTATTATAAAAAAACATATTTCCTCTGCACCCCTTTATAAAATCTATATTAAACACAATAATTAATCTCCTTCCCTGTATAAAATCTATATTAAGAAAACATAATTCCTCTGCATCCCTTTATAGAATCTATATTGAACGCAGTAATTAATCTCCTTCCCTTTATAAAGTCTATATAAAACACACAAAATTCCTCTCCATTCCTTTATAAAATCTATATTAACAAAACATAGTTCTCAGCATCCCTTTATAAAATCTATATTAAACACAATAACTAACCTCCTTCCCTTATAAAATCTATATTAAACACACACAGTTCCTCTCCATTCCTTTTTTAAAATCTATATTTAAAAAACAAAGTTCCTCTGCATCCCTTTATAAAATCTATATTAAACACACACCATTGCTCTTTATCGCTTTATAAGATATATATTAAACACAATAATTAATCTCCTTCCCTGTACAAAATCTATATTAAACACACATAATTCCTCTCCATCCCTTTATAAAATCTATATTAAAAACATAGTTCCCCTCCATCCTTTTATAAAATCTATATTAAACACACACAATTCCTCTCCATTCCTTTTTTAAAATCTATATTAAAAAAACAAAGTTCCTCTGCAACCCTTTATATAAATCTATATTAAACACAATAATTAATCTCCTTCCCTGTATAAAATCAATATAAAACACGCAATTCCTCTGCATTCCTTTATAAAATCTATATTAAAAAAACATAGTTCGTCTGCATCCCTTTATAAAATCTATATTAAACACAATAATTAATCTCCTTCCCTGTATAAAAACAATATAAAACACGCAATTCCTCTCCATTCCTTTATAAAATCTATATTAAAAAAACATAGTTCCTCTGCACCCCTTTATAAAATCTGTATTAAACACAACAATTAATCCTCTTCCCTGTATAAAATCTATATTTAACACACAGAATTCCTCTGCATTCCTTTTTAAAATCTATATTAAACACACACAATTGCTCTTTATCCCTTTATAAGATCCATATTAAACACAATAATTAATCTCCTTCCCTGTACAAAATCTATATTAAACACACACAATTCCTCTCCATCCCTTTATAAAATCTATATTATACACATTTATTTCTCTCTATCTCTTTTTAAAATCTATAATAAACACACAATTGCTCTTTATCCCTTTTTAAAATCTATATAAAACATACACAATTCCTCTCGATCCCTTTTTAAAATCTATATTAAACACACATAATTCCTCTCCACTCCATTCTAAAATCTATATTAAACACACACAATTCCTCTCCATTCCTTTATAAAATCTATACATAATTTCTCTCCATCCCATTTTAAAATCTATATTAAACACACACAATTGCTCTTTATCCCTTTATAGAATCTATATTAAACACAATACTTTCCCTTAATCCCTTTTAAAAATCTATATTAAACACACACAATTGCTCTTTATTCCTTTTTATAATCTATATTAAACACACATACTTCCTCTCCATCCCTTTATAAAAGCTATATTAAAGACACATAATTTCTCTCAATCCCTTTATAAATCCTGTAATAAACACCCAGAATTCATCTGCATTCGTTTATAAAATCTATATTAAAACATAGAACCTCTCATGCTTTTATAAAATCTATATTAAACAAACATTGTTCCTCTGCATTCCTTTATAAAATCTATATTAAAAAAACATAGTTCCTCTCCATCCCTTTTTAAAATCTACATTATACACACACACAATTCCTCTCCATTCCTTTATAAAATCTATATTAAAAAAACAAAAGTTCCTCTCCATCCTTTTATAAAATCTATATTAAACACACACAATTCCTCTCCATTCCTTTATAAAATCTATATTAAAACATAGTTCCTCTCCATCCTTTTATAATATATATATTAAACACACACATTTCCTCTCCATTCCATTATAGAATCTATATTAAAAACATAATTCCTTTCCATCCTGTTATAAAATCTGTATTAAACAGACAGAATTCCTCTGCATTCCTACATAAAATCTATATTAAAGAAACATAGTTCCTCTCCATGGTTTTATAAAATCTGTATTAAACACACACAATTCCTCTGCATTCGTTTATTAAATCTATATTAAAAAAACATAGTTCTTCTCCATCCTTTATAAAATCTATATTAAAAAAACATAGTTCATCTCCATCCTTTTATAAAATATATATTAAACACACACAATTCCTCTCCATTCCTTTATAAAATCTATATTAAAAAAACATAGTTCCTCTCCATCCTTTTATAAGATCTATATTAAGCACAATAGTTAATCTCCTTCCCTGTATAAAATCTCTATAAAACACGCAATTCCTGTCCATTCCTTTATAAAATCAATATTCAAAAACATAGATCCTCTCCATCCTTTTATAAAATCTATACTACACACAATAATTAATCTCCTTCCCTGTATATAATCTATATTAAAAAAACATAGTTCCTCTGCATCCCTTTATAAAATCTATATTAAAAACAATAATTAATCTCCTTCCCTATATATAATCTATATTAACAAAACATAATTCCTCTGCCTCCCTTTATAAAATCTATATTAAACACAATAAATAATCTCCTTCCCTGTATAAAATGTATATAAAACACACACAATTCCTCTCCAATCCTTTATAAAATCTATATTAAAAAAACATAGTTCCTCTGCATCATTTTATAAAATCTATATTAAACACAATAGTTAATCTCCTTCCTATATACAATTTATATTAAACACACAGAATTCATCTGCATTCCTTTATAAAGTCTATATTAAAAAAACATAGTTTCTCTGCATCATTTTATAAAATCTATATTAAACACAATAGTTAATCTCCTTCCTATATACAATTTATATTAAACACACAGAATTCGTCTGCATTCCTTTATAAAATCTATATTCAACAAATAATGAATCTCCTTCCCTGTATAAAACCTATATAAAACACACACAATTCCTCTCCATTCCTTTGTAAAATCTGTTATAAAAACATAGTTCCTCTGCATCCCTTTATACAATCTATATTAAACACAATAACTAATCTCCTTCCCTGTATAAAATCTATATTAAACGAACAGAATTCCTCTCCATTCCTTTATAAAATCCATATTAAAAAAAACATAGTTCCCCTGCATCCCTTTATAAAATCTATATTAAACACAATAATTAATCTCGTTCCCTGTATAAAATTTATATTAAACAAACGGAATTCTCTCCATTCCTTTATAAAATTTATATTAAACAAATATAGTTCCTCTGCATCCCTTTATAAAATCTATATTAATACACAATAATTAATCTCCTTCCCTGTATAAAATCTGTATTAAACACACAGAATTCCTCTGCATTCCTTTTTAAAATCTATATTAAACACACATATTGCTTTTATCCCTTTAAAAGATCTATATTAAACACAATAATTAATCTCCTTCCCTGTATAAAATCTATATTAAACACATATAATTCCTCAACATCCCTTTATAAAATCTATATTAAACACATAATTTCTCTCTATCTCTTTTTAAAATCTATATTAAACACACAATTGCTCTTTATCCCTTTTTAAAGTCTATATAAAACATACACAATTCCTCTCCATCCCTTTTTAAAATCTATATTAAACACACATAATTCCTCTGCATTCCTTTCTAAAATCTATATTAAACACACACAATTCCTCTCCATTCCTTTATAAAATCTATATTAAACACACATAATTCCTCTCCATTCCTTTCTAAAATCTATATTAAACACACACAATTCCTCTCCATTCCTTTGTAAAATCTATATTAAAAAACATAGCTCCTGTCCATCCTTTTATAAAATCTATTTTAAACACCCACAATTCCTCTCCATTCCTTTATAAAATCTATATTAAAAAAAAAACATAGTTCCCCTCCATCCTTTTATGAAATCTTCATTAAACACCCACAATTCCTCTCCATTTCTTTATAAAATGTATATTAAAATCATAGTTCCTCTCCATCCTTTTATAAAATCCATATAAAACACACACAATTCCTCTCCATTCCTTTATAAAATCTATATTAAAAAAACATAGTTCCTCTCCATCCTTTTATAAAATCTATATTAAACACACACAATTCCTCTCCATTCCTTTATAAAATCTATATTAAAAACATAGTTCCTCTCCATCCTTTTATAATATATATATATATATATATATATATATATATATATTAAACACGCACAATTCCTCTCCATTCCTTTATAGAATCTATATTAACAAACATAATTCCTCTCCATCCTTTTATAAAATCTGTATTAAACAGAGAGAACTCCTCTGCATTCCTATATAAAATATATATTAAAGAAACATAGTTCCTCTCCATCCTTTTATAAAATCTGTAATAAACACACACAATTCCTCTCCATTCCTTTATAAAATCTATATTAAAAAACATAGTTCCTCTGCATCCCTTTATAAAATCTATATTAAACACAGTAACTAATCTCCTTCCCATTATAAAATCTATATAAAACACAAACAATTGCTCTCCATTCCTTTATAAAATCTATATTAAAAAACATAGTTCCTCTGCATCCCTTTATAAAATCTATAATAAACACAATAATTAATCTCGGTCCCTGTATAAAATCTATATAAAACACACAATTCCTCTTCATTCCTTTAAAAAATCTATATTAAAACAACATAGTTCCTCTGGATCCCTTTATAAAATCTATATTAAACACAATAATTAATCTTCCTCACTGTATAAAATCTATATTAAACACACAGTATTCCTCTGCATTTCTTTGTAAAATCTATATTAAAAAAACATAATTCCTCTGCATCCCTTTATAAAATCTATATTAAACACAATAACTAATCTCCTTCCCTGTATAAAATCTATATAAAACACACAGAATTCCTCTGCATTCCTTTATAAAATCTATAAAAAAAAGATAGTTCCTCTCCATCCTTTTATGAAATCTATACTAAACACACAGAATTCGTCCGCATCCCTTTATAAAATCTATATTAAACACAATAATTAATCTCCTTCCCTGTATAAAATCTATATAAAACACACACAATTCCTCTCAATTCCTTTATAAAATCTATATTAAACACACATAATTCCTCTCCATTCGTTCTTAAAGTCTATATTAAACACACACAATTCCTCTCCATTCCTTTATAATATCTATATGAAACACACATAATTTCTCTCCATCCCTTTTTAAAATCTATATTAAACACATATAATTGCTCTCCATCCCTTTATAAAATCTATATTAAACACAATAATTAATCTCCTTCCCTGTATAAAATCTAAATTAAACACACATAATTTCTCTCCATCCCTTTCTAAAGTCTATATTAAACATACACAATTGCTCTTTATCCCTTTATAAAATCTATATTGAACACAATAATTAATCTCCTTCCCTGCATAAAATATATATTAAACACACATAATTCCTCACCATCCCTTTTTAAATCTATATTAAACACACATAATTTCTGTCCCTCGCTTTTTAAAATCTACATTATACACACACAATTCCTCTCCATTCCTTTATAAAATCTATATTAAAAAACATAGTTCCTCTCCATCCTTTTATAGAATCTGTATTAAACACACAGAATTCCTCTGCATTTCTTTATAAAATTTATATTAAAGAAACATAGATCCTCTCCATCCTTTTATAAAATCTGTATTAAACACACACAATTCCTCTCCATTCCTTTATAAAATCTATATTAAAAATATAGTACCTCTCCATCCTTTTATAAAATCTGTATTAAACACACAGAATTCCTATGGATTCCGTTATAAAATGTTTATTGACAAACATAGTTCCTCTGCATCCCTTTATAATATCTATATTAAACACAATAATTAATCTCCTTCCCTGTATAAAATCTATATTAAACACACATAATTTCTCTCCATCCCTTTTCAAAATCTATATTAAACACACACAATTGCTCTTTATCCCTTTATAAAATCTATATTAAACACACATATTTCCTTTCCATCCCTTTATAAATCTGTATTAGACACACAGAATTCCTCTGCATTCCTTTATAAAATCCATATTATAAAAACATAGTTCCTCTCCATTCCTTTATAAAATCTATATTATAAAAACATAGTTCCCATCCATTCTTTTATAAAATCTGTATTAAACACACACAATTCCTCTCCATTCCTTTATAAAATCTATATTAAAAAACATAGTTCCTCTCCATCCTTTTATAAAATCTGTATTAAACACACACAATTCCTCTCCATTCCATTATAAAATCTATATTAAAAAAACATAGCTTCTCTCCATCCTTTTATAAAATCTATATTAAACACACACAACTCCTCTCCATTCCTTTATAAAATCTATATTAATAAAACATAGTTCCTCTCCATTCTTTTATAAAATCTGTATTAAACACACACAATTCTTCTCCATTACTTTATAAAATCTATATTAAAAAAACATAGTTCCTCTCCATCCTATTATAAAATCTGTATTAAACACACACAATTCTTCTCCATTCCTTTATAAAATCTATATTAAAAAAACATAGTTCCTCTCCATTCTTTTATAAAATCTGTATTAAACACACAGAATTCCTCTGCATTCCTTTATAAAATCTGTATTAAAAAAACACAGTTCCTCTGCACCCCTTTATAAAATCTATATTAAACACAATAATTAATCTCCTTCCCTGTATAAAATCTATATTCAAAAAACATAATTCCTCTGCATCCCTTTATAAAATCTATATTAAACACAATAATTAATCTCCTTCCCTAATAAAATCTATATAAAACACACACAATTCCTCTCCATTCCTTTATAAATTCTATATTAAAAAAACATAGTTCCTCTGCATCCCTTTATAAAATCTATAATAAACACAATAATTAATTACCGTCGCTGTATAAAATCTATATAAAACACACAATTCCTCTCCATTCCATTGTAAAATCTATATTAAAACAACATAGTTCCTCTGCATCCCTTTATAAAATCTATACTAAACGCAATAATTAATCTCATTCACTGTATAAAATCTATATTCAACACACAGAATTCCTCTTCTGTATAAAATCTATATTAAACACACACAATTCCTCTCCTTTACTTTATAAAATCTATATTAAAAAAACACAGTTCCTCTGCATCCCTATATAAAATCTATATTAAACACAATAATTAATCTCCTACCCTGTATAAAATCTATATAAAACACACACAATTCCTCTCCATTCCTTTATAAAATCTATATCAAAAACATAGTTCCTCTGCATCCCTTTACAAAACCTATATTTAACACAATAATTAATCTCCTTCCCTGTATAAAATCTGTATTAAACACACAGAATTCCTCTGCATTCCTTTATAAAATCTATATTAAAAAAACATAGTTCCTCTGCATCCCTTTATAAAATCTACATTAAACACAATAATTAATCTCCTTCCCGGTATAAAATCTATATAAAACACACACAATTCCTCTCCATTCCTTTATAAAATCTATATTAAATACATAGTTCCTCTATATCCCTTTATAAAATCTATATTAAACACAAAAATTAATCTCCTTCCCTGTATAAAATCTATATTAAACACACAGAATTCTTCTGCATTCCTTTATAAAATCTATATTAAACACAATAATTAATCTCCTTCCCTGTATAAAATCTATATAAAACACACACAATTCCTCTCCATTCCTTTATATAATCTATATTAAACACACACAATTCCTCTCCATTCCTTTAAAAAATCTATATTTAAAAAACATAGTTCCTGCCCATTCTTTTATAAAATCTATATAAAACACACACAATTCCTCTCCATTCCTTTATGAAGTCTATATTAAAAAAACATAGTTCCTCTCCATTCTTTTATAAAATCTATATTAAACACACACAATTCCTCTCCATTCCTTTATAAAATCTATATGAAAAAACATAGTTCCTCTCCATTGTTTTATAAAATCTGTATTAAACACACAGAATTCCTCTGCATTCCTATATAAAATCTATATTAAAAAACATAGTTTCTGTCCATCCTTTTATAAAATCTGTATTAAACACACTGAATTCCTCTGCATTCCTTTATAAAATCTGTATTAACAAAACATAGTTCCTCTGCATCCCTTTATGAAATCTATGTTAAACACAATAATTAATCTCCTTCCCTGTATAAAATCTATATAAAACACACACAATTCCTCTCCATTCCTTTATAAAATCTATATTAAAAAAACATAGTTCCTCTGCATCCCTTTATAAAATCTATAATAAACACAATAATTAATTTCCGTCCCTTTATAAAATCTATATAAAACACACAATTCCTCTCCATTCCTTTGTAAAATCTATATTAAAACAACTAAGTTCCTCTGCATCCCTTTATAAAATCTATATTAAAAAAACATAATTCCTCTGCATCCCTTTATAAAATCTATATTAAACACAAGAATTAATCTCCTCTGTATAAAATCTATATTAAACACACACAACTCCTCTCCTTTCCTTTATAAAATCTATATTAAAAAAACATAGTTCCCCTGCATCCCTTTATAAAATCTATATTAAACACAATAATTAATCTCCTTCCCTGTATAAAATCTATATAAAACACACACAATTCCTCTCCATTCCTTTAGAAAATGTATATTAAAAACATAGTTCCACTGCATCCCTTTACAAAATCTATATTAAACACAATAATTAATCTCCTTCCCTGTATAAAATCTATATTAAACACACAGAATTACACTGCATTCCTTTATAAAATCTATATTAAAAAAAGATAGTTCCTCTGCATCCCTTTATAAAATCTATATTAAACACAATAATTAATCTCCTTCCCTGTATAAAATCTATATAAAACACACACAATTCCTCTCCATTCCTTTATAAAATCTATATTAAAAAACATAGATACTCTGCATCCCTTTATAAAATCTATATTAAACACAATAATTAATATCCTTCCCTGTATAAAATCTATATTACACACACAGAATTCCTCTGCATTCCTTTATAAAATCTATATTAAAAAAAGATAGTTCCTCTGCATCCCTTTACAAAATCTATATTAAACACAATAACTAATCCCCTTCCCTGTATAAAATCTATATAAAACACACACAATTCCTCTCCGTTCCTTTATAAAATCTATATTAAAAAACATAGTTCCTCTGCATCCCTTTACAAAATCTATATTAAACACAATAATTAATATCCTTCCCTGTATAAAATCTATATAAAACACACACAATTCCTCTCCATTCCTTTATAAAATCTATATTAAAAAAACATGGTTCCTCTGCATCCCTTTATAAAATCTGTATTAAACACAATAATTAATCTCCTTCCCTGTATAAAATCTATATTAAACACACAGAATTCCTCTGCATTCCTTTTTAAAATCTATATTAAAAAACATAATTCCTCTGCATCCCTTTATAAAATCTATATTAAACACAAGAATTAATCTCCTCTGTATAAAATCTATATTAAACACACACAATTCCTCTCAATTCCTTTATAAAATCTATATTAAACACACATAATTCTCTCCATCCCTTTTTAAAATGTATGTTAAACACACACAATTGCTCTTTATCCTTTTTTAAAAGCTATATTAAACACATAAATCCTCTCCGTCCCTTTTTAAAATCTATATTAAACACACATAACTCCTCTCCATTCGTTCTTTAAATCTATATAAAACACACACAATTCCTGTCCATTCCTTTATAAAATCTATATTAAACACACATAATTTCTCTCCATCCCTTTTTAAAATCTATATTAAACACACACAATTGCTCTTTAACCCTTTATAAAATCTATATTAAACACAATAATTAATCTCCATCCCTGTATAATATCTAGATTAAACACACATAATTTCTCTCCATCCCTTTTTTAAAATCTATATTAAACACACACAATTGCTCTTTATCCCTTTATAAAATCTAAATTAAACTAAATAATTAATCTGCTTCCCTGCATAAAATCTATATATACACACATAATTCCACTCCATCCCTTTTTAAAATCTATACTAAACACACATTATTTCTGTCCATCCCTTTTTAAATTCTATATTAAACACACACAATTGCTCTTTATCCCTTTTTAAAATCTATATTAAACACAATAATCTCTCTCCATCCCTTTTTAAAATCAATATTAAACACATACAATTGATATTTATTCCTTTTTAAAATCCATATTAAACACAAAATATTCCTCTCCATCCCTTTATAAAATCTAGATTAAACACACATATTTTCTCTCCTTAACTTTATAAAATCTGTATTAAACACACAGAATTCCTCTCCATTCCTGTATAAAATCTATATTAAAAAAACATAGTTCCTCTCCATCCTTTTATAAAATCTATATTTAACACACACAATTCCTCTCCATTCCTTTATAAAATCTATATCAAACACACATAGTTCCGCTCCATGCTTTTATAAAATCTGTATTAAACACAAAGAATTCCTCTCCATTCCTTTATAAAATCTATATTTAAAAAACATAGTTCCTCCCCATCCTTTTATAAAATCTATATTAATTACCAACAATTTCTCTCCTTCCCTTTATAAAATCTGTATTAAACACAGAGAATTCCTCTGCATTCCTTTATAAAATCTGTATTAAAAAAACATTGTTCCTCTGCATCCATTTATAAAATCTATATTAAACACAATAACTAATCTCCTTCCCTATATAAAATCTAATTAAAACACAAACAATTGCTCTCCATTCCTTTATAAAATCTATATTAAAAAACATAGTTCCTCTGCATCCCTTTATAAAATCTATAATAAACACAATAATTAATCTCGGTCCCTGTATAAAATCTATATAAAACACACAATTCCTCTCCATTCTTTTAAAAAATCTATATTAAAAAAACATAGTTCCTCTGGATCCCTTTATTAAATCTATATTAAACACAATAATTAATCTTCTTCACTGTATAAAATCTAATTTAACACACAGTATTCCTCTCCATTTCTTTATAAAATCTATATTAAAAAAACATAATTCCTCTGCATCCCTTTATAAAATGTATATTAAACACAATAATAAATCTCCTTCCCTGTATAAAATCTATATAAAACACACAGAATTCCTCTGCATTCCTTTATAAAATCTATAAAAAAAAGATAGTTCCTCTCCATCCTTTTATGAAATCTATATTAAACACACAGAATTCGTCTGCATCCCTTTATAAAATCTATATTAAACACAATAATTAATCTCCTTCCCTGTATAAAATCTATATAAAACACACACAATTCCTCTCAATTCCTTTATAAAATCTATATTAAACACACATAATTCCTCTCCATTCGTTCTTAAAGTCTATATTAATCACACACAATTCCTCTCCATTCCTTTATAAAATCTATATGAAACACACATAATTTCTCTCCATCCCTTTTTAAAATCTATATTAAACACACATAATTCCTCTCCATCCCTTTATAAAATCTATATTAAACACAATAATTAATCTCCTTCCCTGTATAAAATCTAAATTAAACACACATAATTTCTGTCCATCCCTTTCTAAAGTCTATATTAAACATACACAATTGCTCTTTATCCCTTTATAAAATCTATATTGAACACAATAATTAATCTCCTTCCCTGAATAAAATATATATTAAACACACATAATTCCTCACCATCCCTTTTTAAATCTATATTAAACACACATAATTTCTGTCCAACCCTTTATAAAATCTACATTATACACACACAATTCCTCTCCATTCCTTTATAAAATCTATATTAAAAAACATAGTTCCTCTCCATTCTTTTATAAAATCTGTATTAAACACACAGAATTCCTCTGCATTCCTTTATAAAATCTATATTAAAGAAACATAGATCCTCTCCATCCTTTTATAAAATCTGTATTAAACACACACAATTCCTCTCCATTCCTTTATAAAATCTATATTAAAAAATATAGTTCCTCTCCATCCTTTTATAAAATCTGTATTAAACACACAGAATTCCTATGGATTCCGTTATAAAATGTTTATTGAGTAACATAGTTCCTCTGCGTCCCTTTATAATATCTATATTAAACACACATAATTTCTCTCCATCCCTTTTCAAAATCTATATTAAACAAACACAATTGCTCTTTATACCTTTATAAAATCTATATTAAACACACGTATTTCCTCTCCATCCCTTTATAAATCTGTATTAGACACACAGAATTCCTCTGCATTCCTTTATAAAATCCATATTATAAAAACATAGTTCCTCTCCATTCCTTTATAAAATCTATATTATAAATACATAGTTCCCATCCATTCTTTTATAAAATCTGTATTAAACACACACAATTCCTCTCCATTCCTTTATAAAATCTATATTAAAAAAACATAGTTCCTCTCCATCCTTTTATAAAATCTGTATTAAACACACACAATTCCTCTCCATTCCTTTATAAAATCTATATTAAAAAAACATAGCTCCTCTCCATCCTTTTATAAAATCTATATTAAACACACACAACTCCTCTCCATTCCTTTATAAAATCTATATTAATAAAACATAGTTCCTCTCCATTCTTTTATAAAATCTGTATTAAACACACACAATTCTTCTCCATTACTTTATAAAATCTATATTAAAAAAACATAGTTCCTCTGCATCCATTTATAAAATCTATAATAAACACAATAGTTAATTTCCGTCCCTGTATAAAATCTATATAAAACACACAATTCCTCTCCATTCCTTTGTAAAATCTATATTAAAACAACTAAGTTCCTCTGCATCCCTTCATAAAATCTATACTAAACACAATAATTAATCTCCTTCCCTGTATAAAATCTATATTAAACACACAGAATTCCTCTGCATTCCTTTATAAAATCTATATTAAAAAAACATAATTCCTCTGCATCCCTTTATAAAATCTATACTAAACACAATAATTAATCTCCTTCCCTGTATAAAATCTATATTAAACACACAGAATTCCTCTGCATTCCTTTATAAAATCTATATTAAAAAAACATAATTCCTCTGCATCCCTTTATAAAATCTATATTAAACACAAGAATTAATCTCCTCTGTATAAAATCTATATTAAACACACACAATTCCTCTCCTTTCCTTTATAAAATCTATATTAAAAAACCATAGTTCCCCTGCATCCCTTTATAAAATCTATATTAAACACAATAATTAATCTCCTTCCCTGTATAAAATCTATATAAAACACACACAATTCCTCTCCATTCCTTTAGAAAATGTATATTAAAACATAGTTCCACTGCATCCCTTTACAAAATCTATATTAAACACAATAATTAATCTCCTTCCCTGTATAAAATCTATATTAAACACACAGAATTCCACTGCATTCCTTTATAAAATCTATATTAAAAAAAGATAGTTCCTCTGCATCCCTTTATAAAATCTATATTAAACACAATAATTAATCTCCTTCCCTGTATAAAATCTATATAAAACACACACAATTCCTCTCCATTCCTTTATAAAATCTATATTAAAAAAACATAGATACTCTGCATCCCTTTATAAAATCTATATTAAACACAATAATTAATATCCTTCCCTGTATAAAATCTATATTACTCACACAGAATTCCTCTGCATTCCTTTATAAAATCTATATTAAAAAAAGATAGTTCCTCTGCATCCCTTTACAAAATCTATATTAAACACAATAACTAATCCCCTTCCCTGTATAAAACCTATATAAAACACACACAATTGCTCTTTATTCCTTTTTAAAATCTATATTAAACACACATACTTCCTCTCCATCCGTTTATAAAAGCTATATTAAAGACACATAATTTCTCTCAATCCCTTTATAAAATCTGTATTAAACACACAGAATTCATCTGCATTCCTTTATAAAATCTATATTAAAACATAGTTCCTCCTCATGCTTTTATAAAATCTATATTAAAAAAACATAGTTCCTCTCCATCCTTTTTAAAATCTACATTATACACACACAATTCCTCTCCATTCCTTTGTAAAATCTATATTAAAAGAACATAGTTCCTCTCCATCCTTTTATAAAGTCTATATTAAACACACACAATTCCTCTCCATTCCTTTATAAAATCTATATTAAAAACATAGTTCCTCTCCATCCTTTTATAAAATCTATATTAAACACACACAATTCCCCTCCATTCCTTTATAAAATCTATATTAATAAAATATAGTTCCTCTCCATTCTTTTATAAAATCTATATTAAACACACACAATTCCTCTCCATTCCTTTATAAAATCTATATTAAAAAAACAAAGTTCCTCTCCATCCTTTTATAAGATCTATATTAAACGCACACAATTCCCCTCCATTCCTTTATAAAATCTATATTAAAACAATATAGTTCCTCTCCATCCTTTTATAAAATCTGTATTAAACAGACAGAATTCCTCTGCATTCCTACATAAAATCTATATTAAAGAAGCATAGTTCCTCTCCATCGTTTTATAAAATCTGTATTAAACACACACAATTCCTCTCCATTCCTTTATAAAATCTATATTAAACAAACATAGTTCCTCTCCATCCTTTTATAAAATCTATATTAAACACAATAATTAATCTCCTTCCCTGTATAAACTCACTATAAAACACGCAATTCCCTTCCATTCCTTTATAAAATCTATATTAAAAAGCATAGATCCTCTCCATCCGTTTATAAAATCTATATTAAACACAATAACTAATCTCCTTCCCTGTATAAAATGTATATAAAACACACACAATTCCTCTCCATTCCTTTTTTAAAATCTATATTAAAAAAACAAAGTTCCTCTGCAACCCTTTATATAAATCTATATTAAACACAATAATTAATCTCCTTCCCTGTATAAAAACAATATAAAACACGCAATTCCTCTGCATTCCTTTATAAAATCTATATTAAAAAAACATAGTTCGTCTGCATCCCTTTATAAAATCTATATTAAACACAATAATTAATCTCCTTCCCTGTATAAAAACAATATAAAACACGCAATTCCTCTCCATTCCTTTATAAAATCTATATTAAAAAAACATAGTTCCTCTGCATCCCTTTATAAAATCTATATTAAACACAATAATTAATCTCCTTCCCTGTATAAAATCTATATTAAACAAACAGAATTCCTCTCCATTCCTTTATAAAATACATATTAAAAACATAGTTCCCCTGCATCCCTTTATAAAATCTATATTAAACACAATAACTAATTTCGTTCCCTGTATAAAATCTATATTAAACAATCAGAATTCCTTTCCATTCCTTTATAAAGTCTATATTAAACAAACATAGTTCCTCTGCACCCCTTTATAAAATCTGTATTAAACACAATAATTAATCCTCTTCCCTGTATAAAATCTATATTTAACACACAGAATTCCTCTGCATTCCTTTTTAAAATCTATATTAAACACACACAATTGCTCTTTATCCCTTTATAAGATCCATATTAAACACAATAATTAATCTCCTTCCCTGTACAAAATCTATATTAAACACACACAATTCCTCTCCATCCCTTTATAAAATCTATATTATACACATTTATTTCTCTCTATCTCTTTTTAAAATCTATATTAAACACACAATTGCTCTTTATCCCTTTTTAAAATCTATATAAAACATACACAATTACTCTCGATCCCTTTTTAAAATCTATATTAAACACACATAATTCCTCTCCACTCCATTCTAAAATCTATATTAAACACACACAATTCCTCTCCATTCCTTTATAAAATCTATACATAATTTCTCTCCATCCCATTTTAAAATCTATATTAAACACACACAATTGCTCTTTATCCCTTTATAAAATCTATATTAAACACAATACTTTCCCTTAATCCCTTTTAAAAATCTATATTAAACACACACAATTGCTCTTTATTCCTTTTTATAATCTATATTAAACACACATACTTCCTCTCCATCTCTTTATAAAAGCTATATTAAAGACACATAATTTCTCTCAATCCCTTTATAAATCCTGTAATAAACACCAAGAATTCATCTGCATTCGTTTATAAAATCTATATTAAAACATAGAACCTCTCATGCTTTTATAAAATCTATATTAAAAAAACATTGTTCCTTGCATTCCTTTATAAAATCTATATTAAAAAAACATAGTTCCTCTCCATCCCTTTTTAAAATCTACATTATACACACACACAATTCCTCTCCATTCCTTTATAAAATCTATTTTAAAAGAACATAGTTGTTCTCCATCCTTTTATAAAGTATATATTAAACACACACAATTCCTCTCCATTCCTTTATAAAATCTATATTAAAAAAACGTAGTTCCTCTCAATCCTTTTATAAAATCTGTATTAAGCACACAATTTTCCTCTGCATTCCTTTATAAAATCTATATTAAAAAAACAAAAGTTCCTCTCCATCCTTTTATAAAATCTATGTTAAACGCACACAATTCCTCTCCATACCTTTATAAAATCTATATTAAAACATAGTTCCTCTCCATCCTTTTATAATATATATATTAAACACACACATTTCCTGTCCATTCCATTATAGAATCTATATTAAAAACATAATTCCTTTCCATCCGTTTATAAAATCTGTATTAAACAGACAGAATTCCTCTGCATTCCTACATAAAATCTATATTAAAGAAACATAGTTCCTCTCCATGGTTTTATAAAATCTGTATTAAACACACACAATTCCTCTGCATTCGTTTATTAAATCTATGTTAAAAAAACATAGTTCTTCTCCATCCTTTTATAAAATATATATTAAACACACACAATTCCTCTCCATTCCTTTATAAAATCTATATTAAAAAAACATAGTTCCTCTCCATCCTTTTATAAAATCTATATTAAGCACAATAATTAATCTCCTTCCCTGTATAAAATCACTATAAAACACGCAATTCCTGTCCATTCCTTTATAAAATCTATATTCAAAAACATAGATCCTCTCCATCCTTTTATAAAATCTATATTACACACAATAATTAATCTCCTTCCCTGTATATAATCTATATTAAAAAAACATAGTTCCTCTGCATCCCTTTATAAAATCTATATTAAAAACAATAATTAATCTCCTTCCCTATATATAATCTATATTAACAAAACATAATTCCTCTGCCTCCCTTTATAAAATTTATATTAAACACAATAAATAATCTCCTTCCCTGTATAAAATGTATATAAAACACACACAATTCCTCTCCATTCCTTTATAAAATCTATATTAAAAAAACATAGTTCCTCTGCATCCCTTTATAAAATCTATATTAAACACAATAGTTAATCTCCTTCCTATATACAATTTATATTAAACACACAGAATTCGTCTGCATTCCTTTATAAAATCTATATTAAAAAAACATAGTTCGTCTGCATACCTTTATAAAATCTATATTAAACACAATAATTAATCTCCTTCCCTGTATAAAATCTATATAAAACACACACAATTCCTCTCCATTCCTTTGTAAAATCTGTTATAAAAACATAGTTCCTCTGCATTCCTTTATACAATCTATATTAAACACAATAACTAATCTCCTTCCCTGTATAAAATCTATATTAAACGAACAGAATTCCTCTCCATTCCTTTATAAAATCCATATTAAAAAAACATAGTTCCCCTGCATCCCATTATAAAATCTATATTAAACACAATAATTAATCTCGTTCCCTGTATAAAATTTATATTAAACAAACAGAATTCTCTCCATTCCTTTATAAAATTTATATTAAACAAATATAGTTCCTCTGCATCCCTTTATAAAATCTATATTAATACACAATAATTAATCTCCTTCCCTGTATAAAATCTGTATTAAACACACAGAATTCCTCTGCATTCCTTTTAAAAATCTATATTAAACACACATATTGCTTTTATCCCTTTAAAAGATCTATATTAAACACAATAATTAATCTCCTTCCCTGTATAAAATCTATATTAAACACATATAATTCCTCACCATCCCTTTACAAAATCTATATTAAACACAAAATTTCTCTCTATCTCTTTTTAAAATCTATATTAAACACACAATTGCTCTTTATCCCTTTTTAAAGTCTATATAAAACATACACAATTCCTCTCCATCCCTTTTTAAAATCTATATTAAACACACATAATTCCTCTGCATTCCTTTCTAAAATATATATTAAACACACACAATTCCTCTCCATTCCTTTATAAAATCTATATTAAACACACATAATTCCTCTCCATTCCTTTTTAAAATATATATTAAACACACACAATTCCTCTCCATTCCTTTATAAAATCTATATTAAACACACATAATTACACTCCATCCCTTTTTAAAATCTATATTAAACACACATTATTTCTGTCCATCCCTTTTTAAATTCTATATTAAACACACACAATTGCTCCTTATCCCTTTTTAAAATCTATATTAAACACAATAATCTCTCTCCATCCCTTTTTAAAATCAATATTAAACACATACAATTGATCTTTATTCCTTTTTAAAATCTATATTAAACACAAAATATTCCTCTCCATCCCTTTATAAAATCTAGATTAAACACACATATTTTCTCTCCTTAACTTTATAAAATCTGTATTAAACACACAGAATTCCTCTCCATTCCTGTATAAAATCTATATTAAAAAAAATAGTTCCTCTCCATCCTTTTATAAAATCTATATTAAACACACATAATTCCTCTCCATTCCTTTATAAAATCTATATTAAAAAAACATAGTTCCTCTCCATCCTTTTATAAAATCTATATTAAACACACACAATTCCTCTCCATTCCTTTATAAAATCTATATCAAACACACATAGTTCCGCTCCATGCTTTTATAAAATCTGAATTAAACACACACAATTCCTCTGCATTCCTTTATAAAATCTATATTAAAAAAACATAGTTCCCCCCCATCCTTTTATAAAATCTATATTAATTACCAACAATTTCTCTCCTTCCCTTTATAAAATCTGTATTAAACACAGAGAATTCCTCTGCATTCCTTTATAAAATCTGTATTAAAAAAACATAGTTCCTCTGCATCCATTTATAAAATCTATATTAAACACAATAACTAATCTCCTTCCCTGTATAAAATCTATATTAAAAAACATAGTTCCTCTGCATCCCTTTATAAAATCTATAATAAACACAATAATTAATCTCGGTCCCTGTATAAAATCTATATAAAACACACAATTCCTCTCCATTCCTTTAAAAAATCTATATTAAAACAACATAGTTCCTCTGGAGCCCTTTATAAAATCTATATTAAACACAACAATTAATGTTCTTCACTGTATAAAATCTATATTAAACACACAGTATTCCTCTGCATTTCTTTATAAAATCTATATTAAAAAACATAATTCCTCTGCATCCCTTTATAACATCTATATTAAACACAATAATTAATTTCCTTCCCTGTATAAAATCTATATAAAACAAACAGAATTCCTCTGCATTCCTTTATAAAATCTATAAAAAAAAGATAGTTCCTCTCCATCCTTTTATGAAATCTATATTAAACACACAGAATTCGTCTGCATCCCTTTATAAAACCTATATTAAACACAATAATTAATCTCCTTCCCTGTATAAAATCTATATAAAACACACACAATTCCTCTCAATTCCTTTATAAAATCTATATTAAACACACATAATTCCTCTCCATTCGTTCTTAAAGTCTATATTAAACACACACAATTCCTCTCCATTCCTTTATAAAATCTATATGAAACACACATAATTTCTCTCCATCCCTTTTTAAAATCTATATTAAACACACATAATTCCTCTCCATCCCTTTATAAAATCTATATTAAACACAATAATTAATCTCCTTCCCTGTATAAAATCTAAATTAAACACACATAATTTCTGTCCATCCCTTTCTAAAGTCTATATTAAACATACACAATTGCTCTTTATCCCTTTATAAAATCTATATTGAACACAATAATTAATCTCCTTCCCCTGAATAAAATATATGTTAAACACACATAATTCCTCACCATCCCTTTTTAAATCTATATTAAACACACATAATTTCTGTCCAACCCTTTTTAAAATCTACATTATACACACACGATTCCTCTCCATTCCTTTATAAAATCTATATTAAAAAACATAGTTCCTCTCCTTCCTTTTATAAAATCTGTATTAAACACACAGAATTCCTCTGCATTCCTTTATAAAATCTATATTAAAGAAACATAGATCCTCTCCATCCTTTTATAAAATCTGTATTAAACACACACAATTCCTCTCCATTCCTTTATAAAATCTATATTAAAAAATATAGTTCCTCTCCATCCTTTTATAAAATCTGTATTAAACACACAGAATTCCTATGGATTCCGTTATAAAATGTTTATTGACTAACATAGTTCCTCTGCATCCCTTTATAATATCTATATTAAACACACATAATTTCTCTCCATCCCTTTTCAAAATCTATATTAAACAAACACAATTGCTCTTTATCCCTTTATAAAATCTATATTAAACACACATATTTCCTCTCCATCCCTTTATAAATCTGTATTAGACACACAGAATTCCTCTGCATTCCTTTATAAAATCCATATTATAAAAACATAGTTCCTCTCCATTCCTTTATAAAATCTATATTATAAAAACATAGTTCCCATCCATTCTTTTATAAAATCTGTATTAAACACACACAATTCCTCTCCATTCCTTTATAAAATCTATATTAAAAAAACATAGTTCCTCTCCATCCTTTTATAAAATCTGTATTAAACACACACAATTCCTCTCCATTCCTTTATAAAATCTATATTAAAAAAACATAGCTCCTCTCCATCCTTTTATAAAATCTATTTTAAACACTCACAACTCCTCTCCATTCCTTTATAAAATCTATATTAATAAAACATAGTTCCTCTCCATTCTTTTATAAAATCTGTATTAAACACACACAATTCTTCTCCATTACTTTATAAAATCTATATTAAAAAAACATAGTTCCTCTGCATCCCTTTATAAAATCTATAATAAACACAATTAATTTCCGTCCCTGTATAAAATCTATATAAAACACACAATTCCTCTCCATTCCTTTGTAAAATCTATATTAAAACAACTAAGTTCCTCTGCATCCCTTTATAAAATCTATACTAAACACTATAATTAATCTCCTTCCCGGTATAAAATCTATATTAAACACACAGAATTCCTCTGCATTCCTTTATAAAATCTATATTAAAAAACATAATTCCTCTGCATACCTTTATAAAATCTATATTAAACACAAGAATTAATCTCCTCTGTATAAACTCTATATTAAACACACACAATTCCTCTCCTTTCCTTTATAAAATCTATATTAAAAAAACATAGTTCCCCTGCATCCCTTTATAAAATCTATATTAAACACAATAATTAATCTCCTTCCCTGTATAAAATGTATATAAAACACACACAATTCCTCTCCATTCCTTTAGAAAATCTATATTAAGAACATAGTTCCACTGCATCCCTTTACAAAATCTATATTAAACACAATAATTAATCTCCTTCCCTGTATAAAATCTATATTAAACACACAGAATTCCACTGCATTCCTTTATAAAATCTATATTAAAAAAAGATAGTTCCTCTGCATCCCTTTATAAAATCTATATTAAACACAATAATTAATCTCCTTCCCTGTATAAAATCTATATAAAACACACACAATTCCTCTCCATTCCTTTATAAAATCTATATTAAAAAAACATAGATACTCTGCATCCCTTTATAAAATCTATATTAAACACAATAATTAATATCCTTCCCTGTATAAAATCTATATTACACACACAGAATTCCTCTGCATTCCTTTATAAAATCTATATTAAAAAAAGATAGTTCGTCTGCATCCCTTTACAAAATCTATATTAAACACAATAACTAATCCCCTTCCCTGTATAAAATCTATATAAAACACACACAATTCCTCTCCATTGCTTTTTTAAAATCTATATTAAAAAAAACAAAGTTCCTCTGCATCCCTTTATAAAATCTATATTCAACAAATAATGAATCTCCTTCCCTGTATAAAACCTATATAAAACACACACAATTCCTCTCCATTGCTTTGTAAAATCTGTTATAAAAACATAGTTCCTCTGCATCCCGTTATACAATCTATATTAAACACAATAACTAATCTCCTTCCCTGTATAAAATCTATATTAAACGAACAGAATTCCTCTCCATTCCTTTATAAAATCCATATTAAAAAAAACATAGTTCCCCTGCATCCCTTTATAAAATCTATATTAAACACAATAATTAATCTCGTTCCCTGTATAAAATTTATATTAAACAAACAGAATTCTCTCCATTCCTTTATAAAATTTATATTAAACAAATATAGTTCCTCTGCATCCCTTTATAAAATCTATATTAATACACAATAATTAATCTCCTTCCCTGTATAAAATCTGTATTAAACACACAGAATTCCTCTGCATTCCTTTTTAAAATCTATATTAAACACACATATTGCTTTTATCCCTTTAAAAGATCTATATTAAACACAATAATTAATCTCCTTCCCTGTATAAAATCTATATTAAACACATATAATTCCTCAACATCCCTTTATAAAATCTATATTAAACACATAATTTCTCTCTATCTCTTTTTAAAATCTATATTAAACACACAGTTGCTCTTTATCCCTTTTTAAAGTCTATATAAAACATACACAATTCCTCTCCATCCCTTTTTAAAATCTATATTAAACACACATAATTCCTCTGCATTCCTTTCTAAAATCTATATTAAACACACACAATTCCTCTCCATTCCTTTATAAAATCTATATTAAACACACATAATTCCTCTCCATTCCTTTCTAAAATCTATATTAAACACACACAATTCCTCTCCATTCCTTTATAAAATCTATATTAAAAAACATAGCTCCTGTCCATCCTTTTATAAAATCTATTTTAAACACCCACAATTCCTCTCCATTCCTTTATAAAATCTATATTAAAAAAAAACATAGTTCCCCTCCATCCTTTTATGAAATCTTTATTAAACACCCACAATTCCTCTCCATTTCTTTATAAAATGTATATTAAAATCATAGTTCCTCTCCATCCTTTTATAAAATCCATATAAAACACACACAATTCCTCTCCATTCCTTTATAAAATCTATATTAAAAAAACATAGTTCCTCTCCATCCTTTTATAAAATCTATATTAAACACACACAATTCCTCTCCATTCCTTTATAAAATCTATATTAAAAACATAGTTCCTCTCCATCCTTTTATAATATATATATATATATATATATATATATTAAACACGCACAATTCCTCTCCATTCCTTTATAGAATCTATATTAACAAACATAATTCCTCTCCATCCTTTTATAAAATCTGTATTAAACACAGAGAACTCCTCTGCATTCCTATATAAAATATATATTAAAGAAACATAGTTCCTCTCCATCCTTTTATAAAATCTGTAATAAACACACACAATTCCTCTCCATTCCTTTATAAAATCTATATTAAAAAACATAGTTCCTCTGCATCCCTTTATAAAATCTATATTAAACACAATAACTAATCTCCTTCCCATTATAAAATCTATATAAAACACAAACAATTGCTCTCCATTCCTTTATAAAATCTATATTAAAAAACATAGTTCCTCTGCATCCCTTTATAAAATCTATAATAAACACAATAATTAATCTCGGTCCCTGTATAAAATCTATATAAAACACACAATTCCTCTCCATTCCTTTAAAAAATCTATATTAAAACAACATAGTTCCTCTGGATCCCTTTATAAAATCTATATTAAACACAATAATTAATCTTCTTCACTGTATAAAATCTATATTAAACACACAGTATTCCTCTGCATTTCTTTGTAAAATCTATATTAAAAAAACATAATTCCTCTGCATCCCTTTATAAAATCTATATTAAACACAATAACTAATCTCCTTCCCTGTATAAAATCTATATAAAACACACAGAATTCCTCTGCATTCCTTTATAAAATCTATAAAAAAAAGATAGTTCCTCTCCATCCTTTTATGAAATCTATACTAAACACACAGAATTCGTCCGCATCCCTTTATAAAATCTATATTAAACACAATAATTAATCTCCTTCCCTGTATAAAATCTATATAAAACACACACAATTCCTCTCAATTCCTTTATAAAATCTATATTAAACACACATAATTCCTCTCCATTCGTTCTTAAAGTCTATATTAAACACACACAGTTCCTCTCCATTCCTTTATAATATCTATATGAAACACACATAATTTCTCTCCATCCCTTTTTAAAATCTATATTAAACACATATAATTGCTCTCCATCCCTTTATAAAATCTATATTAAACACAATAATTAATCTCCTTCCCTGTATAAAATCTAAATTAAACACACATAATTTCTCTCCATCCCTTTCTAAAGTCTATATTAAACATACACAATTGCTCTTTATCCCTTTATAAAATCTATATTGAACACAATAATTAATCTCCTTCCCTGCATAAAATATATATTAAACACACATAATTCCTCACCATCCCTTTTTAAATCTATATTAAACACACATAATTTCTGTCCCGCGCTTTTTAAAATCTACATTATACACACACAATTCCTCTCCATTCCTTTATAAAATCTATATTAAAAAACATAGTTCCTCTCCATCCTTTTATAGAATCTGTATTAAACACACAGAATTCCTCTGCATTCCTTTATAAAATCTATATTAAAGAAACATAGATCCTCTCCATCCTTTTATAAAATCTGTATTAAACACACACAATTCCTCTCCATTCCTTTATAAAATCTATATAAAAAATATAGTACATCTCCATCCTTTTATAAAATCTGTATTAAACACACAGAATTCCTATGGATTCCGTTATAAAATGTTTATTGACAAACATAGTTCCTCTGCATCCCTTTATAATATCTATATTAAACACAATAATTAATCTCCTTCCCTGTATAAAATCTATATTAAACACACATAATTTCTCTCCATCCCTTTTCAAAATCTATATTAAACACACACAATTGCTCTTTATCCCTTTATAAAATCTATATTAAACACACATATTTCCTCTCCATCCCTTTATAAATCTGTATTAGACACACAGAATTCCTCTGCATTCCTTTATAAAATCCATATTATAAAAACATAGTTCCTCTCCATTCCTTTATAAAGTCTATATTGTAAAAACATAGTTCCCATCCATTCTTTTATAAAATCTGTATTAAACACACACAATTCCTCTCCATTCCTTTATAAAATCTATATTAAAAAAACATAGTTCCTCTCCATCCTTTTATAAAATCTGTATTAAACACACACAATTCCTCTCCATTCCTTTATAAAATCTATATTAAAAAATCATAGCTCCTCTCCATCCTTTTATAAAATCTATATTAAACACACACAACTCCTCTCCATTCCTTTATAAAATCTATATTAATAAAACATAGTTCCTCTCCATTCTTTTATAAAATCTGTATTAAACACACACAATTCTTCTCCATTACTTTATAAAATCTATATTAAAAAAACATAGTTCCTCTCCATCCTATTATAAAATCTGTATTAAACACACACAATTCTTCTCCATTCCTTTATAAAATCTATATTAAAAAAACATAGTTCCTCTCCATTCTTTTATAAAATCTGTATTAAACACACAGAATTCCTCTGCATTCCTTTATAAAATCTATATTAAAAAAACACAGTTCCTCTGCACCCCTTTACAAAATCTATATTAAACACAATAATTAATCTCCTTCCCTGTATAAAATCTATATTCAAAAAACATAATTCCTCTGCATCCCTTTATAAAATCTATATTAAACACAATAATTAATCTCCTTCCCTAATAAAATCTATATAAAACACACACAATTCCACTCCATTCCTTTATAAAATCTATATTAAAAAAACATGGTTCCTCTGCATCCCTTTATAAAATCTATAATAAACACAATAATTAATTACCGTTGCTGTATAAAATCTATATAAAACACACAATTCCTCTCCATTCCATTGTAAAATCTATATTAAAACAACATAGTTCCTCTGCATCCCTTTATAAAATCTATACTAAACGCAATAATTAATCTCATTCACTGTATAAAATCTATATTCAACACACAGAATTCCTCTTCTGTATAAAACCTATATTAAACACACACAATTCCTCTCCTTTACTTTATAAAATCTATATTAAAAAAACACAGTTCCTCTGCATCCCTATATAAAATCTATATTAAACACAATAATTAATCTCCTACCCTGTATAAAATCTATATAAAACACACACAATTCCTCTCCATTCCTTTATAAAATCTATATCAAAAACATAGTTCCTCTGCATCCCTTTACAAAACCTATATTTAACACAATAATTAATCTCCTTCCCTGTATATAATCTGTATTAAACACACAGAATTCCTCTGCATTCCTTTATAAAATCTATATTAAAAAAAGATAGTTCCTCTGCATCCCTTTATAAAATCTACATTAAACACAATAATTAATCTCCTTCCCGGTATAAAATCTATATAAAACACACACAATTCCTCTCCATTCCTTTATAAAATCTATATTAAATACATAGTTCCTCTATATCCCTTTATAAAATCTATATTAAACACAAAAATTAATCTCCTTCCCTGTATAAAATCTATATTAAACACACAGAATTCTTCTGCATTCCTTTATAAAATCTATATTAAAAAAGATAGTTCCTCTGCATCCCTTTACAAAATCTATATTAAACACAATAATTAATCTCCTTCCCTGTATAAAATCTATATAAAACACACACAATTCTTCTCCATTCCTTTATATAATCTATATTAAACACACACAATTCCTCTCCATTCCTTTAAAAAATCTATATTTAAAAAACATTGTTCCTGCCCATTCTTTTATAAAATCTATATAAAACACACACAATTCCTCTCCATTCCTTTATGAAGTCTATATTAAAAAAACATAGTTCCTCTCCATTCTTTTATAAAATCTATATTAAACACACACAATTCCTCTCCATTCCTTTATAAAATCTATATGAAAAAATATGTTCCTCTCCATTGTTTTATAAAATCTGTATTAAACACACAGAATTCCTCTGCATTCCTATATAAAATCTATATTAAAGAACATAGTTTCTGTCCATCCTTTTATAAAATCTGTATTAAACACACTGAATTCCTCTGCATTCCTTTATAAAATCTGTATTAACAAAACATAGTTCCTCTGCATCCCTTTATGAAATCTATGTTAAACACAATAATTAATCTCCTTCCCTGTATAAAATCTATATAAAACACACACAATTCCTCTCCATTCCTTTATAAAATCTATATTTAAAAAACATAGTTCCTCTGCATCCCTTTATAAAATCTATAATAAACACAATAATTAATTTCCGTCCCTGTATAAAATCTATATATAACACACAATTCCTCTCCATTCCTTTGTAAAATCTATATTAAAACAACTAAGTTCCTCTGCATCCCTTTATAAAATCTATATTAAAAAAACATAATTCCTCTGCATCCCTTTATAAAATCTATATTAAACACAAGAATTAATCTCCTCTGTATAAAATCTATATTAAACACACACAACTCCTCTCCTTTCCTTTATAAAATCTATATTAAAAAAACATAGTTCCCCTGCATCCCTTTATAAAATCTATATTAAACACAATAATTAATCTCCTTCCCTGTATAAAATCTATATAAAACACACACAATTCCTCTCCATTCCTTTAGAAAATGTATATTAAAAACATAGTTCCACTGCATCCCTTTACAAAATCTATATTAAACACAATAATTAATCTCCTTCCCTGTATAAAATCTATATTAAACACACAGAATTACACTGCATTCCTTTATAAAATCTATATTAAAAAAAGATAGTTCCTCTGCATCCCTTTATAAAATCTATATTAAACACAATAATTAATCTCCTTCCCTGTATAAAATCTATATAAAACACACACAATTCCTCTCCATTCCTTTATAAAATCTATATTAAAAAACATAGATACTCTGCATCCCTTTATAAAATCTATATTAAACACAATAATTAATATCCTTCCCTGTATAAAATCTATATTACACACACAGAATTAAACTGCATTCCTTTATAAAATCTATATTAAAAAAAGATAGTTCCTCTGCATCCCTTTATAAAATCTATATTAAACACAATAATTAATCCCCTTCCCTGTATAAAATCTATATAAAACACACACAATTCCTCTCCGTTCCTTTATAAAATCTATATTAAAAAACATAGTTCCTCTGCATCCCTTTACAAAATCTATATTAAACACAATAATTAATCTCCTTCCCTGTATAAAATCTATATAAAACACACACAATTCCTCTCCATTCCTTTATAAAATCTATATTAAAAAAACATGGTTCCTCTGCATCCCTTTATAAAATCTGTATTAAACACAATAATTAATCTCCTTCCCTGTATAAAATCTATATTAAACACACAGAATTCCTCTGCATTCCTTTTTAAAATCTATATTAAAAAACATAATTCCTCTGCATCCCTTTATAAAATCTATATTAAACACAAGAATTAATCTCCTCTGTATAAAATCTATATTAAACACACACAATTCCTCTCCTTTCCTTTATAAAATCTATATTAAAAGAACATAGTTCCCCTGCATCCCTTTATAAAATCTATATTAAACACAAGAACTAATCTCCTCTGTATAAAATCTATATTAAACACACACAATTCCTCTCAATTCCTTTATAAAATCTATATTAAACACACATAATTCTCTCCATCCCCTTTTAAAATGTATGTTAAACACACACAATTGCTCTTTATCCTTTTTTAAAAGCTATATTAAACACATAAATCCTCTCCGTCCCTTTTTAAAATCTATATTAAACACACATAACTCCTCTCCATTCGTTCTTTAAATCTATATAAAACACACACAATTCCTGTCCATTCCTTTATAAAATCTATATTAAACACACATAATTTCTCTCCATCCCTTTTTAAAATCTATATTAAACACACACAATTGCTCTTTAACCCTTTATAAAATCTATATTAAACACAATAATTAATCTCCATCCCTGTATAATATCTAGATTAAACACACATAATTTCTCTCCATCCCTTTTTAAAATCTATATTAAACACACACAATTGCTCTTTATCCCTTTATAAAATCTAAATTAAACTAAATAATTAATCTGCTTCCCTGCATAAAATCTATATATACACACATAATTCCACTCCATCCCTTTTTAAAATCTATACTAAACACACATTATTTCTGTCCATCCCTTTTTAAATTCTATATTAAACACACACAATTGCTCTTTATCCCTTTTTAAAATCTATATTAAACACAATAATCTCTCTCCATCCCTTTTTAAAATCAATATTAAACACATACAATTGATATTTATTCCTTTTTAAAATCCATAATAAACACAAAATATTCCTCTCCATCCCTTTATAAAATCTAGATTAAACACACATATTTTCTCTCCTTAACTTTATAAAATCTGTATTAAACACACAGAATTCCTCTCCATTCCTGTATAAAATCTATATTAAAAAAACATAGTTCCTCTCCATCCTTTTATAAAATCTATATTAAACACACACAATTCCCCTCCATTCCTTTATAAAATCTATATCAAACACACATAGTTCCGCTCCATGCTTTTATAAAATCTGTATTAAACACACACAATTCCTCTCCATTCCTTTATAAAATCTATATTAAAAAAACATAGTTCCTCCCCATCCTTTTATAAAATCTATATTAATTACCAACAATTTCTCTCCTTCCCTTTATAAAATCTGTATTAAACACAGAGAATTCCTCTGCATTCCTTTATAAAATCTGTATTAAAAAAACATTGTTCCTCTGCATCCATTTATAAAATCTATATTAAACACAATAACTAATCTCCTTCCCTGTATAAAATCTATATAAAACACACACAATTGCTCTCCATTCCTTTATAAAATCTATATTAAAAAACATAGTTCCTCTGCATCCCTTTATAAAATCTATAATAAACACAATAATTAATCTCGGTCCCTGTATAAAATCTATATAAAACACACAATTCCTCTCCATTCTTTTAAAAAATCTATATTAAAAAAACATAGTTCCTCTGGATCCCTTTATTAAATCTATATTAAACACAATAATTAATCTTCTTCACTGTATAAAATCTAATTTAACACACAGTATTCCTCTCCATTTCTTTATAAAATCTATATTAAAAAAACATAATTCCTCTGCATCCCTTTATAAAATGTATATTAAACACAATAATAAATCTCCTTCCCTGTATAAAATCTATATAAAACACACAGAATTCCTCTGCATTCCTTTATAAAATCTATAAAAAAAAGATAGTTCCTCTCCATCCTTTTATGAAATCTATATTAAACACACAGAATTCGTCTTCATCCCTTTATAAACTCTATATTAAACACAATAATTAATCTCCTTCCCTGTATAAAATCTATATAAAACACACACAATTCCTCTCAATTCCTTTATAAAATCTATATTAAACACACATAATTCCTCTCCATTCGTTCTTAAAGTCTATATTAATCACACACAATTCCTCTCCATTCCTTTATAAAATCTATATGAAACACACATAATTTCTCTCCATCCCTTTTTAAAATCTATATTAAACACACATAATTCCTCTCCATCCCTTTATAAAATCTATATTAAACACAATAATTAATCTCCTTCCCTGTATAAAATCTAAATTAAACACACATAATTTCTGTCCATCCCTTTCTAAAGTCTATATTAAACATACACAATTGCTCTTTATCCCTTTATAAAATCTATATTGAACACAATAATTAATCTCCTTCCCTGAATAAAATATATATTAAACACACATAATTCCTCACCATCCCTTTTTAAATCTATATTAAACACACATAATTTCTGTCCAACCCTTTTTAAAATCTACATTATACACACACAATTCCTCTCCATTCCTTTATAAAATCTATATTAAAAAACATAGTTCCTCTCCATTCTTTTATAAAATCTGTATTAAACACACAGAATTCCTCTGCATTCCTTTATAAAATCTATATTAAAGAAACATAGATCCTCTCCATCCTTTTATAAAATCTGTATTAAACACACACAATTCCTCTCCATTCCTTTATAAAATCTATATTAAAAAATGTAGTTCCTCTCCATCCTTTTATAAAATCTGTATTAAACACACAGAATTCCTATGGATTCCGTTACAAAATGTTTATTGAGTAACATAGTTCCTCTGCGTCCCTTTATAATATCTATATTAAACACACATAATTTCTCTCCATCCCTTTTCAAAATCTATATTAAACAAACACAATTGCTCTTTATACCTTTATAAAATCTATATTAAACACACGTATTTCCTCTCCATCCCTTTATAAATCTGTATTAGACACACAGAATTCCTCTGCATTCCTTTATAAAATCCATATTATAAAAACATAGTTCCTCTCCATTCCTTTATAAAATCTATATTATAAATACATAGTTCCCATCCATTCTTTTATAAAATCTGTATTAAACACACACAATTCCTCTCAATTCCTTTATAAAATCTATATTAAAAAAACATAGTTCCTCTCCATCCTTTTATAAAATCTGTATTAAACACACACAATTCCTCTCCATTCCTTTATAAAATCTATATTAAAAAAACATAGCTCCTCTCCATCCTTTTATAAAATCTATATTAAACACACACAACTCCTCTCCATTCCTTTATAAAAGCTATATTAATAAAACATAGTTCCTCTCCATTCTTTTATAAAATCTGTATTAAACACACACAATTCTTCTCCATTACTTTATAAAATCTATATTAAAAAAACATAGTTCCTCTGCATCCCTTTATAAAATCTATAATAAACACAATAGTTAATTTCCGTCCCTGTATAAAATCTATATAAAACACACAATTCCTCTCCATTCCTTTGTAAAATCTATATTAAAACAACTAAGTTCCTCTGCATCCCTTTATAAAATCTATACTAAACACAATAATTAATCTCCTTCCCTGTATAAAATCTATATTAAACACACAGAATTCCTCTGCATTCCTTTATAAAATCTATATTAAAAAAACATAATTCCTCTGCATCCCTTTATAAAATCTATACTAAACACAATAATTAATCTCCTTCCCTGTATAAAATCTATATAAAACACACACAATTCCTCTCCATTCCTTTAGAAAATGTATATTAAAAACATAGTTCCACTGCATCCCTTTACAAAATCTATATTAAACACAATAATTAATCTCCTTCCCTGTATAAAATCTATATTAAACACACAGAATTCCACTGCATTCCTTTATAAAATCTATATTAAAAAAAGATAGTTCCTCTGCATCCCTTTATAAAATCTATATTAAACACAATAATTAATCTCCTTCCCTGTATAAAATCTATATAAAACACACACAATTCCTCTCCATTCCTTTATAAAATCTATATTAAAAAAACATAGATACTCTGCATTCCTTTATAAAATCTATATTAAACACAATAATTAATATCCTTCCCTGTATAAAATCTATATTACTCACACAGAATTCCTCTGCATTCCTTTATAAAATCTATATTAAAAAAAGATAGTTCCTCTGCATCCCTTTACAAAATCTATATTAAACACAATAACTAATCCCCTTCCCTGTATAAAACCTATATAAAACACACACAATTGCTCTTTATTCCTTTTTAAAATCTATATTAAACACACATACTTCCTCTCCATCCGTTTATAAAAGCTATATTAAAGACACATAATTTCTCTCAATCCCTTTATAAAATCTGTATTAAACACACAGAATTCATCTGCATTCCTTTATAAAATCTATATTAAAACATAGTTCCTCCTCATGCTTTTATAAAATCTATATTAAAAAAACATAGTTCCTCTCCATCCTTTTTAAAATCTACATTATACACACACAATTCCTCTCCATTCCTTTGTAAAATCTATATTAAAAGAACATAGTTCCTCTCCATCCTTTTATAAAGTCTATATTAAACACACACAATTCCTCTCCATTCCTTTATAAAATCTATATTAAAAACATAGTTCCTCTCCATCCTTTTATAAAATCTATATTAAACACACACAATTCCCCTCCATTCCTTTATAAAATCTATATTAATAAAATATAGTTCCTCTCCATTCTTTTATAAAATCTATATGAAACACACACAATTCCTCTCCATTCCTTTATAAAATCTATATTAAAAAAACAAAGTTCCTGTCCATCCTTTTATAAGATCTATATTAAACGCACACAATTCCCCTCCATTCCTTTATAAAATCTATATTAAAACAATATAGTTCCTCTCCATCCTTTTATAAAATCTGTATTAAACAGACAGAATTCCTCTGCATTCCTACATAAAATCTATATTAAAGAAGCATAGTTCCTCTCCATCGTTTTATAAAATCTGTATTAAACACACACAATTCCTCTCCATTCCTTTATAAAATCTATATTAAAAAACATAGTTCCTCTCCATCCTTTTATAAAATCTATATTAAACACAATAATTAATCTCCTTCCCTTTATAAAATCAATATAAAACACGCAATTTCTCTCATTTCCTTTATAAAATCTATATTAAAAAAACATAGTTCCTCTGCATCCCTTTATAAAATCTATATTAAACACAGTAATTAATCTCCTTCCCTGTATAAAATCTATATTAAAAAAACATAATTCCTCTGCATCCCTTTATAAAATCTATATTGAACGCAATAATTAATATCTTTCCCTTTATAAAATCTATATAAAACACACAAAATTCCTCTCCATTCCGTTATAAAATCTATATTAAAAAACAATTCGTCTGCATCCCTTTATAAAATCTATACCAAACACAATAATTAATCTCATTCCCTGTATAAAATCTATATTAAACACAATAATTAATCTCCTTCCCTGTATAAAATCTATATAAAACACACGCAATTCCTCTCCATTCCTTTTTTAAAATCTATATTAAAAAAACAAAGTTCCTCTGCATCCCTTTATAAAATCTATATTAAACACAATAATTAATCTCCTTCTCTGTAAAAAATCTATATTAAACACACACAATTCCTCTCTATTCCTTTATAAAATCCATATTAAAAAAACAGTTCCCCTGCATCCCTTTATAAAATCTATATTAAACACAATAATTAATCTCCTTCCCTGTATAAAATCTATATTAAACAAACAGAATTCCTCTCCATTCCTTTATAAAATCTATATTAAACAAACATTGTTCCTCTGCATCCCTTTATAAAATTTATATTAATCACAATAATTAATCTCCTTCCCTGCGATAAAATCTATATTAAGCACACAGAATTCCTCTGCATTCCTTTATAAAATCTATAATAAAAAAACATAGTTCCTCTGCATCCCATTATAAAATCTATATTAAACACAATATTTAGTCTCCTTCCCTGTATAAAATCTATATTAAAAACACACAATTCCTCTCCATCCCTTTATAAAATCTATATTAAACACATAATTTCTCTCTATCTCTTTTTAAAATCTATATTAAACACACAACTGCTCTTTATCCCTTTTTAAAATCTATATAAAACATACTCAATTCCTCTCGATCCCTTTTTAAAATCTATATTAAACACACACAATTCCTCTCCATTCCTTTATAAAATCTATTATAAACACACATAATTTCTCTCCATCCCTTTTTAAAATCTGTATTAAACACACAAAATTGGTCTTTATCCCTTTTTAAAATCTATATTAAACACACACAATTGCTCTTTATCCCTTTATAAAATCTATATTAAACACAGTACTTTCCCTCCATCCCTTTTTAAAATCTATATTTAACACACACAATTCCTCTCCATTCCTTTATAAAATCTATATTAAACACACATACTTCCTCTCCATCCCTTTATAAAAGCTATATTAAAGACACATAATTTCTCTCAATCCCTTTATAAAATCTACATTATACACACACAATTCCTCTCCATTCCTTTGTAAAATCTATATCAAAAAAACATAGTTCCTCTCCATCCCTTTGTAAAATCTATATTAAAAGAACATAGTTCCTCTCCATCCTTTTATAAACTCTATATTAAACCCACACAATTCCTCTCCGTTCCTTTATAAAATCTATATTAAAAAACATAGTTCCTCTGCATCCCTTTACAAAATCTATATTAAACACAATAATTAATCTCCTTCCCTGTATAAAATCTATATAAAACACACACAATTCCTCTCCATTCCTTTATAAAATCTATATTAAAAAAACATGGTTCCTCTGCATCCCTTTATAAAATCTGTATTAAACACAATAATTAATCTCCTTCCCTGTATAAAATCTATATTAAACACACAGAATTCCTCTGCATTCCTTTTTAAAATCTATATTAAAAAACATAATTCCTCTGCATCCCTTTATAAAATCTATATTAAACACAAGAATTAATCTCCTCTGTATAAAATCTATATTAAACACACACAATTCCTCTCCTTTCCTTTATAAAATCTATATTAAAAGAACATAGTTCCCCTGCATCCCTTTATAAAATCTATATTAAACACAAGAACTAATCTCCTCTGTATAAAATCTATATTAAACACACACAATTCCTCTCAATTCCTTTATAAAATCTATATTAAACACACATAATTCTCTCCATCCCCTTTTAAAATGTATGTTAAACACACACAATTGCTCTTTATCCTTTTTTAAAAGCTATATTAAACACATAAATCCTCTCCGTCCCTTTTTAAAATCTATATTAAACACACATAACTCCTCTCCATTCGTTCTTTAAATCTATATAAAACACACACAATTCCTGTCCATTCCTTTATAAAATCTATATTAAACACACATAATTTCTCTCCATCCCTTTTTAAAATCTATATTAAACACACACAATTGCTCTTTAACCCTTTATAAAATCTATATTAAACACAATAATTAATCTCCATCCCTGTATAATATCTAGATTAAACACACATAATTTCTCTCCATCCCTTTTTAAAATCTATATTAAACACACACAATTGCTCTTTATCCCTTTATAAAATCTAAATTAAACTAAATAATTAATCTGCTTCCCTGCATAAAATCTATATATACACACATAATTCCACTCCATCCCTTTTTAAAATCTATACTAAACACACATTATTTCTGTCCATCCCTTTTTAAATTCTATATTAAACACACACAATTGCTCTTTATCCCTTTTTAAAATCTATATTAAACACAATAATCTCTCTCCATCCCTTTTTAAAATCAATATTAAACACATACAATTGATATTTATTCCTTTTTAAAATCCATATTAAACACAAAATATTCCTCTCCATCCCTTTATAAAATCTAGATTAAACACACATATTTTCTCTCCTTAACTTTATAAAATCTGTATTAAACACACAGAATTCCTCTCCATTCCTGTATAAAATCTATATTAAAAAAACATAGTTCCTCTCCATCCTTTTATAAAATCTATATTAAACACACACAATTCCCCTCCATTCCTTTATAAAATCTATATCAAACACACATAGTTCCGCTCCATGCTTTTATAAAATCTGTATTAAACACACACAATTCCTCTCCATTCCTTTATAAAATCTATATTAAAAAAACATAGTTCCTCCCCATCCTTTTATAAAATCTATATTAATTACCAACAATTTCTCTCCTTCCCTTTATAAAATCTGTATTAAACACAGAGAATTCCTCTGCATTCCTTTATAAAATCTGTATTAAAAAAACATTGTTCCTCTGCATCCATTTATAAAATCTATATTAAACACAATAACTAATCTCCTTCCCTGTATAAAATCTATATAAAACACACACAATTGCTCTCCATTCCTTTATAAAATCTATATTAAAAACATAGTTCCTCTGCATCCCTTTATAAAATCTATAATAAACACAATAATTAATCTCGGTCCCTGTATAAAATCTATATAAAACACACAATTCCTCTCCATTCTTTTAAAAAATCTATATTAAAAAAACATAGTTCCTCTGGATCCCTTTATTAAATCTATATTAAACACAATAATTAATCTTCTTCACTGTATAAAATCTAATTTAACACACAGTATTCCTCTCCATTTCTTTATAAAATCTATATTAAAAAAACATAATTCCTCTGCATCCCTTTATAAAATGTATATTAAACACAATAATAAATCTCCTTCCCTGTATAAAATCTATATAAAACACACAGAATTCCTCTGCATTCCTTTATAAAATCTATAAAAAAAAGATAGTTCTTCTCCATCCTTTTATGAAATCTATATTAAACACACAGAATTCGTCTTCATCCCTTTATAAAATCTATATTAAACACAATAATTAATCTCCTTCCCTGTATAAAATCTATATAAAACACACACAATTCCTCTCAATTCCTTTATAAAATCTATATTAAACACACATAATTCCTCTCCATTCGTTCTTAAAGTCTATATTAATCACACACAATTCCTCTCCATTCCTTTATAAAATCTATATGAAACACACATAATTTCTCTCCATCCCTTTTTAAAATCTATATTAAACACACATAATTCCTCTCCATCCCTTTATAAAATCTATATTAAACACAATAATTAATCTCCTTCCCTGTATAAAATCTAAATTAAACACACATAATTTCTGTCCATCCCTTTCTAAAGTCTATATTAAACATACACAATTGCTCTTTATCCCTTTATAAAATCTATATTGAACACAATAATTAATCTCCTTCCCTGAATAAAATATATATTAAACACACATAATTCCTCACCATCCCTTTTTAAATCTATATTAAACACACATAACTTCTGTCCAACCCTTTTTAAAATCTACATTATACACACACAATTCCTCTCCATTCCTTTATAAAATCTATATTAAAAAACATAGTTCCTCTCCATTCTTTTATAAAATCTGTATTAAACACACAGAATTCCTCTGCATTCCTTTATAAAATCTATATTAAAGAAACATAGATCCTCTCCATCCTTTTATAAAATCTGTATTAAACACACACAATTCCTCTCCATTCCTTTATAAAATCTATATTAAAAAATGTAGTTCCTCTCCATCCTTTTATAAAATCTGTATTAAACACACAGAATTCCTATGGATTCCGTTATAAAATGTTTATTGAGTAACATAGTTCCTCTGCGTCCCTTTATAATATCTATATTAAACACACATAATTTCTCTCCATCCCTTTTCAAAATCTATATTAAACAAACACAATTGCTCTTTATACCTTTATAAAATCTATATTAAACACACGTATTTCCTCTCCATCCCTTTATAAATCTGTATTAGACACACAGAATTCCTCTGCATTCCTTTATAAAATCCATATTATAAAAACATAGTTCCTCTCCATTCCTTTATAAAATCTATATTATAAATACATAGTTCCCATCCATTCTTTTATAAAATCTGTATTAAACACACACAATTCCTCTCCATTCCTTTATAAAATCTATATTAAAAAAACATAGTTCCTCTCCATCCTTTTATAAAATCTGTATTAAACACACACAATTCCTCTCCATTCCTTTATAAAATCTATATTAAAAAAACATAGCTCCTCTCCATCCTTTTATAAAATCTATATTAAACACACACAACTCCTCTCCATTCCTTTATAAAAGCTATATTAATAAAACATAGTTCCTCTCCATTCTTTTATAAAATCTGTATTAAACACACACAATTCTTCTCCATTACTTTATAAAATCTATATTAAAAAAACATAGTTCCTCTGCATCCCTTTATAAAATCTATACTAAACACAATAATTAATCTCCTTCCCTGTATAAAATCTATATTAAACACACAGAATTCCTCTGCATTCCTTTATAAAATCTATATTAAAAAAACATAATTCCTCTGCATCCCTTTATAAAATCTATACTAAACACAATAATTAATCTCCTTCCCTGTATAAAATCTATATAAAACACACACAATTCCTCTCCATTCCTTTAGAAAATGTATATTAAAAACATAGTTCCACTGCATCCCTTTACAAAATCTATATTAAACACAATAATTAATCTCCTTCCCTGTATAAAATCTATATTAAACACACAGAATTCCACTGCATTCCTTTATAAAATCTATATTAAAAAAAGATAGTTCCTCTGCATCCCTTTATAAAATCTATATTAAACACAATAATTAATCTCCTTCCCTGTATAAAATCTATATAAAACACACACAATTCCTCTCCATTCCTTTATAAAATCTATATTAAAAAAACATAGATACTCTGCATTCCTTTATAAAATCTATATTAAACACAATAATTAATATCCTTCCCTGTATAAAATCTATATTACTCACACAGAATTCCTCTGCATTCCTTTATAAAATCTATATTAAAAAAAGATAGTTCCTCTGCATCCCTTTACAAAATCTATATTAAACACAATAACTAATCCCCTTCCCTGTATAAAACCTATATAAAACACACACAATTGCTCTTTATTCCTTTTTAAAATCTATATTAAACACACATACTTCCTCTCCATCCGTTTATAAAAGCTATATTAAAGACACATAATTTCTCTCAATCCCTTTATAAAATCTGTATTAAACACACAGAATTCATCTGCATTCCTTTATAAAATCTATATTAAAACATAGTTCCTCCTCATGCTTTTATAAAATCTATATTAAAAAAACATAGTTCCTCTCCATCCTTTTTAAAATCTACATTATACACACACAATTCCTCTCCATTCCTTTGTAAAATCTATATTAAAAGAACATAGTTCCTCTCCATCCTTTTATAAAGTCTATATTAAACACACACAATTCCTCTCCATTCCTTTATAAAATCTATATTAAAAACATAGTTCCTCTCCATCCTTTTATAAAATCTATATTAAACACACACAATTCCCCTCCATTCCTTTATAAAATCTATATTAATAAAATATAGTTCCTCTCCATTCTTTTATAAAATCTATATGAAACACACACAATTCCTCTCCATTCCTTTATAAAATCTATTATAAACACACATAATTTCTCTCCATCCCTTTTTAAAATCTGTATTAAACACACAAAATTGGTCTTTATCCCTTTTTAAAATCTATATTAAACACACACAATTGCTCTTTATCCCTTTATAAAATCTATATTAAACACAGTACTTTCCCTCCATCCCTTTTTAAAATCTATATTAAACACACACAATTCCTCTCCATTCCTTTATAAAATCTATATTAAACACACATACTTCCTCTCCATCCCTTTATAAAAGCTATATTAAAGACACATAATTTCTCTCAATCCCTTTATAAAATCTACATTATACACACACAATTCCTCTCCATTCCTTTGTAAAATCTATATCAAAAAAACATAGTTCCTCTCCATCCCTTTGTAAAATCTATATTAAAAGAACATAGTTCCTCTCCATCCTTTTATAAACTCTATATTAAACCCACACAATTCCTCTCCGTTCCTTTATAAAATCTATATTAAAAAACATAGTTCCTCTGCATCCCTTTACAAAATCTATATTAAACACAATAATTAATCTCCTTCCCTGTATAAAATCTATATAAAACACACACAATTCCTCTCCATTCCTTTATAAAATCTATATTAAAAAAACATGGTTCCTCTGCATCCCTTTATAAAATCTGTATTAAACACAATAATTAATCTCCTTCCCTGTATAAAATCTATATTAAACACACAGAATTCCTCTGCATTCCTTTTTAAAATCTATATTAAAAAACATAATTCCTCTGCATCCCTTTATAAAATCTATATTAAACACAAGAATTAATCTCCTCTGTATAAAATCTATATTAAACACACACAATTCCTCTCCTTTCCTTTATAAAATCTATATTAAAAGAACATAGTTCCCCTGCATCCCTTTATAAAATCTATATTAAACACAAGAACTAATCTCCTCTGTATAAAATCTATATTAAACACACACAATTCCTCTCAATTCCTTTATAAAATCTATATTAAACACACATAATTCTCTCCATCCCCTTTTAAAATGTATGTTAAACACACACAATTGCTCTTTATCCTTTTTTAAAAGCTATATTAAACACATAAATCCTCTCCGTCCCTTTTTAAAATCTATATTAAACACACATAACTCCTCTCCATTCGTTCTTTAAATCTATATAAAACACACACAATTCCTGTCCATTCCTTTATAAAATCTATATTAAACACACATAATTTCTCTCCATCCCTTTTTAAAATCTATATTAAACACACACAATTGCTCTTTAACCCTTTATAAAATCTATATTAAACACAATAATTAATCTCCATCCCTGTATAATATCTAGATTAAACACACATAATTTCTCTCCATCCCTTTTTAAAATCTATATTAAACACACACAATTGCTCTTTATCCCTTTATAAAATCTAAATTAAACTAAATAATTAATCTGCTTCCCTGCATAAAATCTATATATACACACATAATTCCACTCCATCCCTTTTTAAAATCTATACTAAACACACATTATTTCTGTCCATCCCTTTTTAAATTCTATATTAAACACACACAATTGCTCTTTATCCCTTTTTAAAATCTATATTAAACACAATAATCTCTCTCCATCCCTTTTTAAAATCAATATTAAACACATACAATTGATATTTATTCCTTTTTAAAATCCATATTAAACACAAAATATTCCTCTCCATCCCTTTATAAAATCTAGATTAAACACACATATTTTCTCTCCTTAACTTTATAAAATCTGTATTAAACACACAGAATTCCTCTCCATTCCTGTATAAAATCTATATTAAAAAAACATAGTTCCTCTCCATCCTTTTATAAAATCTATATTAAACACACACAATTCCCCTCCATTCCTTTATAAAATCTATATCAAACACACATAGTTCCGCTCCATGCTTTTATAAAATCTGTATTAAACACACACAATTCCTCTCCATTCCTTTATAAAATCTATATTAAAAAAACATAGTTCCTCCCCATCCTTTTATAAAATCTATATTAATTACCAACAATTTCTCTCCTTCCCTTTATAAAATCTGTATTAAACACAGAGAATTCCTCTGCATTCCTTTATAAAATCTGTATTAAAAAAACATTGTTCCTCTGCATCCATTTATAAAATCTATATTAAACACAATAACTAATCTCCTTCCCTGTATAAAATCTATATAAAACACACACAATTGCTCTCCATTCCTTTATAAAATCTATATTAAAAACATAGTTCCTCTGCATCCCTTTATAAAATCTATAATAAACACAATAATTAATCTCGGTCCCTGTATAAAATCTATATAAAACACACAATTCCTCTCCATTCTTTTAAAAAATCTATATTAAAAAAACATAGTTCCTCTGGATCCCTTTATTAAATCTATATTAAACACAATAATTAATCTTCTTCACTGTATAAAATCTAATTTAACACACAGTATTCCTCTCCATTTCTTTATAAAATCTATATTAAAAAAACATAATTCCTCTGCATCCCTTTATAAAATGTATATTAAACACAATAATAAATCTCCTTCCCTGTATAAAATCTATATAAAACACACAGAATTCCTCTGCATTCCTTTATAAAATCTATAAAAAAAAGATAGTTCTTCTCCATCCTTTTATGAAATCTATATTAAACACACAGAATTCGTCTTCATCCCTTTATAAAATCTATATTAAACACAATAATTAATCTCCTTCCCTGTATAAAATCTATATAAAACACACACAATTCCTCTCAATTCCTTTATAAAATCTATATTAAACACACATAATTCCTCTCCATTCGTTCTTAAAGTCTATATTAATCACACACAATTCCTCTCCATTCCTTTATAAAATCTATATGAAACACACATAATTTCTCTCCATCCCTTTTTAAAATCTATATTAAACACACATAATTCCTCTCCATCCCTTTATAAAATCTATATTAAACACAATAATTAATCTCCTTCCCTGTATAAAATCTAAATTAAACACACATAATTTCTGTCCATCCCTTTCTAAAGTCTATATTAAACATACACAATTGCTCTTTATCCCTTTATAAAATCTATATTGAACACAATAATTAATCTCCTTCCCTGAATAAAATATATATTAAACACACATAATTCCTCACCATCCCTTTTTAAATCTATATTAAACACACATAACTTCTGTCCAACCCTTTTTAAAATCTACATTATACACACACAATTCCTCTCCATTCCTTTATAAAATCTATATTAAAAAACATAGTTCCTCTCCATTCTTTTATAAAATCTGTATTAAACACACAGAATTCCTCTGCATTCCTTTATAAAATCTATATTAAAGAAACATAGATCCTCTCCATCCTTTTATAAAATCTGTATTAAACACACACAATTCCTCTCCATTCCTTTATAAAATCTATATTAAAAAATGTAGTTCCTCTCCATCCTTTTATAAAATCTGTATTAAACACACAGAATTCCTATGGATTCCGTTATAAAATGTTTATTGAGTAACATAGTTCCTCTGCGTCCCTTTATAATATCTATATTAAACACACATAATTTCTCTCCATCCCTTTTCAAAATCTATATTAAACAAACACAATTGCTCTTTATACCTTTATAAAATCTATATTAAACACACGTATTTCCTCTCCATCCCTTTATAAATCTGTATTAGACACACAGAATTCCTCTGCATTCCTTTATAAAATCCATATTATAAAAACATAGTTCCTCTCCATTCCTTTATAAAATCTATATTATAAATACATAGTTCCCATCCATTCTTTTATAAAATCTGTATTAAACACACACAATTCCTCTCCATTCCTTTATAAAATCTATATTAAAAAAACATAGTTCCTCTCCATCCTTTTATAAAATCTGTATTAAACACACACAATTCCTCTCCATTCCTTTATAAAATCTATATTAAAAAAACATAGCTCCTCTCCATCCTTTTATAAAATCTATATTAAACACACACAACTCCTCTCCATTCCTTTATAAAAGCTATATTAATAAAACATAGTTCCTCTCCATTCTTTTATAAAATCTGTATTAAACACACACAATTCTTCTCCATTACTTTATAAAATCTATATTAAAAAAACATAGTTCCTCTGCATCCCTTTATAAAATCTATACTAAACACAATAATTAATCTCCTTCCCTGTATAAAATCTATATTAAACACACAGAATTCCTCTGCATTCCTTTATAAAATCTATATTAAAAAAACATAATTCCTCTGCATCCCTTTATAAAATCTATACTAAACACAATAATTAATCTCCTTCCCTGTATAAAATCTATATAAAACACACACAATTCCTCTCCATTCCTTTAGAAAATGTATATTAAAAACATAGTTCCACTGCATCCCTTTACAAAATCTATATTAAACACAATAATTAATCTCCTTCCCTGTATAAAATCTATATTAAACACACAGAATTCCACTGCATTCCTTTATAAAATCTATATTAAAAAAAGATAGTTCCTCTGCATCCCTTTATAAAATCTATATTAAACACAATAATTAATCTCCTTCCCTGTATAAAATCTATATAAAACACACACAATTCCTCTCCATTCCTTTATAAAATCTATATTAAAAAAACATAGATACTCTGCATTCCTTTATAAAATCTATATTAAACACAATAATTAATATCCTTCCCTGTATAAAATCTATATTACTCACACAGAATTCCTCTGCATTCCTTTATAAAATCTATATTAAAAAAAGATAGTTCCTCTGCATCCCTTTACAAAATCTATATTAAACACAATAACTAATCCCCTTCCCTGTATAAAACCTATATAAAACACACACAATTGCTCTTTATTCCTTTTTAAAATCTATATTAAACACACATACTTCCTCTCCATCCGTTTATAAAAGCTATATTAAAGACACATAATTTCTCTCAATCCCTTTATAAAATCTGTATTAAACACACAGAATTCATCTGCATTCCTTTATAAAATCTATATTAAAACATAGTTCCTCCTCATGCTTTTATAAAATCTATATTAAAAAAACATAGTTCCTCTCCATCCTTTTTAAAATCTACATTATACACACACAATTCCTCTCCATTCCTTTGTAAAATCTATATTAAAAGAACATAGTTCCTCTCCATCCTTTTATAAAGTCTATATTAAACACACACAATTCCTCTCCATTCCTTTATAAAATCTATATTAAAAACATGGTTCCTCTCCATCCTTTTATAAAATCTATATTAAACACACACAATTCCCCTCCATTCCTTTATAAAATCTATATTAATAAAATATAGTTCCTCTCCATTCTTTTATAAAATCTATATGAAACACACACAATTCCTCTCCATTCCTTTATAAAATCTATATTAAAAAAACAAAGTTCCTGTCCATCCTTTTATAAGATCTATATTAAACGCACACAATTCCCCTCCATTCCTTTATAAAATCTATATTAAAACAATATAGTTCCTCTCCATCCTTTTATAAAATCTGTATTAAACAGACAGAATTCCTCTGCATTCCTACATAAAATCTATATTAAAGAAGCATAGTTCCTCTCCATCGTTTTATAAAATCTGTATTAAACACACACAATTCCTCTCCATTCCTTTATAAAATCTATATTAAAAAACATAGTTCCTCTCCATCCTTTTATAAAATCTATATTAAACACAATAATTAATCTCCTTCCCTTTATAAAATCAATATAAAACACGCAATTTCTCTCATTTCCTTTATAAAATCTATATTAAAAGAACATAGTTCCTCTGCATCCCTTTATAAAATCTATATTAAACACAGTAATTAATCTCCTTCCCTGTATAAAATCTATATTAAAAAAACATAATTCCTCTGCATCCCTTTATAAAATCTATATTGAACGCAATAATTAATATCTTTCCCTTTATAAAATCTATATAAAACACACAAAATTCCTCTCCATTCCGTTATAAAATCTATATTAAAAAACAATTCGTCTGCATCCCTTTATAAAATCTATACCAAACACAATAATTAATCTCATTCCCTGTATAAAATCTATATTAAACACAATAATTAATCTCCTTCCCTGTATAAAATCTATATAAAACACACGCAATTCCTCTCCATTCCTTTTTTAAAATCTATATTAAAAAAACAAAGTTCCTCTGCATCCCTTTATAAAATCTATATTAAACACAATAATTAATCTCCTTCTCTGTAAAAAATCTATATTAAACACACACAATTCCTCTCTATTCCTTTATAAAATCCATATTAAAAAAACAGTTCCCCTGCATCCCTTTATAAAATCTATATTAAACACAATAATTAATCTCCTTCCCTGTATAAAATCTATATTAAACAAACAGAATTCCTCTCCATTCCTTTATAAAATCTATATTAAACAAACATTGTTCCTCTGCATCCCTTTATAAAATTTATATTAATCACAATAATTAATCTCCTTCCCTGCGATAAAATCTATATTAAGCACACAGAATTCCTCTGCATTCCTTTATAAAATCTATAATAAAAAAACATAGTTCCTCTGCATCCCATTATAAAATCTATATTAAACACAATATTTAGTCTCCTTCCCTGTATAAAATCTATATTAAAAACACACAATTCCTCTCCATCCCTTTATAAAATCTATATTAAACACATAATTTCTCTCTATCTCTTTTTAAAATCTATATTAAACACACAACTGCTCTTTATCCCTTTTTAAAATCTATATAAAACATACTCAATTCCTCTCGATCCCTTTTTAAAATCTATATTAAACACACACAATTCCTCTCCATTCCTTTATAAAATCTATTATAAACACACATAATTTCTCTCCATCCCTTTTTAAAATCTGTATTAAACACACAAAATTGGTCTTTATCCCTTTTTAAAATCTATATTAAACACACACAATTGCTCTTTATCCCTTTATAAAATCTATATTAAACACAGTACTTTCCCTCCATCCCTTTTTAAAATCTATATTAAACACACACAATTCCTCTCCATTCCTTTATAAAATCTATATTAAACACACATACTTCCTCTCCATCCCTTTATAAAAGCTATATTAAAGACACATAATTTCTCTCAATCCCTTTATAAAATCTACATTATACACACACAATTCCTCTCCATTCCTTTGTAAAATCTATATCAAAAAAACATAGTTCCTCTCCATCCCTTTGTAAAATCTATATTAAAAGAACATAGTTCCTCTCCATCCTTTTATAAACTCTATATTAAACCCACACAATTCCTCTCCATTCCTTTATAAAATCTATATTATAAAAACGTAGTTCCTCGCCATCCTTTTATAAAATCTGTATTAAACACACACAATTCCTCTCCATTCCTTTATAAAATCTATATTAAAAACATAGTTCCTCTCCATCCTTTTATAAACTCTATATTAAACCCACACAATTCCTCTCCATTCCTTTATAAAATCTATATTAAAAAAACGTAGTTCCTCGCCATCCTTTTATAAAATCTGTATTAAACACACACAATTCCCCTCCATTCCTTTATAAAATCTATATTAAAACAATATAGTTCCTCTCCATCCTTTTATAAAATCCGTATTAAACAGACAGAATTCCTCTGCTTTCCTACATAAAATCTATATTAAAGAAGCATAGTTCCTCTCCATCGTTTTATAAAATCTGTATTAAACACACACAATTCCTCTCCATTCCTTTATAAAATCTATATTAAACAAACATAGTTCCTCTCCATCCTTTTATAAATTCTATATTAAACACAATAATTAATCTCCTTCCCTGTATAAAGTCACTATAAAACACGCCATTCCCTTCCATTCCTTTATAAAATCTATATTAAAAAACATAGATCCTCTCCATTCGTTTATAAAATCTATATTAAACACAATAATTAATCTCCTTCCCTGTATATAATCTATATTAAAAAAACATAATTCCTCTGCCTCCCTTTATAAAATCTATATTAAACACAATAAATAATCTCCTTCCCTGTATAAAATGTATATAAAACACACACAATTCCTCTCCATTTATAAAATCTATATTAAAAAAACATAGTTCCTCTGCATCCCTTTATAAAATCTATATTAAACACAATAGTTAATCTCCTTCCTATATACAATTTATATTAAACACACAGAATTCCTCTGCATTGCTTTATAAAATCTATATTAAAAAAACATAGTTCGTCTGCATCCCTTTATAAAATCTATATTAAACACAATAACTAATCTCCTTCCCTGTATAAAATCTATATAAAACACACACAATTCCTCTCCATTGCTTTTTTAAAATCTATATTAAAAAAAACAAAGTTCCTCTGCATCCCTTTATAAAATCTATATTCAACAAATACTTAATCTCCTTCCCTGTATAAAACCTATATAAAACACACACAATTCCTCTCCATTCCTTTATAAAGTCTGTTATAAAAACATAGATCCTCTGCATCCCTTTATACAATCTATATTAAACACAATAACTAATCTCCTTCCCTCTATAAAATCTATATTAAACAAACAGAATTCCTCTCCATTCCTTTATAAAATCCATATTAAAAAAAACAGTTCCCCTGCATCCCTTTATAAAATCTATATTTAACACAATAATTAATCTCCTTCCCTGTATAAAATCTATATTAAACACATATAATTCCTCACCATCCCTTTATAAAATCTATATTAAACACATAATTTCTCTCTATCTGTTTTTAAAATCTATATAAAACATACACAATTCCTCTCCATCCGTTTTTAAAATCTATATTAAACACACACAATTCCTCTCAATTCCTTTATAAAATCTATATTAAACACACATAATTCCTCTCCATTCCTTTCTAAAATCTATATTAAACACACACAATTCCTCTCCATTCCTTTCTAAAATCTATATTAAACACACACAATTCCTCTCCATCCCTTTTTAAAATCTGTGTTAAACACACACAATTACTATTTATCCCTTTTTAAAATCTATATTAAACACACACAAACCTCTTTATTCATTTTTAAAATCTATATTAAACACACATAATTCCTCTCAATCCCTTTATAAAAGCTATATTAAAGACACATAATTCCTCTCAATCCCTTTATAAAAGCTACATTAAAGACACATAATTTCTCTCAATCCCTTTATAAAATCTGTATTAAACACACACAATTCCTCTGCATTCCTCTAAAAATCCATTATAAAAAACATAGTTCCTCTGCATCGCTTTATAAATTCTATATTAAACACACAGAATTCCTCTGCATTCCTTTATAAAATGTATATTAAAAAAACATAGTTCCTGTCCATCCTTTTATAAAATTTATTTTAAACACCCACAATTCCTCTCCATTCCTTTATAAAATCTATATTAAAAAAAACATAGTTCCCCTCCACCCTTTTATGAAATCTTTATTAAACACCCACAATTCCTCTCCATTTCTTTATAAAATGTATATTAAAATCATAGTTCCTCTCCATCCTTTTATAAAATCTATATTAAACACACACAATTCCTCTCCATTCCTTTATAAAATCTATATTAAAAAACATAGTTCCTCTCCAACCTTTTATAAAATCTATATTAAACACACACAATTCCTCTCCATTCCTTTATAAAATCTATATTAAAAAACATAGCTCCTCTCCATCCTTTTATAATATATATATATATATATATATATATATATATATATATATATATTAAACACGAACACTTCCTCTCCATTCCTTTATAAAATCTATATTAAACAGACAGAATTCCCCTGCATTCCTATATAAAATATGTATTAAAGAAACATAGTTCGTCTCCATCCTTTTATAAAATCTATATTAAACAGACAGAATTCCACTGCATTCCTATATAAAATATGTATTAAACACACAGAATTCCACTGCATTCCTATATAAAATATGTATTAAAGAAACATAGTTCGTCTCCATCCTTTTATAAAATCTATATTAAACAGACAGAATTCCACTGCATTCCTTTATAAAATATGTATTAAAGAAACATAGTTCGTCTCCATCCTTTTATAAAATCTATATTAAACACACAGAATTCCACTGCATTCCTATATAAAATATGTATTAAAGAAACATAGTTCGTCTCCATCCTTTTATAAAATCTGTATTAAACACACAGAATTCCACTGCATTCCTATATAAAATATGTATTAAAGAAACATAGTTCGTCTCCATCCTTTTATAAAATCTGTATTAAACACACAGAATTCCACTGCATTCCTTTATAAAATATGTATTAAACACACAGAATTCCACTGCATTCCTTTATAAAATATGTATTAAACACACAGAATTCCACTGCATTCCTTTATAAAATATGTATTAAACACACAGAATTCCACTGCATCCTTTTATAAAATATGTATTAAAGAAACATAGTTCGTCTCCATCCTTTTATAAAATCTGTATTAAACACACAGAATTCCCCTGCATTCCTATATAAAATGTATATTAAAAAAACATAGTTCCTGTCCATCCTTTTATAAAACTTATTTTAAACACCCACAATTCCTCTCCATTCCTTTATAAAATCTATATTAAAAAAAACATAGTTCCCCTCCACCCTTTTATGAAATCTTTATTAAACACCCACAATTCCTCTCCATTTCTTTATAAAATGTATAATAAAATCATAGTTCGTCTCCATCCTTTTATAAAATCTATATTAAACACACACAATTCCTCTCCATTCCTTTATAAAATCTATATTAAAAAACATAGCTCCTCTCCATCCTTTTATAATATATATATATATATATATATATATATATATATATATATTAAACACGAACACTTCCTCTCCATTCCTTTATAAAATCTATATTAAACAGACAGAATTCCCCTGCATTCCTATATAAAATATGTATTAAAGAAACATAGTTCGTCTCCATCCCTTTATAAAATCTATATTGAACGCAATAATTAATATCTTTCCCTTTATAAAATCTATATAAAACACACAAAATTCCTCTCCATTCCGTTATAAAATCTATATTAAAAAACAATTCGTCTGCATCCCTTTATAAAATCTATACCAAACACAATAATTAATCTCATTCCCTGTATAAAATCTATATTAAAAAAACATAATTCCTCTGCATCCCTTTATAAAATCTATATTAAACACAATAATTAATCTCCTTCCCTGTATAAAATCTATATAAAACACACGCAATTCCTCTCCATTCCTTTTTTAAAATCTATATTAAAAAAACAAAGTTCCTCTGCATCCCTTTATAAAATCTATATTAAACACAATAATTAATCTCCTTCTCTGTAAAAAATCTATATTAAACACACACAATTCCTCTCTATTCCTTTATAAAATCCATATTAAAAAAACAGTTCCCCTGCATCCCTTTATAAAATCTATATTAAACACAATAATTAATCTCCTTCCCTGTATAAAATCTATATTAAACAAACAGAATTCCTCTCCATTCCTTTATAAAATCTATATTAAACAAACATTGTTCCTCTGCATCCCTTTATAAAATTTATATTAATCACAATAATTAATCTCCTTCCCTGCGATAAAATCTATATTAAGCACACAGAATTCCTCTGCATTCCTTTATAAAATCTATAATAAAAAAACATAGTTCCTCTGCATCCCATTATAAAATCTATATTAAACACAATATTTAGTCTCCTTCCCTGTATAAAATCTATATTAAAAACACACAATTCCTCTCCATCCCTTTATAAAATCTATATTAAACACATAATTTCTCTCTATCTCTTTTTAAAATCTATATTAAACACACAACTGCTCTTTATCCCTTTTTAAAATCTATATAAAACATACTCAATTCCTCTCGATCCCTTTTTAAAATCTATATTAAACACACACAATTCCTCTCCATTCCTTTATAAAATCTATTATAAACACACATAATTTCTCTCCATCCCTTTTTAAAATCTGTATTAAACACACAAAATTGGTCTTTATCCCTTTTTAAAATCTATATTAAACACACACAATTGCTCTTTATCCCTTTATAAAATCTATATTAAACACAGTACTTTCCCTCCATCCCTTTTTAAAATCTATATTAAACACACACAATTCCTCTCCATTCCTTTATAAAATCTATATTAAACACACATACTTCCTCTCCATCCCTTTATAAAAGCTATATTAAAGACACATAATTTCTCTCAATCCCTTTATAAAATCTACATTATACACACACAATTCCTCTCCATTCCTTTGTAAAATCTATATCAAAAAAACATAGTTCCTCTCCATCCCTTTGTAAAATCTATATTAAAAGAACATAGTTCCTCTCCATCCTTTTATAAACTCTATATTAAACCCACACAATTCCTCTCCATTCCTTTATAAAATCTATATTAAAAAAACGTAGTTCCTCGCCATCCTTTTATAAAATCTGTATTAAACACACACAATTCCTCTCCATTCCTTTATAAAATCTATATTAAAAACATAGTTCCTCTCCATCCTTTTATAAACTCTATATTAAACCCACACAATTCCTCTCCATTCCTTTATAAAATCTATATTAAAAAAACGTAGTTCCTCGCCATCCTTTTATAAAATCTGTATTAAACACACACAATTCCCCTCCATTCCTTTATAAAATCTATATTAAAACAATATAGTTCCTCTCCATCCTTTTATAAAATCCGTATTAAACAGACAGAATTCCTCTGCTTTCCTACATAAAATCTATATTAAAGAAGCATAGTTCCTCTCCATCGTTTTATAAAATCTGTATTAAACACACACAATTCCTCTCCATTCCTTTATAAAATCTATATTAAACAAACATAGTTCCTCTCCATCCTTTTATAAATTCTATATTAAACACAATAATTAATCTCCTTCCCTGTATAAAGTCACTATAAAACACGCCATTCCCTTCCATTCCTTTATAAAATCTATATTAAAAAACATAGATCCTCTCCATTCGTTTATAAAATCTATATTAAGCACAATAATTAATCTCCTTCCCTGTATATAATCTATATTAAAAAAACATAACTCCTCTGCCTCCCTTTATAAAATCTATATTAAACACAATAAATAATCTCCTTCCCTGTATAAAATGTATATAAAACACACACAATTCCTCTCCATTTATAAAATCTATATTAAAAAAACATAGTTCCTCTGCATCCCTTTATAAAATCTATATTAAACACAATAGTTAATCTCCTTCCTATATACAATTTATATTAAACACACAGAATTCCTCTGCATTGCTTTATAAAATCTATATTAAAAAATCATAGTTCGTCTGCATCCCTTTATAAAATCTATATTAAACACAATAACTAATCTCCTTCCCTGTATAAAATCTATATAAAACACACACAATTCCTCTCCATTGCTTTTTTAAAATCTATATTAAAAAAAACAAAGTTCCTCTGCATCCCTTTATAAAATCTATATTCAACAAATACTTAATCTCCTTCCCTGTATAAAACCTATATAAAACACACACAATTCCTCTCCATTCCTTTATAAAATCCATATTAAAAAAAACAGTTCCCCTGCATCCCTTTATAAAATCTATATTAAACACAATAATTAATCTCCTTCCCTGTATAAAATCTATATTAAACACATATAATTCCTCACCATCCCTTTATAAAATCTATATTAAACACATAATTTCTCTCTATCTGTTTTTAAAATCTATATAAAACATACACAATTCCTCTCCATCCGTTTTTAAAATCTATATTAAACACACACAATTCCTCTCAATTCCTTTATAAAATCTATATTAAACACACATAATTCCTCTCCATTCCTTTCTAAAATCTATATTAAACACACACAATTCCTCTCCATTCCTTTCTAAAATCTATATTAAACACACACAATTCCTCTCCATCCCTTTTTAAAATCTGTGTTAAACACACACAATTACTATTTATCCCTTTTTAAAATCTATATTAAACACACACAAACCTCTTTATTCATTTTTAAAATCTATATTAAACACACATAATTCCTCTCAATCCCTTTATAAAAGCTATATTAAAGACACATAATTCCTCTCAATCCCTTTATAAAAGCTACATTAAAGACACATAATTTCTCTCAATCCCTTTATAAAATCTGTATTAAACACACACAATTCCTCTGCATTCCTCTAAAAATCCATATTAAAAAACATAGTTCCTCTGCATCGCTTTATAAATTCTATATTAAACACACAGAATTCCTCTGCATTCCTTTATAAAATGTATATTAAAAAAACATAGTTCCTGTCCATCCTTTTATAAAATTTATTTTAAACACCCACAATTCCTCTCCATTCCTTTATAAAATCTATATTAAAAAAAACATAGTTCCCCTCCACCCTTTTATGAAATCTTTATTAAACACCCACAATTCCTCTCCATTTCTTTATAAAATGTATATTAAAATCATAGTTCCTCTCCATCCTTTTATAAAATCTATATTAAACACACACAATTCCTCTCCATTCCTTTATAAAATCTATATTAAAAAACATAGTTCCTCTCCAACCTTTTATAAAATCTATATTAAACACACACAATTCCTCTCCATTCCTTTATAAAATCTATATTAAAAAACATAGCTCCTCTCCATCCTTTTATAATATATATATATATATATATATATATATATATATATATATATATATATATATTAAACACGAACACTTCCTCTCCATTCCTTTATAAAATCTATATTAAACAGACAGAATTCCCCTGCATTCCTATATAAAATATGTATTAAAGAAACATAGTTCGTCTCCATCCTTTTATAAAATCTATATTAAACAGACAGAATTCCACTGCATTCCTATATAAAATATGTATTAAACACACAGAATTCCACTGCATTCCTATATAAAATATGTATTAAAGAAACATAGTTCGTCTCCATCCTTTTATAAAATCTATATTAAACAGACAGAATTCCACTGCATTCCTTTATAAAATATGTATTAAAGAAACATAGTTCGTCTCCATCCTTTTATAAAATCTATATTAAACACACAGAATTCCACTGCATTCCTATATAAAATATGTATTAAAGAAACATAGTTCGTCTCCATCCTTTTATAAAATCTGTATTAAACAGACAGAATTCCACTGCATTCCTATATAAAATATGTATTAAAGAAACATAGTTCGTCTCCATCCTTTTATAAAATCTGTATTAAACACACAGAATTCCACTGCATTCCTTTATAAAATATGTATTAAACACACAGAATTCCACTGCATTCCTTTATAAAATATGTATTAAACACACAGAATTCCACTGCATTCCTTTATAAAATATGTATTAAACACACAGAATTCCACTGCATCCTTTTATAAAATATGTATTAAAGAAACATAGTTCGTCTCCATCCTTTTATAAAATCTGTATTAAACACACAGAATTCCCCTGCATTCCTATATAAAATGTATATTAAAAAAACATAGTTCCTGTCCATCCTTTTATAAAATTTATTTTAAACACCCACAATTCCTCTCCATTCCTTTATAAAATCTATATTAAAAAAAACATAGTTCCCCTCCACCCTTTTATGAAATCTTTATTAAACACCCACAATTCCTCTCCATTTCTTTATAAAATGTATATTAAAATCATAGTTCCTCTCCATCCTTTTATAAAATCTATATTAAACACACACAATTCCTCTCCATTCCTTTATAAAATCTATATTAAAAAACATAGCTCCTCTCCATCCTTTTATAATATATATATATATATATATATTAAACACGAACACTTCCTCTCCATTCCTTTATAAAATCTATATTAAACAGACAGAATTCCCCTGCATTCCTATATAAAATATGTATTAAAGAAACATAGTTCGTCTCCATCCTTTTATAAAATCTATATTAAACAGACAGAATTCCACTGCATTCCTATATAAAATATGTATTAAAGAAACATAGTTCGTCTCCATCCTTTTACAAAATCTATATTAAACACACAGAATTCCACTGCATTCCTTTATAAAATATGTATTAAACACACAGAATTCCACTGCATTCCTATATAAAATATGTATTAAAGAAACATAGTTCGTCTCCATCCTTTTATAAAATCTGTATTAAACACACAGAATTCCCCTGCATTCCTATATAAAATATGTATTAAAGAAACATAGTTCGTCTCCATCCTTTTATAAAATCTGTATTAAACACACAGAATTCCACTGCATTCCTTTATAAAATATGTATTAAAGAAACATAGTTCGTCTCCATCCTTTTATAAAATCTGTATTAAACACACAGAATTCCCCTGCATTCCTATATAAAATATGTATTAAAGAAACATAGTTCGTCTCCATCCTTTTATAAAATCTGTATTAAACACACAGAATTCCACTGCATTCCTTTATAAAATATGTATTAAAGAAACATAGTTCGTCTCCATCCTTTTATAAAATCTGTATTAAACACACAGAATTCCACTGCATTCTTTATAAAACCTTTATTGAAAAACATAGCTCCTCTGAAACCCTTTATAAAATCTATATAAAACACTTACAATTCCTCTCCATTCCTTTATAAAATCTATATTAAAAACATAGTTCCTTTGCATCCTTTTATAAAATCTATATTAAACACACACCATTCCTCTCCATTCCTTTATAAAATCTATATTAAAAACATAGTTCCCCTCCATCCTTTTATAAAATCTATATTAAACACACACAATTTCTCTCCATTCCTTTATAAAATCTATATTAAAAAACATAGCTCCTCTCCATCCTTTTATAATATATATATATATGTATATATTAAACACGAACATTTCCTCTCCATTCCTTTATAAAATCTATATTAAACACACACCATTCCTCTCCATTCCTTTATAAAATCTATATTAAAAAAACATAGTTCCTCTCCATCCTTTTATAAAATTTATATTAAATACACACAATTCATCTCCATTCCATTATAAAATCTATATTAAAAACATAGTTCCCCTCCATCCTTTTATAAAATCTGTATTAAACACACAGAATTCCACTGCATTCTTTATAAAACCTTTATTGAAAAACATAGCTCCTCTGAATCCCTTTATAAAATCTATATAAAACACTTACAATTCCTCTCCATTCCTTTATAAAATCTATATTAAAAACATAGTTCCTTTGCATCCTTTTATAAAATCTATATTAAACACACACCATTCCTCTCCATTCCTTTATAAAATCTATATTAAAAACATAGTTCCCCTCCATCCTTTTATAAAATCTATATTAAACACACACAATTCCTCTCCATTCCTTTATAAAATCTATATTAAAAAACATAGTTCCCCTCCATCCTTTTATAAAATCTGTATTAAACACACACAATTCCTCTCCATCCTTTTATAATATATATATATATGTATATATTAAACACGAACATTTCCTCTCCATTCCTTTATAAAATCTATATTAAACACACACCATTCCTCTCCATTCCTTTATAAAATCTATATTAAACACACACCATTCCTCTCCATTCCTTTATAAAATCTATATTAAAAACATAGTTCCCCTCCATCCTTTTATAAAATCTATATTAAACACACACAATTCCTCTCCATTCCTTTATAAAATCTATATTAAAAAAAATAGTTCCCCTCCATCCTTTTATAAAATCTGTATTAAACACACACAATTCCTCTCCATCCTTTTATAATATATATATATATATGTATATATTAAACACGAACATTTCCTCTCCATTCCTTTATAAAATCTATATTAAACACACACCATTCCTCTCCATTCCTTTATAAAATCTATATTAAAAACATAGTTCCCCTCCATCCTTTTATAAAATCTATATTAAACACACACAATTCCTCTCCATTCCTTTATAAAATCTATATTAAAAAACATAGTTCCCCTCCATCCTTTTATAAAATCTGTATTAAACACACACAATTCCTCTCCATCCTTTTATAATATATATATATATATATATATGTATATATTAAACACGAACATTTCCTCTCCATTCCTTTATAAAATCTATATTAAAAAAACATAGTTCCTCTGCATCCCTTTATAAAATCTATATTAAACACAGTAATTAATCTCCTTCCCTGTATAAAATCTACATTAAAAAAACATAATTTCTCTGCATCCCTTTATAAAATCTATATTGAACGCAATAATTAATCTCCTTTCCTTTATAAAATCTATATAAAACACACAAAATTCCTCTCCATTCCTTTATAAAATCTATATAAAAATATAGTTCTTTAGCATCCCTTTATAAAATCTATATTAAACACAATAATTAATCTCCTTCCCTTATAAAATGTATATTACACACAGAATTCCTCTGCATTCCTTTATAAAATCTATATTAATAAACATAGTTCGTCTGCATCCCTTTATAAAATCTATATTAAACACAATAATTAATCTCCTTCCCTGTATAAAACCTATATTAAAAAAACATAATTCCTCTGTACCCCTTTATAAAATCTATATTAAACACACTAATTAATCTCCTTCCCTGTATAAAATCTATATAAAACACACACAGTTCCTCTCCATTCCTTTTTTAAAATCTATATTTAAAAAACAAAGTTCCTCTGCATCCCTTTATAAAATCTATATTAAACACACACAATTGCTCTTTATCCCTTTATAAGATATATATTAAACACAATAATTAATCTCCTTCCCTGTACAAAATCTATATTAAACACACATAATTCCTCTCCATCCCTTTATAAAATCTATATTAAACACATAATTTCTCTCTATCACTTTTTAAAATCTATATTAAACACACAATTGCTCTTCATCCCTTTTTAAAATCTATATAAAACATACACAATTCCTCTCCATCCGTTTTTAAAATCTATATTAAACACACATAATTTCGCTCAATCCCTTTATAAAATCTGTATTAAACACACAGAATTCCTCTGCATTCCTTTATAAAATCTATATTAAAAAACATAGTTCCTCCTCATGCTTTTATAAAATCTATATTAAAAAACATAGTTTCTCTGCATTCCTTTATAAAATCTATATTAAAAAAACATAGTTACTCTCCAACCTTTTCTTAAATCTGTATTAAAGACACACAATTCCTCTCCGTTCCTTTATAAAATCTATATTATAAAACATAGTTCCTCTCCATCCTTTTATAAAATCCATGTTAAAATTCCTCTCCATCCCTGTAAAAAATCTATATTAAAAAAACATAGTTCCTCTCCATCCATTTATAAAATCTATATTAAACACACACAGTTCCTCTCCATTCCTTTATAAAATCTATATTAAAAATATAGTTCCTCTCCATTCTTTTATAAAATCTATATTAAACACACACAATTCCTCTCCATTCCTTTATAAAATCGATATTAAAAAACATAGTTCCTTTCCATCCTTTTATAAAATCTGTATTAAACACACACAATTCTTCTCCGTTCCTTTATAAAATCTATATTAAAAAAACATAGTTCTTCTCCATCCTTTATAAAATCTATATTAAAAAACATAGTTCCTCTCCCTCCTTTTATAAAATCTATATTAAACACAATAGTTAATCTCCTTCCCTGTATAAAATGTATATAAAACCCACACAATTCCTCTCCATTCCTTATTAAAATCTATATTAAAAAAACATAGTTCCTCTGCATCCCTTTATAAAATCTATATTAAACACAATAATTAATCTCCTTCCCTTATACAATTTATATTAAACACACAGAATTCCTCTGCATTCCTTTATAAAATCTATATCAAAAACATAGTACGTCTGCATCCCTTTATAAAATCTATATTAAACACAATAATTAATCTCCTTCCCTGTATAAAATCTATATAAAACACACACAATTCCTCTCCATTCCTTTTTTAAAATCTACATTAAAAAAAACAAATTCCTCTGCATCCCTTTATAAAATCTATGTTAAACAAATAATTAATCTCTTTCCCTGTATAACATCTATATAAAACACACACAATTTCTCTCCATTCCTTTATAAAATCTATTATAAAAAAACATATTTCCTCTGCACCCCTTTATAAAATCTATATTAAACACAATAATTAATCTCCTTCCCTGTATAAAATCTATATTAAAAAAACATAATTCCTCTGCATCCCTTTATAGAATCTATATTGAACGCAGTAATTAATCTCCTTCCCTTTATAAAGTCTATATAAAACACACAAAATTCCTCTCCATTCCTTTATAAAATCTATATTAACAAAACATAGTTCTCAGCATCCCTTTATAAAATCTATATTAAACACAATAACTAATCTCCTTCCCTTATAAAATCTATATTAAACACACACAGTTCCTCTCCATTCCTTTTTTAAAATCTATATTTAAAAAACAAAGTTCCTCTGCATCCCTTTATAAAATCTATATTAAACACACACCATTGCTCTTTATCGCTTTATAAGATATATATTAAACACAATAATTAATCTCCTTCCCTGTACAAAATCTATATTAAACACACATAATTCCTCTCCATCCCTTTATAAAATCTATATTAAAAACATAGTTCCCCTGCATCCTTTTATAAAATCTATATTAAACACACACAATTCCTCTCCATTCCTTTTTTAAAACCTATATTAAAAAAACAAAGTTCCTCTGCAACCCTTTATATAAATCTATATTAAACACAATAATTAATCTCCTTCCCTGTATAAAATCAATATAAAACACGCAATTCCTCTGCATTCCTTTATAAAATCTATATTAAAAAAACATAGTTCGTCTGCATCCCTTTATAAAATCTATATTAAACACAATAATTAATCTCCTTCCCTGTATAAAAACAATATAAAACACGCAATTCCTCTCCATTCCTTTATAAAATCTATATTAAAAAAACATAGTTCCTCTGCATCCCTTTATAAAATCTATATTAAACACAATAATTAATCTCCTTCCCTGTATAAAATCTATATTAAACAAACAGAATTCCTCTCCATTCCTTTATAAAATACATATTAAAAAACATAGTTCCCCTGCATCCCTTTATAAAATCTATATTAAACACAATAACTAATTTCGTTCCCTGTATAAATTCTATATTAAACAATCAGAATTCCTTTCCATTCCTTTATAAAGTCTATATTAAACAAACATAGTTCCTCTGCACCCCTTTATAAAATCTGTATTAAACACAATAATTAATCCTCTTCCCTGTATAAAATCTATATTTAACACACAGAATTCCTCTGCATTCCTTTTTAAAATCTATATTAAACACACACAATTGCTCTTTATCCCTTTATAAGATCCATATTAAACACAATAATTAATCTCCTTCCCTGTACAAAATCTATATTAAACACACACAATTCCTCTCCATCCCTTTATAAAATCTATATTATACACATTTATTTCTCTCTATCTCTTTTTAAAATCTATATTAAACACACAATTGCTCTTTATCCCTTTTTAAAATCTATATAAAACATACACAATTCCTCTCGATCCCTTTTTAAAATCTATATTAAACACACATAATTCCTCTCCACTCCATTCTAAAATCTATATTAAACACACACAATTCCTCTCCATTCCTTTATAAAATCTATACATAATTTCTCTCCATCCCATTTTAAAATCTATATTAAACACACACAATTGCTCTTTATCCCTTTATAGAATCTATATTAAACACAATACTTTCCCTTAATCCCTTTTAAAAATCTATATTAAACACACACAATTGCTCTTTATTCCTTTTTATAATCTATATTAAACACACATACTTCCTCTCCATCCCTTTATAAAAGCTATATTAAAGACACATAATTTCTCTCAATCCCTTTATAAATCCTGTAATAAACACCCAGAATTCATCTGCATTCGTTTATAAAATCTATACTAAAACATAGAACCTCTCATGCTTTTATAAAATCTATATTAAAAAAACATTGTTCCTCTGCATTCCTTTATAAAATCTATATTAAAAAAACATAGTTCCTCTCCATCCCTTTTTAAAATCTACATTATACACACACACAATTCCTCTCCATTCCTTTATAAAATCTATATTAAAAAAACAAAAGTTCCTCTCCATCCTTTTATAAAATCTATATTAAACACACACAATTCCTCTCCATTCCTTTATAAAATCTATATTAAAACATAGTTCCTCTCCATCCTTTTATAATATATATATTAAACACACACATTTCCTCTCCATTCCATTATAGAATCTATATTAAAAACATAATTCCTTTCCATCCTGTTATAAAATCTGTATTAAACAGACAGAATTCCTCTGCATTCCTACATAAAATCTATATTAAAGAAACATAGTTCCTCTCCATGGTTTTATAAAATCTGTATTAAACACGCACAATTCCTCTGCATTCGTTTATTAAATCTATATTAAAAAAACATAGTTCTTCTCCATCCTTTATAAAATCTATATTAAAAAAACATAGTTCATCTCCATCCTTTTATAAAATATATATTAAACACACACAATTCCTCTCCATTCCTTTATAAAATCTATATTAAAAAAACATAGTTCCTCTCCATCCTTTTATAAGATCTATATTAAGCACAATAGTTAATCTCCTTCCCTGTATAAAATCTCAATAAAACACGCAATTCCTGTCCATTCCTTTATAAAATCAATATTCAAAAACATAGATCCTCTCCATCCTTTTATAAAATCTATATTACACACAATAATTAATCTCCTTCCCTGTATATAATCTATATTAAAAAAACATAGTTCCTCTGCATCCCTTTATAAAATCTATATTAAAAACAATAATTAATCTCCTTCCCTATATATAATCTATATTAACAAAACATAATTCCTCTGCCTCCCTTTATAAAATCTATATTAAACACAATAAATAATCTCCTTCCCTGTATAAAATGTATATAAAACACACACAATTCCTCTCCAATCCTTTATAAAATCTATATTAAAAAAACATAGTTCCTCTGCATCATTTTATAAAATCTATATTAAACACAATAGTTAATCTCCTTCCTATATACAATTTATATTAAACACACAGAATTCGTCTGCATTCCTTTATAAAATCTATATTAAACACAATAATTGATCTCCTTCCCTGTATAAAATCTATATAAAACACACACAATTCCTCTCCAATCCTTTATAAAATCTATATTAAAAAAACATAGTTCCTCTGCATCATTTTATAAAATCTATATTAAACACAATAGTTAATCTCCTTCCTATATACAATTTATATTAAACACACAGAATTCGTCTGCATTCCTTTATAAAATCTATATTCAACAAATAATGAATCTCCTTCCCTGTAAAAAACCTATATAAAACACACACAATTCCTCTCCATTCCTTTGTAAAATCTGTTATAAAAACATAGTTCCCCTGCATCCCTTTATACAATCTATATTAAACACAATAACTAATCTCCTTCCCTGTATAAAATCTATATTAAACGAACAGAATTCCTCTCCATTCCTTTATAAAATCCATATTAAAAAAAACATAGTTCCCCTGCATCCCTTTATAAAATCTATATTCAACACAATAATTAATCTCGTTCCCTGTATAAAATTTATATTAAACAAACAGAATTCTCTCCATTCCTTTATAAAATTTATATTAAACAAATATAGTTCCTCTGCATCCCTTTATAAAATCTATATTAATACACAATAACTAATCTCCTTCCCTGTATAAAATCTGTATTAAACACACAGAATTCCTCTGCATTCCTTTTTAAAATCTATATTAAACACACATATTGCTTTTATCCCTTTAAAAGATCTATATTAAACACAACAATTAATCTCCTTCCCTGTATAAAATCTATATTAAACACATATAATTCCTCAACATCCCTTTATAAAATCTATATTAAACACATAATTTCTCTCTATCTCTTTTTAAAATCTATATTAAACACACAATTGCTCTTTATCCCTTTTTAAAGTCTATATAAAACATACACAATTCCTCTCCATCCCTTTTTAAAATCTATATTAAACACACATAATTCCTCTGCATTCCTTTCTAAAATCTATATTAAACACACACAATTCCTCTCCATTCCTTTATAAAATCTATATTAAACACACATAATTCCTCTCCATTCCTTTCTAAAATCTATATTAAACACACACAATTCCTCTCCATTCCTTTATAAAATCTATATTAAAAAACATAGCTCCTGTCCATCCTTTTATAAAATCTATTTTAAACACCCACAATTCCTCTCCATTCCTTTATAAAATCTATATTAAAAAAAAAACATAGTTCCCCTCCATCCTTTTATGAAATCTTTATTAAACACCCACAATTCCTCTCCATTTCTTTATAAAATGTATATTAAAATCATAGTTCCTCTCCATCCTTTTATAAAATCCATATAAAACACACACAATTCCTCTCCATTCCTTTATAAAATCTATATTAAAAAAACATAGTTCCTCTCCATCCTTTTATAAAATCTATATTAAAAACATAGTTCCTCTCCATCCTTTTATAATATATATATATATTAAACACGCACAATTCCTCTCCATTCCTTTATAGAATCTATATTAACAAACATAATTCCTCTCCATCCTTTTATAAAATCTGTATTAAACAGAGAGAACTCCTCTGCATTCCTATATAAAATATATATTAAAGAAACATAGTTCCTCTCCATCCTTTTATAAAATCTGTAATAAACACACACAATTCCTCTCCATTCCTTTATAAAATCTATATTAAAAAACATAGTTCCTCTGCATCCCTTTATAAAATCTATATTAAACACAATAACTAATCTCCTTCCCATTATAAAATCTATATAAAACACAAACAATTGCTCTCCATTCCTTTATAAAATCTATATTAAAAAACATAGTTCCTCTGCATCCCTTTATAAAATCTATAATAAACACAATAATTAATCTCGGTCCCTGTATAAAATCTATATAAAACACACAATTCCTCTTCATTCCTTTAAAAAATCTATATTAAAACAACATAGTTCCTCTGGATCCCTTTATAAAATCTATATTGAACACAATAACTAATCTCCTTCCCTGTATAAAATCTATATAAAACACACAGAATTCCTCTGCATTCCTTTATAAAATCTATAAAAAAAAGATAGTTCCTCTCCATCCTTTTATGAAATCTATACTAAACACACAGAATTCGTCCGCATCCCTTTATAAAATCTATATTAAACACAATAATTAATCTCCTTCCCTGTATAAAATCTATATAAAACACACACAATTCCTCTCAATTCCTTTATAAAATCTATATTAAACACACATAATTCCTCTCCATTCGTTCTTAAAGTCTATATTAAACACACACAATTCCTCTCCATTCCTTTATAATATCTATATGAAACACACATAATTTCTCTCCATTTCTTTTTAAAATCTATATTAAACACATATAATTGCTCTCCATCCCTTTATAAAATCTATATTAAACACAATAATTAATCTCCTTCCCTGTATAAAATCTAAATTAAACACACATAATTTCTCTCCATCCCTTTCTAAAGTCTATATTAAACATACACAATTGCTCTTTATCCCTTTATAAAATCTATATTGAACACAATAATTAATCTCCTTCCCTGCATAAAATATATATTAAACACACATAATTCCTCACCATCCCTTTTTAAATCTATATTAAACACACATAATTTCTGTCCCTCGCTTTTTAAAATCTACATTATACACACACAATTCCTCTCCATTCCTTTATAAAATCTATATTAAAAAACATAGTTCCTCTCCATCCTTTTATAGAATCTGTATTAAACACACAGAATTCCTCTGCATTCCTTTATAAAATCTATATTAAAGAAACATAGATCCTCTCCATCCTTTTATAAAATCTGTATTAAACACACACAATTCCTCTCCATTCCTTTATAAAATCTATATTAAAAATATAGTACCTCTCCATCCTTTTATAAAATCTGTATTAAACACACAGAATTCCTATGGATTCCGTTATAAAATGTTTATTGACAAACATAGTTCCTCTGCATCCCTTTATAATATCTATATTAAACACAATAATTAATCTCCTTCCCTGTATAAAATCTATATTAAACACACATAATTTCTCTCCATCCCTTTTCAAAATCTATATTAAACACACACAATTGCTCTTTATCCCTTTATAAAATCTATATTAAACACACATATTTCCTCTCCATCCCTTTATAAATCTGTATTAGACACACAGAATTCCTCTGCATTCCTTTATAAAATCCATATTATAAAAACATAGTTCCTCTCCATTCCTTTATAAAATCTATATTATAAAAACATAGTTCCCATCCATTCTTTTATAAAATCTGTATTAAACACACACAATTCCTCTCCATTCCTTTATAAAATCTATATTAAAAAACATAGTTCCTCTCCATCCTTTTATAAAATCTGTATTAAACACACACAATTCCTCTCCATTCCTTTATAAAATCTATATTAAAAAAACATAGCTCCTCTCCATCCTTTTATAAAATCTATATTAAACACACACAACTCCTCTCCATTCCTTTATAAAATCTATATTAATAAAACATAGTTCCTCTCCATTCTTTTATAAAATCTGTATTAAACACACACAATTCTTCTCCATTACTTTATAAAATCTATATTAAAAAAACATAGTTCCTCTCCATCCTATTATAAAATCTGTATTAAACACACACAATTCTTCTCCATTCCTTTATAGAATCTATATTAAAAAAACATAGTTCCTCTCCATTCTTTTATAAAATCTGTATTAAACACACAGAATTCCTCTGCATTCCTTTACAAAATCTATATTAAAAAAACACAGTTCCTCTGCACCCCTTTATAAAATCTATATTAAACACAATAATTAATCTCCTTCCCTAATAAAATCTATATAAAACACACACCATTCCTCTCCATTCCTTTATAAAATCTATATTAAAAAAACATAGTTCCTCTGCATCCCTTTATAAAATCTATAATAAACACAATAATTAATTACCGTCGCTTGTATAAAATCTATATAAAACACACAATTCCTCTCCATTCCATTGTAAAATCTATATTAAAACAACATAGTTCCTCTGCATCCCTTTATAAAATCTATACTAAACGCAATAATTAATCTCATTCACTGTATAAAATCTATATTCAACACACAGAATTCCTCTTCTGTATAAAATCTATATTAAACACACACAATTCCTCCCCTTTACTTTATAAAATCTATATTAAAAAAACACAGTTCCTCTGCATCCCTATATAAAATCTATATTAAACACAATAATTAATCTCCTACCCTGTATAAAATCTATATAAAACACACACAATTCCTCTCCATTCCTTTATAAAATCTATATCAAAAACATAGTTCCTCTGCATCCCTTTACAAAACCTATATTTAACACAATAATTAATCTCCTTCCCTGTATAAAATCTGTATTAAACACACAGAATTCCTCTGCATTCCTTTATAAAATCTATATTAAAAAAAGATAGTTCCCCTGCATCCCTTTATAAAATCTACATTAAACACAATAATTAATCTCCTTCCCGGTATAAAATCTATATAAAACACACACAATTCCTCTCCATTCCTTTATAAAATCTATATTAAATACATAGTTCCTCTATATCCCTTTATAAAATCTATATTAAACACAAAAATTAATCTCCTTCCCTGTATAAAATCTATATTAAACACACAGAATTCTTCTGCATTCCTTTATAAAATCTATATTAAAAAAGATAGTTCCTCTGCATCCCTTTACAAAATCTATATTAAACACAATAATTAATCTCCTTCCCTGTATAAAATCTATATAAAACACACACAATTCCTCTCCATTCCTTTATATAATCTATATTAAACACACACAATTCCTCTCCATTCCTTTAAAAAATCTATATTTAAAAAACATAGTTCCTGCCCATTCTTTTATAAAATCTATATAAAACACACACAATTCCTCTCCATTCCTTTATGAAGTCTATATTAAAAAAACATAGTTCCTCTCCAGTCTTTTATAAAATCTATATTAAACACACACAATTCCTCTCCATTCCTTTATAAAATGTATATGAAAAAACATAGTTCCTCTCCATTGTTTTATAAAATCTGTATTAAACACACAGAATTCCTCTGCATTCCTATATAAAATCTATATTAAAAAACATAGTTTCTGTCCATCCTTTTATAAAATCTGTATTAAACACACTGAATTCCTCTGCATTCCTTTATAAAATCTGTATTAACAAAACATAGTTCCTCTGCATCCCTTTATGAAATCTATAATAAACACAATAATTAATTTCCGTCCCTGTATAAAATCTATATAAAACACACAATTCCTCTCCATTCCTTTGTAAAATCTATATTAAAACAACTAAGTTCCTCTGCATCCCTTTATAAAATCTATATTAAAAAAACATAATTCCTCTGCATCCCTTTATAAAATCTATATTAAACACAAGAATTAATCTCCTCTGTATAAAATCTATATTAAACACACACAACTCCTCTCCTTTCCTTTATAAAATCTATATTAAAAAAACATAGTTCCCCTGCATCCCTTTATAAAATCTATATTAAACACAATAATTAATCTCCTTCCCTGTATAAAATCTATATAAAACACACACAATTCCTCTCCATTCCTTTAGAAAATGTATATTAAAAACATAGTTCCACTGCATCCCTTTACAAAATCTATATTAAACACAATAATTAATCTCCTTCCCTGTATAAAATCTATATTAAACACACAGAATTACACTGCATTCCTTTATAAAATCTATATTAAAAAAAGATAGTTCCTCTGCATCCCTTTATAAAATCTATATTAAACACAATAATTAATCTCCTTCCCTGTATAAAATCTATATAAAACACACACAATTCCTCTCCATTCCTTTATAAAATCTATATTAAAAAACATAGATACTCTGCATCCCTTTATAAAATCTATATTAAACACAATAATTAATATCCTTCCCTGTATAAAATCTATATTACACACACAGAATTCCTCTGCATTCCTTTATAAAATCTATATTAAAAAAACATAGTTCCTCTGCATCCCTTTACAAAATCTATATTAAACACAACAACTAATCCCCTTCCCTGTATAAAATCTATATAAAACACACACAATTCCTCTCCGTTCCTTTATAAAATCTATATTAAAAAACATAGTTCCTCTGCATCCCTTTACAAAATCTATATTAAACACAATAATTAATATCCTTCCCTGTATAAAATCTATATAAAACACACACAATTCCTCTCCATTCCTTTATAAAATCTATATTAAAAAAACATGGTTCCTCTGCATCCCTTTATAAAATCTGTATTAAACACAATAATTAATCTCCTTCCCTGTATAAAATCTATATTAAACACACAGAATTCCTCTGCATTCCTTTTTAAAATCTATATTAAAAAACATAATTCCTCTGCATCCCTTTATAAAATCTATATTAAACACAAGAATTAATCTCCTCTGTATAAAATCTATATTAAACACACACAATTCCTCTCCTTTCCTTTATAAAATCTATATTAAAAAAACATAGTTCCCCTGCATCCCTTTATAAAATCTATATTAAACACAAGAACTAATCTCCTCTGTATAAAATCTATATTAAACACACACAATTCCTCTCAATTCCTTTATAAAATCTATATTAAACACACATAATTCTCTCCATCCCTTTTTAAAATGTATGTTAAACACACACAATTGCTCTTTATCCTTTTTTAAAAGCTATATTAAACACATAAATCCTCTCCGTCCCTTTTTAAAATCAATATTAAACACATACAATTGATATTTATTCCTTTTTAAAATCCATATTAAACACAAAATATTCCTGTCCATCCTTTTATAAAATCTATTTTAAACACCCACAATTCCTGTCCATTCCTTTATAAAATCTATATTAAACACACATAATTTCTCTCCATCCCTTTTTAAAATCTATATTAAACACACACAATTGCTCTTTAACCCTTTATAAAATCTATATTAAACACAATAATTAATCTCCATCCCTGTATAATATCTAGATTAAACACACATAATTTCTCTCCATCCCTTTTTAAAATCTATATTAAACACACACAATTGCTCTTTATCCCTTTATAAAATCTAAATTAAACTAAATAATTAATCTGCTTCCCTGCATAAAATCTATATATACACACATAATTCCACTCCATCCCTTTTTAAAATCTATACTAAACACACATTATTTCTGTCCATCCCTTTTTAAATTCTATATTAAACACACACAATTGCTCTTTATCCCTTTTTAAAATCTATATTAAACACAATAATCTCTCTCCATCCCTTTTTAAAATCAATATTAAACACATACAATTGATATTTATTCCTTTTTAAAATCCATATTAAACACAAAATATTCCTCTCCATCCCTTTATAAAATCTAGATTAAACACACATATTTTCTCTCCTTAACTTTATAAAATCTGTATTAAACACACAGAATTCCTCTCCATTCCTGTATAAAATCTATATTAAAAAAACATAGTTCCTCTCCATCCTTTTATAAAATCTATATTTAACACACACAATTCCTCTCCATTCCTTTATAAAATCTATATCAAACACACATAGTTCCGCTCCATGCTTTTATAAAATCTGTATTAAACACACAGAATTCCTCTCCATTCCTTTATAAAATCTATATTTAAAAAACATAGTTCCTCCCCATCCTTTTATAAAATCTATATTAATTACCAACAATTTCTCTCCTTCCCTTTATAAAATCTGTATTAAACACAGAGAATTCCTCTGCATTCCTTTATAAAATCTGTATTAAAAAAACATTGTTCCTCTGCATCCATTTATAAAATCTATATTAAACACAATAACTAATCTCCTTCCCTGTATAAAATCTAATTAAAACACAAACAATTGCTCTCCATTCCTTTATAAAATCTATATTAAAAAACATAGTTCCTCTGCATCCCTTTATAAAATCTATAATAAACACAATAATTAATCTCGGTCCCTGTATAAAATCTATATAAAACACACAATTCCTCTCCATTCTTTTAAAAAATCTATATTAAAAAAACATAGTTCCTCTGGATCCCTTTATTAAATCTATATTAAACACAATAATTAATCTTCTTCCTGTATAAAATCTAATTTAACACACAGTATTCCTCTCCATTTCTTTATAAAATCTATATTAAAAAAACATAATTCCTCTGCATCCCTTTATAAAATGTATATTAAACACAATAATAAATCTCCTTCCCTGTATAAAATCTATATAAAACACACAGAATTCCTCTGCATTCCTTTATAAAATCTATAAAAAAAAGATACTTCCTCTCCATCCTTTTATGAAATCTATATTAAACACACAGAATTCGTCTGCATCCCTTTATAAAATCTATATTAAACACAATAATTAATCTCCTTCCCTGTATAAAATCTATATAAAACACACACAATTCCTCTCAATTCCTTTATAAAATCTATATTAAACACACATAATTCCTCTCCATTCGTTCTTAAAGTCTATATTAATCACACACAATTCCTCTCCATTCCTTTATAAAATCTATATGAAACACACATAATTTCTCTCCATCCCTTTTTAAAATCTATATTAAACACACAAAATTCCTCTCCATCCCTTTATAAAATCTATATTAAACACAATAATTAATCTCCTTCCCTGTATAAAATCTAAATTAAACACACATAATTTCTGTCCATCCCTTTCTAAAGTCTATATTAAACATACACAATTGCTCTTTATCCCTTTATAAAATCTATATTGAACACAATAATTAATCTCCTTCCCTGAATAAAATATATATTAAACACACATAATTCCTCACCATCCCTTTTTAAATCTATATTAAACACACATAATTTCTGTCCAACCCTTTATAAAATCTACATTATACACACACAATTCCTCTCCATTCCTTTATAAAATCTATATTGAAAAACATAGTTCCTCTCCATTCTTTTATAAAATCTGTATTGAACACACAGAATTCCTCTGCATTCCTTTATAAAATCTATATTAAAGAAACATAGATCCTCTCCATCCTTTTATAAAATCTGTATTAAACACACACAATTCCTCTCCATTCCTTTATAAAATCTATATTAAAAAATATAGTTCCTCTCCATCCTTTTATAAAATCTGTATTAAACACACAGAATTCCTATGGATTCCGTTATAAAATGTTTATTGAGTAACATAGTTCCTCTGCGTCCCTTTATAATATCTATATTAAACACACATAATTTCTCTCCATCCCTTTTCAAAATCTATATTAAACAAACACAATTGCTCTTTATACCTTTATAAAATCTATATTAAACACACGTATTTCCTCTCCATCCCTTTATAAATCTGTATTAGACACACAGAATTCCTCTGCATTCCTTTATAAAATCCATATTATAAAAACATAGTTCCTCTCCATTCCTTTATAAAATCTATATTATAAATACATAGTTCCCATCCATTCTTTTATAAAATCTGTATTAAACACACACAATTCCTCTCCATTCCTTTATAAAATCTATATTAAAAAAACATAGTTCCTCTCCATCCTTTTATAAAATCTGTATTAAACACACACAATTCCTCTCCATTCCTTTATAAAATCTATATTAAAAAAACATAGCTCCTCTCCATCCTTTTATAAAATCTATATTAAACACACACAACTCCTCTCCATTCCTTTATAAAATCTATATTAATAAAACATAGTTCCTCTCCATTCTTTTATAAAATCTGTATTAAACACACACAATTCTTCTCCATTACTTTATAAAATCTATATTAAAAAAACATAGTTCCTCTGCATCCCTTCATAAAATCTATAATAAACACAATAGTTAATTTCCGTCCCTGTATAAAATCTATATAAAACACACAATTCATCTCCATTCCTTTGTAAAATCTATATTAAAACAACTAAGTTCCTCTGCATCCCTTTATAAAATCTATACTAAACACAATAATTAATCTCCTTCCCTGTATAAAATCTATATTAAACACACAGAATTCCTCTGCATTCCTTTATAAAATCTATATTAAAAAAACATAATTCCTCTGCATCCCTTTATAAAATCTATACTAAACACAATAATTAATCTCCTTCCCTGTATAAAATCTATATTAAACACACAGAATTCCTCTGCATTCCTTTATAAAATCTATATTAAAAAAACATAATTCCTCTGCATCCCTTTATAAAATCTATATTAAACACAAGAATTAATCTCCTCTGTATAAAATCTATATTAAACACACACAATTCCTCTCCTTTCCTTTATAAAATCTATATTAAAAAACGATAGTTCCCCTGCATCCCTTTATAAAATCTATATTAAACACAATAATTAATCTCCTTCCCTGTATAAAATCTATATAAAACACACACAATTCCTCTCCATTCCTTTAGAAAATGTATATTAAAAACATAGTTCCACTGCATCCCTTTACAAAATCTATATTAAACACAATAATTAATCTCCTTCCCTGTATAAAATCTATATTAAACACACAGAATTCCACTGCATTCCTTTATAAAATCTATATTAAAAAAAGATAGTTCCTCTGAATCCCTTTATAAAATCTATATTAAACACAATAATTAATCTCCTTCCCTGTATAAAATCTATATAAAACACACACAATTCCTCTCCATTCCTTTATAAAATCTATATTAAAAAAACATAGATACTCTGCATCCCTTTATAAAATCTATATTAAACACAATAATTAATATCCTTCCCTGTATAAAATCTATATTACTCACACAGAATTCCTCTGCATTCCTTTATAAAATCTATATTAAAAAAAGATAGTTCCTCTGCATCCCTTTACAAAATCTATATTAAACACAATAACTAATCCCCTTCCCTGTATAAAACCTATATAAAACACACACAATTGCTCTTTAGTCCTTTTTAAAATCTATATTAAACACACATACTTCCTCTCCATCCGTTTATAAAAGCTATATTAAAGACACATAATTTCTCTCAATCCCTTTATAAAATCTGTATTAAACACACAGAATTCATCTGCATTCCTTTATAAAATCTATATTAAAATATAGTTCCTCCTCATGCTTTTATAAAATCTATATTAAAAAAACATAGTTCCTCTCCATCCTTTTTAAAATCTACATTATACACACACAATTCCTCTCCATTCCTTTGTAAAATCTATATTAAAAGAACATAGTTCCTCTCCATCCTTTTATAAAGTCTATATTAAACACACACAATTCCTCTCCATTCCTTTATAAAATCTATATTAAAAACATAGTTCCTCTCCATCCTTTTATAAAATCTATATTAAACACACACAATTCCCCTCCATTCCTTTATAAAATCTATATTAATAAAATATAGTTCCTCTCCATTCTTTTATAAAATCTATATTAAACACACACAATTCCTCTCCATTCCTTTATAAAATCTATATTAAAAAAACAAAGTTCCTCTCCATCCTTTTATAAGATCTATATTAAACGCACACAATTCCCCTCCATTCCTTTATAAAATCTATATTAAAACAATATAGTTCCTCTCCATCCTTTTATAAAATCTGTATTAAACAGACAGAATTCCTCTGCATTCCTACATAAAATCTATATTAAAGAAGCATAGTTCCTCTCCATCGTTTTATAAAATCTGTATTAAACACACACAATTCCTCTCCATTCCTTTATAAAATCTATATTAAACACACATAGTTCCTCTCCATCCTTTTATAAAATCTATATTAAACACAATAATTAATCTCCTTCCCTGTATAAACTCACTATAAAACACGCAATTCCCTTCCATTCCTTTATAAAATCTATATTAAAAAGCATAGATCCTCTCCATCCGTTTATAAAATCTATATTAAACACAATAACTAATCTCCTTCCCTGTATAAAATGTATATAAAACACACACAATTCCTCTCCATTCCTTTTTTAATATCTATATTAAAAAAACAAAGTTCCTCTGCAACCCTTTATATAAATCTATATTAAACACAATAATTAATCTCCTTCCCTGTATAAAATCAATATAAAACACGCAATTCCTCTGCATTCCTTTATAAAATCTATATTAAAAAAACATAGTTCGTCTGCATCCCTTTATAAAATCTATATTAAACACAATAATTAATCTCCTTCCCTGTATAAAAACAATATAAAACACGCAATTCCTCTCCATTCCTTTATAAAATCTATATTAAAAAAACATAGTTCCTCTGCATCCCTTTATAAAATCTATATTAAACACAATAATTAATCTCCTTCCCTGTATAAAATCTATATTAAACAAACAGAATTCCTCTCCATTCCTTTATAAAATACATATTAAAAACATAGTTCCCCTGCATCCCTTTATAAAATCTATATTAAACACAATAACTAATTTCGTTCCCTGTATAAAATCTATATTAAACAATCAGAATTCCTTTCCATTCCTTTATAAAGTCTATATTAAACAAACATAGTTCCTCTGCACCCCTTTATAAAATCTGTATTAAACACAATAATTAATCCTCTTCCCTGTATAAAATCTATATTTAACACACAGAATTCCTCTGCACTCCTTTTTAAAATCTATATTAAACACACACAATTGCTCTTTATCCCTTTATAAGATCCATATTAAACACAATAATTAATCTCCTTCCCTGTACAAAATCTATATTGAACACACACAATTCCTCTCCATCCCTTTATAAAATCTATATTATACACATTTATTTCTCTCTATCTCTTTTTAAAATCTATATTAAACACACAATTGCTCTTTATCCCTTTTTAAAATCTATATAAAACATACACAATTACTCTCGATCCCTTTTTAAAATCTATATTAAACACACATAATTCCTCTCCACTCCATTCTAAAATCTATATTAAACACACACAATTCCTCTCCATTCCTTTATAAAATCTATACATAATTTCTCTCCATCCCATTTTAAAATCTATATTAAACACACACAATTGCTCTTTATCCCTTTATAAAATCTATATTAAACACAATACTTTCCCTTAATCCCTTTTAAAAATCTATATTAAACACACACAATTGCTCTTTATTCCTTTTTATAATCTATATTAAACACACATACTTCCTCTCCATCTCTTTATAAAAGCTATATTAAAGACACATAATTTCTCTCAATCCCTTTATAAATCCTGTAATAAACACCCAGAATTCATCTGCATTCGTTTATAAAATCTATATTAAAACATAGAACCTCTCATGCTTTTATAAAATCTATATTAAACAAACATTGTTCCTCTGCATTCCTTTATAAAATCTATATTAAAAAAACATAGTTCCTCTCCATCCCTTTTTAAAATCTACATTATACACACACACAATTCCTCTCCATTCCTTTATAAAATCTATATTAAAAGAACATAGTTGTTCTCCATCCTTTTATAAAGTATATATTAAACACACACAATTCCTCTCCATTCCTTTATAAAATCTATATTAAAAAAACGTAGTTCCTCTCAATCCTTTTATAAAATCTGTATTAAGCACACAATTTTCCTCTGCATTCCTTTATAAAATCTATATTAAAAAAACAAAAGTTCCTCTCCATCCTTTTATAAAATCTACATTAAACGCACACAATTCCTCTCCATACCTTTATAAAATCTATATTAAAACATAGTTCCTCTCCATCCTTTTATAATATATATATTAAACACACACATTTCCTCTCCATTCCATTATAGAATCTATATTAAAAACATAATTCCTTTCCATCCTTTTATAAAATCTGTATTAAACAGACAGAATTCCTCTGCATTCCTACATAAAATCTATATTAAAGAAACATAGTTCCTCTCCATGGTTTTATAAAATCTGTATTAAACACACACAATTCCTCTGCATTCGTTTATTAAATCTATGTTAAAAAAACATAGTTCTTCTCCATATTTTTATAAAATATATATTAAACACACACAATTCCTCTCCATTCCTTTATAAAATCTATATTAAAAAAACATAGTTCCTCTCCATCCTTTTATAAAATCTATATTAAGCACAATAATTAATCTCCTTCCCTGTATAAAATCACTATAAAACACGCAATTCCTGTCCATTCCTTTATAAAATCTATATTCAAAAACATAGATCCTCTCCATCCTTTTATAAAATCTATATTACACACAATAATTAATCTCCTTCCCTGTATATAATCTATATTAAAAAAACATAGTTCCTCTGCATCCCTTTATAAAATCTATATTAAAAACAATAAATAATCTCCTTCCCTATATATAATCTATATTAACAAAACATAATTCCTCTGCCTCCCTTTATAAAATTTATATTAAACACAATAAATAATCTCCTTCCCTGTATAAAATGTATATAAAACACACACAATTCCTCTCCATTCCTTTATAAAATCTATATTAAAAAAACATAGTTCCTCTGCATCCCTTTATAAAATCTATATTAAACACAATAGTTAATCTCCTTCCTATATTCAATTTATATTAAACACACAGAATTCGTCTGCATTCCTTTATAAAATCTATATTAAAAAAACATAGTTCGTCTGCATAGCTTTATAAAATCTATATTAAACACAATAATTAATCTCCTTCCCTGTATAAAATCTATATAAAACACACACAATTCCTCTCCATTGCTTTTTTAAAATCTATATTAAAAAAAACAAAGTTCCTCTGCATCCCTTTATAAAATCTATATTCAACAAATAATGAATCTCCTTCCCTGTATAAAACCTATATAAAACACACACAATTCCTCTCCATTCCTTTGTAAAATCTGTTATAAAGACATAGTTCCTCTGCATCCCTTTATACAATCTATATTAAACACAATAACTAATCTCCTTCCCTGTATAAAATCTATATTAAACGAACAGAATTCCTCTCCATTCCTTTATAAAATCCATATTAAAAAAAACATAGTTCCCCTGCACCCCATTATAAAATCTATATTAAACACAATAATTAATCTCGTTCCCTGTATAAAATTTATATTAAACAAACAGAATTCTCTCCATTCCTTTATAAAATTTATATTAAACAAATATAGTTCCTCTGCATCCCTTTATAAAATCTATATTAATACACAATATTTAATCTCCTTCCCTGTATAAAATCTGTATTAAACACACAGAATTCCTCTGCATTCCTTTTTAAAATCTATATTAAACACACATATTGCTTTTATCCCTTTAAAAGATCTATATTAAACACAATAATTAATCTCCTTCCCTGTATAAAATCTATATTAAACACATATAATTCCTCACCATCCCTTTACAAAATCTATATTAAACACAAAATTTCTCTCTATCTCTTTTTAAAATCTATATTAAACACACAATTGCTCTTTATCCCTTTTTAAAGTCTATATAAAACATACACAATTCCTCTCCATCCCTTTTTAAAATCTATATTAAACACACATAATTCCTCTGCATTCCTTTCTAAAATATATATTAAACACACACAATTCCTCTCCATTCCTTTATAAAATCTATATTAAACACACATAATTCCTCTCCATTCCTTTTTAAAATATATATTAAACACACACAATTCCTCTCCATTCCTTTATAAAATCTATACTAAACACACATAATTCCACTCCATCCCTTTTTAAAATCTATATTAAACACACATTATTTCTGTCCATCCCTTTTTAAATTCTATATTAAACACACACAATTGCTCCTTATCCCTTTTTAAAATCTATATTAAACACAATAATCTCTCTCCATCCCTTTTTAAAATCAATATTAAACACATACAATTGATCTTTATTCCTTTTTAAAATCTATATTAAACACAAAATATTCCTCTCCATCCCTTTATAAAATCTAGATTAAACACACATATTTTCTCTCCTTAACTTTATAAAATCTGTATTAAACACACAGAATTCCTCTCCATTCCTGTATAAAATCTATATTAAAAAAATAGTTCCTCTCCATCCTTTTATAAAATCTATATTAAACACATATAATTCCTCTCCATTCCTTTATAAAATCTATATTAAAAAAACATAGTTCCTCTCCATCCTTTTATAAAATCTATATTAAACACACACAATTCCTCTCCATTCCTTTATAAAATCTATATCAAACACACATAGTTCCGCTCCATGCTTTTATAAAATCTGTATTAAACACACACAATTCCTCTGCATTCCTTTATAAAATCTATATTAAAAAAACATAGTTCCTCCCCATCCTTTTATAAAATCTATATTAATTACCAACAATTTCTCTCCTTCCCTTTATAAAATCTGTATTAAACACAGAGAATTCCTCTGCATTCCTTTATAAAATCTGTATTAAAAAAACATAGTTCCTCTGCATCCATTTATAAAATCTATATTAAACACAATAACTAATCTCCTTCCCTGTATAAAATCTAATTAAAACACAAACAATTGCTCTCCATTCCTTTATAAAATCTATATTAAAAAACATAGTTCCTCTGCATCCCTTTATAAAATCTATAATAAACACAATAATTAATCTCGGTCCCTGTATAAAATCTATATAAAACACACAATTCCTCTCCATTCCTTTAAAAAATCTATATTAAAACAACATAGTTCCTCTGGATCCCTTTATAAAATCTATATTAAACACAATAATTAATCTTCTTCACTGTATAAAATCTATATTAAACACACAGTATTCCTCTGCATTTCTTTATAAAATCTATATTAAAAAAACACAATTCCTCTGCATCCCTTTATAAAATCTATATTAAACACAATAATTAATCTCCTTCCCCGTATAAAATCTATATAAAACACACAGAATTCCTCTGCATTCCTTTATAAAATCTATAAAAGAAAGATAGTTCCTCTCCATCCTTTTATGAAATCTATATTAAACACACAGAATTCGTCTGCATCCCTTTATAAAATCTATATTAAACACAATAATTAATCTCCTTCCCTGTATAAAATCTATATAAAACACACCAATTCCTCTCAATTCCTTTATAAAATCTATATTAAACACACATAATTCCTCTCCATTCGTTCTTAAAGTCTATATTAAACACACACAATTCCTCTCCTTTCCTTCATAAAATCTATATGAAACACACATAATTTCTCTCCATCCCTTTTTAAAATCTATATTAAACACACATAATTCCTCTCCATCCCTTTATAAAATCTATATTAAACACAATAATTAATCTCCTTCCCGGTATAAAATCTAAATTAAACACACATAATTTCTGTCCATCCCTTTCTAAAGTCTATATTAAACATACACAATTGCTCTTTATCCCTTTATAAAATCTATATTGAACACAATAATTAATCTCCTTCCCTGAATAAAATATATATTAAACACACATAATTCCTCACCATCCCTTTTTAAATCTATATTAAACACACATAATTTCTGTCCAACCCTTTTTAAAATCTACATTATACACACACAATTCCTCTCCATTCCTTTATAAAATCTATATTAAAAACATAGTTCCTCTCCATCCTTTTATAAAATCTGTATTAAACACACAGAATTCCTCTGCATTCCTTTATAAAATCTATATTAAAGAAACATAGATCCTCTCCATCCTTTTATAAAATCTGTATTAAACACACACAATTCCTCTCCATTCCTTTATAAAATCTATATTAAAAAATATAGTTCCTCTCCATCCTTTTATAAAATCTGTATTAAACACACAGAATTCCTATGGATTCCGTTATAAAATGTTTATTGACTAACATAGTTCCTCTGCATCCCTTTATAATATCTATATTAAACACACATAATTTCTCTCCATCCCTTTTCAAAATCTATATTAAACAAACACAATTGCTCTTTATCCCTTTATAAAATCTATATTAAACACACATATTTCCTCTCCATCCCTTTATAAATCTGTATTAGACACACAGAATTCCTCTGCATTCCTTTATAAAATCCATATTATCAAAACATAGTTCCTCTCCATTCCTTTATAAAATCTATATTATAAAACATAGTTCCCATCCATTCTTTTATAAAATCTGCATTAAACACACACAATTCCTCTCCATTCCTTTATAAAATCTATATTAAAAAAACATAGCTCCTCTCCATCCTTTTATAAAATCTATATTAAACACACACAACTCCTCTCCATTCCTTTATAAAATCTATATTAATAAAACATAGTTCCTCTCCATTCTTTTATAAAATCTGTATTAAACACACACAATTCTTCTCCATTACTTTATAAAATCTATATTAAAAAAACATAGTTCCTCTCCATCCTTTTATAAAATCTGTATTAAACACACACAATTCTTCTCCATTCCTTTATAAAATCTATATTAAAAAAACATAGTTCCTCTCCATTCTTTTATAAAATCTGTATTAAACACACAGAATTCCTCTGCATTCCTTTATAAAATCTATATTAAAAAAACACAGTTCCTCTGCATCCCTTTATAAAATCTATATTAAACACAATAATTAATCTCCTTCCCTGTATAAAATCTATATTCAAAAAACATAATTCCTCTGCATCCCGTTATAAAATCTATAATAAACACAATAATTAATTACCGTCCCTGTATAAAATCTATATAAAACACACTATTCCTCTCTATTCCATTGTAAAATCTATATTAAAACAACATAGTTCCTCTGCATCCCTTTATAAAATCTATACTAAACACAATAATTAATCTCATTCACTGTATAAAATCTATATTCAATACACAGAATTCCTCTTCTGTATAAAATCTATATTAAACACACACAATTCCTCTCTATTCCTTTATAAAATCTGTATTAAAACATAGTTCCTCTGCATCCCTATATAAAATCTATATTAAACACAATAATTAATCTCCTACCCTGTATAAAATCTATATAAAACACACACAATTCCTCTCTATTCCTTTATAAAATCTATATTAAAAACATAGTTCCTCTGCATCCCTTTTAAAAAACCTATATTTAACACAATAATTAATCTCCTTCCCTGTATAAAATCTATATTAAACACACAGAATTCCTCTGCATTCCTTTATAAAGTCTATATTAAAAAAAGATAGTTCCTCTGCATCCCTTTATAAAATCTATATTTAAAACATAGTTCCTCTGCATCCGTTTATAGAATCTATATTAAACACAAAAATTAATCTCCTTCCCTGTATAAAATCTATATTAAACACACAGAATTCTTCTGCATTCCTTTATAAAATCTATATTAAAGAAGATAGTTCCTCTGCATTCCTTTACAAAATCTATATTAAACACAATAATTAATCTCCTTCCCTGTATAAAATCTATATAAAACACACACAATTCCTCTCCATTCCTTTATATAATCTATATTAAACACACACAATTCCTCTCCATTCCTTTAAAAAATCTATATTTAAAAAACATAGTTCTCCCCATTCTTTTATAAAATCTATATAAAACACACACAATTCCTCTCCATTCCTTTATGAAATCTATATTAAAAAAACATAGTTCCTCTCCATTCTTTTATAAAATCTATATTAAACACACACAATTCCTCTCCATTCCTTTATAAAATCTATATTAAAAAACATAGTTTCTCTCCATCCTTTTATAAAATCTGTATTAAACACACTGAATTCCTCTGCATTCCTTTATAAAATCTGTATTAAGAATACATAGTTCCTCTGCATCCCTTTATGAAATCTATGTTAAACACAATAATTATACTCCTTCCCTGTATAAAATCTATATAAAACACACACAATTCCTCTCCATTCCTTTATAAAATCTATATTAAAAAAACATAGTTGCTCTGCATCCCTTTATAAAATCTATAATAAACACAATAATTAATTTCCGTTACTGTATAAAATCTATATAAAACACACAATTCCTCTCCATTACTTTGTAAAATCTATATTAAAACAACGAAGGTCCTCTGCATCTCTTTATAAAATCTATACTAAACACAATAATTAATCTCCTTCCCTGTATAAAATCTATATTAAACACACAGAATTCCTCTGCATTCCTTTATAAAATCTATATTAAAAAACATAATTCCTCTGCATCCCTTTATAAAATCTATATTAAACACAAGAATTAATCTCCTCTGTATAAAATCTATATTAAACACACACAATTCCTCTCCTTTCCTTTATAAAATCTATATTAAAAAAACATAGTTCCCCTGCATCCCTTTATAAAATCTATATTAAACACAATAATTAATCTCCTTCCCTGTATAAAATCTATATAAAACACACACAATTCCTCTCCATTCCTTTAGAAAATCTATATTAAAAACATAGTTCCACTGCATCCCTTTACAAAATCTATATTAAACACAATAATTAATCTCCTTCCCTGTATAAAATCTATATTAAACACACAAAATTCCACTGCATTCCTTTATAAAATCTATATTAAAAAAAGATAGTTCCTCTGCATCCCTTTATAAAATCTATATTAAACACAATAATTAATCTCCTTCCCTGTATAAAATCTATATAAAACACACACAATTCCTCTCCATTCCTTTATAAAATCTATATTAAAAAAACATAGATAATCTGCATCCCTTTATAAAATCTATATTAAACACAATAATTAATCTCCTTCCCTGTATAAAATCTATATTACACACACAGAATTCCTCTGCATTCCTTTTTAAAATCTATATTAAAAAAGATAGTTCCTCTGCATCCCTTTACAAAATCTATATTAAACACAATAACTAAACCCCTTCCCTGTATAAAATCTATATAAAACACACACAATTCCTCTCCGTTCCTTTATAAAATCTATATTAAAAACATAGTTCCTCTGCATCCCTTTACAAAATCTATATTAAACACAATAATTAATCTCCTTCCCTGTATAAAATCTATATAAAACACACACAATTCCTCTCCATTCCTTTATAAAATCTATATTAAAAAAACATAGTTCCTCTGCATCCCTTTATAAAATCTATATTAAACACAATAATTAATCTCCTTCCCTGTATAAAATCTATATTAAACACACAGAATTCCTCTGCATTCCTTTATAAAATCTATATTAAAAAACATAATTCCTCTGCATCCCTTTATAAAATCTATATTAAACACAAGAATTAATCTCCTCTGTATAAAATCTATATTAAAGACACACAATTCCTCTCCTTTCCTTTATAAAATCTATATTAAACACAAGAACTAATCTCCTCTGTATAAAATCTATATTAAACACACACAATTCCTCTCAATTCCTTTATAAAATCTATATTAAACACACATAATTCTCTCCATCCCTTTTTAAAATGTATGTTAAACACACACAATTGCTCTTTATCCTTTTTTAAATGCTATATTAAACACACATAAATCCTCTCCGTCCCTTTTTAAAATCTATATTAAACACACATAACTCCTCTCCATTCGTTCTTTAAATCTATATAAAACACACACAATTCCTGTCCATTCCTTTATAAAATCTATATTAAACACTCATAATTTCTCTCCATCTCTTTTTAAAATCTATATTAAACACACACAATTGCTCTTTAGCCCTTTATAAAATCTATATTAAACACAATAATTAATCTCCATCCCTGTATAGTATCTAGATTAAACACACATAATTTCTCTCCATCCCTTTTTAAAATCTATATTCAACACACACAATTGCTCTTTATCCCTTTATAAAATCTAAATTAAACTAAATAATTAATCTGCTTCCCTGCATAAAATCTATATATACACACATTATTCCACTCCATCCCTTTTTAAAAACTATATTAAACATACATTATTTCTGTCCATCCCTTTTTAAATTCTATATTAAACACACACAATTGCTCTTTATCCCTTTTTAAAATCTATATTAAACACAATAATCTCTCTCTATCCCTTTTTAAAATCAATATTAAACACATACAATTGATCTTTATTCCTTTTTAAAATCTATATTAAACACAAAATATTCCTCTCCATCCCTTTATAAAATCTAGAATAAACACACATGTTTTCTCTCCTTAACTTTATAAAATCTGTATTAAACACACAGAATTCCTCTCCATTCCTGTATAAAATCTATATTAAAAAAACATAGCTTCTCTCCATCCTTTTATAAAATCTATATTAAACACACACAATTCCTCTCCATTCCTTTATAAAATCTATATCAAACACACATAGTTCCGCTCCATGCTTTTATAAAATCTGTATTAAACACACACAATTCCTCTCCATTCCTTTATAAAATCTATATTAAAAAAACATAGTTCCTCCCCATCCTTTTATAAAATCTATATTAAACACCAACAATTTCTCTCCTTCCCTTTATAAAATCTGTATTAAACACAGAGAATTCCTCTGCATTCCTTTATAAAATCTGTATTAAAAAAACATAGTTCCTCTGCATCCCTTTATAAAATCTATATTAAACACAATAACTAATCTCCTTTCCTGTATAAAATCTATATAAAACACAAACAATTGATCTCCATTCCTTTATAAAATCTATATTAAAAAACATAGTTCCTCTGCATCCCTTTATAAAATCTATAATAAACACAATAATTAATCTCGGTCCCTGTATAAAATCTATATAAAACACACAATTCCTCTCCATTCCTTTAAAAAATCTATATTAAAACAACATAGTTCCTCTGGATCCCTTTATAAAATCTATATTAGACACAATAATTAATCTTCTTCACTGTATAAAATCTATATTAAACACACAGTATTCCTCTGCATTTCTTTATAAAATCTATATTAAAAAACATAATTCCTCTGCATCCCTTTATAAAATCTATATTAAACACAATAATTAATCTCCTTCCCTGTATAAAATCTATATAAAACACACAGAATTCCTCTGCATTCCTTTATAAAATCTATAAAAAAAAAATAGTTCCTCTCCATCCTTTTATAAAATCTATATTAAACACACAGAATTCGTCTGCATCCCTTTATAAAATCTATATTAAACACAATAATTAATCTCCATCCCTGTATAAAATCTATATAAAACACACACAATTCCTCTCAATTCCTTTATAAAATCTATATTAAACACACAAAATTCCTCTCCATTCGTTCTTAATGTCTATATTAAACACACACAATTCCTCTCCATTCCTTTATAAAATCTATATGAAACACACATAATTTCTCTCCATCCCTTTTTAAAATCTATATTAAACACACATAATTCCTCTCCATCCCTTTATAAAATCTATATTAAACACAATAATTAATCTCCTTCCCTGTATAAAATCTAAAATAACACACATAATTTCTCTCCATCCCTTTCTAAAGTCTATATTAAACATACACAATTGCTCTTTATCCCTTTATAAAATCTATATTGAACACAATAATTAATCTCCTTCCCTGCATAAAATATATATTAAACACACATAATTCCTCACCATCCCTTTTTAAATCTATATTAAACACACATAATTTCTGTCCATCCCTTTTTAAAATCTACATTATACACACACAATTCCTCTCCATTCCTTTATAAAATCCATATTAAAAAACATAGTTCCTCTCCATCCTTTTATAAAATCTGTATTAAACACACAGAATTCCTCTGCATTCCTTTATAAAATCTATATTAAAGAAACATAGATCCTCTCCATCCTTTTATAAAATCTGTATTAAACACACACAATTCCTCTCCATTCCTTTATAAAATCTATATTAAAAAATATAGTTCCTCTCCATCCTTTTATAAAATCTGTATTAAACACACAGAATTCCTATGGATTCTGTTATAAAACGTTTATTGACAAACATAGTTCCTCTGCATCCCTTTATAATATCTATATTAAACACAATAATTAATCTCCTTCCCTGTATAAAATCTATATTAAACACACATAATTTCTCTCCATCCCTTTTCAAAATCTATATTAAACACACACAATTGCTCTTTATCCCTTTATAAAATCTATATTAAACACACATATTTCCTCTCCATCCCTTTATAAATCTGTATTAGACACACAGAATTCCTCTGCATTCCTTTATAAAATCCATATTATAAAAACATAGTTCCTCTCCATTCCTTTATAAAATCTATATTATAAAAACATAGTTCCCATCCATTCTTTTATAAAATCTGTATTAAACACACACAATTCCTCTCCATTCCTTTATAAAATCTATATTAAAAAAACATAGTTCCTCTCCATCCTTTTATAAAATCTGTATTAAACACACACAATTCCTCTCCATTCCTTTATAAAATCTATATTAAAAAAACATAGCTCCTTTCCATCATTTTATAAAATCTATATTAAACACACACAACTCCTCTCCATTCCTTTATAAAATCTATATTAATAAAACATAGTTCCTCTCCATTCTTTTATAAAATCTGTATTAAACACACACAATTCTTCTCCATTACTTTATAAAATCTATATTAAAAAAACATAGTTCCTCTCCATCCTTTTGTAAAATCTGTATTAAACACACACAATTCTTCTCCATTCCTTTATAAAATCTATATTAAAAAACATAGTTCCTCTCCATTCTTTTATAAAATCTCTATTAAACACACAGAATTCCTCTGCATTCCTTTATAAAATCTATATTAAAAAAACACAGTTCCTCTGCATCCCTTTATAAAATCTATATTAAACACAATAATTAATCTCCTTCCCTGTATAAAATCTATATTCAATAAACATAATTCCTCTGCATCCATTTATAAAATCTATATTAAACACAATAATTAATCTCCTTCCCTGTATAAAATCTATATAAAACACACACAATTCCTCTCCATTTCTTTATAAAATCTATATTAAAAAAACATAGTTCCTCTGCATCCCTTTATAAAATCTATAATAAACACAATAATTAATTACCATCCCTGTATAAAATCTATATAAAACACACAATTCCTCTCCATTCCATTGTAAAATCTATATTAAAACAACATAGTTCCTCTGCATCCCTTTATAAAATCTATACTAAACACAATAATTAATCTCATTCACTGTATAAAATGTATATTCAACACACAGAATTCCTCTTCTGTATAAAATCTATATTAAACACACACAATTCCTCTCCTTTACTTTATAAAATCTATATTAAAAACATAGTTCCCCTGCATCCGTTTATAAAATCTATATTAAAGACAATAATTAATCTGCTTCCCTGTATAAAATCTATATAAAACACACAGAATTCCTCTCAATTCCTTTATAAAATCTATATTAAACACACATAATTCTCTCCATCCCTTCTTAAAATGTATGATAAACACACACAATTGCTCTTTATCCCTTTTTAAAATCTATATTAAACACACATAAATCCTCTCCGTCCCTTTTTAAAATCTATATTAAACACACATAACTCCTCTCCATGCGTTCTTAAAATCTATATTAAACACACACAATTCCTGTCCATTCCTTCATAAAATCTATATTAAACACACATAATTTCTTTCCATCCGTTTTTAAAATCTATATCAAACACACACAATTGCTCTTTACCCCTTTATGAAATCTATATTAAACACAATAATTAATCTCCATCCCTGTATAAAATCTGGATTAAACACACATAATTTCTCTCCATCCCTTTTTAAAATCTATATTAAACACACACAATTGCTCTTTATCCCTTTATAAAATCTAAATTAAACACAATAAGTAATCTGCTTCCCTGCATAAAATCTCTATTAAACACACATAATTCCTCTCCATCCCTTTTTAAAATCTATATTAAGCACACATTATTTCTGTCCATCCCTTTCTAAATTCTATATTAAACACACACAATTGCTCTTTATCCCTTTTTAGAATCTATACTAAACACACACAGTTGCTCTTTATCCCCTTATAAAATCTATATTAAACACAATAATCTCTCCCCATCCCTTTTTAAAATCAATATTAAACCCACACAATTGATCTTTATTCCTTTTTAAAATCTATATTAAACACACAACATTCCTCTCCATCCCTTTATAAAATCTATATTAAACACACACAATTCCTCTCCATTCCTTTATAAAATCTATATTAAAAAAATTAGTTCCTCTCCGTACTTTTATAAAATCTATATTAAACACACACAATTCCTCTCCATTCCTTTATAAAATCTATATTAAAAAAACATTGTTCCTCTTCATCCTTTTATAAAATCTATATTAAACACACACATTTCCTCTCCATTCCTTTATAAAATGTATAGCAAACACACATAGTTACGCTCCATCCGTTTATAAAATCTGAATTAAACACACAGAATTCCTCTACATTCCTTTATAAAATCTATATTAAAAATCATAGTTCCTCTCCATCCTTTTATAAATCTATATTAAACACACACAATTTCTCTCCTTCCCTTTATAAAATCTGTATTAAACACAGAGAATTCCTTTGCATTCCTTTATAAAATCTGTATTAAAAAAACACAGTTCCTCTGCATCCCTTTATAAAATCTATATTAAGCACAATAATTAATCTCCTTCTCTGTATAAAATCTATATAAAACACAAACAATTGCTCTCCATTCCTTTATAAAATCTATATTAAAAAAACATAGTTCCTCTGCATCCCTTTATAAAATCTATAATAAACACAATAATTAATCTCCTCTGTATAAAATCTATATTAAACACACAGAATTCCTCTGCATTCCTTTATAAAATCTATATTAAAAAAACATAGTTCCTTTGCATCCCTTTATAAAATCTATATTAAACACAATAATTAATCTCCTTCCCTGTATAAAATCTATATAAAACACACACACAATTCCTCTCAATTCCTTTATAAAATCTATATTAAACACACATAATTCCTCTCCATTCATTCTTAAAATCTATATTAAACACACACAATTCCTCTCCATTCCTTTATAAAATCTATATTAAACACACATAATTTCTCTCCATCCCTTTTTAAAATCTATATTAAACACACACAATTGCTCTTTATCCATTTATAAAATCTATATTAAACACACATAATTCCTCTCCATTCCTTTATAAAATCTATATTAAACACAATAATTAATCTCCTTCCCTGTATAAAATCTAAATTAAACACACATAATTTCTCTCCATCCCTTTCTAAAGTCTATATTAAACACACACAATTGCTCTTTATCCCTTTATAAAATCTATATTGAACACAATAATTAATCTCCTTCCGTGCATAAAATATATATTAAACACACATAATTCCTCTCCATCCCTTTTTAAAATCTATATTAAACACACATAATTTCTGTCTATCCCTTTTTAAATTCTATATTAAACACACAATTTACTCTTTATCACTTTTTAAGATCTAATTTAAACACACACAATTGATCTTTATCCCTTTATAAAATCTATATTAAACACACACAATTAATGTTTATTCCTTCTTAAAATCTATACTAAACACACATAATTCCTCTCCATCCCTTTATAAAATCTATATTAAACACACATAATTTCTCTCCTTCCCTTTATAAAATCTGTGTTAAACACACAGAATTTCTCTGCATTCCTTTATAACATCTATATTAAAAAAACATAGTTCCTCTCAATCCCTTTATAAAATCTATATTAAACACACAGAATTCCTCTGCATTCTTTTATAAAATCTATATTAAAAAAGCATAGTTCCTCTCCATTCTTTTATAAAATCTGTATTAAACACACACAATTCCTCTGCATTCCTTTATAAAATCTATATAAAAGAAACATAGTTCCTCTCCATCCTTTTATAAAATCTGTATTAAGCACACACAATTGCTCTCCATTCTTTTATAAAATCTATATTATAAAAACATAGTTCCTCTCCATTCCGTTATAAAATCTATATTAAAAAAACACAATTCCTCTCCATTCCTTTATAAAATCTATATTAAAAAAATATAGTTCCTCTCCATCCTTTTATAAAATCTGTAACAAACACAGAATTTCTCTCCATCCCTTTTTAGAATCTATATTAAACACATACAATTGCTCTTTATCCCTTTATAAAATCTATATTAAACACAATAATTAATCTCCTTCCCTGTATAAAATCTATATTAACCACAAATAATTTCCCTCCATCCCTTTCTAAAATCTATATTAAACACACACAATTGCTCTTTATCCCTTTATAAAATCTATATTAAACACAATAATTAATCTCCTTCCCTGCATAAAATCTATATTAAATACACATAATTTCGCCCCATCCCTTTTTAAAACCTATATTAAACACACACAATTGCTCTTTATCCCTATTTAAAATCTATATTAAGCATACCGAATTCCTATCCATCCCTTTTTAAAATCTATATTAAACACACATAATTCCTCTCCATTCCTTTTTATAATCTATACTAAACACACACAATTCCTCTCCATTCCTTTATAAAATCTATATTAAACACACATAATTTCTCTCAATCCCTTTTTAAATTTTATATTAAACATACACAATTGCTGCTTATTCCTTTTTAAAAGCTATATTAAAGACACACAATTGCTCTTTATCCCTTTATAAAATCTATATTAAACACAATAATTTCTCTCCATCCCTTTTTAAAATCTATATTAAACACACACAATTGCTCTTTATTCATTTATGAAATCTATAATAAACACACATAATTCCTCTCCATCGCTTTATAAAATCTATATTAAACACACATAACTTCTCTCCTTCCCTTTAAAAAATCTGTATTAAACACACAGAATTCCTCTGCATTCCATTATAAAATCTATATTAAAAAAACATAGTTCCTCTCCATCCCTTTATAAAATCTATATTAAACACACAGAATTCCTCTGCATTCCTTTATAAATTCTATATTAAAAAAACATAGTTTCTCTCCATCCCTTTTTAAAATCTACATTATACACACACAATTCCTCTCCATTCCCTTATAAAATCTATATTAAAAAAAACATAGTTCCTCTCCATCCTTTTAAAAATCTGTAGTAAACACACACAATTCCTCTCCATTCCTTTATAAAATCTATATTAAAAAACATAGTTCCTCACCATCCTTTTATAAAATCTGTATTAAACACACAGAATTCCTCTGCATTCCTTTATAAAATCTATATTAAAGAAACATAGATCCTCTCTATCCTTTTATAAAATCAGTATTAAACACACACAATTCCTCTCCATTCCTTTATAAAATCTATATTAAAAATATAGCTCCTCTCCATCCTTTTATAAAATCTGTATTAAACACACAGAATTCCTCTGCATTCCTTTATAAAATCCATATTATAAAAACATAGTTCCTTTCCATTCCTTTATAAAATCTATATTAAAAAACATAGTTCCTCTCCGTCCTTTTATAAAATCTGTATTTAACACACAGAATTCCTCTGCATTCCTTTATAATATCTATATTATAAAAACATAGTTCCTATCCATTCTTTTATAAAATCTGTATTAAACACACACAATTCCTCTGCATCCCTTTATAAAATCTGTATTAAACACAATAATTAATCTCCTTCCCTGTATAAAATCTATATTCAAAAAACATAATTCCTCTGCATCCCTTTATTAAATCTATATTAAACACAATAATTAATCTCCTTCTCTGTATAAAATCCATATAAGACACACACAATTCCTCTCCATTCCTTTATAAAATCTATATTAAAAAACATAGTTCCTCTCCATCCCTTTACAAAATCTATATTAAACACAATAACTAATCTCCTTCCCTGTATAAAATCTATATAAAACACACAGAATTCCTCTGCATTCCTTTATAAAATCTATATTAAAAAAACATAGTTCCTCTGCATCCCTTTATAAAGTCTATATTAAACACAATAATTAATCTCCTTCCCTGTATAAAATCTATATAAAACACACAGAGGTCCTCTGCATTCCTTTATAAAATCTATATTAAAAACGATAGTTCCTCTCCATCCTTTTATAAAATATATATTAAACACACAGAATTCCTCTGCATCCCTTTATAAAATCTATATTAAACACAATAATTTGTCTCCTTACCTGTATAAAATCTATATAAAACACACAGAATTCCTCTCAATTCCTTTATAAAATCTATATTAAACACATAATTTCTATCCATCCATTTTTAAAATGTATGATAAACACACAATTTCTCTTTATCCGTTTTTAAAATCTATATTAAACACACATAATTCCTCTCCGTCCCTTTTTAAAATCTATATTAAACACACATAACTCCTCTCCATTCGTTCTTAAAATCTATATTATACACACAATTCCTCTTCATTCCCTTATAAAATCTATATTAAAATAACATAGTTCCTCTGCATCCCTTTATAAAATCTAAATTAAACACAATAATTAATCTCCTTCCCTGTATAAAATCTATATTAAACACACAGAATTCCTCTGCATTCCTTTATAAAATCTATATTACAAAACATAATTCTTCTGCATCCCTTTATAGAATCTATATTAAACACTATAATTAATGTCCTTCCCTGTATAAAATCTATATTAAACACACAGAATTCCTCTGCATTCCTTTATAAAATCTATATTAAAAAAAAATAATTCCTCTGCATTCCTTTATAAAATCTATATTAAACACAAGAATTAATCTCCTCTGTATAAAATCTATATTAAACACACACAATTCCTCTCCTTTCCTTTATAAAATCTATATTAAAAACATAGTTCCCCTGCATCCCTTTATAAAATCTATATTAAACACAATAATTAATCTCCTTCCCTGTATAAAATCTATATAAAACACGCACAATTCCTCTCCATTCCTTTATAAAATCTATATTAAAAACATAGTTCCTCTGCATCTCTTTACAAAATCTATATTAAACACAATAACTAATCTCCTTCAATGTATAAAATCTATATTAAACACACAGAATTCCACTGCATTCCTTTATAAAATCTATAATAAACACAATAATTAATCTCCTTCCCTGTATAAAATCTATATAAAACACACACAATTCCTCTCCATTCCTTTATAAAATCTATATTAAACACAATAATTAATCTCCTTCCCTGTATAAAATCTATATTAAACACACAGAATTCCTCTGCATTCCTTTATAAAATCTATATTAAAAAAAGAAAGTTCCTCTGCATCCCTTTACAAAATCTATTATAAACAACAATTAATCTCCTTCCCTGTATAAAATCTATATAAAACACACACAATTCCTCTCCGTTCCTTTATAAAATCTATATTAGAAAAACATAGTTCCTCTGCATCCTTTTATAAATCTATATTAAACACACACAATTTCTCTCCTTCCCTTTATAAAATCTGTATTAAACACAGAGAATTCCTTTGCATTCCTTTATAAAATCTGTATTAAAAAAACACAGTTCCTCTGCATACCTTTATAAAATCTATATTAAGCACAATAATTAATCTCCTTCTCTGTATAAAATCTATATAAAACACAAACAATTGCTCTCCATTCCTTTATAAAATCTATATTAAAAAAACATAGTTCCTCTGCATCCCTTTATAAAATCTATAATAAACACAATAATTAATCTCCTCTGTATAAAATCTATATTAAACACACAGAATTCCTCTGCATTCCTTTATAAAATCTATATTAAAAAAACATAGTTCCTTTGCATCCCTTTATAAAATCTATATTAAACACAATAATTAATCTCCTTCCCTGTATAAAATCTATATAAAACACACACACAATTCCTCTCAATTCCTTTATAAAATCTATATTAAACACACATAATTCCTCTCCATTCATTCTTAAAATCTATATTAAACACACACAATTCCTCTCCATTCCTTTATAAAATCTATATTAAACACACATAATTTCTCTCCATCCCTTTTTAAAATCTATATTAAACACACACAATTGCTCTTTATCCATTTATAAAATCTATATTAAACACACATAATTCCTCTCCATTCCTTTATAAAATCTATATTAAACACAATAATTAATCTCCTTCCCTGTATAAAATCTAAATTAAACACACATAATTTCTCTCCATCCCTTTCTAAAGTCTATATTAAACACACACAATTGCTCTTTATCCCTTTATAAAATCTATATTGAACACAATAATTAATCTCCTTCCCTGCATAAAATATATATTAAACACACATAATTCCTCTCCATCCCTTTTTAAAATCTATATTAAACACACATAATTTCTGTCTATCCCTTTTTAAATTCTATATTAAACACACACAATTACTCTTTATCACTTTTTAAGATCTAATTTAAACACACACAATTGATCTTTATCCCTTTATAAAATCTATATTAAACACAATAATTTCTCTTCATCCTTTTTTAAAATCTATATTAAACACACACAATTAATGTTTATTCCTTCTTAAAATCTATATTAAACACACATAATTCCTCTCCATCCCTTTATAAAATCTATATTAAACACACATAATTTCTCTCCTTCCCTTTATAAAATCTGTGTTAAACACACAGAATTTCTCTGCATTCCTTTATAACATCTATATTAAAAAAACATAGTTCCTCTCAATCCCTTTATAAAATCTATATTAAACACACAGAATTCCTCTGCATTCTTTTATAAAATCTATATTAAAAAAGCATAGTTCCTCTCCATTCTTTTATAAAATCTGTATTAAACACACACAATTCCTCTGCATTCCTTTATAAAATCTATATAAAAGAAACATAGTTCCTCTCCATCCTTTTATAAAATCTGTATTAAGCACACACAATTGCTCTCCATTCTTTTATAAAATCTATATTATAAAAACATAGTTCCTCTCCATTCCGTTATAAAATCTATATTAAAAAAACACAATTCCTCTCCATTCCTTTATAAAATCTATATTAAAAAAATATAGTTCCTCTCCATCCTTTTATAAAATCTGTAACAAACACAGAATTTCTCTCCATCCCTTTTTAGAATCTATATTAAACACATACAATTGCTCTTTATCCCTTTATAAAATCTATATTAAACACAATAATTAATCTCCTTCCCTGTATAAAATCTATATTAACCACAAATAATTTCCCTCCATCCCTTTCTAAAATCTATATTAAACACACACAATTGCTCTTTATCCCTTTATAAAATCTATATTAAACACAATAATTAATCTCCTTCCCTGCATAAAATCTATATTAAATACACATAATTTCGCCCCATCCCTTTTTAAAACCTATATTAAACACACACAATTGCTGTTTATCCCTATTTAAAATCTATATTAAGCATACCGAATTCCTATCCATCCCTTTTTAAAATCTATATTAAACACACATAATTCCTCTCCATTCCTTTTTATAATCTATACTAAACACACACAATTCCTCTCCATTCCTTTATAAAATCTATATTAAACACACATAATTTCTCTCAATCCCTTTTTAAATTTTATATTAAACATACACAATTGCTGCTTATTCCTTTTTAAAAGCTATATTAAAGACACACAATTGCTCTTTATCCCTTTATAAAATCTATATTAAACACAATAATTTCTCTCCATCCCTTTTTAAAATCTATATTAAACACACACAATTGCTCTTTATTCATTTATGAAATCTATAATAAACACACATAATTCCTATCCATCGCTTTATAAAATCTATATTAAACACACATAACTTCTCTCCTTCCCTTTAAAAAATCTGTATTAAACACACAGAATTCCTCTGCATTCCATTATAAAATCTATATTAAAAAAACATAGTTCCTCTCCATCCCTTTATAAAATCTATATTAAACACACAGAATTCCTCTGCATTCCTTTATAAATTCTATATTAAAAAAACATAGTTTCTCTCCATCCCTTTTTAAAATCTACATTATACACACACAATTCCTCTCCATTCCCTTATAAAATCTATATTAAAAAAAACATAGTTCCTCTCCATCCTTTTAAAAATCTGTAGCAAACACACACAATTCCTCTCCATTCCTTTATAAAATCTATATTAAAAAACATAGTTCCTCACCATCCTTTTATAAAATCTGTATTAAACACACAGAATTCCTCTGCATTCCTTTATAAAATCTATATTAAAGAAACATAGATCCTCTCTATCCTTTTATAAAATCAGTATTAAACACACACAATTCCTCTCCATTCCTTTATAAAATCTATATTAAAAATATAGCTCCTCTCCATCCTTTTATAAAATCTGTATTAAACACACAGAATTCCTCTGCATTCCTTTATAAAATCCACATTATAAAAACATAGTTCCTTTCCATTCCTTTATAAAATCTATATTAAAAAACATAGTTCCTCTCCGTCCTTTTATAAAATCTGTATTTAACACACAGAATTCCTCTGCATTCCTTTATAATATCTATATTATAAAAACATAGTTCCTATCCATTCTTTTATAAAATCTGTATTAAACACACACAATTCCTCTGCATCCCTTTATAAAATCTGTATTAAACACAATAATTAATCTCCTTCTCTGTATAAAATCCATATAAGACACACACAATTCCTCTCCATTCCTTTATAAAATCTATATTAAAAAACATAGTTCCTCTCCATCCCTTTACAAAATCTATATTAAACACAATAACTAATCTCCTTCCCTGTATAAAATCTATATAAAACACACAGAATTCCTCTGCATTCCTTTATAAAATCTATATTAAAAAAACATAGTTCCTCTGCATCCCTTTATAAAGTCTATATTAAACACAATAATTAATCTCCTTCCCTGTATAAAATCTATATAAAACACACAGAGGTCCTCTGCATTCCTTTATAAAATCTATATTAAAAACGATAGTTCCTCTCCATCCTTTTATAAAATATATATTAAACACACAGAATTCCTCTGCATCCCTTTATAAAATCTATATTAAACACAATAATTTGTCTCCTTACCTGTATAAAATGTATATAAAACACACAGAATTCCTCTCAATTCCTTTATAAAATCTATATTAAACACATAATTTCTATCCATCCATTTTTAAAATGTATGATAAACACACAATTTCTCTTTATCCGTTTTTAAAATCTATATTAAACACACATAATTCCTCTCCGTCCCTTTTTAAAATCTATATTAAACACACATAACTCCTCTCCATTCGTTCTTAAAATCTATATTATACACACAATTCCTCTTCATTCCCTTATAAAATCTATATTAAAATAACATAGTTCCTCTGCATCCCTTTATAAAATCTAAATTAAACACAATAATTAATCTCCTTCCCTGTATAAAATCTATATTAAACACACAGAATTCCTCTGCATTCCTTTATAAAATCTATATTACAAAACATAATTCTTCTGCATCCCTTTATAGAATCTATATTAAACACTATAATTAATGTCCTTCCCTGTATAAAATCTATATTAAACACACAGAATTCCTCTGCATTCCTTTATAAAATCTATATTAAAAAAAAATAATTCCTCTGCATTCCTTTATAAAATCTATATTAAACACAAGAATTAATCTCCTCTGTATAAAATCTATATTAAACACACACAATTCCTCTCCTTTCCTTTATAAAATCTATATTAAAAACATAGTTCCCCTGCATCCCTTTATAAAATCTATATTAAACACAATAATTAATCTCCTTCCCTGTATAAAATCTATATAAAACACGCACAATTCCTCTCCATTCCTTTATAAAATCTATATTAAAAACATAGTTCCTCTGCATCTCTTTACAAAATCTATATTAAACACAATAACTAATCTCCTTCAATGTATAAAATCTATATTAAACACACAGAATTCCACTGCATTCCTTTATAAAATCTATAATAAACACAATAATTAATCTCCTTCCCTGTATAAAATCTATATAAAACACACACAATTCCTCTCCATTCCTTTATAAAATCTATATTAAACACAATAATTAATCTCCTTCCCTGTATAAAATCTATATTAAACACACAGAATTCCTCTGCATTCCTTTATAAAATCTATATTAAAAAAAGATAGTTCCTCTGCATCCCTTTACAAAATCTATTATAAACAACAATTAATCTCCTTCCCTGTATAAAATCTATATAAAACACACACAATTCCTCTCCGTTCCTTTATAAAATCTATATTAAAAAAACATAGTTCCTCTGCATCCCATTACAAAATCTATATTAAACACAATAATTAATCTCCTTCCCTGTATAAAATCTATATAAAACACACACAATTCCTCTCCATTCCTTTATAAAATCTATATTAAAAAATATAGTTCCTCTGCATCCCTTTATAAAATCTATATTAAACACAATAATTAATCTCCTTCCCTGTATAAAATCTATATTAAACACACAGAATTCCTCTGCATTCCTTTATAAAATCTATATTAAAGAAGGATAGATCCTCTCCATCCTTTTATAAAATCTATATTAAACACAATAATTAATCTCCTTCCTTGTATAAAATCGATATAAAACACACAGAATTCCTCTCCATTCCTGTATAAAATCTACATTAAAAAGACATAGTTCCCCCCCATCCTTTTATAAAATCTATATTAAACACACACAATTCCTCTCCATTCCTTTAAAAAATCTATATTAAACACACACAATTCCTCTCCATTCCTTTATGAAATCTATATTAAAAAAACATAGTTCTCTCCATTCTTTTATAAAATCTATATTAAACACACACAATTCCTTTCCATTCCTTTATGAAATCTATATTAAAAAACATAGTTCCTCTCCATTGTTTTATAAAATCTGTATTAAACACACAGAATTCCTCTGCATTCCTATATAAAATCTATATTAAAAAAACATAGTTTCTCTCCATTCTTTTATAAAATCTGTATTAAACACACTGAATTCCTCTGCATTCCTTTATAAAATCTGTATTAAAAACATAATTTCTCTGCATCCCTTTATAAAATCTATATTAAACACAAGAATTAATCTCCTCTGTATAAAATCTATATTAAACACACACATTTCCTCTCCTTTCCTTTATAAAATCTATATTAAAAAAACATAGTTCCCCTGCATCCCTTTATAAAATCTATATTAAACACACATAACTCCTCTCCATTCGTTCTTAAAATCTATATTAAACACACACAATTCCTGTCCATCCCTTTTTAAAATCTACATTATACACACACAATTCCTTTCCATTCCCTTATAAAATCTATATTAAAAAAAACATAGTTCCTCTCCATCCTTTTATAACATCTGTATTAAACACACACAATTCCTCTGCATTCCTTTATAAAATCTATATTAAAGAAACATAGTTCCTCTCCAGCCTTTTATAAAATCTGTATTAAGCACACACAATTGCTCTCCATTCCTTTATAAAATCTATATTATAAAAACATAGTTCCTCTCCATTCCTTTATAAAATCGATATTAAAAAAACACAATTCCTCTCCATTCCTTTTTAAATCTATATTAAAAAAATATAGTTCCTCTCCATCCTTTTATAAAATCTGTATCAAACACACAGAATTTCTCTCCATCCCATTTTAGAATCTATATTAAGCACATACAATTGCTCTTTATCCCTTTATAAAATCTATATTAAACACAATAATTAATCTCCCTCCCTGTATAAAATCTATATTAACCACACATAATTTCCCTCCATCCCTTTTTAAAATCTATATTAAACACACACAATTGCTCTTTATCCCTTTAAAAAATCTATATTAAACACAATAATTAATCTCCTTCCCTGCATAAAATCTATATTAAACACACATAATTCCTCTCCATCCCTTTATAAAATCCATATTAAATACACATAATTTCGCTCCATCCCTTTTTAAAATCTATATTAAACACACACAATTGCTCTTTATCCCTATTTAAAATCTATATTAAACATACCGAATTCCTATCCATCCCTTTTTAAAATCTATATTAAACACACATAATTCTTCTCCATTCCTTTTTATAATCTATACTAAACACACACAATTCCTCTCCATTCCTTTATAAAATCTATATTAAACACACATAATTTCTCTCAATCCCTTTTTAAATTCTATATTAAACATACGCAACTGCTGTTTATTCCTTTTTAAAATCTATATTAAAGACACACAATTGCTCTTTATCCCTTTATAAAATCTATATTAAACACAATAATTTCTCTCCATCCCTTTTTAAAATCTATATTCAACACACACAATTACTCTTTATTCATTTTTAAAATCTATAATAAACACACATAATTCCTCTCCATCGCTTTATAAAATCTATATTAAACACACATAATTTCTCTCCTTCCCTTTAGAAAATCTGTATTAAACACAGAATTCCTCTGCATTCCATTATAAAATCTATATTAAAAAAACATAGTTCTTCTCCATCCCTTTATAAAATCTATATTATACACACACAATTCCTCTCCATACCCTTATTAAATCTATATTAAAAAAAACATAGTTCCTCTCCATCCTTTTATAAAATCTGTAGTAAACACACACAATTCCTCTGCATTCCTTTATAAAATCTATATTATAAAACATATTTCCTCACCATCCTTTTATAAAATCTGTATTAAACACACAGAATTCCTCTGCATTCATTTATAAAATCTATATTAAAAAACATAGTTCCTCACCATCCTTTTATAAAATCTGTATTAAACACACAGAATTCCTCTCCATTCCTTTATAAAATCTATATTAAAAAACATAGTTCCTCACCATCCTTTTATAAAATCTGTATTAAACACACAGAATTCCTCTGCATTCCTTTATAAAATCTATATTAAAAAACATAGTTCCTCACCATCCTTTTATAAAATCTGTATTAAACACACAGAATTCCTCTCCATTCCTTTATAAAATCTATATTAAAAAACATAGTTCCTCACCATCCTTTTATAAAATCTGTATTAAACACACAGAATTCCTCTGCATTCCTTTATAAAATCTATATTAAAGAAACATAGTTCCTCTCTATCCTTTTATAAAATCAGTATTAAACACACACAATTCCTCTCCATTCCTTTATAAAATCTATATTAAAAATATAGCTCCTCTCCATCCTTTTATAAAATCTGTATTAAACACACAGAATTCCTCTGCATTCCTTTATAAAATCCATATTATAAAAACATAGTTCCTCTCCATTCCTTTATAAAATCTATATTAAAAAACGTAGTTCCTCTCCATCCTTTTATAAAATCTGTATTTAACACACAGAATTCCTCTGCATTCCTTTATAATATCTATATTATAAAAACATAGTTCCTATCCATTCTTTTATAAAATCTGTATTAAACACACACAATTCCTCTGCATCCCTTTATTAAATCTATATTAAACACAATAATTAATCTCCTTCTCTGTATAAAATCCATATAAGACACACACAATTCCTCTCCATTCCTTTATAAAATCTATATTAAAAAAACATAGTTCCTCTGCATCCCTTTACAAAATCTATATTAAACACAATAACTAATCTCCTTCCCTGTATAAAATCTATATAAAACACACAGAATTCCTCTGCATTCCTTTATAAAATCTATATTAAAAAAACATAGTTCCTCTGCATCCCTTTATAAAATCTATATTAAACAAATAATTAAACTCCTTCCCTGTATAAAATCTATATAAAACACACAGAATTCCTCTGCATTCCTTTATAAAATCTATATTAAAAACGATAGTTCCTCTCCATCCTTTTATAAAATATATATTAAACACACAGAATTCCTCTGCATCGCTTTATAAAATTTATATTAAACACAATAATTTATCTCCCTACCTGTATAAAATCTATATAAAACACACAGAATTCCTCTCAATTCCTTTATAAAATCTATATTGAACACATAATTTCTATCCATCCATTTTTAAAATGTATGATAAACACACAATTTCTCTTTATCCCGTTTTAAAATCTATATTAAACACAATAATTAATCTCCTTCCCTGTATAAAATCTATATAAAACACGCACAATTCCTCTCCATTCCTGTATAAAATCTATATTAAAAACATAGTTCCTCTGCATCTCTTTACAAAATCTATATTAAACACAATAACTAATCTCCTTCAATGTATAAAATCTATATTAAACACACAGAATTCCACTGCATTCCTTTATAAAATCTATATTAAACACAATAATTAATCTCCTTCCCTGTATAAAATCTATATAAAACACACACAATTCCTCTCCATTCCTTTATAAAATCTATATTAAACACAATAATTAATCTCCTTCCCTGTATAAAATCTATATTAAACACACAGAATTTCTCTGCATTCCTTTATAAAATCTATATTAAAGAAGGATAGATCCTCTCCATCCTTTTATAAAATCTATATTAAACACAATAATTAATCTCCTTACTTGTATAAAATCGATATGAAACACACAGAATTCCTCTCCATTCCTGTATAAAATCTACATTAAAAAGACATAGTTCCTCTCCATCCTTTTATAAAATCTATATTAAAGACACATAATTTCTCTCAATTTCTTTATAAATCCTGTAATAAACACCCAGAATTCATCTGCATTCGTTTATAAAATCTATATTAAAACATAGAACCCTCTCATGCTTTTATAAAATCTATATTAAAAAAACATTGTTCCTCTGGATTCCTTTATAAAATCTATATTAAAAAAACATAGTTCGTCTCCATCCCTTTTTAAAATCTACATTATACACACACAATTCCTCTCCATTCCTTTATAAAATCTATATTAAACACAATAATTAATCTCCTTCCCTGCATAAAATCTATATTAAGCACACAGAATTCCTCTGCATTCCTTTATAAAATCTATATTAAAAAAACATAATTCCTCTGCATCCCATTATAAAAGCTATATTAAACACAATATTTAGTCTCCTTCCCTGTATAAAATCTATATTAAACACACACAATTCCTCTCCATCCCTTTATAAAATCTATATTAAACACATTATTTCTCTCTATCTCTTTTTAAAATCTATATTAAACACAGAATTGCCCTTTATCCCTTTTTAAAATCTATATAAAACATACACAATTCCTCTCGATCCCTTTTTAAAATCTATATTAAACACACATAATTCCTCTCCATTCCTTTCTAAAATCTATATTAAACACACACAATTCCTCTCCATTCCTTTACAAAATCTATTATAAAAACACATAATTTCTCTCCATCCCTTTTTAAAATCTGTATTAAACACACACAATTGCTCTTTATCCCTTTTTAAAATCTATATTAAACACACACAATTGCTCTTTATCCCTTTATAAAATCTATATTAAACACAGCACTTTCCCTCCATCCCTTTTTAAAATCTATATTAAACACACACAATTGCTCTTTATTCCTTTTTAAAATATATATTAAACACACATACTTCCTCTCCATCCGTTTATAAAAGCTATATTAAAGACACATAATTTCTCTCAATCCCTTTATAAAATCTGTATTAAACACACAGAATTCATCTGCATTCCTTTATAAAATCTATATTAAAAACATAGTTCCTCCTCATGCTTTTATAAAATCTATATTAAAAAAACATTGTTCCTCTGCATTCCTTTATAAAATCTATATTAAAAAAACATAGTTCCTCTCCATCCCTTTTTAAAATCTACATTATACACACACAATTCCTCTCCATTCCTTTGTAAAATCTATATTAAAAGAACATAGTTCCTCTCCATCCTTTTATAAAGTCTATATTAAACACACACAATTCCTCTCCATTCCTTTATAAAATCTATATTAAAAACATAGTTCCTCTCCATCCTTTTATAAAATCTATATTAAACACACACAATTCCCCTCCATTCCTTTATAAAATCTATATTAATAAAATATAGTTCCTCTCCATTCTTTTATAAAATCTATACTAAACACACACAATTCCTCTCCATTCCTTTATAAAATCTATATATTTAAAAAACAAAGTTCCTCTCCATCCTTTTATAAAATCTATATTAAACGCACACAATTCCCCTCCATTCCTTTATAAAATCTATATTAAAACAATATAGTTCCTCTCCATCCTTTTATAAAATCTGTATTAAACAGACAGAATTCCTCTGCATTCCTACATAAAATCTATATTAAAGAAGCATAGTTCCTCTCCATCGTTTTATAAAATCTGTATTAAACACACACAATTCCTCTCCATTCCTTTATAAAATCTATATTAAACAAACATAGTTCCTCTCCATCCTTTTATAAAATCTATATTAAACACAATAATTAATCTCCTTCCCTGTATAAACTCACTATAAAACACGCAATTCCCTTCCCTTCCTTTATAAAATCTATATTAAAAAACATAGATCCTCTCCATCCGTTTATAAAATCTATATTAAACACAATATATAATCTCCTTCCCTGTATATAATCTATATTAAAAAAACATAATTCCTCTGCCTCCCTTTATGAAATCTATATTAAACACAATAAATAATCTCCTTCCCTGTATAAAATGTATATAAAACACACACAATTCCTCTCCATTCCTTTTTTAAAATCTATATTAAAAAAACAAAGTTCCTCTGCATCCCTTTATATAAATCTATATTAAACACAATAATTAATCTCCTTCCCTGTATAAAAGCAATATAAAACACGCAATTCTTCTGCATTCCTTTGTAAAATCTATATTAAACACAATAATTAATCTCCTTCCCTGTATAAAAACAATATAAAACACGCAATTCCTCTCCATTCCTTTATAAAATCTATATTAAAAAAACATAGTTCCTCTGCATCCCTTTATAAAATCTATATTAAACACAATAATTAATCTCCTTCCCTGTATAAAATCTATATTAAACAAACAGAATTCCTCTCCATTCCTTTATAAAATACATATTAAAAAACATAGTTCCCCTGCATCCCTTTATAAAATCTATATTATATACAATAACTAATTTCGTTCCCTGTATAAAATCTATATTAAACAATCAGAATTCCTTTCCATTCCTTTATAAAGTCTATATTTAACACACAGAATTCCTCTGCATTCCTTTTTAAAGTCTATATTAAACACACACAATTGCTCTTTATCCCTTTATAAGATCCATATTAAACACAATAATTAATCTCCTTCCCTGTACAAAATCTGTATTAAACACACACAATTCCTCTCCATCCATTTATAAAATCTATATTATACACATTTATTTCTCTCTATCTCTTTTTAAAATCTATATTAAACACACAATTGCTCTTTATCCCTTTTTAAAATCTATATAAAACATACACAATTCCTCTCGATCCCTTTTTAAAATCTATATTAAACACATATAATTCCTCTCCATTCCATTCTAAAATCTATATTAAACACACACAATTCCTCTCCATTCCTTTATAAAATCTATACATAATTTCTCTCCATCCCATTTTAAAATCTATATTAAACACACACAATTGCTCTTTATTCCTTTATAAAATCTATATTAAACACAATACTTTCCCTTAATCCCTTTTAAAAATCTATATTAAACACACACAATTGCTCTTTATTCCTTTTTATAATCTATATTAAACACACATACTTCCTCTCCATCCCTTTATAAAAGCTATATTAAAGACACATAATTTCTCTCAATCCCTTTATAAATCCTGTAATAAACACCCAGAATTCATCTGCATTCGTTTATAAAATCTATATTAAAACATAGAACCTCTCATGCTTTTATAAAATCTATATTAAAAAAACATTGTTCCTTTGCATTCCTTTATAAAATCTATATTAAAAAAACATAGTTCCTCTCCATCCCTTTTTAAAATCTACATTATACACACACAATTCCTCTCCATTCCTTTATAAAATCTATATTAAAAGAACATAGTTGTTCTCCATCCTTTTATAAAGTCTATATTAAACACACACAATTCCTCTCCATTCCTTTATAAAATCTATATTAAAAAAACGTTGTTCCTCTCAATCCTTTTATAAAATCTGTATTAAGCACACAATTTTCCTCTCCATTCCTTTATAAAATCTATATTAAAAAAGCAAAAGTTCCTCTCCATCCTTTTATAAAATCTATATTAAACACACACAATTCCTCTCCATTCCTTTATAAAATCTATATTAAAACATAGTTCCTCTCCATCCTTTTATAATATATATATATTAAACACACACATTTCCTCTCCATTCCATTATAGAATCTATATTAAAAGCATAATTCCTTTCCATCCTTTTATAAAATCTGTATTAAACAGACAGAATTCCTCTGCATTCCTACATAAAATCTATATTAAAGAAACATAGTTCCTCTCCATGGTTTTATAAAACCTGTATTAAACACACACAATTCCTCTCCATTCCTTTATAAAATCTATATTAAAAAAACATAGTTCCTCTCCATCCTTTTATAAAATCTATATTAAGCACAATAATTAATCTCCTTCCCTGTATAAAATCACTATAAAACACGCAATTCCTGTCCATTCCTTTATAAAATCTATATTCAAAAACATAGATCCTCTCCATCCTTTTATAAAATCTATATTACACACAATAATTAATCTCCTTCCCTGTATATAATCTATATTAAAAAAACATAGTTCCTCTGCATCCCTTTATAAAATCCATATTAAAAACAATAATTAATCTCCTTCCCTATATATAATCTATATTAACAAAACATAATTCCTCTGCCTCCCTTTATAAAATCTATATTAAACACAATCAATAATCTCCCTCCCTGTATAAAATGTATATAAAACACACACAATTCCTCTCCATTCCTTTGTAAAATCTATATTAAAAAAACATAGTTCCTCTGCATCCCTTTATAAAATCTATATTAAACACAATAGTTAATCTCCTTCCTATATACAATTTATATTAAACACACAGAATTCATCTGCATTCCTTTATAAAATCTATATTAAAAAAACATAGTTCGTCTGCATCCCTTTATAAAATCTATATTAAACACAATAATTAATCTCCTTCCCTGTATAAAATCTATATAAAACACACACAATTCCTCTCCATTGCTTTTTTAAAATCTATATTAAAAAAAACAAAGTTCCTCTGCATCCCTTTATAAAATCTATACTCAACAAATAATGAATCTCCTTCCCTGTATAAAACCTATATAAAACACACACAATTCCTCTCCATTCCTTTGTAAAATCTGTTATAAAAACATAGTTCCTCTGCATCCCTTTATACAATCTATATTAAACACAATAACTAATCTCCTTCCCTGTATAAAATCTATATTAAACAAACAGAATTCCTCTCCATTCCTTTATAAAATCCATATTAAAAAAAACATAGTTCCCCTGCATCCCTTTATAAAATCTATATTAAACACAATAATTAATCTCCTTCCCTGTATAAAATTTATATTAAACAAACAGAATTCTCTCCATTCCTTTATAAAATTTATATTAAACAAATATAGTTCCTCTGCATCCCTTTATAAAATCTATATTAATACACAATAATTAATCTCCTTCCCTGTATAAAATCTGTATTAAACACACAGAATTCCTCTGCATTCCTTTTTAAAATCTATATTAAACACACATATTGCTTTTATCCCTTTAAAAGATCTATATTAAACACAATAATTAATCTCCTTCCCTGTATAAAATCTATATTAAACACATATAATTCCTCACCATCCCTTTATAAAATCTATATTAAACACATAATTTCTCTCTATCTCTTTTTAAAATCTATATTAAACACACAGTTGCTCTTTATCCCTTTTTAAAGTGTATATAAAACATACACAATTCCTCTCCATCCCTTTTTAAAATCTATATTAAACACACATAATTCCTCTGCATTCCTTTCTAAAATCTATATTAAACACACACAATTCCTCTCCATTCCTTTATAAAATCTATATTAAACACACATAATTCCTCTCCATTCCTTTCTAAAATCTATTTTAAACACCCACAATTCCTCTCCATTCCTTTATAAAATCTATATTAAAAAAAACATTGTTCCCCTCCATCCTTTTATGAAATCTTTATTAAACACCCACAATTCCTCTCCATTTCTTTATAAAATGTATATTAAAATCATAGTTCCTCTCCATCCTTTTATAAAATCCATATTAAATACACACAATTCCTCTCCATTCCTTTATAAAATCTATATTAAAAAAACATAGTTCCTCTCCATCCTTTTATAAAATCTATATTAAACACACACAATTCCTCTCCATTCCTTTATAAAATCTATATTAAAACCATAGTTCCTCTCCATCCTTTTATAATATATATATATATATATATATATATTAAACACGCACAATTCCTCTCCATTCCTTTATAGAATCTATATTAACAAACATAATTCCTCTCCATCCTTTTATAAAATCTGTATTAAACAGACAGAACTCCTCTGCATTCCTATATAAAATATATATTAAAGAAACATAGTTCCTCTCCATCCATTTATAAAATCTGTAATAAACACACACAATTCCTCTCCATTCCTTTATAAAATCTATATTAAAAAACATAGTTCCTCTGCATCCCTTTATAAAATCTATATTAAACACAATAACTAATCTCCTTCCCTGTATAAAATCTATATAAAACACAAACAATTGCTCTCCATTCCTTTATAAAGTCTATATTAAAAAACATAGTTCCTCTGCATCCCTTTATAAAATCTATAATAAACACAATAATTAATCTCGGTCCCTGTATAAAATCTATATAAAACACACAATTCCTCTCCATTCCTTTAAAAAATCTATACTAAAACAACATAGTTCCTCTGGATCCCTTTATAAAATCTATATTAAACACAATAATTAATCTTCTTCACTGTATAAAATCTATATTAAACACACAGTATTCCTCTGCATTTCTTTGTAAAATCTATATTAAAAAAACATAATTCCTCTGCATCCCTTTATAAAATCTATATTAAACACAATAACTAATCTCCTTCCCTGTATAAAATCTATATAAAACACACAGAATTCCTCTGCATTCCTTTATAAAATCTATAAAAAAAAGATAGTTCCTCTCCATCCTTTTATGAAATCTATACTAAACACACAGAATTCGTCCGCATCCCTTTATAAAATCTATATTAAACACAATAATTACTCTCCTTCCCTGTATAAAATCTATATAAAACACACACAATTCCTCTCAATTCCCTTATAAAATCTATATTAAACACACATAATTCCTCTCCATTCGTTCTTAAAGTCTATATTAAACACACACAATTCCTCTCCATTCCTTTATAAAATCTATATGAAACACACATAACTTCTCTCCATCCCTTTTTAAAATCTATATTAAACACATATAATTCCTCTCCATCCCTTTATAAAATCTATATTAAACACAATAATTAATCTCCTTCCCTGTATAAAATCTAAATTAAACACACATAATATCTCTCCATCCCTTTCTAAAGTCTATATTAAACATACACAACTGCTCTTTATCCCTTTATAAAATCTATATTGCACACAATAATTAATCTCCTTCCCTGCATAAAATATATATTAAACACACATAATTCCTCACCATGCCTTTTTAAATCTATATTAAACACACATAATTTCTGTCCATCCCTTTTTAAAATCTACATTATACACACACACAATTCCTCTCCATTCCTTTATAAAATCTATAATAAAAAACATAGTTCCTCTCCATCCTTTTATAAAATCTGTATTAAACACACAGAATTCCTCTGCATTCCTTTATAAAATCTATATTTAAGAAACATAGATCCTCTCCATCCTTTTATAAAATCTGTATTAAACACACACAATTCCTCTCCATTCCTTTATAAAATCTATATTAAAAATATATCTCCTCTCCATCCTTTTATAAAATCTGTATTAAACACACAGAATTCCTATGGATTCCGTTATAAAATGTTTATTGACAAACATAGTTCCTCTGCATCCCTTTATAATATCTATATTAAGCACAATAATTAACCTCCTTCCCTGTATAAAATCTATATTAAACATACATAATTTCTCTCCATCCCTTTTCAAAATCTATATTAAAAACACACAATTGCTCTTTATCCCTTTATAAAATCTATATTAAACACACATATTTCCTCTCCATCCCTTTATAAATCTGTATTAGACACACAGAATTCCTCTGCATTCCTTTATAAAATCCATATTATAAAAACATAGTTCCTTTCCATTCCTTTATAAAATCTATATTATAAAAACATAGTTCCCATCCATTCTTTTATAAAATCTGTATTAAACACACAGAATTCCTCTGCATTCCTTTATAAAATCTATATTAAAAAAACACAGTTCCTCTGCATCCCTTTATAAAATCCATATTAAACACAATAATTAATCTCCTTCCCTGTATAAAATCTATATTCAAAAAACATAATTCCTCTGCATCCCTTTATAAAATCTATATTAAACTCAATAATTAATCTCCTTCCCTGTATAAAATCTATATAAAACACACACAATTCCTCTCCATTCCTTTATAAAATCTATATTAAAAAAACATAGTTCCTCTGCATCCCTTTATAAAATCTATAATAAACACAATAGTTAATTACCGTCCCTGTATAAAATCTATATAAAACACACAATTCCTCTCCATTCCATTGTAAAATCTATATTAAAACAACATAGTTCCTCTGCATCCCTTATAAAATCTATACTAAACACAATAATTAATCTCATTCACTGTATAAAACCTATATTCAACACACAGAATTCCTCTTCTGAATAAAATCTATATTAAACACACACAATTCCTCTCCTTTACTTTAGAAAATCTATATTAAAAAAACACAGTTCCTCTGCATCCCTATATAAAATCTATATTAAACACAATAATTAATCTCCTACCCTGTATAAAATCTATATAAAACACACACAGTTCCTCTCCATTCCTTTATAAAATCTATATCAAAAACATAGTTCCTCTGCATCCCTTTACAAAACCTATATTTAACACAATAATTAATTTCCTTCCCTGTATAAAATCTATATTAAACACACAGAATTCCTCTGCATTCCTTTATAAAACCTATATTAAAAAAAGATAGTTCCTCTGCATCCCTTTATAAAATCTATATTAAACACAATAATTAATCTCCTTCCCGGTATAAAATCTATATAAAACACACACAATTCCTCTCCATTCCTTTATAAAATCTATATTAAAAGCATAGTTCCTCTGCATCCCTTTATAAAATCTATATTAAACACAAAAATTAATCTCCTTCCCTGTATAAAATCTATATTAAACACACAGAATTCTTGTGCATTCCTTTATAAAATCTATATTAAAAAAGATAGTTCCTCTGCATCCCTTTAGAAAATCTATATTAAACACAATAATTAATCTCCTTCCCTGTATAAAATCTATATAAAACACACACAATTCCTCTCCATTCCTTTATATAATCTATATTAAACACACACAATTCCTCTCCATTCCTTTAAAAAATCTATATTTAAAAAACATAGTTCCTGCCCATTCTTTTATAAAATCTATATAAAACACACACAATTCCTCTCCATTCCTTTATGAAGTCTATATTAAAAAAACATAGTTCCTCTCCATTCTTTTATAAAATCTATATTAAACACACACAATTCCTCTCCATTCCTTTATAAAATGTATATTAAAAAACATAGTTCCTCTCCATTGTTTTATAAAATCTGTATTAAACACACAGAATTACTCTGCATTCCTATATAAAATCTATATTAAAAAAACATAGTTTCTGTCCATCCTTTTTTAAAATCTGTATTAAACACACTGAATTCCTCTGCATTCCTTTATAAAATCTGTATTAAGAAAACATAGTTCCTCTGCATCCCTTTGTGAAATCTATGTTAAACACAATAATTAATCTCCTTCCCTGTATAAAATCTATATAAAACACACACAATTCCTCTCCATTCCTTTATAAAATCTATATTAAATAAACATAGTTCCTCTGCATCCTTTTATAAAATCTATAATAAACACAATAATTAATTTCCGTCCCTGTATAAAATCTATATAAAACACACAATTCCTCTCCATTCCTTTGTAAAATCGATATTAAAACAACTAAGTTCCTCTGCATCCCTTTATAAAATCTATACTAAACACAATAATTAATCTCCTTCCCTGTATAAAATCTATATTAAACACACAGAATTCCTCTGCATTCCTTTATAAAATCTATATTAAAAAAACATAATTCCTCTGCATCCCTTTATAAAATTTATATTAAACACAAGAATTAATCTCCTCTGTATAAAATCTATATTAAACACACACAATTCCTCTCCATTCCTTTATAAAATCTATATTAAAAAACATAGTTCCTCTGCATCCCTTTATAAAATCTATATTAAACACAATAATTAATCTCCTTCCCTGTATAAAATCTATATAAAACACACACAATTCCTCTCCATTCCTTTATAAAGTCTATATTAAAAAAACATAGATACTCTGCATCCCTTTATAAAATCTATATTAAACACAATAATTAATATCCTTCCCTGTATAAAATCTATATTACACACACAGAATTCCTCTGCATTCCTTTATAAAATCTATATTAAAAAAAGATAGTTCCTCTGCATCCCTTTACAAAATCTATATTAAACACAATAACTAATCCCCTTCCCTGTATAAAATCTATATAAAACACACACAATTCCTCTCCGTTCCTTTATAAAATCTATATTAAAAAACATAGTTCCTCTGCATCCCTTTATAAAATCTATATTAAACACAATAACTAATCTCCTTCCCTGTATAAAATTTATATAAAACACACAGAATTCCTCTGCATTCCTTTATAAAATCTATAAAAAAAAGATAGTTCCTCTCTATCCTTTTATGAAATCTATACTAAACACACAGAATTCGTCCGCATCCCTTTATAAAATCTATATTAAACACAATAATTAATCTCCTTCCCTGTATAAAATCTATATAAAACACACACAATTCCTCTCAATTCCTTTATAAAATCTATATTAAACACACATAATTCCTCTCCATTCGTTCTTAAAGTCTATATTAAACACACAAAATTCCTCTCCATTCCTTTATAAAATCTATATGAAACACACATAATTTCTCTCCATCCCTTTTTAAAATCTATATTAAACACATATAAATCCTCTCCATCCCTTTATAAAATCTATATTAAACACAGTAATTAATCTCCTTCCCTGTATAAAATCTAAATTAAACACACATAATATCTCTCCATCCCTTTCTAAAGTCTATATTAAACATACACAATTGCTCTTTATCCCTTTATAAAATCTATATTGAACACAATAATTAATCTCCTTCCCTGCATAAAATATATATTAAACACACATAATTCCTCACCATCCCTTTTTAAATCTATATTAAACACACATAATTTCTGTCCATCCCTTTTTAAAATCTACATTATACACACACAATTCCTCTCCATTCCTTTATAAAATCTATATTAAAAACATAGTTCCTCTCCATCCTTTTATAAAATCTGTATTAAGCACACAGAATTCCTCTGCATTCCTTTATAAAATCTATATTAAAGAAACATAGATCCTCTCCATCCTTTTATAAAATCTGTATTAAACACACACAATTCCTCTCCATTCCTTTATAAAATCTATATTAAAAATATAGCTCCTCTCCATCCTTTTATAAAATCTGTATTAAACACACAGAATTTCTATGGATTCCGTTATAAAATGTTTATTGACAAACATAGTTCCTCTGCATCCCTTTATAATATCTATATTAAACACAATAATTAATCTCCTTCCCTGTATAAAATCTATATTAAACACACATAATTTCTCTCCATCCCTTTTCAAAATCTATATTAAAAACACACAATTGCTCTTTATCCCTTTATAAAATCTATATTAAACACACATATTTCCTCTCCATCCCTTTATAAATCTGTATTAGACACACAGAATTCCTCTGCATTCCTTTATAAAATCCATATTATAAAAACATAGTTCCTTTCCATTCCTTTATAAAATCTATATTATAAAAACATAGTTCCCATCCATTCTTTTATAAAATCTGTATTAAACACACAGAATTCCTCTGCATTCCTTTATAAAATCTATATTAAAAAAACACAGTTCCTCTGCATCCCTTTATAAAATCCATATTAAACACAATAATTAATCTCCTTCCCTGTATAAAATCTATATTCAAAAAACATAATTCCTCTGCATCCCTTTATAAAATCTATATTAAACACAATAATTAATCTCCTTCCCTGTATAAAATCTATATAAAACACACACAATTCCTCTCCATTCCTTTATAAAATCTATATTAAAAAAACATAGTTCCTCTGCATCCCTTTATAAAATCTATAATAAACACAATAGTTAATTACCGTCCCTGTATAAAATCTATATAAAACACACAATTCCTCTCCATTCCATTGTAAAATCTATATTAAAACAACATAGTTCCTCTGCATCCCTTTATAAAATCTATACTAAACACAATAATTAATCTCATTCACTGTATAAAATCTATATTCAACACACAGAATTCCTCTTCTGAATAAAATCTATATTAAACACACACAATTCCTCTCCTTTACTTTATAAAATCTATATTAAAAAAACACAGTTCCTCTGCATCCCTATATAAAATCTATATTAAACACAATAATTAATCTCCTACCCTGTATAAATCTATATAAAACACACACAATTCCTCTCCATTCCTTTATAAAATCTATATCAAAAACATAGTTCCTCTGCATCCCTTTACAAAACCTATATTTAGCACAATAATTAATTTCCTTCCCTGTATAAAATCTATATTAAACACACAGAATTCCTCTGCATTCCTTTATAAAACCTATATTAAAAAAAGATAGTTCCTCTGCATCCCTTTATAAAATCTATATTAAACACAATAATTAATCTCCTTCCCGGTATAAAATCTATATAAAACACACACAATTCCTCTGCATTCCTTTAAAAAATCTATATTTAAAAAACATAGTTCCTGCCCATTCTTTTATAAAATCTATATAAAACACACACAATTCCTCTCCATTCCTTTATGAAGTCTATATTAAAAAAACATAGTTCCTCTCCATTCTTTTATAAAATCTATATTAAACACACACAATTCCTCTCCATTCCTTTATAAAATGTATATTAAAAAACATAGTTCCTCTCCATTGTTTAATAAAATCTGTATTAAACACACAGAATTACTCTGCATTCCTATACAAAATCTATATTAAAAAAACATAGTTTCTTCCATCCTTTTTTAAAATCTGTATTAAACACACTGAATTCCTCTGCATTCCTTTATAAAATCTGTATTAAGAAAACATAGTTCCTCTGCATCCCTTTATGAAATCTATGTTAAACACAATAATTAATCTCCTTCCCTGTATAAAATCTATATAAAACACACACAATTCCTCTCCATTCCTTTGTAAAATCTATATTAAAACAACTAAGTTCCTCTGCATCCCTTTATAAAATCTATACTAAACACAATAATTAATCTCCTTCCCTGTATAAAATCTATATTAAACACACAGAATTCCTCTGCATTCCTTTATAAAATCTATATTAAAAAAACATAATTCCTCTGCATCCCTTTATAAAATCTATATTAAACACAAGAATTAATCTCCTCTGTATAATATCTATATTAAACACACACAATTCCTCTCCTTTCCTTTATAAAATCTATATTAAAAAACATAGTTCCCCTGCATCGCTTTATAAAATCTATATTAAACACAATAATTAATCTCCTTCCCTGTATAAAATCTATATAAAACACACACAATTCCTCTCCATTCCTTTAGAAAATCTATATTAAAAACATAGTTCCACTGCATCCCTTTACAAAATCTATATTAAACACAATAATTAATCTCCTTCCCTGTATAAAATCTATATTAAACACACAGAATTCCACGGCATTCCTTTATAAAATCTATATTAAACAAAGATAGTTCCTCTGCATCCCTTTATAAAATCTATATTAAACACAATAATTAATCTCCTTCCCTGTATAAAATCTATATAAAACACACACAGTTCCTCTCCATTCCTTTATAAAATCTATATTAAAAAAACATAGATACTCTGCATCCCTTTATAAAATCTATATTAAACACAATAATTAATATCCTTCCCTGTATAAAATCTATATTACACACACAGAATTCCTCTGCATTCCTTTATAAAATCTATATTAAAAAAAGATAGCTCCTCTGCATCCCTTTACAAAATCTATATTAAACACAATAACTAATCCCCTTCCCTGTATAAAATCTATATAAAACACACACAATTCCTCTCCGTTCCTTTATAAAATCTATATTAAAAAACATAGTTCCTCTGCATCCCTTTACAAAATCTATATTAAACACAATAATTAATCTCCTTCCCTGTATAAAATCTATATAAAACACACACAATTCCTCTCCATTCCTTTATAAAATCTATATTAAATAAACATGGTTCCTCTGCATCCCTTTATAAAATCTGTATTAAACACAATAATTAATCTCCTTCCCTATATAAAATCTATATTAAACACACAGAATTCCTCTGCATTCCTTTATAAAATCTATATTAAAAAACATAATTCCTCTGCATCCCTTTATAATATCTATATTAAACACAAGAATTAATCTCCTCTGTTTAAAATCTATATTAAACACACACAATTCCTCTCCTTTCCTTTATAAGATCTATATTAAAAAACCATAGTTCCCCTGCATCCCTTTATAAAATCTATATTAAACACACACAATTCCTCTCAATTCCTTTATAAAATCTATATTAAACACACATAATTCTCTCCATCCCTTTTTAAAATGTATGTTAAACACACACAATTGCTCTTTATCCTTTTTTAAAAGCTATATTAAACACACACAACTCCTCTCCATTCGTTCTTTAAATCTATATAAAACACACACAATTCCTGTCCATTCCTTTATAAAATCTATATTAAACACACATAATTTCTCTCCATCCCTTTTTAAAATCTATATTAAACACACACAATTGCTCTTTATCCCTTTATAAAATCTAAATTAAACTAAATAATTAATCTGCTTCCCTGCATAAAATCTATATATACACACATAATTCCACTCCATCCCTTTTTAAAATCTATATTAAACACACATTATTTCTGTCCATCCCTTTTTAAATTCTATATTAAACACACACAATTGCTCCTTATCCCTTTTTAAAATCTATATTAAACACAATAATCTCTCTCCATCCCTTTTTAAAATCAATATTAAACACATACAATTGATCTTTATTCCTTTTTAAAATCTATATTAAACACAAAATATTCCTCTCCATCCCTTTATAAAATCTAAATTAAACACACATATTTTCTCTCCTTAACTTTATAAAATCTGTATTAAACACACAGAATTCCTCTCCATTCCTGTATAAAATCTATATTAAAAAAAATAGTTCCTCTCTATCCTTTTATAAAATCTATATTAAACACACACAATTCCTCTCCATTCCTTTATAAAATCTATATCAAACACACATAGTTCCGCTCCATGCTTTTATAAAATCTGTATTAAACACACACAATTCCTCTCCATACCTTTATAAAATCTATATTAAAAAAACATAGTTCCTTCCCATTCTTTTATAAAATCTATATTAATTACCAACAATTTCTCTCCTTCCCTTTATAAAATATGTATTAAACACAGAGAATTCCTCTGCATTCCTTTATAAAATCTGTATTAAAAAACATAGTTCCTCTGCATCCATTTATAAAATCTATATTAAACACAATAACTAATCTCCTTCCCTGTATAAAATCTAATTAAAACACAAACAATTGCTCTCCATTCCTTTATAAAATCTATATTAAAAAACATAGTTCCTCTGCATCCCTTTATAAAATCTATAATAAACACAATAATTAATCTCGGTCCCTGTATAAAATCTATATAAAACACACAACTCCTCTCCATTCCTTTAAAAAATCTATATTAAAACAACATAGTTCCTCTGGATCCCTTTATAAAATCTATATTAAACACAATAATTAATCTTCTTCACTGTATAAAATCTATATTAAACACACAGTATTCCTCTGCATTTCTTTATAAAATCTATATTAAAAAAACATAATTCCTCTGCATCCCTTTATAAAATCTATATTAAACACAATAATTAATCTCCTTCCCTGTATAAAATCTATATAAAACACACAGAATTCCTCTGCATTCCTTTATAAAATCTATAAAAAAAAGATAGTTCCTCTCCATCCTTTTATGAAATCTATATTAAACACACAGAATTCGTCTGCATCCCTTTATAAAATCTATATTAAACACAATAATTAATCTCCTTCCCTGTATAAAATCTATATAAAACACACACAATTCCTTTATAAAATCTATATTAAACACACATAATTCCTCTCCATTCGTTCTTAAAGTCTATATTAAACACACACAATTCCTCTCCATTCCTTTATAAAATCTATATGAAACACACATAATTTCTCTCCATCCCTTTTTAAAATCTATATTAAACACACATAATTCCTCTCCATCCCTTTATAAAATCTATATTAAACACAATAATTAATCTCCTTCCCTGTATAAAATCTAAATTAAACACACATAATTTCTGTCCATCCCCTTCTAAAGTCTATATTAAACATACACAATTGCTCTTTATCCCTTTATAAAATCTATATTGAACACAATAATTAATCTCCTTCCCTGAATAAAATATATATTAAACACACATAATTCCTCACCATCCCTTTTTAAATCTATATTAAACACACATAATTTCTGTCCAACCCTTTTTAAAATCTACATTATACACACACAATTCCTCTCCATTCCTTTATAAAATCTATATTAAAAAACATAGTTCCTCTCCATCCTTTTATAAAATCTGTATTAAACACACAGAATTCCTCTGCATTCCTTTATAAAATCTATATTAAAGAAACATAGAACCTCTCCATCCTTTTATAAAATCTGTATTAAACACACACAATTCCTCTCCATTCCTTTATAAAATCTATATTACAAAATATAGTTCCTCTCCATCCTTTTATAAAATCTGTATTAAACACACAGAATTCCTATGGATACCGTTATAAAATGTTTATTGACTAACATAGTTCCTCTGCATCCCTTTATAATATCTATATTAAACACACATAATTTCTCTCCATCCCTTTTCAAAATCTATATTATAAACAAACACAATTGCTCTTTATCCCTTTATAAAATCTATATTAAACACACATATTTCCTCTCCATCCCTTTATAAATCTGTATTAGACACACAGAATTCCTCTGCATTCCTTTATAAAATCCATATTATAAAAACATAGTTCCTCTCCATTCCTTTATAAGATCTATATTATAAAAACATAGTTCCCATCCATTCTTTTATAAAATCTGTATTAAACACACACAATTCCTCTCCATTCCTTTATAAAATCTATATTAAAAAAACTTAGTTCCTCTCCATCCTTTTATAAAATCTGTATTAAACACACACAATTCCTCTCCATTCCTTTATAAAATCTATATTAAAGAACATAGCTCCTCTCCATCCTTTTATAAAATCTATATTAAACACACACAATTCTTCTCCATTCCTTTCTAAAATCTATATTAAAAAAACATAGTTCCTCTCCATTCTTTTATTAAATCTGTATTAAACACACAGAATTCCTCTGCATTCCTTTATAAAATCTATATTAAAAAAACATAGTTCCTTTGCATCCCTTTATAAAATCTATATTAAACACAATAATTAATCTCCTTCCCTGTATAAAATCTATATAAAACACACACAATTCCTCTCCATTCCTTTATAAAATCTATATTAAAAAACATAGTTCCTCTGCATCCCTTTATAAAATCTATAATAAACACAATAATTAATTACCGTCCCTGTATAAAATCTATATAAAACACACAATTCCTCTCTATTCCATTGTAAAATCTATATTAAAACAACATAGTTCCTCTGCATCCCTTTATAAAATCTATACTAAACACAATAATTAATCTCATTCACTGTATAAAATCTATATTCAATACACAGAATTCCTCTTCTGTATAAAATCTATATTAAACACACAAAATTCCTCTCCTTTACTTTATAAAATCTATATTAAAAACATAGTTCCTCTGCATCCCTTTACAAAACCTATATTTAACACAATAATTAATCTCCTTCCCTGTATAAAATCTATATTAAACACACAGAATTCCTCTGCATTCCTTTATAAAATCTATATTAAAAAAAGATAGTTCCTCTGCATCCCTTTATAAAATCTATATTAAACACAATAATTAATCTCCTTCCCTATAAAACACACACAATTCCTCTCCATTCCTTTATATAATCTATATTAAAAACATAGTTCCTCTGCATCCCTTTATAAAATCTATATTAAAAAAAGATAGTTCCTCTGCATCCCTTTACAAAACCTATATTTAACACAATAATTAATCTCCTTCCCGGTATAAAATCTATATTAAACACACAAAATTCCTCTCCTTTACTTTATAAAATCTATATTAAAGACATAGTTCCTCTGCATCCCTTTACAAAACCTATATTTAACACAATAATTAATCTCCTTCCCTGTATAAAATCTATATTAAACACACAGAATTCCTCTGCATTCCTTTATAAAATCTATATTAAAAAAAGATAGTTCCTCTGCATCCCTTTATAAAATCTATATTAAATACAATAATTAATCTCCTTCCCGGTATAAAATCTATATAAAACACACACAATTCCTCTCCATTCCTTTATATAATCTATATTAAAAACATAGTTCCTCTGCATCCCTTTTTAAAATCTATATTAAACACAATAATTAATCTCCTTCCCGGTATAAAATCTATATAAAACACACACAATTCCTCTCCATTCCTTTATAAAATCCATATTAAAAACATAGTTCCTCTGCATCCCTTTATAGAATCTATATTAAACACAAAAATTAATCTCCTTCCCTGTATAAAATCTATATTAAACACACACAATTCCTCTCCATTCCTTTATATAATCTATATTAAACACACACAATTCCTCTCCATTCCTTTAAAAAATCTATATTTAAAAAACATAGTTCTCCCCATTCTTTTATAAAATCTATATAAAACACACACAATTCCTCTCCATTCCTTTATGAAATCTATATTAAAAAAACATAGCTCCTCTCCATTCTTTTATAAAATCTATATTAAACACACACAATTCCTCTCCAATCCTTTATAAAATCTATATTAAAAAACATAGTTTCTCTCCATCCTTTTATAAAATCTGTATTAAACACACTGAATTCCTCTGCATTCCTTTGTAAAATCTGTATTAAGAATACATAGTTCCTCTGCATCCCTTTATAAAATCTATAATAAACACAATAATTAATTTCCGTTACTGTATAAAATCTATGTAAAACACACAATTCCTCTCCATTACTTTTAAAATCTATATTAAAACAACTAAGTTCCTCTGCATCCCTTTATAAAATCTATACTAAACACAATAATTAATCTCCTTCCCTGTATAAAATCTATATTAAACACACAGAATTCCTCTGCATTCCTTTATAAAATCTATATTAAAAAAACATAATTCCTCTGCATCCCTTTATAAAATCTATATTAAACACAAGAATTAATCTCCTCTGTATAAAATCTATATTAAACACACACAATTCCTCTCCTTTCCTTTATAAAATCTATATTAAAGAAACATAGTTCCCCTGCATCCCTTTATAAAATCTATATTAAACACAATAATTAATCTCCTTCCCTGTATAAAATCTATATAAAACACACACAATTCCTCTCCATTCCTTTAGAAAATCTATATTAAAAACATAGTTCCACTGCATCCCTTTACAAAATCTATATTAAACACAATAATTAATCTCCTGCCCTGTATAAAATCTATATTAAACACACAAAATTCCACTGCATTCCTTTATAAAGTCTATATTAAAAAAAGATAGTTCCTCTGCATCCCTTTATAAAATCTATATTAAACACAATAATTAATCTCCTTCCCTGTATAAAATCTATATAAAACACACACAATTCCTCTCAATTCCTTTATAAAATCTATATTAAACACACATAATTCCTCTCCATTCGTTCTTAAAGTCTATATTAAACACACAAAATTCCTCTCCATTCCTTTATAAAATCTATATGAAACACACATAATTTCTCTCCATCCCTTTTTAAAATCTATATTAAACACATATAAATCCTCTCCATCCCTTTATAAAATCTATATTAAACACAGTAATTAATCTCCTTCCCTGTATAAAATCTAAATTAAACACACATAATATCTCTCCATCCCTTTCTAAAGTCTATATTAAACATACACAATTGCTCTTTATCCCTTTATAAAATCTATATTGAACACAATAATTAATCTCCTTCCCTGCATAAAATATATATTAAACACACATAATTCCTCACCATCCCTTTTTAAATCTATATTAAACACACATAATTTCTGTCCATCCCTTTTTAAAATCTACATTATACACACACAATTCCTCTCCATTCCTTTATAAAATCTATATTAAAAACATAGTTCCTCTCCATCCTTTTATAAAATCTGTATTAAGCACACAGAATTCCTCTGCATTCCTTTATAAAATCTATATTAAAGAAACATAGATCCTCTCCATCCTTTTATAAAATCTGTATTAAACACACACAATTCCTCTCCATTCCTTTATAAAATCTATATTAAAAATATAGCTCCTCTCCATCCTTTTATAAAATCTGTATTAAACACACAGAATTTCTATGGATTCCGTTATAAAATGTTTATTGACAAACATAGTTCCTCTGCATCCCTTTATAATATCTATATTAAACACAATAATTAATCTCCTTCCCTGTATAAAATCTATATTAAACACACATAATTTCTCTCCATCCCTTTTCAAAATCTATATTAAAAACACACAATTGCTCTTTATCCCTTTATAAAATCTATATTAAACACACATATTTCCTCTCCATCCCTTTATAAATCTGTATTAGACACACAGAATTCCTCTGCATTCCTTTATAAAATCCATATTATAAAAACATAGTTCCTTTCCATTCCTTTATAAAATCTATATTATAAAAACATAGTTCCCATCCATTCTTTTATAAAATCTGTATTAAACACACAGAATTCCTCTGCATTCCTTTATAAAATCTATATTAAAAAAACACAGTTCCTCTGCATCCCTTTATAAAATCCATATTAAACACAATAATTAATCTCCTTCCCTGTATAAAATCTATATTCAAAAAACATAATTCCTCTGCATCCCTTTATAAAATCTATATTAAACACAATAATTAATCTCCTTCCCTGTATAAAATCTATATAGAACACACACAATTCCTCTCCATTCCTTTATAAAATCTATATTAAAAAAACATAGTTCCTCTGCATCCCTTTATAAAATCTATAATAAACACAATAGTTAATTACCGTCCCTGTATAAAATCTATATAAAACACACAATTCCTCTCCATTCCATTGTAAAATCTATATTAAAACAACATAGTTCCTCTGCATCCCTTTATAAAATCTATACTAAACACAATAATTAATCTCATTCACTGTATAAAATCTATATTCAACACACAGAATTCCTCTTCTGAATAAAATCTATATTAAACACACACAATTCCTCTCCTTTACTTTATAAAATCTATATTAAAAAAACACAGTTCCTCTGCATCCCTATATAAAATCTATATTAAACACAATAATTAATCTCCTACCCTGTATAAATCTATATAAAACACACACAATTCCTCTCCATTCCTTTATAAAATCTATATCAAAAACATAGTTCCTCTGCATCCCTTTACAAAACCTATATTTAGCACAATAATTAATTTCCTTCCCTGTATAAAATCTATATTAAACACACAGAATTCCTCTGCATTCCTTTATAAAACCTATATTAAAAAAAGATAGTTCCTCTGCATCCCTTTATAAAATCTATATTAAACACAATAATTAATCTCCTTCCCGGTATAAAATCTATATTAAACACACAGAATTCCACTGCATTCCTTTATAAAATCTATATTAAAAAAGATAGTTCCTCTGCATCCCTTTATAAAATCTATATTAAACACAATAATTAATCTCCTTCCCTGTATAAAATCTATATAAAACACACACAATTCCTCTGCATTCCTTTAAAAAATCTATATTTAAAAAACATAGTTCCTGCCCATTCTTTTATAAAATCTATATAAAACACACACAATTCCTCTCCATTCCTTTATGAAGTCTATATTAAAAAAACATAGTTCCTCTCCATTCTTTTATAAAATCTATATTAAACACACACAATTCCTCTCCATTCCTTTATAAAATGTATATTAAAAAACATAGTTCCTCTCCATTGTTTAATAAAATCTGTATTAAACACACAGAATTACTCTGCATTCCTATACAAAATCTATATTAAAAAAACATAGTTTCTTCCATCCTTTTTTAAAATCTGTATTAAACACACTGAATTCCTCTGCATTCCTTTATAAAATCTGTATTAAGAAAACATAGTTCCTCTGCATCCCTTTATGAAATCTATGTTAAACACAATAATTAATCTCCTTCCCTGTATAAAATCTATATAAAACACACACAATTCCTCTCCATTCCTTTGTAAAATCTATATTAAAACAACTAAGTTCCTCTGCATCCCTTTATAAAATCTATACTAAACACAATAATTAATCTCCTTCCCTGTATAAAATCTATATTAAACACACAGAATTCCTCTGCATTCCTTTATAAAATCTATATTAAAAAAACATAATTCCTCTGCATCCCTTTATAAAATCTATATTAAACACAAGAATTAATCTCCTCTGTATAATATCTATATTAAACACACACAATTCCTCTCCTTTCCTTTATAAAATCTATATTAAAAAACATAGTTCCCCTGCATCGCTTTATAAAATCTATATTAAACACAATAATTAATCTCCTTCCCTGTATAAAATCTATATAAAACACACACAATTCCTCTCCATTCCTTTAGAAAATCTATATTAAAAACATAGTTCCACTGCATCCCTTTACAAAATCTATATTAAACACAATAATTAATCTCCTTCCCTGTATAAAATCTATATTAAACACACAGAATTCCACGGCATTCCTTTATAAAATCTATATTAAACAAAGATAGTTCCTCTGCATCCCTTTATAAAATCTATATTAAACACAATAATTAATCTCCTTCCCTGTATAAAATCTATATAAAACACACACAGTTCCTCTCCATTCCTTTATAAAATCTATATTAAAAAAACATAGATACTCTGCATCCCTTTATAAAATCTATATTAAACACAATAATTAATATCCTTCCCTGTATAAAATCTATATTACACACACAGAATTCCTCTGCATTCCTTTATAAAATCTATATTAAAAAAAGATAGCTCCTCTGCATCCCTTTACAAAATCTATATTAAACACAATAACTAATCCCCTTCCCTGTATAAAATCTATATAAAACACACACAATTCCTCTCCGTTCCTTTATAAAATCTATATTAAAAAACATAGTTCCTCTGCATCCCTTTACAAAATCTATATTAAACACAATAATTAATCTCCTTCCCTGTATAAAATCTATATAAAACACACACAATTCCTCTCCATTCCTTTATAAAATCTATATTAAATAAACATGGTTCCTCTGCATCCCTTTATAAAATCTGTATTAAACACAATAATTAATCTCCTTCCCTATATAAAATCTATATTAAACACACAGAATTCCTCTGCATTCCTTTATAAAATCTATATTAAAAAACATAATTCCTCTGCATCCCTTTATAATATCTATATTAAACACAAGAATTAATCTCCTCTGTTTAAAATCTATATTAAACACACACAATTCCTCTCCTTTCCTTTATAAGATCTATATTAAAAAACCATAGTTCCCCTGCATCCCTTTATAAAATCTATATTAAACACACACAATTCCTCTCAATTCCTTTATAAAATCTATATTAAACACACATAATTCTCTCCATCCCTTTTTAAAATGTATGTTAAACACACACAATTGCTCTTTATCCTTTTTTAAAAGCTATATTAAACACACACAACTCCTCTCCATTCGTTCTTTAAATCTATATAAAACACACACAATTCCTGTCCATTCCTTTATAAAATCTATATTAAACACACATAATTTCTCTCCATCCCTTTTTAAAATCTATATTAAACACACACAATTGCTCTTTATCCCTTTATAAAATCTAAATTAAACTAAATAATTAATCTGCTTCCCTGCATAAAATCTATATATACACACATAATTCCACTCCATCCCTTTTTAAAATCTATATTAAACACACATTATTTCTGTCCATCCCTTTTTAAATTCTATATTAAACACACACAATTGCTCCTTATCCCTTTTTAAAATCTATATTAAACACAATAATCTCTCTCCATCCCTTTTTAAAATCAATATTAAACACATACAATTGATCTTTATTCCTTTTTAAAATCTATATTAAACACAAAATATTCCTCTCCATCCCTTTATAAAATCTAAATTAAACACACATATTTTCTCTCCTTAACTTTATAAAATCTGTATTAAACACACAGAATTCCTCTCCATTCCTGTATAAAATCTATATTAAAAAAAATAGTTCCTCTCTATCCTTTTATAAAATCTATATTAAACACACACAATTCCTCTCCATTCCTTTATAAAATCTATATCAAACACACATAGTTCCGCTCCATGCTTTTATAAAATCTGTATTAAACACACACAATTCCTCTCCATACCTTTATAAAATCTATATTAAAAAAACATAGTTCCTTCCCATTCTTTTATAAAATCTATATTAATTACCAACAATTTCTCTCCTTCCCTTTATAAAATATGTATTAAACACAGAGAATTCCTCTGCATTCCTTTATAAAATCTGTATTAAAAAACATAGTTCCTCTGCATCCATTTATAAAATCTATATTAAACACAATAACTAATCTCCTTCCCTGTATAAAATCTAATTAAAACACAAACAATTGCTCTCCATTCCTTTATAAAATCTATATTAAAAAACATAGTTCCTCTGCATCCCTTTATAAAATCTATAATAAACACAATAATTAATCTCGGTCCCTGTATAAAATCTATATAAAACACACAACTCCTCTCCATTCCTTTAAAAAATCTATATTAAAACAACATAGTTCCTCTGGATCCCTTTATAAAATCTATATTAAACACAATAATTAATCTTCTTCACTGTATAAAATCTATATTAAACACACAGTATTCCTCTGCATTTCTTTATAAAATCTAAAAAAAAAAACATAATTCCTCTGCATCCCTTTATAAAATCTATATTAAACACAATAATTAATCTCCTTCCCTGTATAAAATCTATATAAAACACACAGAATTCCTCTGCATTCCTTTATAAAATCTATAAAAAAAAGATAGTTCCTCTCCATCCTTTTATGAAATCTATATTAAACACACAGAATTCGTCTGCATCCCTTTATAAAATCTATATTAAACACAATAATTAATCTCCTTCCCTGTATAAAATCTATATAAAACACACACAATTCCTTTATAAAATCTATATTAAACACACATAATTCCTCTCCATTCGTTCTTAAAGTCTATATTAAACACACACAATTCCTCTCCATTCCTTTATAAAATCTATATGAAACACACATAATTTCTCTCCATCCCTTTTTAAAATCTATATTAAACACACATAATTCCTCTCCATCCCTTTATAAAATCTATATTAAACACAATAATTAATCTCCTTCCCTGTATAAAATCTAAATTAAACACACATAATTTCTGTCCATCCCCTTCTAAAGTCTATATTAAACATACACAATTGCTCTTTATCCCTTTATAAAATCTATATTGAACACAATAATTAATCTCCTTCCCTGAATAAAATATATATTAAACACACATAATTCCTCACCATCCCTTTTTAAATCTATATTAAACACACATAATTTCTGTCCAACCCTTTTTAAAATCTACATTATACACACACAATTCCTCTCCATTCCTTTATAAAATCTATATTAAAAAACATAGTTCCTCTCCATCCTTTTATAAAATCTGTATTAAACACACAGAATTCCTCTGCATTCCTTTATAAAATCTATATTAAAGAAACATAGAACCTCTCCATCCTTTTATAAAATCTGTATTAAACACACACAATTCCTCTCCATTCCTTTATAAAATCTATATTACAAAATATAGTTCCTCTCCATCCTTTTATAAAATCTGTATTAAACACACAGAATTCCTATGGATACCGTTATAAAATGTTTATTGACTAACATAGTTCCTCTGCATCCCTTTATAATATCTATATTAAACACACATAATTTCTCTCCATCCCTTTTCAAAATCTATATTATAAACAAACACAATTGCTCTTTATCCCTTTATAAAATCTATATTAAACACACATATTTCCTCTCCATCCCTTTATAAATCTGTATTAGACAAACAGAATTCCTCTGCATTCCTTTATAAAATCCATATTATAAAAACATAGTTCCTCTCCATTCCTTTATAAGATCTATATTATAAAAACATAGTTCCCATCCATTCTTTTATAAAATCTGTATTAAACACACACAATTCCTCTCCATTCCTTTATAAAATCTATATTAAAAAAACTTAGTTCCTCTCCATCCTTTTATAAAATCTGTATTAAACACACACAATTCCTCTCCATTCCTTTATAAAATCTATATTAAAAAACATAGCTCCTCTCCATCCTTTTATAAAATCTACATTAAACACACACAATTCTTCTCCATTCCTTTCTAAAATCTATATTAAAAAAACATAGTTCCTCTCCATTCTTTTATTAAATCTGTATTAAACACACAGAATTCCTCTGCATTCCTTTATAAAATCTATATTAAAAAAACATAGTTCCTTTGCATCCCTTTATAAAATCTATATTAAACACAATAATTAATCTCCTTCCCTGTATAAAATCTATATAAAACACACACAATTCCTCTCCATTCCTTTATAAAATCTATATTAAAAAACATAGTTCCTCTGCATCCCTTTATAAAATCTATAATAAACACAATAATTAATTACCGTCCCTGTATAAAATCTATATAAAACACACAATTCCTCTCTATTCCATTGTAAAATCTATATTAAAACAACATAGTTCCTCTGCATCCCTTTATAAAATCTATACTAAACACAATAATTAATCTCATTCACTGTATAAAATCTATATTCAATACACAGAATTCCTCTTCTGTATAAAATCTATATTAAACACACAAAATTCCTCTCCTTTACTTTATAAAATCTATATTAAAAACATAGTTCCTCTGCATCCCTTTACAAAACCTATATTTAACACAATAATTAATCTCCTTCCCTGTATAAAATCTATATTAAACACACAGAATTCCTCTGCATTCCTTTATAAAATCTATATTAAAAAAAGATAGTTCCTCTGCATCCCTTTATAAAATCTATATTAAACACAATAATTAATCTCCTTCCCTATAAAACACACACAATTCCTCTCCATTCCTTTATATAATCTATATTAAAAACATAGTTCCTCTGCATCCCTTTATAAAATCTATATTAAAAAAAGATAGTTCCTCTGCATCCCTTTACAAAACCTATATTTAACACAATAATTAATCTCCTTCCCGGTATAAAATCTATATTAAACACACAAAATTCCTCTCCTTTACTTTATAAAATCTATATTAAAGACATAGTTCCTCTGCATCCCTTTACAAAACCTATATTTAACACAATAATTAATCTCCTTCCCTGTATAAAATCTATATTAAACACACAGAATTCCTCTGCATTCCTTTATAAAATCTATATTAAAAAAAGATAGTTCCTCTGCATCCCTTTATAAAATCTATATTAAATACAATAATTAATCTCCTTCCCGGTATAAAATCTATATAAAACACACACAATTCCTCTCCATTCCTTTATATAATCTATATTAAAAACATAGTTCCTCTGCATCCCTTTTTAAAATCTATATTAAACACAATAATTAATCTCCTTCCCGGTATAAAATCTATATAAAACACACACAATTCCTCTCCATTCCTTTATAAAATCCATATTAAAAACATAGTTCCTCTGCATCCCTTTATAGAATCTATATTAAACACAAAAATTAATCTCCTTCCCTGTATAAAATCTATATTAAACACACACAATTCCTCTCCATTCCTTTATATAATCTATATTAAACACACACAATTCCTCTCCATTCCTTTAAAAAATCTATATTTAAAAAACATAGTTCTCCCCATTCTTTTATAAAATCTATATAAAACACACACAATTCCTCTCCATTCCTTTATGAAATCTATATTAAAAAAACATAGCTCCTCTCCATTCTTTTATAAAATCTATATTAAACACACACAATTCCTCTCCAATCCTTTATAAAATCTATATTAAAAAACATAGTTTCTCTCCATCCTTTTATAAAATCTGTATTAAACACACTGAATTCCTCTGCATTCCTTTGTAAAATCTGTATTAAGAATACATAGTTCCTCTGCATCCCTTTATAAAATCTATAATAAACACAATAATTAATTTCCGTTACTGTATAAAATCTATATAAAACACACGATTCCTCTCCATTACTTTTAAAATCTATATTAAAACAACTAAGTTCCTCTGCATCCCTTTATAAAATCTATACTAAACACAATAATTAATCTCCTTCCCTGTATAAAATCTATATTAAACACACAGAATTCCTCTGCATTCCTTTATAAAATCTATATTAAAAAAACATAATTCCTCTGCATCCCTTTATAAAATCTATATTAAACACAAGAATTAATCTCCTCTGTATAAAATCTATATTAAACACACACAATTCCTCTCCTTTCCTTTATAAAATCTATATTAAAGAAACATAGTTCCCCTGCATCCCTTTATAAAATCTATATTAAACACAATAATTAATCTCCTTCCCTGTATAAAATCTATATAAAACACACACAATTCCTCTCCATTCCTTTAGAAAATCTATATTAAAAACATAGTTCCACTGCATCCCTTTACAAAATCTATATTAAACACAATAATTAATCTCCTGCCCTGTATAAAATCTACATTAAACACACAAAATTCCACTGCATTCCTTTATAAAGTCTATATTAAAAAAAGATAGTTCCTCTGCATCCCTTTATAAAATCTATATTAAACACAATAATTAATCTCCTTCCCTGTATAAAATCTATATAAAACACACACAATTCCTCTCCATTCCTTTATAAAATCTATATTACAGAAACATAGATACTCTGCATCCCTTTATAAAATCTATATTAAACACAATAATTAATCTCCTTCCCTGTATAAAATCTATATTACACACACAGAATTCCTCTGCATTCCTTTATGAAATCTATATTAAAAAAGATAGTGCCTCTGCATCCCTTTACAAAATCTATATTAAACACAATAACTAATCCCCTTCCCTGTATAAAATCTATATAAATCACACACAATTCCTCTCCGTTCCTTTATAAAATCTATATTAAAAAACATAGTTCCTCTGCATCCCTTTACAAAATCTATATTAAACACAATAATTAATCTCCTTCCCTGTATAAAATCTATATAAAACACACACAATTCCTCATCATTCCTTTATAAAATCTATATTAAAAAAACATAGTTCCTCTGCATCCCTTTATAAAATCTATATTAAACACAATAATTAATCTCCTTCCCTGTATAAAATCTATATTAAACACACAGAATTCCTCTGCATTCCTTTATAAAATCTATATTAAAAAACATAATTCCTCTGCATCCCTTTATAAAATCTATATTAAACACAAGAATTAATCTCCTCTGTATAAAATCTATATTAAAGACACACAATTCCTCTCCTTTCCTTTATAAAATCTATATTAAAAAAACATAGTTCCCCTGCATCCCTTTATAAAATCTATATTAAACACAAGAACTAATCTCCTCTGTATAAAATCTATATTAAACACACACAATTCCTCTCAATTCCTTTATAAAATCTATATTAAACACACATAATTCTCTCCATCGCTTTTTAAAATGTATGTTAAACACACACAATTGCTCTTTATCCTTTTTTAAAAGCTATATTAAACACACATAAATCCTCTCCGTCCCTTTTTAAAATCTATATTAAACACACATAACTCCTCTCCATTCGTTCTTTAAATCTATATAAAACACACACAATTCCTGTCCATTCCTTTATAAAATCTATATTAAACACTCATAATTTCTCTCCATCCCTTTTTAAAATCTATATTAAATACACACAATTGCTCTTTAGCCCTTTATAAAATCTATATTAAACACAATAATTAATCTCCATCCCTGTATAATATCTAGATTAAACACACATAATTTCTCTCCATCCCTTTTTAAAATCTATATTAAACACACACAATTGCTCTTTATCCCTTTATAAAATCTAAATTAAACTAAATAATTAATCTGCTTCCCTGCATAAAATCTATATATACACACATAATTCCACTCCATCCCTTTTTAAAAACTATATTAAACACACATTATTTCTGTCCATCCCTTTTTAAATTCTATATTAAACACATACAATTGCTCTTTATCCCTTTTTAAAATCTATATTAAACACAAAATATTCCTCTCCATCCCTTTATAAAATCTAGATTAAACACACATGTTTTCTCTCCTTAACTTTATAAAATCTGTATTAAACACACAGAATTCCTCTCCATTCCTGTATAAAATCTATATTAAAAAAACATAGTTTCTCTCCATCCTTTTATAAAATCTATATTAAACACACCTAATTCCACTCCATTCCTTTATAAAGTCTATATTAAAAAAAATGTTCCTCTCCATCCTTTTATAAAATCTATATTAAACACACACAATTCCTCTCCATTCCTTTATAAAATCTATATTAAAAAAACATAGTTCCTCTCCATGCTTTTATAAAATCTATATTAAACACACACAATTCCTCTCCATTCCTTTATAAAATCTATATCAAACACTCATAGTTCCGCTCCATGCTTTTATAAAATCTGTATTAAACACACACAATTCCTCTCCATTCCGTTATAAAATCTATATTAAAAAAACATAGTTCCTCCCCATCCTTTAATAAAATCTATATTAAACACGAACAATTTCTCTCCTTCCCTTTATAAAATCTGTATTAAAAAAACATAGTTCCTCTGCATCCCTTTATAAAATCTATATTAAACACAATAACTAATCTCCTTCCCTGTATAAAATCTATATAAAACACAAACAATTGATCTCCATTCCTTTATAAAATCTATATTAAAAAACATAGTTCCTCTGCATCCCTTTATAAAATCTATAATAAACACAATAATTAATCTCGGTCCCTGTATAAAATCTATATAAAACACACAATTCCTCTCCATTCCTTTAAAAAATCTATATTAAAACAACATAGTTCCTCTGGATCCCTTTATAAAATCTATATTAAACACAATAATTAATCTTCTTCACTGTATAAAATCTATATTAAACACACAGTATTCCTCTGCATTTCTTTATAAAATCTATATTAAAAAACATAATTCCTCTGCATCCCTTTATAAAATCTATATTAAACACAATAATTAATCTCCTTCCCTGTATAAAATCTATATAAAACACACAGAATTCCTCTGCATTCCTTTATAAAATCTATAAAAAAAGATAGTTCCTCTCCATCCTTTTATAAAATCTATATTAAACACACAGAATTCGTCTGCATCCCTTTATAAAATCTATATTAAACACAATAATTAATCTCCTTCCCTGTATAAAATCTATATAAAACACACACAATTCCTCTCAATTCCTTTATAAAGTCTATATTAAACACACATAATTCCTCTCCATTCATTCTTAATGTCTATATTAAACACACACAATTCCTCTCCATTCCTTTATAAAATCTATATGAAACACACATAATTTCTCTCCATCCCTTTTTAAAATCTATATTAAACACACATAATTCCTCTCCATCCCTTTATAAAATCTATATTAAACACAATAATTAATCTCCTTCCCTGCATAAAATATATATTAAACACACATAATTCCTCACCATCCCTTTTTAAATCTATATTAAACACACATAATTTCTGTCCATCCCTTTTTAAAATCTACATTATACACACACAATTCCTCTCCATTCTTTTATAAAATCTATATTAAAAAACATAGTTCCTCTCCATCCTTTTATAAAATCTGTATTAAACACACAGAATTCCTCTGCATTCCTTTATAAAATCTATATTAAAGAAACATAGATCCTCTCCATCCTTTTATAAAATCTGTATTAAACACACAGAATTCCTATGGATTCCGTTATAAAATGTTTATTGACAAACATAGTTCCTCTGCATCCCTTTATAATATCTATATTAAACACAATAATTAATCTCCTTCCCTGTATAAAATCTATATTAAACACACATAAATTCCCTCCATCCCTTTTCAAAATCTATATTAAACACACACAATTGCTCTTTATCCCTTTATAAAATCTATATTAAACACACATATTTCCTCTCCATCCCTTTATAAATCTGTATTAGACACACAGAATTCCTCTGCATTCCTTTATAAAATCCATATTATAAAAACATAGTTCCTCTCCATTCCTTTATAAAATCTGTATTAAACACACACAATTCCTCTCCATTCCTTTATAAAATCCATATTATAAAAACATAGTTCCCATCCATTCTTTTATAAAATCTGTATTAAACACACACAATTCTTCTCCATTACTTTATAAAATCTATATTAAAAAAACATAGTTCCTCTCCATCCTTTTGTAAAATCTGTATAAAACACACACAATTCTTCTCCATTGCTTTATAAAATCTATATTAAAAAAACATAGTACCTCTCCATTCTTTTATAAAATCTGTATTAAACACACAGAATTCCTCTGCATTCCTTTATAAAATCTATATTAAAAAAACACAGTTCCTCTGCATCCCTTTATAAAATCTATATTAAACACAATAATTAATCTCCTTCCCTGTATAAAATCTATATAAAACACACACAATTCCTCTCCATTCCTTTATAAAATCCATATTAAAAAAACATAGTTCCTCTGCATCCCTTTATAAAATCTATAATAAACACAATAATTAATTACCGTCCCTGTATAAAATCTATATAAAACACACAATTCCTCTCCATTCCATTGTAAAATCTATATTAAAACAACATAGTTCCTCTGCATCCCTTTATAAAATCTATACTAAACACAATAATTAATCTCATTCACTGTATAAAATCTATATTCAACACACAGAATTCCACTTCTGTATAAAATCTATATTAAACACACATAAATCCTCTCCCTTACTTTATAAAATCTATATTAAAAAACATAGTTCCCCTGCATCCCTTTATAAAATCTATATTAAACACAATAATTAATCTGCTTCCCTGTATAAAATCTATATAAAACACAAAGAATTCCTCTCAATTCCTTTATAAAATGTATATTAAACACACATAATTCTCTCCATCCCTTCTTAAAATGTATGATAAACACACACAATTGCTCTTTATCCCTTTTTAAAATCTATATTAAACACACATAAATCCTCTCCGTCCCTTTTTAAAATCTATATTAAACACACATAACTCCTCTCCATGCGTTCTTAAAATCTACATTAAACACACACAATTCCTGTCCATTCCTTCATAAAATCTATATTAAACACACATAATTTCTTTCCATCCGTTTTGAAAATCTATATCAAACACACACAATTGCTCTTTACCCCTTTATAAAATCTATATTAAACACAATAATTAATCTCCATCCCTGTATAAAATCTAGATTAAACACACATAATTTCTCTCCATCCCTTTTTAAAATCTATATTAAACACACACAATTGCTCTTTATCCCTTTATAAATTCTAAATTAAACACAATAAGTAATCTGCTTCCCTGCATAAAATCTCTATTAAACACACATAATTCCTCTCCATCCCTTTTTAAAATCTATATTAAACACACATTATTTCTGTCCATCCCTTTCTAAATTCTATATTAAACACACACAATTGCTCTTTATCCCTTTTTAGAATCTATACTAAACACACACAATTGCTCTTTATCCCTTTATAAAATCTATATTAAACACAATAATCTCTCCCCATCCCTTTTTAAAATCAATATTAAACGCACACAATTGATCTTTATTCCTTTTTAAAATCTATATTAAACACACAACATTCCTCTCCATCCCTTTATAAAATCTATATTAAACACACACAATTCCTCTCCATTCCTTTATAAAATCTATATTAAAAAAACATTGTTCCTCTTCATCCTTTTATAAAATCTATATTAAACACACACATTTCCTCTCCATTCCTTTATAAAATCTATATTAAAAAAACATTGTTCCTCTTCATCCTTTTATAAAATCTATATTAAACACACACATTTCCTCTCCATTCCTTTATAAAATGTATATCAAACACACTAAGTTCCGCTCCATCCTTTTATAAAATCTGAATTGAACACACAGAATTCCTCTACATTCCTTTATAAAATCTATATTAAAAATCATAGTTCCTCTCCATCCTTTTATAAATCTATATTAAACACACACAATTTCTCTCCTTCCCTTTTTAAATCTGTATTAAACACAGAGAATTCCTTTGCATTCCTTTATAAAATCTGTATTAAAAAAACACAGTTCCTCTGCATCCCTTTATAAAATCTATATTAAGCACATATAATTAATCTCCTTCACTGTATAAAATCTATATAAAACACAAACAATTGCTCTCCATTCCTTTATAAAATCTTCATTAAAAAAACATAGTTCCTCTGCATCCCTTTATAAAATCTATAATAAACACAATAATTAATCTCGGTCCCTGTATAAAATCTATATAAAACACACAATTCCTCTCCATTCCTTTATAAAATCTATATTAAAACAACATAGTTCCTCTGGATCCATTTATAAAATCTATATTAAACACAATAATTAATCTCCTTCACTGTATAAAATCTATATTAAACACACAGAATTCCTCTGCATTCCTTTATAAAATCTATATTACAAAAACATAATTCTTCTGCATCCCTTTATAAAATCTATATTAAACACAATAATTAATCTCCTCTGTATAAAATCTATATTAAACACACAGAATTCCTCTGCATTCCTTTATAAAATCTATATTAAAAAAACATAGTTCCTTTGCATCCCTTTATAAAATCTATATTAAACACAATAATTAATCTCCTTCCCTGTATAAAATCTATATAAAACACACAGAATTCCTCTGCATTCCTTTATAAAATCTATATTAAACACAATAATTAATCTCCTTCCCTGTATAAAATCTATATAAAACACACAAAATTCCTCTCAATTCCTTTATAAAATCTATATTAAACACACATAATTCCTCTCCATTCGTTCTTAAAATCTATATTAAACACACACAATTCCTCTCCATTCCTTTATAAAATCTATATTAAACACACATAATTTCTCTCCATCCCTTTTTAAAATCTATATTAAACACACACAATTGCTCTTTATCCCTATATAAAATCTATATTAAACACACATAATTCCTCTCCATTCCTTTATAAAATCTATATTAAACACAATAATTAATCTCCTTCCCTGTATAAAATCTAAATTAAACACACATAATTTCTCTCCATCCCTTTCTAAAGTCTATTATAAACACACACAATTGCTCTTTATCCCTTTATAAAATCTATATTGAACACAATAATTAATCTCCTTCCCTGCATAAAATATATATTAGACACACATAATTCCTCTCTATCCCTTTTTAAAATCTATATTAAACACACATAATTTCTGTCCATCCCTTTTTAAATTCTATATTAAACACACACAATTGCTCTTTATCACTTTTTGAAATCTAATTTAAACACACACAATTGCTCTTTATCCCTTTATAAAATCTATATTAAACACAATAATTTCTCTTCATCCCTTTTTAAAATCTATATTAAACACACACAATTGATCTTTATTCCTTTTTAAAATCTATATTAAACACACATAATGCCTCTCCATCCCTTTATAAAATCTATATTAAACACACATAATTTCTCTCCTTCCCTTTATAAAATCTGTATTAAACACACAGAATTTCTCTGCATTCCTTTATAACATCTATATTAAAAAAAACATAGTTCCTCTCCATCCCTTTATAAAATCTATATTAAACACACAGAATTCCTCTGCATTCTTTTATAAAATCTATATTAAAAAAGCATAGTTCCTCTCCATCCCTTTTTAAAATCTATATCATATACACACAATTCCTTTCCATTCCCTTATAAAATCTATATTAAAAAAAACATAGTTCCTCTCCATCCTTTTATAAAATCTGTATTAAACACACACAATTCCTCTGCATTCCTTTATAAAATCTATATTAAAGAAACATAGTTCCTCTCCATCCTTTTATAAAATCTGTATTAAGCACACACAATTGCTCTCCATTCTTTTATAAAATCTATATTATAAAAACATAGTTCCTCTCCATTCCGTTATAAAATCTATATTAAAAAAACACAATTCCTCTCCATTCCTTTATAAAATCTATATTAAAAAAATATAGATCCTCTCCATCCTTTTATAAAATCTGTAACAAACACACAGAATTTCTCTCCATCCCTTTTTAGAATCTATATTAAACACATACAATTGCTCTTTATCCCTTTATAAAATCTATATTAAACACAATAATTAATCTCCTTCCCTGTATAAAATCTATATTAACCACACATAATTTCCCTCCTTCCCTTTCTAAAATCTATATTAAACACACACAATTGCTCTTTATCCCTTTATAAAATCTATATTAAACACAATAACTAATCTCCTTCCCTGTATAAAATCTATATAAAACACAAACAATTGATCTCCATTCCTTTATAAAATCTATATTAAAAAACATAGTTCCTCTGCATCCCTTTATAAAATCTATAATAAACACAATAATTAATCTCGGTCCCTGTATAAAATCTATATAAAACACACAATTCCTCTCCATTCCTTTAAAAAATCTATATTAAAACAACATAGTTCCTCTGGATCCCTTTATAAAATCTATATTAAACACAATAATTAATCTTCTTCACTGTATAAAATCTATATTAAACACACAGTATTCCTCTGCATTTCTTTATAAAATCTATATTAAAAAACATAATTCCTCTGCATCCCTTTATAAAATCTATATTAAACACAATAATTAATCTCCTTCCCTGTATAAAATCTATATAAAACACACAGAATTCCTCTGCATTCCTTTATAAAATCTATAAAAAAAAGATAGTTCCTTCCATCCTTTTATAAAATCTATATTAAACACACAGAATTCGTCTGCATCCCTTTATAAAATCTATATTAAACACAATAATTAATCTCCTTCCCTGTATAAAATCTATATAAAACACACACAATTCCTCTCAATTCCTTTATAAAGTCTATATTAAAAACACATAATTCCTCTCCATTCATTCTTAATGTCTATATTAAACACACACAATTCCTCTCCATTCCTTTATAAAATCTATATGAAACACACATAATTTCTCTCCATCCCTTTTTAAAATCTATATTAAACACACATAATTCCTCTCCATCCCTTTATAAAATCTATATTAAACACAATAATTAATCTCCTTCCCTGTATAAAATCTAAATTAAACACACATAATTTCTGTCCATCCCTTTCTAAAGTCTATATTAAACATACACAATTGCTCTTTATCCCTTTATAAAATCTATATTGAACACAATAATTAATCTCCTTCCCTGCATAAAATATATATTAAACACACATAATTCCTCACCATCCCTTTTTAAATCTATATTAAACACACATAATTTCTGTCCATCCCTTTTTAAAATCTACATTATACACACACAATTCCTCTCCATTCTTTTATAAAATCTATATTAAAAAACATAGTTCCTCTCCATACTTTTATAAAATCTGTATTAAACACACAGAATTCCTCTGCAATCCTTTATAAAATCTATATTAAAGAAACATAGATCCTCTCCATCCTTTTATAAAATCTGTATTAAACACACAGAATTCCTATGGATTCCGTTATAAAATGTTTATCGACAAACATAGTTCCTCTGCATCCCTTTATAATATCTATATTAAACACAATAATTAATCTCCTTCCCTGTATAAAATCTATATTAAACACACATAAATTCCCTCCATCCCTTTTCAAAATCTATATTAAACACACACAATTGCTCTTTATCCCTTTATAAAATCTATATTAAACACACATATTTCCTCTCCATCCCTTTATAAATCTGTATTAGACACACAGAATTCCTCTGCATTCCTTTATAAAATCCATATTATAAAAACATAGTTCCTTTCCATTCCTTTATAAAATCTGTATTAAACACACACAATTCCTCTCCATTCCTTTATAAAATCCATATTATAAAAACATAGTTCCCATCCATTCTTTTATAAAATCTGTATTAAACACACACAATTCTTCTCCATTACTTTATAAAATCTATATTAAAAGAACATAGTTCCTCTCCATCCTTTTGTAAAATCTGTATTAAACACACACAATTCTTCTCCATTGCTTTATAAAATCTATATTAAAAAAACATAGTACCTCTCCATTCTTTTATAAAATCTGTATTAAACACACAGAATTCCTCTGCATTCCTTTATAAAATCTATATTAAAAAAACACAGTTCCTCTGCATCCCTTTATAAAATCTATATTAAACACAATAATTAATCTCCTTCCCTGTATAAAATCTATATAAAACACACACAATTCCTCTCCATTCCTTTATAAAATCCATATTAAAAAAACATAGTTCCTCTGCATCCCTTTATAAAATCTATAATAAACACAATAATTAATTACCGTCCCTGTATAAAATCTATATAAAACACACAATTCCTCTCCATTCCATTGTAAAATCTATATTAAAACAACATAGTTCCTCTGCATCCCTTTATAAAATCTATACTAAACACAATAATTAATCTCATTCACTGTATAAAATCTATATTCAACACACAGAATTCCACTTCTGTATAAAATCTATATTAAACACACATAATTCCTCTCCTTTACTTTATAAAATCTATATTAAAAAACATAGTTCCCCTGCATCCCTTTATAAAATCTATATTAAACACAATAATTAATCTGCTTCCCTGTATAAAATCTATATAAAACACAAAGAATTCCTCTCAATTCCTTTATAAAATCTATATTAAACACACATAATTCTCTCCATCCCTTCTTAAAATGTATGATAAACACACACAATTGCTCTTTATCCCTTTTTAAAATCTATATTAAACACACATAAATCCTCTCCGTCCCTTTTTAAAATCTATATTAAACACACATAACTCCTCTCCATGCGTTCTTAAAATCTACATTAAACACACACAATTCCTGTCCATTCCTTCATAAAATCTATATTAAACACACATAATTTCTTTCCATCCGTTTTGAAAATCTATATCAAACACACACAATTGCTCTTTACCCCTTTATAAAATCTATATTAAACACAATAATTAATCTCCATCCCTGTATAAAATCTAGATTAAACACACATAATTTCTCTCCATCCCTTTTTAAAATCTATATTAAACACACACAATTGCTCTTTATCCCTTTATAAATTCTAAATTAAACACAATAAGTAATCTGCTTCCCTGCATAAAATCTCTATTAAACACACATAATTCCTCTCCATCCCTTTTTAAAATCTATATTAAACACACATTATTTCTGTCCATCCCTTTCTAAATTCTATATTAAACACACACAATTGCTCTTTATCCCTTTTTAGAATCTATACTAAACACACACAATTGCTCTTTATCCCTTTATAAAATCTATATTAAACACAATAATCTCTCCCCATCCCTTTTTAGAATCAATATTAAACGCACACAATTGATCTTTATTCCTTTTTAAAATCTATATTAAACACACAACATTCCTCTCCATCCCTTTATAAAATCTATATTAAACACACACAATTCCTCTCCATTCCTTTATAAAATCTATATTAAAAAAACATTGTTCCTCTTCATCCTTTTATAAAATCTATATTAAACACACACATTTCCTCTCCATTCCTTTATAAAATCTATATTAAAAAAACATTGTTCCTCTTCATCCTTTTATAAAATCTATATTAAACACACACATTTCCTCTCCATTCCTTTATAAAATGTATATCAAACACACTAAGTTCCGCTCCATCCTTTTATAAAATCTGAATTGAACACACAGAATTCCTCTACATTCCTTTATAAAATCTATATTAAAAATCATAGTTCCTCTCCATCCTTTTATAAATCTATATTAAACACACACAATTTCTCTCCTTCCCTTTTTAAATCTGTATTAAACACAGAGAATTCCTTTGCATTCCTTTATAAAATCTGTATTAAAAAAACACAGTTCCTCTGCATCCCTTTATAAAATCTATATTAAGCACATATAATTAATCTCCTTCACTGTATAAAATCTATATAAAACACAAACAATTGCTCTCCATTCCTTTATAAAATCTTCATTAAAAAAACATAGTTCCTCTGCATCCCTTTATAAAATCTATAATAAACACAATAATTAATCTCGGTCCCTGTATAAAATCTATATAAAACACACAATTCCTCTCCATTTCTTTATAAAATCTATATTAAAACAACATAGTTCCTCTGGATCCCTTTATAAAATCTATATTAAACACAATAATTAATCTCCTTCACTGTATAAAATCTATATTAAACACACAGAATTCCTCTGCATTCCTTTATAAAATCTATATTACAAAAACATAATTCTTCTGCATCCCTTTATAAAATCTATATTAAACACAATAATTAATCTCCTCTGTATAAAATCTATATTAAACACACAGAATTCCTCTGCATTCCTTTATAAAATCTATATTAAAAAAACATAGTTCCTTTGCATCCCTTTATAAAATCTATATTAAACACAATAATTAATCTCCTTCCCTGTATAAAATCTATATAAAACACACAGAATTCCTCTGCATTCCATTATAAAATCTATATAAAACACAATAATTAATCTCCTTCCCTGTATAAAATCTATATAAAACACACAAAATTCCTCTCAATTCCTTTATAAAATCTATATTAAACACACATAATTCCTCTCCATTCGTTCTTAAAATCTATATTAAACACACACAATTCCTCTCCATTCCTTTATAAAATCTATATTAAACACACATAATTTCTCTCCATCCCTTTTTAAAATCTATATTAAACACACACAATTGCTCTTTATCCCTTTATAAAATCTATATTAAACACACATAATTCCTCTCCATTCCTTTATAAAATCTATATTAAACACAATAATTAATCTCCTTCCCTGTATAAAATCTAAATTAAACACACATAATTTCTCTCCATCCCTTTCTAAAGTCTATTATAAACACACACAATTGCTCTTTATCCCTTTATAAAATCTATATTGAACACAATAATTAATCTCCTTCCCTGCATAAAATATATATTAGACACACATAATTCCTCAGTATCCCTTTTTAAAATCTATATTAAACACACATAATTTCTGTCCATCCCTTTTTAAATTCTATATTAAACACACACAATTGCTCTTTATCACTTTTTAAAATCTAATTTAAACACACACAATTGCTCTTTATCCCTTTATAAAATCTATATTAAACACAATAATTTCTCTTCATCCCTTTTTAAAATCTATATTAAACACACACAATTGATCTTTATTCCTTTTTAAAATCTATATTAAACACACATAATGCCTCTCCATCCCTTTATAAAATCTATATTAAACACACATAATTTCTCTCCTTCCCATTATAAAATCTGTATTAAACACACAGAATTTCTCTGCATTCCTTTATAACATCTATATTAAAAAAAACATAGTTCCTCTCCATCCCTTTATAAAATCTATATTAAACACACAGAATTCCTCTGCATTCTTTTATAAAATCTATATTAAAAAAGCATAGTTCCTCTCCATCCCTTTTTAAAATCTATATCATATACACACAATTCCGTTCCATTCCCTTATAAAATCTATATTAAAAAAAACATAGTTCCTCTCCATCCTTTTATAAAATCTGTATTAAACACACACAATTCCTCTGCATTCCTTTATAAAATCTATATTAAAGAAACATAGTTCCTCTCCATCCTTTTATAAAATCTGTATTAAGCACACACAATTGCTCTCCATTCTTTTATAAAATCTATATTATAAAAACATAGTTCCTCTCCATTCCGTTATAAAATCTATATTAAAAAAACACAATTCCTCTCCATTCCTTTATAAAATCTATATTAAAAAAATATAGATCCTCTCCATCCTTTTATAAGATCTGTAACAAACACACAGAATTTCTCTCCATCCCTTTTTAGAATCTATATTAAACACATACAATTGCTCTTTATCCCTTTATAAAATCTATATTAAACACAATAATTAATCTCCTTCCCTGTATAAAATCTATATTAACCACACATAATTTCCCTCCTTCCCTTTCTAAAATCTATATTAAACACACACAATTGCTCTTTATCCCTTTATAAAATCTATATTAAACACAATAATTAATCTCCTTCCCTGCATAAAATCTATATTAAATACACATAATTTTGCTCCATCCCTTTTTAAAAAATATATTAAACACACACAATTGCTCTTTATCCCTATTTAAAATCTATATTAAGCATACCGAATTCCTATCCATCCCTTTTTAAAATCTATATTAAACACTTATAATTCCTCTCCATTCCTTTTTATAATCTATACTAAACACACACAATTCCTCTCCATTCCTTTATAAACTCTATATTAAACACAATAATTTCTCTCCATCCCTTTTTAAAATCTATATTAAACACACACAATTGCTCTTTATTCATTTATGAAATCTATAATAAACACACATAATTCCTCTCCATCGCTTTATAAAATATATATTAAACACACATAACTTCTCTCCTTCCCTTTAAAAAATCTGTATTAAACACACAGAATTCCTCTGCATTCCATTATAAAATCTATATTAAAAAAACATAGTTCCTCTCCATCCCTTTATAAAATCTATATTAAACACACAGAATTCCTCTGCATTCCTTTATAAATTCTATATTAAAAAAACATAGTTTCTCTCCATCCCTTTTTAAAATCTACATTATACACACACAATTCCTCTCCATTCCCTTATAAAATCTATATTAAAAAAAACATAGTTCCTCTCCATCCTTTTAAAAATCTGTAGTAAACACACACAATTTCTCTCCATTCCTTTATAAAATCTATATTAAAAAACATAGTTCCTCACCATCCTTTTATAAAATCTGTATTAAACACACAGAATTCCTCTGCATTCCTTTATAAAATCTATATTAAAGAAACATAGATCCTCTCTATCCTTTTATAAAATCAGTATTAAACACACACAATTCCTCTCCATTCCTTTATAAAATCTATATTAAAAATATAGCTCCTCTCCATCCTTTTATAAAATCAGTATTAAACACACAGAATTCCTCTGCATTCCTTTATAAAATCCATATTATAAAAACATAGTTCCTATCCATTCCTTTATAAAATCTATATTAAAAACATAGTTCCTCTCCATCCTTTTACAAAATCTGTATTTAACACACAGAATTCCTCTGCATTCCTTTATAATATCTATATTATAAGAACATAGTTCCTATCCATTCTTTTATAAAATCTGTATCAAACACACACAATTCCTCTGCATCCCTTTATAAAATCTGTATTAAACACAATAATTAATCTCCTTCCCTGTATAAAATCTATATTCAAAAAACATAATTCCTCTGCATCCCTTTATTAAATCTATATTAAATGCAATAATTAATCTCCTTCTCTGTATAAAATCCATATAAGACACACACAATTCCTCTCCATTCCTTTATAAAATCTATATTAAAAAAACATAGTTCCTCTGCATCCCTTTACAAAATCTATATTAAACACAAAAACTAATCTCCTTCCCTGTATAAAATCTATATAAAACACACAGAATTCCTCTGCATTCCTTTATAAAATCTATATTAAAAAAACATAGTTCCTCTGCATCCCTTTATAAAGTCTATATTAAACACAATAATTAATCTCCTTCCCTGTATAAAATCTATATAAAACACACAGAGGTCCTCTGCATTCCTTTATAAAATCTATATTAAAAACGATAGTTCCTCTCCATCCTTTTATAAAACATATATATTAAACACACAGAATTCCTCTGCATCCCTTTATAAAATCTATATTAAACACAATAATTTGTCTCCTTACCTGTATAAAATCTATATAAAACTAACAGAATTCCTCTCAATTCCTTTATAAAATCTATATTAAACACATAATTTCTATCCATCCATTTTTAAAATGTATGATAAACACACAATTTCTCTTTATCCCTTTTTAAAATCTATATTAAACACACATAATTCCTCTCCGTCCCTTTTTAAAATCTATATTAATCACACATAACTCCTCTCCATTCGTTCTTAAAATCTATATTATACACACAATTCCTCTTCATTCCCTTATAAAATCTATATTAAAATAACATAGTTCCTCTGCATCCCTTTATAAAATCTATATTAAAAACAATAATTAATCTCCTTCCCTGTATAAAATCTATATTAAACACACAGAATTCCTCTGCATTCCTTTATAAAATCTATATTACAAAACATAATTCTTCTGCATCCCTTTATAAAATCTATATTAAACACAATAATTAATCTCCTTCCCTGTATAAAATCTATATAAAACACGCACAATTCCTCTCCATTCCTTTATAAAATCTATATTAAAAACATAGTTCCTCTGCATCTCTTTACAAAATCTATATTAAACACAATAACTAATCTCCTTCAATGTATAAAATCTATATTAAACACACAGAATTCCACTGCATTCCTTTATAAAATCTATATTAAACACAATAATTAATCTCCTTCCCTGTATAAAATCTATATAAAACACACACAATTCCTCTCCATTCCTTTATAAAATCTATATTAAACACAATAATTAATCTCCTTCCCTGTATAAAATCTATATTAAACACACAGAATTCCTCTGCATTCCTTTATAAAATCTATATTAAAAAAAGATAGTTCCTCTGCATCCCTTTACAAAATCTATATTAAACACAATAATTAATCTCCTTCCCTGTATAAAATCTATATAAAACACACACAATTCCTCTCCGTTCCTTTATAAAATCTATATTAAAAAAACATAGTTCCTCTGCATCCCTTTACAAAATCTATATTAAACACAATAATTAATCTCCTTCCCTGTATAAAATCTATATAAAACACACACAATTCCTCTCCATTCCCTTATAAAATCTATATTAAAAAACATAGTTCCTCTGCATCCCTTTATAAAATCTATATTAAACACAATAATTAATCTCCTTCCCTGTATAAAATCTATATTAAACACACAGAATTCCTCTGCATTTCATTACAAATTCAATATTAGACAGAATAACATTTTATAACACTTTATATTTTATTTCAAACCCTATACATAGATTACCATGATATATCACTTTATATTTTATATCAAACAACATAAATAGACGACCATGATATAACACTTCATATTTAATTTCAAACAAAATACATAGATTGCCATGATATTACACTTTATATTTTATTTCAAGCAACATACATGGATGACCATGATATAACACTTAATATTTTAGTTCAAGCAATATACATAGATGACCATGATATAACACTATGATTTATTTCAAGCAAAGTATATAGACGGACATGATATAATACTTTATATTTTATTTCAAACAATATACATAGACGACCATGATATATCACTTTATATTTTATTTCAAACAATATACATAGATTACCATGATATATCACTTTATATTTTATTTCAAACAATATACATAGACGACCATGATATATCACTTTATATTTTATTTCAAACAATATACATAGATTACCATGATATATCACTTTATATTTTATTTCAAATAGTATACATAGATTAGCATGATATAACACTTTATATTTTATTTCAAACACTATACATAGAAGACCATGATATAATACTTTATATTTTATTTCAAGCAATATACATAGATGACCGTGATATATCACTTTATATTGTATTTCAAACACTATACGCAGATTACTATGATATATCACTTTATATTTTATTTCAAACAACATAAATAGACGACCATGATATAACATTCTATAATTTATTTCAAACACTATACATAGACGACCATGATATAATACTTCATATTTTATTTCAAACAATATACATAGACGACCATGATATAACATTTTATATTTTATTTCAAACAATATACATAGACTACCATGATATAACATTTTGTATTTTATTTCAAGCAATATACATAGACGACCATGATATAACACTTTATATATTTTATTTCAAGCACTATAGAAAGCCGACCATGATATAACACTTTATATTCTATTTCAAGCAATATACATAGATTGCCATGATATAACACTTAATATTTTATTTCGGACAATATACATAGATGACCATGATATATCACTTAAATTTTTATTTCAGACAATATACATAGATGACCATGATATATCACTTAATATCTTATTTCAGACAATATACATAGATGACCATGATATATCACTTAATATTTTATTTCAGACAATATACATTGATGTCCATGATATAGCACTTAACATTTTATTTCAAGCAATATACATAGATGACCATGATATAACACTTAATATTTTATTTCAAGCAATATACATAGATGACCATGATATATCACTTAATATTTTATTTCAGGCAATATGCATAAATGACCATGATATATCACTTAATATTTTATTTCAAGCAATATAGCACTTAATATTTTATTTCATACAATATACATAGATGACCATGATATATCACCTAATATTTTATTTCAGACAATATACATAGATGACCATGATATAACACTTTATATTTTATTTCAAACTATATACATAGATTACCATGATATAACGTTTTATATTTTATTTCAAACAATATACATCACTTTATATTTTATTTCAAACAATATACATAGATTAACATGATATATCATTTTATATTTTATTTCAAACAATATACATAGATTTGACTGTTCTTTCACACAAGCCGTGTGTTGGACAGGGTCGGACACGTAGAATCAGATGACTGAAAAATTCAATGCCATAGCCGGGATTTGAACCACGGATCTCCCGGTCTCCGTCCGGTTGCTCTAACCACTGAGCTACCTTGGCAACATGCCGACACGCATGTCATCTGATTCTACCTTTCCAATATACGTAGATTACCATGATATATCACTTTATATTTTATTTCAAACAATATACATAGATTACCATGATATATCACTTTATATTTTATTTCAAACACTATACATAGGTTACATGATATAAAACTTTATATTTTTTTTCAAACACTATACATAGACGACCATGATATAATACTTTATATTTTATTTCAAATAATATACATAGACGACCATGATATATCACTTTATATTTTATTTCAAACAATATACATAGATTACCATGATATATCACTTTATATTTTATTTCAAACAATATACATAGACGACCATGATATATCACTTTATATTTTATTTCAAACAATATACATAGATTACCATGATATATCACTTTATATTTTATTTCCAATAGTATACACAGATTAGCATGATATAACACTTTATATTTTATTTCAAACACTATACATAGAAGACCATGATATAATACTTTATATTTTATTTCAAGCAATATACATAGACGACCGTGATATATCACTTTATATTGTATTTCAAACACTATACGTAGATTACTATGATATATCACTTTATATTTTATTTCAAACAACATAAATAGACGACCATGATATAACATTCTATAATTTATTTCAAACACTATACATAGACGACCATGATATAATACTTCATATTTTATTTCAAACAATATACATAGACGACCATGATATAACATTTTATATTTTATTTCAAACAATATACATAGACTACCATGATATAACATTTTGTATTTTATTTCAAACAATATACATAAACGACCATGATATAACATTTTATATTTTATTTCAAACAACATACATAGACGACCATGATATAACATTTTATATTTTATTTCAACAATATACATAGACGACAATGATATAATACTTTATATTTTATTTCAAACAATATACATAGACGAGCATGATATAATACCTTATATTTTATTTCAAACAATATACATAGACGACCATAATATAACGTTTTATATTTTATTTCAAACAATATACATAGATGATCATGACATAACATTTTATATTTTATTTCAAACCATATACATAGGCGACCTAGATATAACATTTTATATTTTATTTCAAACAATGTACATAGACGACCATGATATAATACTTTATATTTTATTTCAAACAATATACATAGACGACCATGATATAACATTCTATATTTTATTTCAAACACTATACATAGACGACCATGATATAATACTTCATATTTTATTTCAAACAATATACATAGACGCCCATGATATAACATTTTCTGTTTTATTTCAAACAATACACATAGACGACCATGATATAACATTTTGTATTTTATTTCAAACAATATACATAGTCGACCATGATATAACATTTTGTATTTTTTTTCAAACAATATACATAGACGACCATGATATAACGTTTTATATTTTATTTCAAACAATATACACAGACGACCATGATATCACATTTTATATTTTATTTCAAACAATATACATAGACACAATGATATAATACTTTATATTTTATTTCAAACAATATACATAGACGAATATGATATAACTTTTTATATTTTATTTCAAACAATATACATAGATGACCATGATATAACATTTTATATTTTATTTCAAACAATATACATAGACGACCATGATATAATACTTTATATTTTATTTCAAACACTATACATAGACGACCATGATATAACATTTTATATTTTATTTCAAACACTATACATAGAGGACCATGTTATAATACTTCATATTTTATTTCAAACAATATACATAGACGACCATGATATAACATTTTATATTTTATTTCAAACAATATACATAGACGACCATGATATAACATTTTATATTTTTTTTCAAACAATATACATAGACGACCGTGGTATAATACTTTATATTTTATTTTAAACAATATACATAGACGACCATGATATAATATTTTATATTGTATTTCAAACACTATACGTAGATTACTATGATATATCACTTTATATTTTATTTCAAACAACATAAATAGACCACCATGAATAACATTTTATATTTTATTTCAAACAATAAACATAGACGACCATGATATAATACTTTATATTTTAATTCAAACAATATACATAGACGACCATTATATAATAGTTTATATTTTATTTCAAACGATATACATAGACGACCATGATATAACATTTTATATTTTATTTCAAACAATATACATAGACGGCCATGATATAATACTTTATATTTTATTTCAAACAATATACATAGACGACCATGATATAACATTTTATATTTTATTTCAAACACTATACATAGACGACCATGTTGTAATACTTCATATTTTATTTCAAACAATATACATAGACGACCATGATATAACATTTTATATTTTATTTCAAACAATATACATAGGCGACCATTATAATACATTTTATATTTTATTTCAAACAATATACATAGACGACCATGGTATAACACTTTATATTTTATTTCAAACAATATACATAGACGACCATGATATAATATTTTATATTTTATTTCAAACGATATACATAGACGACCTTGATATAACATTTTATATTTCATTTCAAACAATATACATAGACGACCATGATATAACATTTTATATTTTATTTCAAACAATATACATAGACGGCCATGATATAATACTTTATATTTTATTTCAAACAATATACATAGACGACCATGATATAATAGTTTATATTTTATTTCAAACGATATACATAGACGACCATGATATATCATTTTATATTTTATTTCAAACAATATACATAGACGACCATGATATAATACTTTATATTTTATTTCAAACAATATATACATAGACGACCTTGATATAACATTTTATATTTTATTTCAAACAATATACATAGACGACCATGATATAACATTTTATATTTTATTTCAAACAATATACATAGACGACCATGATATAACATTTCATATTTTATTTCAAAGAATATACATAGATTACCATGATATATCACTTTATATTTTATTTCAAACAATATACATAGACGACCATGATATAACATTTTGTACTTTATTTCAAACAATATACATAGACGACCATGATATATCACTTTATATTTTATTTCCAACACTATACATAGGTTACCACGATATAACACTTTATATTTTTTTTTCAAACATTATACATAGACGACCATGATATAATACTTTATATTTTATTTCAAACATTATACATTGACGACCATGATATATCACTTTATATTTTATTTCAAACAATATACATAGATTACCATGATATATCACTTTATATTTTATTTCAAACAATATACATAGATGACCATGATATATCACTTTATATTTTATATCCAACAATATACATAGACGACCATGATATAACATTTCATATTTTGTTTCAAAGAATATACATAGATTACCATGATATATCACTTTATATTTGCTTTCAAACAATATACATAGACGACCATGATATAATACTTTATATTTTATTTCAAACAATATACATAGAATACCATGATATAACATTTTATATTTTATTTCAAACAATATACATAGACGACCATGATATAATACTTTTTATTTTATTTCAAACAATATACATAGACGACCATGATATATCACTTTGTTTTATTTCAAACAATATACATCGACGACCATGATATAACATTTTATATTTTATTTCAAACAATATACATAGACGACCATGATATAACATTTTATATTTTATTTCAAACAATATACATAGACGATCATGATATAATACTTTATATTTTATTTCAAACAATATACATTTACGACCATGATATAACATTTTATATTTTATTTCAAACAATATACATAGATTACCATGATATATCACTTTATATTTTATTTCAAACAATATACATAGACGACCATGATATAATAATTTATATTTTATTTCAAACAATATACATAGAAGACCATGATATAATACTTTATATTTTATTTCAAACAATATACATAGACGACCATGATATAATACTTTATATTTTATTTCAAACAATATACATAGACGACAATGATATAACATTTTATATTTTATTTCAAACAATATACAGGGATTTCTATGATATATCAGTTTATACTTTATTCAAGCATTATACATAAATGGTCACAATGTATCACTTTGTATTTTATTTCAAGCAATGTTAATAGATGGCCATGCTATATTCTATATATTTTTCCATTTTATGTGTCCTCTGTGGTCTAGAGGTACATGTTAGCCTTTAGTTCTCGAGGTTGCAGGTTAAATTCAGTGGAGGGAGATGTGTTTTTTTCCGGCGAAGAAATTCCTTATTATGGTTTGCTTCAGAAGCGAAGTAAAGCCAATGTTTCGCTGTCATAGATTTGCGACATTTAAAAGAACCCTAAACCTATTAAAAGGCCTGTGATCAAAATTTCCAGTCCTTCACGTCCAATATGGAATGGGATGCTAAGAAGCATTACAGTTAAACAGAGTTCATAAATAAAAACTAATAAATTAAGGATTATACATAAATGGTAATGATATATAGCTTATCACTTCATTTTGTCTTCCTTCATAGTCTAGTGCTACCATGCTAGGCTCCAGTTCCCGAGGTCGCTGGTTCAAACCTGGTGGAGGGCAATGGATTTTTTTCAGGAGTAAAATTGACTGTACCTTGCGTGTTTGCTTTCTTGAATCTGCCACTCTCTAGGCCTTTGTACCATATTGGTTTGATGTGATACTAATATTGTAAAGAGAGTGAATTATAATGTGTTTGTGCGCCACTTATCTTATTTTTATATTTCTTCAGCCACTGAAAAGCCCTATTCCTTCTGGCCGACATGGGTCACAAAGAATAGCAGAGAGAAGAAAGTAAATGTTGTTTGATGAAAAAAGCATGTAAAATAAGATAATTGATGCCATGTTTTAGCAACTTGACACTGCAAAACAAAAGAGAAGTGTATCTGCTTAGTAGTATAAGTCCCGGATGAGCCAATTGGATTAACGATAATCCTGCCGCTAGGGGCGCTAGTGTCGCTGCGAGCGACGGCGTTAAGTTTGAAAAGCGCCATGAGCGGAAGGATTATCGTTATTGCAGTTGGTTCATCCGGGACGAGCTAAAAGAATTGAGGATTAGGGAAAGATGAACGAAAAACAGGAAGTGACGTGGAGTGTTTTGATTGGTAAAAATAAGACGAAATGTGATTGGTTCGTTAATTCGGGTGGAAGATGAAGGAAGCAAGATAAAAGAGTATGGAGGACACGTGATGGAGAGGAGCGGGGTGGCGAGATGTTGTCTGTGCGGAGGTCGGGACTGAAAGAGGGAAAAGATGGCGAACGAGGGATAAAAAGTATAACAGAAAGTGACGTGTGAAGTTGTGATTGGTGGGAATAAGAAGTGATGTTATTGGTGGAAAGGAACAAATGAAAGTTGTTGATTGGTAAGAATAAGAGAGATTATGATTGGTGGAAAGAAAAAGGTGTGGGAGTGGGGTATGTTGGAGGTGATGGGAAAGGTAAGTTTTCCTAGCAACAAGATTTGCAAAAGCCTCTCCAGAACTCATCAGCAATTTTTGAACGTTGGATGGTAGTTTTCTTGAGTGGATAGAGAGATGGGGCGATATGAGACGCGGTGGCGAAAATGGGAACTAAACAAGATGGCGGTGACAAGAGGTCTAAGGACGAGGAAATTTCGAGGTTAGTGGTCAACATGGCGGTCGCAAGAGGTGGGGGCAAGGAGACGCGGTGGTGAGAATGGGAACTAAAATAAGATGGCGGTAGCAAGAGCTTAGAAGAGCAGATTTTGATGTTAAAATAGTGGGAACTAAAAATGGCGGAGGGTTGGCGACAAGGAGATGCGGTGGCCACGTTAATTCGGGTGGAAGATGAAGGAAGGAAGATAAAAGAGTATGGAGGACACGTGATGGAGAGGAGCGGAGCGGCGAGGTGTTGTCTGTGCGGAGGTCGGGACTGAAAGAGGGAAAAGATGGCGAACGAGGGATAAAAAGTATTACAGAAAGTGACGTGTGAAGTTGTGATTGGTGGGGATAAGAAGTGATGTTATTGGTGGAAAGGAACAAATGAAAGTTGTTGATTGGTAAGAATAAGAGAGATTATGATTGGTGGAAAGAAAAAGGTGTGGGAGTGGGGTATGTTGGAGGTGATGGGAAAGGTAAGTTTTCCTACCAACAAGATTTGCAAAAGCCTCTCCAGAACTCATCAGCAATTTTTGAACGTTGGATGATAGTTTTCTTGAGTGGATAGAGAGATGGGGCGATATGAGATGCGGTGGCGAAAATGGGAACTAAACAAGATGGCGGTGACAAGAGGTCTAAGGACGAGGAAATTTCGAGGTTAGTGGTCAACATGGCGGTCGCAAGAGGTGGGGGCAAGGAGACGCGGTGGTGAGAATGGGAACTAAAAGAAGATGACGGAAGCAAGAGCTTAGAAGAGCAGATTTTGATGTTAAAATAGTGGGAACTAAAAATGGCGGAGGGTCGACGACAAGGAGATGCGGTGGCCAACGTGAGAACTAAACAAGATGGCGGACGCAAGAGGAGGGTAAGGAGATTTGAGGTTACAGTACCAAAACACCAAAGGATATATTCCTACGCCAAGCAGGCCCGAAAAATAATTATACGTGTGGTACTTACCTCTTACTGGTGTTGATGCGTCACCAAAAGCGCAGCAGCTTCACGCGACGCGAAAAAATAAAAGCAAACTGTTTTTGAAAATGCTAAACCAGCTTTAAGATCAACCAACATCACTACGCACTGATATACCTAGGTTTTTTAAAGCGGTACAGACGCCCTTTGCACAGACGTAATTTAACTATACCAAAAACCTGGTACTGGACCATCGTAATGGTCGCTAGCGTACGTAGGAGCAGGGTTCTCATAGCCGGTCGAAAGCGGTCAAAAAACGTGTACGACGTAGGTGTTGACAGTAGCTACTGTCGAGTCAACCGTGGATGATGCGAATGAACGAGATCTGTTCTTGCCGGCAATCTGGTTCGAAGATGTGAGGAGCGGTGGCAAAAATGTGAACTAAACAAGATGGCGGAGACAAGAAGTCAAGAACGAGGGGATTTGAGGTTAGTGGTCAATATGGCAGACGCAAGAGTGGTAATCAGCAGTGGATGTGCGTCACGATATGCCCGCTGCGATGAAAGAGCTGCAAAGTGCGCGATAACTTGAAAAATATTGCCAGGTGTGACGCATTGCGTGGCGCGCGCGTTTGCCGTAAACCGTTACAGTTGCCATACTTATATTATCCGTCTTTTTTTTCTTTTGTTTTTTTTTCTTTTTTTAAAAAAAAAATAACTAGTTTTTCGGGGTTTTCTCTGGTTGGTAGACGAATGCAAGCTATGTCTGCTTTTTTCATAGGTTTTCCCTGGTTGGTAGGCTTTGCTGTAGTGGTTGATGAAGCCCTTTCTAATTTTCGTGGTTGTCCCTGTCCGGTAGGCAAATGATGAAGTTTTCCCTTGTCGGCGCACGGACACTAGGCACATACTCGCGCACACACACACTATAATAGTAGCGTATAAAAAATTTAACAAACAAAATCCACACAATGACAAAATTGAAAATGTGTATATATTTTAACACAAAAGTGTGCAGTGCAAAAGAAAATAAAATTAAATGGGCACACACACATTTAATAGTAGCGATACCACTTGATAGGGCACAAATTGCACGTTGTTTGTTAGGGCAATGCATGTTGAAAGTTGGCACACTGGGAAGTTGGTTCGCACAAAATCCACACAATGACAAAATTGAAAATGTATATATATTTTAACACAAAAGTGTGCAGTGCAAAAGAAAATAAAAATTAAATAGGCTCACACACATTTAATAGTATCGATACCGCTTGATAAGGCATAAATTGCACGTTGTTTGTTAGGGCAATGCATGTTGAAAGTTGGCACACTGGGAAGTGCATGTTGAAAGTTAGCACACAGGAAAGCTGGGTCGCGCTGTGGTCAGCCGACTACTTCGTCAGCATGGTTCCACGGTCAGTTTTCATGCTATCGTGCAGTTTGCACGATGTGTACAGCACGTGCTTCCCCGTATGATGGCCAAACACCGTCACAGCTGTGATAGCTTGACGGCTTATTTCATGTTCATATTCCTTTTCAACGCATTTCGTTTAGAGGTATTGTTTATTTGTTTTTCATGGCAATACGTTTTTGGCATAAGTTTTTTGCATTAATTTTATATAACGGATTGCGAAAATGGAAGTTTCTATTTGTATTTATGACAACTATGAAAATACAAGCAGAAGGACAGGCTTTTTTCACCTACCATGCTGTTGCTGATGGTGCGCTTGGCGGCCATATTCGACAGTTTATTGCAATGCGTGCAACAAGGGCACACAGCCACTTGTTGCTCGCGTCGAAAGTTTGTGCGTGATTTTTCCCAGATTTTATGCACCGCACATCACAAAATCACTACACACGCCACTGATAGTTTTAAAGATTTGACAGTTGTGGCGGGGCACTGTTTTTAACTCCACACGCACTTAATAAATCACATAGCCGTGCGGAAATACTTAACTTTCAGCGAAAAGCACTAGTGGGGAGTACAAGCTCAACCACTATTAGCAACATGTAGCAAGCGTTATAGTTCTGCTCGTGTTAGTCTTTTCTCCTACGATGTCGTTGTTGATGGTGCGGTTGGCGGCCATATTTGACAGTTTATTGCAATGCGTGCAACAAGGGCACACATCCACTTGTTGCTCGCGTCGAAAGTTTGTGCGTGATTTTTCTCAGATTTTATGCACAGCACAACACAAATACACTACACACGACACTGATAGTTTTAAATATTTGACACTGATGTTGAAGTTGGGGCAGGGTACTGTTTTAACTCCACACGCACTTAATAAATCACATAACCGTGCGGAAATACTTAACTTTCAGCGAAAAGCGCTACTGGAAGTGCAAGCTCAACCACTATTAACAACATGTAGCAAGCGTTATAGTTCTGCTCACGTTAGTATTGGAGAAAACAGTAAAAAGAACGATTCTCATGTGCAGCGGAAGCAGCAGTACGTGAATGTCCGTGTGTTGATGAAGCAGTGGGTGTGTGTTACAATATGGCTGACGCAGTTAAAGAGCTGTAAACTGCGCGATAACTTGAAAACGACCGTGAGAACGGTGCTGATAAAGCAGCCGCGTTTAAAGAGTTGCGAACTGCACGATAACTTTAAAAAAAATGGCCGTGCGAACGGATGCTCATCAGCGAGAAAAGCTTTTAAATTCGGTTTTATGGTCGATGGTAGGGAAAAGTGCAGCGGTGGATGGATGGATGGTGTGACCGGAAGTGCACCGGAAATGACTGCGATTACAACTTGGCAAGTTGTGGCGAAATAAGGCGTCAGGATTTTTAATGAGACATTTAACTCGACGCGCATGCTGTAACTGCGGTTGCGATAAGTGAACTTATAAAAACCCAGTGCCAAGAGCAGCCGGCCGTATTGAGAAACGGGAGCGATAGTGGATTTTGCTATAAAATCGTGCTATTTGACGTGATATAAGTTTTAGAGCAATACGCGCACATGTGCGGGTGTCTTCATCGATCGGTATTGACCATCGCCCTAGTGATAGCAGAACATACACCGCAGCAGTTGTTCCCAGAGTGTTAAAGCCGAGAAAAAATAGTTTAAAATAAAAACAAAAATAGCAGCAGCACTTTGCAGGTAAAGAGCGATCGGTGCATTCGGACGATAAGATGGAGCCGCAACCCGAGGGAAGTCGCGATGACACCTTGCAGCCTACGTTCGAAATTATAGGGCACAAGCAGAGAATGCTGCAAAGGCTTTTTACCGGCTTTACAGAGTTTCAAATTACCGTAAACCCGGTCCCCAGAGAAGTTAACCCGGAGCAATGGGTATCGCATTTGTTTAACGATATTCTAAACTTTGCGAAAGAGAACCTGTTAGAAAACGAACCCGGATATTTAGGCATATCCATAACAGACGAAAAGGAGGCGTCTAAAGCCTTCAATATAAGCGTAAGGCGCGTAGAGCAACTGAATGCGGATGTCATTGTTCGAAGCATCGAAAAAGTAATGCAAAGTAACCAACAATTCTTGCTAAGCGGGCCTCTTCATGTAACGTTTGTGTGGACCAAGGAGGTCTCGGGTTCGTGCCACGAACCTTGCGATGCCTGTAGGGACAATAAAGGCATTGTCGAAATAGCCAACAAAGACAACTTGTGTTTAGCAAGAGCCATTGTTGTAGTTAAAGCCAAAGTGGATCGCGACGTCAACTATAAAACGATGACGCGCTCCGACTATCTGCAAAAAGTGAAGGCCGTAGACTTGTGTGCGAGCATCGGTCAAGGCCACGACAGCTGTACGATAGATGACGTCAGACGCTTTGACGCTGCGTTAAAGGGCTACGCTGTGACGGTGTTTGGCGTTCATACGGGGAAGCACGTGCTGTACGCGTCGGATAAGAAATGCGATAAATACATCGACGTCATGCTCCACGCCGGGCACTTTAATGCTATCGTGTACCTTCACAAGTGCTTTAAATGCCAATGGTTTTGCCGCCGGTGTCATTATCCCTCGGCACACAAAAAAGAATTTCATAGGTGCGACGCCAGGTGTGCTAAATGCCATCAGCAGTGAGATGCGCGATTTGACGCCTACATACGCTGCGCCGGGTGCAACAGAAATTTTAAGGGACCGACATGCTTTGCAAACCACGCAAAGAAAGGCGTTTTTTACCCAAAAGCGCTGTCGGTGTGCGATGTAGAAAAGGTGTGCACGTCTTGCAATAAGCTCGTGAATGCGAGGCACAGAAAAACCGCGCACGAGTGCGGGGAAAAGTACTGCTATCATTGCAAGACACGTGAATTCTAACCACATGTGCTATATGCAGCCGTATGCCGCAAAGAACAAAATAAACCGGTACGTGGTTATGTTTATCGACTTTAAATGCACGCAAAACATTCCATATACCGACAAAAAGGACACATTCGAGCATGTACCTAACTTGTGCGTGTTGTACCAAGCCTGCCCGTTCTGCATCGACGAACGCCACAAGACGGCATACTGTACCGAATGCGGTTGCAAAGAATGGGTGTTTATGGACGAGCCCGTGAAGCAGCTTTACGAGCACATCGCGCAGGCGAGGTTCGAAGCCTGGGACGTCTACGTCGTGGCGCAAGACCTCAGAGCTTACGACGGGCAGTTTTTATTAAAGTACATGGTGCTGCACTTAAACAGAGCGCCGGAGCTCATCATGAACGGGAGCAAGATCTACAGGATGAGGTACGGTGACGTCACATTTCTAGACTCGCTCAACTTCATACCCATGCCACTCTCCCGCTTTTCCAAGACCTTCGGATTGAAGGAATGCAAAGGTTATTTCCCGTACCTGTTTAACACGAAGGAAAACGAGCAGTACGTGGGTTCGATTCCCGACAAAAGGCATTACTGTCCGGAGGGGATGTCGGCGGAGGGTCGGAAAACCTTCGAGCAGTGGCACGAAGAAAAGGCGTCCTCCGGGTACGTCTTCGACATGAGGGCGGAAATGGTGGCGTATTGCAAGATGGACGTATTTCTACTCAGTCAGGGAGTTTCCAAATTCAGAAGGGAATTCTTGGACGAGAACGGAATAGACCCGTTCAGAGAATGCGTCACCATCGCGCAGGCGTGCATGTGCGTGTATAGAAAGCGCTTCATGCCGCTTAAAAAAATTGCCCTCTTGCCAGCGGACGGGTATCGACTAGCGGACCGGCAGTCTCGCGCTGCATGCATATGGCTAACTTGGCTAGAGATGCAAAACGGCATCGTCATCCAACACGCCATGCGAGGACGCGAAGTTAAAATCGTGGGGCACAAGGTGGACGGGTACAGAGAGGCTGAAAAAACCGCGTACTTTTTCCACGGCTGCTTTTACCACGGCTGCAGGCGGTGCTTTCACAATCGCCATGCGGTGATATACAACTCGGGACACGAAACCATGACCTCCAGGTTAGAGAGCACCGAGAAGGTCACGGCCAAGATCAAGGCCGCCGGCTACGCCGTGGTGGAAATGTGGGAGTGCGAGTTCAACGCCGCGATGGAGGCCAACCAGGACCTCGCGCGCCACGCAAGGGACTTTGCGGTACCGGAACCCCTGAACCCCAGAGACGCCTTCTACGGAGGTTGCACCAACTGCACCAAGACGTACTGCGAGGCGAAGGGGGATAGCAAGGTCTACTACTACGACGTATGCAGCCTGTACCCGTACGTGAACAAGACGAAGCCCTACCCCGCGGGCCATCCCAAGATCCACGTGGATCGATTCCCGCGCTTGGAAGATGTGGGGGCGGTTTGGTGAAGTGCGAGGTTCTACCGCCGCAACACCTGTACCACCCGGTGCTACCGGCGCGCATCGGCGGGGAGCTCATGTTCCCGCTATGCCGCGCTTGTGCGGAGGCGGAGAACCAAGACGAGTGCCACCACGGTGAGCGAGAGAGGGCGTTGTCGGGTACCTGGGTGGTCGACGAGATGAAGGTCGCCCTGAAGGAGGGGTACCGCCTCCTCCGGGTCCACGAGATCTGGGAGTACGACGTGGTGCGGCACGAACCGACCACCGGAGCCAAGGGTCTCTTCGAGGACTACGTGAATCAGTTCCTGAAGATCAAGCCCGAAGCCTCCGGATGGCCCTCGGATTGCGACGACCCTGCCGCAAAGCAGCAGTACGTGGAGCAATTCTTCGAGCACGAAGGCGTCGCCCTGGATCCCCAGGCCATCGCCACCAAACCCGGCAGGAAGGAGCTGGCCAAGCTGATGCTCAACAGCTTCTGGGGCAAACTGGGGCAGAGGGAAAACCTCCCCACGTGCGAGCTGGTGGACCGGTACGACCGCCTCCTGGAGCTGCTCAACGACCCTGGCGTGGAAGTGCAGACCTACGTGCCCGTCACCGACCGGATCATGTACGCGGTGTGGAGGTACTGCGAGCAGCACCGAAAGTTGAACCCCACCGCCAACGCCGTCCTGGCGGCCTACACCACGGCTCACGCCCGCCTGGTGCTCTACTCCTACCTCAAGAGGCTGGGAGAACGGGTCTGCTACTTCGACACCGATTCCGTCGTCGTCGCCGCCGCTCCGGGTGACTGGACGCCGCCCGTTGGACGCCTCCTGGGGGACATGACGGACGAGCTGGAGAAGTACGGGCAGGGCTATTACATCGCCCGGTTCGCCTCCGCGGGGCCCAAGAGCTACTGCATGGAGATCGTTTGCCCCGAGACGGGCAGGACCTTCTCGGTGTGCAAGGTGAAGGGGATCACGCTCAATTCGGGCAACCTGGAGCTGGTGAACGCGGAGGTGATTCGCGACGTGGTGCTGAGGGACAACGACCGTGCGGTGAAGCTAGCGGGCACGCAGATTTCGCGGAAACCGTCTTGGTAGGTCGTCACCGAACCCAGCTCGAAGACGTTTAGGATGGTGGTCAACAAGCGCGTTCTCGCCGGCGATCACGATTCCTATCCCTACGGGTTCAAGAGGAACGCATAAATGAGACGTCTAGAGCCGCGCCAAAGTCATTTCGAACCGGGCGCCCCTGAAAAGACGATGCCCGGTCCCCGAGACCTGGGGCGATTCGAGTTTCCCAGCACGATGCTCGTGGCGGGGCCGTCGCGCTGCGGGAAGTCGACCTTCGTGAAAAACCTGTTACGCCACGCGCACCGGATGTTCGACGTGCGCCCCAGGAGGGTGCTGTGGTGCCACCCTCCGGAGTATTCGCCGAGACTTGAACCCTCGGCTCTGCGTTGCGAGACCCACGCGGGCATACCCGAACTTGTTTCGGTGGGCGAGAACAACCTCGTCGTCCTCGACGATCTGATGCTGGAGGGTGGCGGGAAGGACGTGACCAATTTTTTCACCAGAGACTCCCATCACAAGCGCTTCGGCATCGTCTACATCCTGCAGAACGTGTTTCCGCAGGGTCAGAAATATCGCAACATCTCTCTGAATGCAAACTACGACGTGGTCTTCAAGAACATCCGGGACAAGATGCAGATCGAGAGACTGTGCCAGCAGATCGAACCCAGGAACTCTAGGTTTCTCTTGGAGGCCTTCGAGAAGGCCACCGAACGCCCTCACGGGTATCTCGTGTTGGACTGCACTCAGTACACGCCCGCCCGATACAGGTATCGAACCGGCGTGCTGCCGGGGGAAAACCTCTCTTATTTCGTACCCAACTGAGACCGCCGCGAGGACTCGGGTTCGTTTCGTTCTATATTATCACGGCAGGGTACTACCCAACTGAGGCCATTGATTTTAAATAAAAAGTACCGCTTTGGGAGCGAACGTCATTATCGCGCAAGCATGGCTAGAGGTAGGTGAAGGCTTGCGACGCTGACCAGTCCTCGCATAGCGAGACAGCACGGTAATTTGACGGCTCTGGCCAAGGCGAAGGCCCCTCAGCGCAAAAAGTTGTTAAAAAATGCAAATGGCGATCTGATCAAGGCCATTAGCGAATGTATGCTCTACGTGTGCAGAGGTCACGTGCAACTTCCCGCAAAGTGCTTGGGTCGCCTAAAGAAGCACAAGGCTTCTTGGAGGAAGTTGACGGATAAACGCGTTCCTCTGAAGAAGAAGAACATCTTGGTTCAAAAAGGAGGTTTTTTGCCGGCATTTCTCCTACCCGTCTTGGCTTCGCTTGGCGGCGCGCTAGTGTCGAAATTAACAGGATGAAGTACGGCAAGCAGATCCTCGTTGCACCGCAACCAAAGACCGTCGATAAGCTTCACGCTATAGACCGCACCATATCCAGATTGGCTAAAGAAATTCAGAACCTGCAGAGCGCAAAGCTCTCTGCCGACGAAAAGTGGCGGCTCGTAAAACATAAATTGGACAACTACCTCGATCTCGTGGCACAAGTCAGAAAGCCCTTCCTCGGCGACGACGACGACGACGACGATTACGAAGACGTGCACGAACGCGTGCCGGTGAAGCAGGAGGTCGAAACCCGAACCATAAAGGTCAACCTCCTCTCGCCTCGCAAAAAGAAGAGGGCAAACCCTGCCACTCCGAAAAAGAAATCGAAATCGCCTTCCGCGTCGTACCATTTTCGCAAACGCATCTGGCAACCCCTGTACAAGTAAAGCATGAAGGAATGGAAGGCGCTAAGGCGATACTATGCCAAACCGGAACACTATGCCGGTTTGGGTACGGTCAAGCCCCTTCGAAAGGCCACGGGTGCGTCTAAGGCGAACATCGAGTCCTTCCTTCAAACCCAGGACAGTTACACTCTGCACAAACCGGTCAGAAAGCGGTTCCCACCAGATATTATCACGTGACGAATATGGACGATCTTTGGGAGGCCGATCTAAACGTCATGAACAGCGTGAGGGAACATAACAAACCTTACGTGTACATTCTGACCGTTTTCGACGTATTTTCCAAATATGCTTGGGCCGTACCCCTGAAATCGAAGCTGGGTACCGAGGTTGCGCAAGCGTTTCGCTCCATATTCTCCCAACGCGTCCCCAGGGTCCTCCAAACGGACAAGGGAACCGAGTTTACCAACAAGACTTTTCGCGACTTTCTGAAGAAACACGACGTGTAACATTACACAACCAAAAATAACGTTAAAGCCAGCGTCGTGGAGCGCTTCAACCGCACCTTAAAAACCAAGATGTAGAGGTATTTCACGCACAAAAACAGTTACAGATACCTGGAGGTCCTTCCGGCCTTACTCGAGTCGTACAATAGCTCGCATCACAGGTCCATAAAAATGGCTCCGAAGGACGTGAACGAATCTAACATTTTACGAGTGTACCGCAATCTCTACGGAAATAGGACCCTACCTCGCGCAGGGAAACCCAGATTTTCCGTGCGCAATCACGTGCGCATCTCTAAAGAAAAAATGAAATTCGACAAGGGCTACGAGCAGAATTGGACGGACGAAATATTTCGGATAGCCGAGGTGGTGCGCGGTCGGCCAGTGGTATATAAGTTGAAGGATCTGGCCGGAGAAGCCATAGACGGCATATTTTACACCGAGGAGCTACAAAAGGTCGCGCTACCTCGGTCGTTTAAGATCGAACGCGTTTTACAGACCAAAGGCCGAGGGCGCAACAAGCAGGTCTTGGTAAAGTGGAAGGGGTATCCGGCAAAGTTTAACTCGTGGGTTCTGGCTTCGACCATCGATTCGACATGATTAAGACCAAGCCCTTCTCCATCACTCTCGTGAGCAACGCTTCCATGGAACACTTTACCGACAACACCACGGCCAGATTTTCTAACATCTTGCCCGAGAGAATCGTTCTGCAGGGAGAATGGGAGGTCGCCCTGCAAAAGGTCAGGGAGGGAACGGGTTGCCCGTTGACGTAGAGCTGAAAGAAGTTCATTTTGAAATGTTTCAAGTTGTACGGATTTGAGTTAAAATGGCCGGAATAGGCCATTTTAACTCAAGACGACGCCCGTCTGGTGGGCACCAAGTACACCTTGACGCTCCTCCCCACGCATTCCAAATTCAGCCTGGAAATGCCGCAAGGCGTCGTGCACAATCCCAAAGACTTGGTGAACCTCGTCAACGCCGTTCTACTCGAACACTTGCACGTGGAAAACTTCTTCCTCTTCGACGAGCGCAAGAAGACGGTGGGCGTGAATGCCGCCGTCGCCCATCCCGAACCACTACCCGACATTCCGTTCGACGGGTTTGTGGAAAATTACGCGCGCACGACCGTACCGTACGCGGTCGGCGAATACGAAGCTCTGAACGATACGCCCCACCAGAGACCCAAGCCGAAACCGAAACCGAAGCCCCCGGCTTCGGGGCAGCAGGAACCCCCGGCGGCTCGTCCCGTCAGACCCAAACCAGACGTTTCAAAATCGGAGGACCCTCCGGGACCTCTACACTGCATCCACAGTTTGCTCTTAACTCCCGCTATGGCAAAAATGTTGGGTTTCGAGCCCTACGTCAACGTCATTCTCGAAAAAGCTGCTAAACACCCCGTAGATCCTTATATAGGGTTTCCTTACGAAATGTTCATCTATTGTAATCTAGTGACCCCGCAAGTCGTGGGCGACACCTTCGCCCAAGTCATAGAGAGCGCGGCCGTGGAATACGAAAGAAGCAACAACACTTACATGAGCGACGAAAAGACGTTTTTTCCCCAAAATTGGGTACCCTTGATTCAGCAAGACTTCAAGACGGTCAACATAGATTTAAGGAACGGTTACGGCGATCTCTTGCCATTAGCCGACGGATTTTCCTCTACTATAGTTCTCGCTTTTCGTCCGAAACAGGCGTAATGGACGTGCACGCCGTGACGCGGTACTACCTCAATCAGGCCGGCGGCGCGTTCGACGCTCGCGATTTCATTCTCTACAGGGGCAAGTGCTACCAAAGAGGCAGCGGTCTCTTTTCATCCCTCGGAGGTTTCTTCAGAAGGTTGCTACCGTTTTTAAAGAGCGGAGCAAAAGCAGTCGGAAAGGAGGTCTTAAAGGCGGGCGCTCACGTTCTGTCCGATGTGTCTGTCGCGGGAGCAGCGCCAAAGGAAGCGCTCCAACGGAGGCTCAAGGAGTCCGGATACAATTTAAAGCGAAAAGCCGACGAAAAGCTCGATGCCATGCTCGGTTCCGGCGCCAGGCGCCTCAAGAGAATAAAACCGAGGAAATCCAAAAAGAGCAAGCAGTCCAAGCTGAAACGCGGTAGGCGTAAGGTGCAAGACGTATTTTCGTAATGGCAGACGCGGCCGTCCACATGAGTTCCGAACTGGACCTCTTTACAGAGGTGCCGGTTCAGATGAGCATCGAGGAGTCACGGTTCCTATACCTAAACCCTCAAAACACTTTAATGAAAAATGCCCCCATCACCTTTCATTATTCCGGAAATGCGGACGATTACCTAGACTTGACCTACGTCGTACTCGAACTCATGGTGCGCATTGTAGATGACAAAGGAGAGGCCTTAAACGCTGACGCTAACGCCACTCTGGTCAACAACGCCTTAAATTCCCTGTTTCAACAGGTGGAGGTAACCCTCAATAACGTCATCGTCTCCATGCCGCAAGCCGGTTACCCCTATAGAACCTACCTCGAGACGCTTCTCAATTACTCCGAAGATGCCATGAACACCAAACTAGAATCCACCCTCTGGAGAAAGGACACGGCAGGCATCATGGACACTTTTATCGCCAATGCGGGTTTTCAGTGGCGTCAGGGGTTTACCAAAGGGAGCAACGTCGTACAGCTCATCGGTCCTCTGTCCAACGCTCTTTTTAGACAGGATAAGCTGCTTTTGAACAACGTTAGCATGACCGTCAAGCTCACTCCCGCCTCTCCCCAGTTTTATCTGTTTTCCGACGTAGATACCTTTAAGGGGTACGCCGACATCGTGTCTGCCACGCTGCGCTTAAAATCGGTGCGGCCCTCGCCGACCATAAAGCTCGCGCACCAGACCGTGCTCGCAAAGGGCAACGCAAAGTACCATCTCAACGACGTCAGCTTTCACGCTCTCAGCATCCCCAAGGAGTCCAGGGCAATGACGTTTAGCGACGTGTGCGTAGGGCAAGTTCCCAGGAGAGTGGTAGTAGCCATGGTCACCGACAAGGCCTATTCCGGCCATTTTAACTCAAATCCGTACAACTTGAAACATTTCAAAATGAACTTCTTTCAGCTCTACGTCAACGGGCAACCCGTTCCCTCCCAACCTCTGCAACCCGACTTTACAAAGGGACACTATTTGCAATGCTTTCAAACCCTGCAGGACGGCCTAGGCATTCATTTCAAGGACGAGGGACACTCCATCTCCAGAGAAACCTACCCGCAAGGGTATACGATAATGGTTTTCGATCTCACTGCAGACATGAGCGCTAACGAGTCTCACATCTCGGGTCAGCGCCACGGAACCGTCTCTATAAGCATCGGTTTTGCCGATAAATTGACAGAACCGGTCATACTTCTGCTGCTAGCGGAAATACATCGCACGGTCGAAATCGACGCCAACCGATCCATTTTGGTATCATGAACACCTTTCGAATTCAACGGTTTCTATCGACATGCCCCTCTACGCGCTCTCACTTTTTAGGCGTCTACCCCTGCGATAAACTACCCGTACTTCACGGCATTCGAACGCCTCCCTTGGCGCTAGTGGCTAACACCGACCCCAGCACCAAATCCGGGCAACACTGGGTTTGCATCTTTGTGGACAAAAACTCGCATGGAGAATATTTTGACAGTTACGGCATAGGGCCGCTTTCGCCCCATTTTCTCCGGTTCTTAAATTCGGTCTGCGGGACGCGTTGATCCACCAACGCCAGAAGGCTGCAAGGTTTCGACAGCACCACTTGCGGTCATTACGTCATCGCCTACCTCACCCACCGCTGCTCCGGCTTACCTAAGCATAAATTCTTCTCAAAATTTCACGTCAGCAATCACGCGCATAATGATGTCGTCATTCGCAAAACGTACAAAGACGCATGCCGCGCAAAGTGCTCTGACGCTCAGCAAACTTGTCAACCCTTGAAGGTGAGTACGTGTGTGTGTGTGTGTCACTATTCATCACATCTAACCTAATCCATCCTCTTGCACGTGCTTTCATAAGTCGCTCCTGCTCATATAGAAAGCAACGTCACGGTGCCGCTCGCCTCATTCAGAGTGTACCATGCAGCACGCGGATACAGTCATGCTGCCATGCAGCACGCCGACCAGGTAGGTCCGCACCTATGTATTAGCTTGCTTTTTTTCAATCCCGTTTATCTCTCTATCCCTCACATTATTATTATTATTATTATTATTATTATTATTATTATTATTATTATTATTATTTTGTGTGTTCCAGTATAACCGGATGTCAAACCCCGACCACCTCAAAACCCGGGGAAAAAAGGAAACTACCCATCTTCGACCTCCAACAGCATCCCGACAGCCCTGCTCCGCCAGCACAGTTCTAACACAGTGCAGTTGTGGGTCCTCTGGCGGATATCTACTTCCTCAACCCGCAACAAACTAAATTCGTCAGTGTGGGATTCTCACCCCAGCCGCCGCACCATCTCGTCGTCACCATTGCCAAATGTGGACAGCACAACGCAGTCGTCATGAGTTCCTCGCAGTGGCACAAACTCGTCGAAGCCATCCCCATCATTCACAAACGCTTGAATGACCCACAGGGACGTCTACAGGAATTTCAATTCAGCGACAGCGTCACCATCGTGTTTAAGTTTGTGTTCGGAAAGCTAAAGCTCGTTTTCAAAGACCCGCAAGGCGCATCCGTTACGCTCAACCAACAAGAATGGCACGTGTTGCATGCCCTGCAGCGCATCATTACCGACATCATGTATCACAAAAAGAAGGAAGAGACGGACGTGCAAAATCAAATCATGGCATACCACAAGTAGATGCTTCACAACCATGCCTCCATCGTTCCCTTACATAACATGAATTTCACGCAGTTCACCAAGTACATACGGTGCGCCAATTTTAGAACATTCCTCGAGGTTCATCATTTCCTCAACACCCATTTCGCACTGCGCATCTCACAAAATAGTCCTTAGTGCGCATGTATTTCTACCAGCGTTCCAACCGCACCTTACCCAATCATCTCGCGCCCTTCGCTCCCGCATCATGGGTTACAGAAATTACCTGTCGGTGTACTACCATGACAGTAAGGTGTTTAAAAACTACGAGGTGGACGGTCGCCCCCATAAAAATACACCTTATGCACTTCGCTTCGTCGACAGCACCTACGACGGAAAATCCGTCTCCGCCAGAGTTCACAGCTGCGAAACCAAAATTCATTTTGTGCTATCTAACATGTACTTGAACGATATCCATTTCAAAGCAGATAACGAAGACGCACAACATCAGTGGTTCCAATTTGTGCCCGCAAGAGGTTTATACATCGTTTTCTACGAACAGCAATACATTTCCACACACAAAATGCAGCAAATGTTAAACGAAAACCCCATGTGCTACGGCACGTGCTTAGCGGCGCATTTGGGTCGCGAATCACCCTATATCATACCCGATCACATTCACGGCGTTTGCATGTTCAGCACCGTTCAAAACAGAGTTCTCCTCCAAGACGAAAACCGTTAAATCAACGGACACAGTGTTTTTCCTGCGGATGTTGTGTAATAATCGCTAAGCGCTTCCGGCGGATGTAGTGAACCTCCAACGAACGTTTCCCCCACCAGTGCTTCCCCTGATGTGGTAATTCTCCAACCAACTTTTCCCCCACCAGTGCTTCCCCCCTGATGTGGTCGTTTGCATGTTCAGCACCGTTCAAAACAGAGTTCTCCTCCAAGACGAAAACCGTTAAATCAACGGACACAGTGTTTTTCCTGCGGATGTTGTGCAATAATCGATAAGCACTTCCGGCGGATGTAGTGAACCTCCAACGAACGTTTCCCCCACCAGTGCTTCCCCTGATGTGGTAATTCTCCAACGAACTTTTCCCCCACCAGTGCTTCCCCCTTATGTGGTCGTTTGCATGTTCAGCACCGTTCAAAACAGAGTTCTCCTCCAAGACGAAAACCGTTAAATCAACGGACACAGTGTTTTACCGGCGGATGTAGTGAACCTCCAACGAACGTTTCCCCCACCAGTGCTTCCCCCTGATGTGGTAATTCTCCAACGAACGTTTCCCCCACCAGTGCTTCCCCTGATGTGGTAAATCTCCAACGAACTTTTCCCTCACCAGTGATTTCCTGCTTCCGGCAGTTGGGTTATATTTATGCACGCGCATTCTTTTCCCCTTCATTCGGTGCTAGCCAGCCGTGGGGGAATGCCAGGACCGACGTGTAAAGACTTCCACTGCTCGTTTTGCTTTCACCAAACGTGCAGCTGCGAACTTAGGCACCGTCTCACCCGCCTGTGCACGCAGTGTCAACTCGGTTTCTACGAAGACCTCGATCAACTCAACAAGCAAATTCAACAATTCCTTCGAAGGTACTCCGCTAGAAACACCACATGAACTGCTTCATCGTGCTCTTTCGGTATCTCAATAACGGACGAAGAATCCACCTGCTACTGCCCAGTGGAACGCCAAGTGCTGCTGCAGAACGGCATATACATCTTTGAACGCTATCCCCAAGCGACGTCGACCTTGTGTGGAGCCAACTTCCCAGAGACGCACAGGTAGTTTGCGCACCTTATCGCAGGTGTAAACAACACTACAACCTTCCTCATCAAACCACTCATATAGACGGTCCTCCCCCGTTTATCAAAAACTGCCATCTGTGCCGTCATAATGTCACAGGACGCCCTTAAAGAGATAGAAGAACTTTCCCGCAGCGCCGACACTCTCAGCGTATCTACGCTTGAACAGCACGTACCGTATCGTGTCGTCGGCGTCAAAACAATCGACACCGTTGACGGTACAAAGCTCGTCGCCAAACTCTACAACGACACAGAAGTTTTCCTACCAACAAGATTTGCAAAAGCCTCTCCAGAACTCATCAACAAACTCAACTCTACCTCATTCTGCATCATATACGCAGGCGAGGAAAAACTACGCAGCGGTTTCAAACGTCACATCGTCACGTTCTCCCCATATAACCCTAAATAATGTCCGACGAAACCTATCCCGTCCCCGTGGGGAACAATCTTAACCTACAACTCATTCTCAACGCAACTTCACCTATCCGTATCCTCTGCATCTCCAACTCCTATTTCCGCAGCAGCAGAGTTGTCACCATCACACTCGACATCCAAGGGGCTCACGCCGTCCACGTCAAATGCGTACCTACCAAAGTGCACCAGCATCAACAAGACGCACTATGCATCATATACCTCGGCAACAGCAACATTCCTGCTCTAACCAACAAAGTCACATCCACAGGATGCTTCTCAACCAGCCATTACAACGAATTTACCATCCCCATCTATATACCAACCTTCACCGAGTTCGTCAACGAAAGTTTCTCTCACTTGCTCGTCACCTGCATCACCAAACCTATCCACCATTTTACCGTCGATAGCAGCAGCAGCAGCGATGACGAGGACTCAAAATGCACCACGTACTTTAAAATCATTGTTGTGCGCGAAATCTGTGTGTCCTAGTGCCTCAACAAACTATGAATTTTAATGTGCTTTTTTTCTCCTAATATTTCTTATATTGTTCATTTATTGTATTCATATGTTAATCTCCTGTAATCAAATAATCCATTATGTTATTCTCAAACTATGTATTCATATGTTAAGCAAATAATACATCATGTTAATCTAAACTATGTATTCATATCTTTATCCAATGTACTGTATTTCAAATTCTAAATAAAGAAAACAGTCCCGGATGAGCCAATTGCAATAACGATAATCCTTCCGCTCATGGCGCTTTTCAAACTTACCGCCGTCGCTCGCAGCGACACTAGCGCCCCTAGCGGCAGGATTATCGTTAATCCAATTGGCTCATCCGGGACTTATACTACTCTGCTTATAGCGCATGCTAATTCTAATACCAAAATACTTTTACTCTATTTCCTTTGTATATGTAATTGAGTTCATAGTAGGGTACAATAAGTAAATGAATAAAGAGAGCCAGCTAACATTGGAAATCAGTCAACCTATGTTTTATAGTTAACAAATGAGAAGATTAATTTTCTCATTAGTTGCAGAATATGTGCCTTTCCAAAATGGGTAACTTGGTGGCAACTACAGGAACTAAAGAGAAGTTTGAAAATTTCAGAAACTGTGATTATCTAAGCAAGTACATGATTGTTACAGTGTCACGAACATTGGGATTTTTTTCATCCATCTTAGGACAAAATTAGATTAATTGGAGGATTCAGTATAAAAATCTACTAGATTATTGCACAATAACTCCCTAATGAATGGGGTAGGTAAATTAAATCATAAAAAGAAAAGAAAAGAAAAAAAATCTCCCCCTGCAGTATTGGTAGGCCAGAATTTATGTTGTAGCAGATGTCTCTTGTTACAAATGGGAATACAATAATCACTCCAACAAATAGTGTATTGAAATTTGTTCCATTCGCTTGTGGTTTGATTAAGTCCACAGATACTTTGTATACTTTATACAACGGTAGCTAAACTAAAGCTGTTTTTTAGTTTTAAATAACTTGTTGAAACAACGTGAAGGTACAACAATAGAATGACAGTTATAGTTTTATTTTACAAGAATGTGATAAATATAATTTTATTAAGTTCCATATTCAGGAAAGTAAATCCTTGAAATTGGCTTTAAAATTCTTGCAACTCATTTCCCGGTTGCTTATGTAAGCAGGGGTTGAGTGGTATGACCTTTAGAGGAAATGATCACCTCAGGTTTATGGAAGTTCGACATGTGGAGAATGTTCATGCCGACAATGTTTACATAAGCACTGAGATGGTTGCTGATAAGCTGGTTACACCTAACCATAATCCTGTAGGAATATGTAGCCTTTATTGTTCTTATTTCTTGATGAAAGTCCATGATCAAAACTCCTTGGAGTCTCAGAAAGCAATTGTAACCTGACTAGCATCATTGGTGCTACTGCTTGCTTGTTTACACTCGGGTGTGGTGGTGGTGGACCCAAATTTCCTCCAGGTCCTGATTAAGCAGACAAGGAACCCACTTGGCAGAGTCAATAACTCCTGTAACTGAGGTAATTGTGAAGATTGTTGATTGGCCATCGGCCTCAATAAGATGATAAACAGTCTGGATGTTTCCTGCAGGCATCGTTGGTGGGGACTCATTTTCCACAGTTTCCGGCTGTAAGACCTTCTTTCCCAAACTTTGCAAGGTATCTTCTCAAAAAGACTACTTTATCTCTTTCTTGGTAATGCGTTTACCTTCTGCTCGCTAATTGTGCTAATGAATAGAAAAGAGACTTGCTCTATGTGAGGGCAGTGTACATACTTAATGTAATAAATAATCATTGCCAAAAATCCATCTGGAAAATTGTTTAACTTCTTACATTAGAAAAAAGTAATTAATTACAAAAATTATACATGGCAGCATCACCACATTATAACAATTTTTAATATTCTCTGTACATGAAACATTTTAACACTCTCTGGCCAAGGAAGACTTAAATATTCTATGTTCACATTCAAGTTGAGGTTATTTGGATATTTAGAGGTTAAGCAATTCCTCCATACATCCTTACTATACCCATTCAAGGCCACAAACCAGGTCACTCACTAGCAGAAAATTATGGTTTATGTTTGATCCATGCCACACTGCAAGCCTGGTAACTGGTGAATGGTGCGGAGATCCAATACTACCTTGTTACTAATAAATTGAATTTTCTGTGGGTAGCGTGTGAACTTGTCTTCATTCTGAATGAATTGATATTATGGGTAAACAATGGAAAATATAAAAACCTAAACAAATAATAAGTGTAGGTTTTATTAAAGCATAATTTATCTCATATTTTTGTAACATTAACCATTTCTGAGACATTTATTGCGATTGGTTTCAATATTTGAATACTTTATGCAATTTTGAATTTTTAAGCTCCCATTTATTTATTCCTTGTGATCTCATGGAAAGAGTATACATTTTCAAAACCAGCATATAGTGATCCACCTTTTAAAGAATTCTCTATTGCTTTAACATCATGTATCCCTCTTGTACTGTCGTCCTCCGTGGTCATGGGGTACCATGATAGACTAGTTCCTGAGGTCATGGGTTCAAATCTGGTGGAGGTTGATGAATTTTTTCAGGCATAAAATCCTTAGCATAGCTTCCTTTGGAAGGGAAGTAAAGGCAGTGGTCCCAATTTATAGATACGGCACGTCCTCAAGCCTGATAAAGAGACCTCAGAGCAACATTTCCAGTCTTTCACACCCAATATAGGTGGAATGTTATTCTAAGGATCACAGTGGTTAAAGAGCGTCCATAAATAAAGGCAGTGGTCCCAATTTATAGATACGGCACGTCCTCAAGCCTGATAAAGAGGCCTCTGAGCAACATTTCCACTCTTTCACACCCAATATAGGTAGAATGTGATGCTAAGGATCACAGTGGTTAAAGAGCGTCCATAAATAAAGGCAGTGGTCCCAATTTATAGATACGGCACGTCCTCAAGCCTGATAAAGAGGCCTCTGAGCAACATTTCCACTCTTTCACACCCAATATAGGTAGAATGTGATGCCAAGGACCACAGAGGTTAAAGAGCGTCCATAAATAAAGGCAGTGGTCCCGTGTTATAGATACGGCACGTCCTCAAGCCTGATAAAGAGGCCTCTGAGCAACATTTCCACTCTTTCACACCCAATATAGGTAGAATGTGATGCTAAGGATCACAGTGGTTAAAGAGCGTCCATAAATAAAGGCAGTGGTCCCGTGTTATAGATACGGCACGTCCTCAAGCCTGATAAAGAGACCTCAGAGCAACATTTCCACTCTTTCACACCCAATATAGGTAGAATGTGATGCCAAGGACCACAGAGGTTAAAGAGCGTCCATAAATAAAGGCAGTGGTCCCGTGTTATAGATACGGCACGTCCTCAAGCCTGATAAAGAGACCTCTGAGCAACATTTCCACTCTTTCACACCCAATATAGGTAGAATGTGATGCCAAGGACCACAGAGGTTAAAGAGCGTCCATAAATAAAGGCAGTGGTCCCGTGTTATAGATACGGCACGTCCTCAAGCCTGATAAAGAGACCTCTGAGCAACATTTCCACTCTTTCACACCCAATATAGGTAGAATGTGATGCCAAGGACCACAGAGGTTAAAGAGCGTCCATAAATAAAGGCAGTGGTCCCGTGTTATAGATACGGCACGTCCTCAAGCCTGATAAAGAGGCCTCAGAGCAACATTTCCACTCTTTCACACCCAATATAGGTGGAATGTGATGCCAAGGACCACAGAGGTTAAAGAGCGTCCATAAATAAAGGCAGTGGTCCCGTGTTATAGATACGGCACGTCCTCAAGTCTGATAAAGAGACCTCAGAGCAACATTTCCAGTCTTTCACACCCAATATAGGTAGAATGTGATGCCAAGGATCACAGTGGTTAAAGAGCGTCCATAAATAAAGGCAGTGGTCACAATTTATAGATACGGCACGTCCTCAAGCCTGATAAAGAGGCCTCAGAGCAACATTTCCAGTCTTTCACACCCAATATAGGTAGAATTAGATGCTAAGGATCACAGTGGTTAAAGAGCGTCCATAAATAAAGGCAGTGGTCCCGTGTTATAGATACGGCACGTCCGCAAGCCTGATAAAGAGGCCTCAGAGCAACATTTCCACTCTTTCACACCCAATATATGTGGAATGTGATGCCAAGGACCACAGAGGTTAAAGAGCGTCCATAAATAAAAGCAGTGGTCCCGTGTTATAGATACGGCACGTCCTCAAGCCTGGTAAAGAGGCCTCAGAGCAACATTTCCACTCGTTCACACCCAATATAGGTAGAATGTGATGCCAAGGACCACAGTGGTTAAAGAGCGTCCATAAATAAAGGCAGTGGTCCCGTGTTATAGATACGGGACGTCCTCAAGCCTGATAAAGAGACCTCAGAGCAACATTTCCACTCTTTCACACCCAATATAGGTAGAATGTGATGCTAAGGACCACAGTGGTTAAAGACGTCCATAAATAAAGGCAGTGGTCACAATTTATAGATACGGCACGTCCTCAAGCCTGATAAAGAGGCCTCAGAGCAACATTTCCAGTCTTTCACACCCAATATAGGTAGAATGTTAAGCTAAGGATCACAGTGGTTAAAGAGCGTCCATAAATAAAGGCAGTGGTCACAATTTATAGATACGGCACGTCCTCAAGCCTGATAAAGAGACCTCTGAGCAACATTTCCAGTCTTTCACACCCGATATAGGTGGAATGTGATGCTAAGGACCACAGTGGTTAAAGAGCGTCCATAAATAAAGGCAGTGGTCCCGTGTTATAGATACGGCAGGTCCTCAAGCCTGATAAAGAGGCCTCAGAGCAACATTTCCACTCTTTCACACCCAATATACGTAGAATGTGATGCTAAGGACCACAGTGGTTAAAGAGCGCCCATAAATAAAGGCAGTGGTCCCGTGTTATAGATACGGCACGTCCTCAAGCCTGATAAAGAGACCTCTGAGCAACATTTCCAGTCTTTCACGTCCAATATAGGTAGAATGTGATGCTAAGGACCACAGTGGTTAAAGAGCGTCCATAAATAAAGGCAGTGGTCCCGTGTTATAGATACGGCACGTCCTCAAGCCTGATAAAGAGACCTCTGAGCAACATTTCCACTCTTTCACGTCCAATGTACGTAGAATGTGATGCTAAGGACCACAGTGGTTAAAGAGCGCCCAAAAATAAAGGCAGTGGTCCCGTGTTATAGATACGGCACGTCCTCAAGCCTGATAAAGAGACCTCTGAGCAACATTTCCACTCTTTCACACCCAATATAGGTAGAATGTGATGCTAAGGATCACAGTGGTTAAAGAGCGTCCATAAATAAAGGCAGTGGTCCCGTGTTATAGATACGGCACTTCCGCAAGCCTGATAAAGAGACCTCTGAGCAACATTTCCACTCTTTCACACCCAATATAGGAAGAATGTGATGCTAAGGACCACAGTGGTTAAAGAGCATTGTTTTGGTTGCTGACTATATTGGCTTGTTGATAATCACTTAGTGACGGAGATATTTTCTTGCTAAATTTAACCAGCACAGGACATTCAGTAGTGCAGCAAATCTGAAAGTTGATGTAATTTTCATTGCATATAACACACATTGCTTGTATTGCCACACACACCAGACATAATACATTTACAATAGCATATTTTTAATTTGAAAGATTTTTATTTGTTACTTCTCAATATAGTAGTCATCCACCATGGTTGAGGTGTGTCATGCTAGTTGGAAGGGAAGTAAAGCCAGCGGTGCCATGTTCATCGATTTATGGTATGCAAAAGAACTTCAAGCCTGATAAAGACGCCTCTGAGCAAAATTTTCGGTTTTTCACATCGAATATAGAATGGGGTGCTAAGAACCACAGCAGTAAAATAACATCCATAAATAAAACTGAATTTCATTTTTTTATTAATATAGCAGTTTAACAAATTTATTTAGACTGTAATAAACAATAAGGTTGTTCTGCATGAAGAGTTTGTAGTTACAGTTAATGATTGTCAACAAACAGAAATATTCTTTTCAGACTTAACCGTCATTCATTCTTGGATTGTTGTACGTAATGCTAAATCCTCCAACATTTCAGATTATGCACAGAAGCAGTTTCTGGTGATAACAGTGATGCCACACCGTCGTCCTCTGCAGAAGCCTCAGAGAAAATTTCCAACTTCATTTATGAAAAGGATTATCCTGAATGTGAAAGTCAAGAAGGTGATGTCTCAAAAACACCACCTGTGGAAAAACACTTTAACTCAGAACAGTCTGGTATATGCATTGATAGGGAGAAAATTTACAGCAGCACTTTATTGATTCATGAGGGTGAAAAGTCACATACATGTAACATTTATGATAAAAGTTTTACTGAGTTGTCAGATTTGAACTCGCATAATTTGACAAATAAGGTTAAAATGCCTCACAAATGTGGAATATGTGAGAAGAGCTTTACTCAGTTGTCAAATTTGAAAAAGCATAATTTAATGCATGAGGGTAAAAAGCCTCACAAGTGTGAAATTTGTGAGAAGAGCTTTACTCGGTTCTCATATTTGAAATTGCATTATCTGATACATGAGGGTAAAAAGCCTCACAAGTGTCAAATTTGTGAGAAGAGCTTTATTCACTTCTCAGATTTGAAATTGCATAATTTGAAACATGAGGGTAAGAAGCCGCACAAGTGTGCAATTTGTGAGAAGAGCTTTACTCGTTTGTCAGATTTGAAAACACATATTTTGATACATGGGGGTAAAAAACTTCACAAATGTGAAATTTGTGAGAAGAGGTTTACACAGCCGTCATCTTTGAAAAGGCATAATTTGATACATGAGGGTAAAAAGCCTCACAAGTGTGAAATTTGTGAGAAGAGGTTTACTCGGTTGTCATATTTGAAAACGCATAATTTAATACATGGGGGTGAAAAGCCTCACAAGTGTGAAATTTGTGAGAAGGGCTTTACTCAGTTGTCACATTTGAAATTACATAACTTGATACATAGGAGTAAAAAGCCTCACTAATGTGAAGTTTGTGAGAAGAGGTTTACTGTTTTGTTATCTTTAAATTTGCATAATTTAATACATAAGGGTAAAAAGCCCCACAAGTATGAAATTTGTGAGAAGAGCTTTATTCACTTCTCAGATTTGAAATTGCATAACTTGAAACATGAGGGTAAGAAGCCGCACAAGTGTGCAATTTGTGAGAAGAGCTTTACTCGTTTGTCAGATTTGAAAACGAATATTTTGATACATGAGGGTAAAAAGCCTCACAAATGTGAAATTTGTGAAAAGAGGTTTACTCAGTTGTCATATTTGAAAACGCATGATTTGATACATGGGGATGAAAAGCCTCACAAGTGTGAATTTTGTGAGAAGAGCTTTAGTTGGTTGTCATATCTGAAATGGCATAATTTGCATGGTAGCAGCAACGGTGGCAGCATCATCATTATTATCATTGTTATTTAGGAAGCAGGTTTCCCTTTGAGTACCTCAGTCTAAAGGATCTTTTGTAGGTATCAATATCTACATATAGTTATTTGTAGCATTTATCTCATTAATTAAGGCCTGTTACTAATTTTGCAGTAGCTGCTCGAAAAATTTGGATGTCATCCTTTCTGTGGTTTTGCATTATAATAGAATGTGTTTCTAGCTTGTACACAGAGTGCAAAGAGGTTCCATTTGGTATAGACCATTGTCTTCATGTGTTTTCTGAACTTTCCATGTCCAGTTATGAAGCATATTACTCTTCTGTGTTGGGGCTTAATAAGCTTTGTAAGGAAATGACTTCATTTTCTCTAGGCTTATTAGGAATTGCTTATAGAGTTTGTTTTTGTGTGTCATTTTCCATTTCTTTTAAATTGCTTTCTGAACCCAAATTAGGTGCTTTTTGCATTTAGCATGCTAATTTCATAGGCAGGTTCTGCTCCTATAAAAGGGAGAGATGCACCCTTTTTTGCTAAGGAGTCAGCCTTTTCATTTCCTGTGATACCTGTGTGTCGAGGTACCCACTGCAATTCTGTTGTATTGTGGGTGAAAATGTTTGGTAAATATTGATAATATTCCCCACTAATCATGATTTAAAGTGATGGGAAGTAAGAGCTTATAGTGCAGCCTGGCTGTCAGAGTTTATAAGGATAAATTTCCCAACATAGGATGTATAGCAAGTACCTCTGCCTGAAAGACAGAAGTGAACCTTCGTAGGCTTATGCTATAGCATTTGCCCATTGATTTGCAATAAATACTTGTACCACCATTTATGCGTGATCCATCAGTATATATTATGGTAGTTCTTATGCCTTGGATGAGAGTTTTCTTCAATGTTTCTAACAACCGTACTTACTTTGAAGGTTGGGAAAATGAAATTACTTCTGACATGAAATCAGATTTCTTTGATAATGCACAATCTTCCATTTTGTTGAGGATGGGGGGTGGCCTGGTTTACAGCATTCCCCTCTCCATATTCCTACCCGGATGATTCTGTATGCTGCTAGTCTAGCCTGAGATTGGATACATAGTTCTAGCGGCTTAAGACCTAGTAAAGTTTCCAAAATGAAAGGTGGTGTGCTTCTGAAAGCTCCAGATATGTCTAAACTAGCCAGCATCTGTAGACGATTTAGTTTTAGTTTGTAGAGTCACCATACCAATGCTCCGTAATTTATTTTTGGTTATTACCACAACCCCATAGAGCCACCGGTACATTTTAGGCCTTAGACCCCAGCTTTTACTTATTAAGCATATTCCAGACATAAGTGCCCATTTAGCTTTACACAGGTTTTCTAGGTAAGCTTTTCATCTAGTATAACTCCTATACCCCCGCCGCTATAACGTTGCACTTGACAGCTAGCGTTTAAGTTGGTACACTCGCGAAAAAACAAATGAAAAGCTTCAACCGTTTGACTTCCTAAGCCAATCACAAGGCAGCATTCCGGATGGTCGATGACAAAGCGGAACCGGATCTAGAATCGGCTCTGTTGCCGGATGTAACTATTCCCAACCACGTGCTTCAGTTTGTGAATCTCTAGCAGAGCGTCGAGTTGTTCTTTGCAAGCTACATATTGTTCATTGTTATTTGTTATTTAGATTTGTGGTTATTGTTTGATAGTTTTGTTATTGTTCGTTTATACATTTATTTATATTTATCTATTTTATATATATTTCATTCATATTATTTATTTAAACAAAACTTAAGTGCGACAATGTCGGAAAAACGACGCCGATCGCCGAGTGATGATTCACGAAGTGAAAATCCTTTGCGCCGAGGTGTGCCACTTAATAGTCAGGCATTGGAACTATTAAGGAGAACCCGCGAGTTCTTTGAACAGGAAAAGGAGTACGTGAAGCTTCACGGAAATCCTTCTATTCCTGCTGATAAAGCCGTACAACGAACTGCAGCAGCTTTTGGTTTAAGCACGAGAACTGTTGTTCACAAAGGAGTGAAACTACAAGAGAAAAAGGACAAAATTCCTGAACCATCTGGAACACAACAGGTATTTCTATTAACTCCAGGGAAGAAAAAAAAGAAGCCTCGTCCAGTCACAAATATTGATGCTTTCCAATTAGACGCCATACGTAGACACATTTATGCCTATTATCATAGAAAGGAGTATCCGACCATACCAAAGCTGCTTATATCGCTTATTTTCAATTAACAATAATAATACGAAATAGTTATTATTCAGTGACGTTCGCTACTTACGTACACTTTTTGTATGCGGCTTAGACACGATAGAAATGAGAACAATCAGCTGTTGTTGTTTACTAGCCACTCTGGCAACGTCGCAACCACAATGTAGCCAACCTTACGCGAAGCCACACGAACTGTCAAGTGCAACGTTATAGCGGCGGGGGTATAGATAGCTGTCTTTTCCTGAGATTTCCAACTTGGTGTTCTCAATTTTTAGTAGTTTAAACCCGAAAGTTTCCTTTTCCTGGTAAAGGGCACTATGACTGTCTTTTGGGGGACCCTATTCACTACACCAGTTATAAACAGTTTTCAGAGCTTCATTTGCGATTTCTGAAACTGTATTACAAAATGTTCCTCTGACTAATATGACTATAACATCCTCATAGCCTTCGATGAAAATGTCTTTAGTGTTGAGCTTGTCAATTAAAGTGTTTACTGTATTGTTCTCCGTGGTGTAGTGGTTACCATGCTAGCCTCTAGTTCCCGAGATCGCGGGTTCAAACCCGGCAGAGGAGAATGGATTTTTTCAGGTGTAAAAATCCTTAGCATGGCTTCCTTCAGAAGGGAAGAAAGCCGGTGGTCCTGTGTTGTAGATTTACGACACGTGAAAGAACCTCAAGCCTGATAAAGAGGCCTCTAAGCTAAATTACCGGTCTTTCATGCCCAATATAGAATGGAACTGTAAGGAGCACAGCAGTTAAAGAGCGTCCATAAATAAAACTCAATTAAAAAGTGTCTACTACTATATTCCATAGGATAGGTCAGAGGATTCCTTTCACCACTGACACTTCTATACTATCACCAAATTTATCTATTTGGATTAGTGTGTTATGGAGTGAGAATTCCTACTAATTTAGATATGGTTTCCTTATCATTCAATCATAGTAGCATTATTAAAAGCACCTTGAATGTCTAGAAAGACTCTCAGAGCTAGTTGTTTAGACTCTTCAGTTCTGCTGCCCAGTTGATGTCGCATGATCTGCCAGGTTGATTTTCATGTAGGGGGTTTGTTGTTAAATCCCTGTGTACAGAGCTAGTTCTTTAGACTCTTCAGTTCTGCTGCCCAGCTGATGTCGCATGATCTGCCAGGTTGATTTTCATGTTGGGGGTTTGTTGTTAAATCCCTGTGTACAGAGCTAGTTCTTTAGACTCTTCAGTTCTGCTGCCCAGTTGATGTCGCATGATCTGCCAGGTTGATTTTCATGTAGGGGGTTTGTTGTTAAATCCCTGTGTACAGAGCTAGTTCTTTAGACTTCAGTTCTGCTGCCCAGCTGATGTCGCATGATCTGCCAGGTTGATTTTCATGTAGGGGGTTTGTTGTTAAATCCCTGTGTACAGAGCTAGTTCTTTAGACTCTTCAGTTCTGCTGCCCAGTTGATGTCGCATGATCTGCCAGGTTGATTTTCATGTAGGGGGTGTCTTGTTAAATCCCTGTGTACAGAGCTAGTTCTTTAGACTTCAGTTCTGCTGCCCAGTTGATGTCGCATGATCTGCCAGGTTGATTTTCATGTAGGGGGTTTCTTGTTAAAATTCCTGTGTACAGAGCTAGTTCTTTAGACTTCAGTTCTGCTGCCCAGCTGATGTCGCATGATCTGCCAGGTTGATTTTCATGTAGCGGGTGTCTTGTTAAATCCCTGTGTACAGAGCTAGTTCTTTAGACTGCAGTTCTGCTGCCCAGCTGATGTCGCATGATCTGCCAGGTTGATTTTCATGTAGGGGGTTTCTTGTTAAATCCCTGTGTACAGAGCTAGTTCTTTAGACTCTTCAGTTCTGCTGCCCAGCTGATGTCGCATGATCTGCCAGGTTGATTTTCAAGTAGGGGGTTTCTTGTTAAATCCCTGTGTACAGAGCTAGTTCTTTAGACTCTTCAGTTCTGCTGCCCAGCTGATGTCGCATGATCTGCCAGGTTAATTTTCATGTAGGGGCTTTCTTGTTAAATCCCTGTGTACAGAGCTAGTTCTTTAGACTTCAGTTCTGCTGCCCAGCTGATGTCGCATGATCTGCCAGGTTGATTTTCATGTAGGGGGTTTCTTGTTAAATCCCTGTGTACAGAGCTAGTTCTTTAGACTCTTCAGTTCTGCTGCCCAGCTGAGGTCGCATGATCTGCCAGGTTGGTTTTCATGTAGGGGGTTTCTTGTTAAAATTCCTGTGTACAGAGCTAGTTCTTTAGACTTCAGTTCTGCTGCCCAGCTGATGTCGCATGATCTGCCAGGTTGATTTTCATGTAGGGGGTGTCTTGTTAAATCCCTGTGTACAGAGCTAGTTCTTTAGACTGCAGTTCTGCTGCCCAGCTGATGTCGCATGATCTGCCAGGTTGATTTTCATGTAGGGGGTTTCTTGTTAAATCCCTGTGTACAGAGCTAGTTCTTTAGACTCTTCAGTTCTGCTGCCCAGCTGATGTCGCATGATCTGCCAGGTTGATTTTCATGTAGGGGGTTTGTTGTTAAATCCCTGTGTACAGAGCTAGTTCTTTAGACTTCAGTTCTGCTGCCCAGCTGATGTCGCATGATCTGCCAGGTTGGTTTTCATGTTGGGGGTTTGTTGTTAAATCCCTGTGTACAGAGCTAGTTCTTTAGACTTCAGTTCTGCTGCCCAGCTGATGTCGCATGATCTGCCAGGTTGATTTTCATGTAGGGGGTTTCTTGTTAAATCCCTGTGTACAGAGCTAGTTCTTTAGACTTCAGTTCTGCTGCCCAGCTGATGTCGCATGATCTGCCAGGTTGGTTTTCATGTAGGGGGTTGATTTTTAAAATCCCTGTGTGTGTGTGTGTGTGCGCGCGCGTGTGCGTGTGCGTGTGCGGCATGTGGCGTGCGAAAGAAGCAGTTTTTACAGTACTTTCAGAATGAAGCAGGAAAGACAGATTGGCTGAAAGGCTTTTGGATTTGTATAGTCGTTTTTGCCTTGTTTCAGAAAGAATACTACTCTGTCAGTTCTCCAGACCACTGGTATGTAGGCAGATCATCTGTAAAGATATGACAGTATATGGAACAGTGGTTCTGGGATTTCCTGTAGCAGGACAGGGTAGATGCCATCACCAGCAGGTGACTTAAATGGTTTAAATTTATTTATGGACCATGTAATATTCGTTTGGAGCGAGCTAATTTTCAATCGTCTTTGAATGCTGTAAAAGCATGGCTATTCCAAACATAATTTGAACGTGCTCTTTTCATCAATGAAAATGAATTATTACTAATAATTCCAGTGTACTTCTGCTATATGTAGTGCATTCACCATAGGGCTTTTTAGAGTCCCTAAAGATGGCATTGGATCAAGACTTAATAATTTTTGAACTCTGGAAGTTGCTTTTACAGAGTTTATCTCTGTACAGTATTTTCTTCAGGATGCTTGTTTGGCACTCCTTATGAGTGCACTGTAAATGGTAAGATTATTGTAATAACCTTCCCACTTACCTTCTCTTTTTTCTTTGCTGAAAGAATGCCTAACTTTACTTTGGCTTGATCTAGTTCTTTATTCCACCAAAGTGCACCTCTACGCTGGTTTTAGTTTGGATGGGGCAGTTCTTCTGGTATGAATCTATTATACTTCTAGTAAGTCAGAACCCCCCAGGGGCTCACCGTATGTGAGTACGGGTGTTGGCGTACCCGGGGGTTCCCGAGCCACTCATCGCCATCTTCATCGCTTCATCCCCGTCCGGTCGAGGTGGGTTCATTCTCGTGACCGGGGGACTCAAGGTAGGCTCTCGTGCGTTCTGTGTATTTCATTCCAGACGCCTTCGCCATCGTTTCTTTATTCTCTCTTCTATTTATGCACATTTCGCACCACGTCCATTCATTTACACATCTCTTTTCTTCTTCGCCGGGCTACCTTGAGTGCGAAACGCCCACACACTTTTAGTTCCTTTAACCTTTTATTTTAATCCTCCGTGGACACAGCCTGACGGATACCCGCGCACTGGATGCGCAGCTGGGTGAGTGGTTAATGGCCTCATCCCCACCACCCGGTGTCGTCATGTAGGGTTTGTGTTCGTATCCGCTGTTCAAGTGCAGTCCCGCGGGGGGCCATTGCATGAGCTGCTGACTTCTGACGGCGATTGGGTCCCTCTGTCTATGTTCTGGGAGGTGTGACCCTGGGGTGAGTTTGGTATAGATAGGCCACTCACCCAAGCCCGGGAAGTCAGCCCGAGGTCGGAGACGGTTGCAATGGTGGAGGATTTGTTTTCGCTATGGAGCACCCTTTCTCCATTATAAACAAGCGCCGAAAAGTTATTGCAACAGAAGTAGCACCACCAACAGCTGGTTGTTACTTAGTGATTACACGTACAGAGGAAGGACAATCATTCGAGAAGGTGAACCCTTATATAATTCAGAAGGGCATTCACTCAATTGCTGGCCCTGTTCATTCCTGCACTCGACTACGAAACGGTTCATTGTTGGTTCAGAGTAAGTCCAACCTTGCTGCACGCCACGCTTCTCCACGGTTATCCTATCCGTGTTGACAAGCACCGCACCTTGAATTCCTATCGAGGCGTCGTCGCCACTCACAGCCTCGACGGAATATCAGACGATGAGCTGGTCGGTTATCTTTCCGACCAAAAGGTTACAGCGGTTCATCGAGTGCAGCCTAAACGCAACGGTGTGTTGGTACCTACTCGTACCCTATTTCTCACGTTCGATGGCATCGATCTGCCCACTAGTATTTCAGCAGGGTACGAACGTGTTGCTGTGAGGCCCTATATTCCTAGACCTCTGCGTTGTTTCAAATGCCAGCGTTTTGGGCATATGCAAGTCTCTTGTAAGAGTGCCGTATCCATCTGTGCCTCATGTAGCCAGCCGTCACACGAAGGTACCTGTTCATCAGGACCCGTTTGCGTTAATTGCAAAGGGTCTCATTCTGCTTCATCTGCCGACTGTCCGCGGTACTTGGACGAGAAGGCGATCCAGGAGATCCGGGTAAAAGAGAAACTCTCCTTCGCCGAAGCCCGGAGGCATTGCTATGCGCGCCAACATTCACTCCTGCGATCTGGAACATTCAGTTCTGTTGTTGCCTCGCCAGTACCCCGGAAGGATGCACAGACTCAAACTTGGACCATGACTGCATTGACCGCCACTACCATTCGGCCGTCCATTTCAGCTACAGTTTCCAAGCCCTCTAAACCTGGTCCAAAGTCTATGAAGTCACAAGGCACTGAGAATATATCGAAGCAGGAGATTTCGTAGGGAAGATTTTTTGAAAACCCTCCGCGTGCGCGCGGCAGGACAAGTTCACCTTCTCCTCCTCCTCCTCGGAGGTCGCAGTCCCAGGATGCTCCTGGGACAAGCCGCGCTCAGGGCCCCCTTCACCCGTTGCCACCCAGAACCGATTCTCGGCGCATGAATCGGTTTCTGGCTCTGACCGCGTGGGCCCTCCCTTAGAGGACGCTATGGAGTCCGACCAACTCCATTCCAAAAGCCCGAGCCCAAAGGTTAAGCAAAAGATAATTTTAAGCCGCCCTTATAAGTAGACAGTTTATCCCTCTTTCTTAATGGCTATCCTGACCTGGAATTTACGTGGTGTAGGTCGGAACTGCAACTTTTATTGCGTTCCCATTCACCCATGGTCGTGTGTTTGCAGGAGACCAAGCTTCGCCCTCATGACCCGTTTGATCTTCGAGGGTATACTCCGGTTCGCTACGATCTTGAACCGGAGGAGGATGTCATGTTATTAGTGCGTAACGACGTTCATTTTCAAACTCTCACTATTACGTCTGACTTGCAAGCTGTTGCCGTTAAACTACAGTTACCTGGCATTTTCTTTTCTGTTTGCTGTGTATATTCACCTCCATCGTCTCCCCTCGCTCACGCGGACATTCGCGCTCTCCTGTCTGCTCTCCCAACACCCCCACTTCTGTTAGGAGATTTTAATGCCCATCACCCCCTGTGGGGTTCACCAAGGGCTTGTGCGAGGGTTACTCTACTTTCTGACATTTTTTATGTGTTCAACCTCTCTATTCTCAATAGAGGTGAGCCTACGTTTCTTTCTGATTCTTCCGGTACATTCTCTCACTTGGACCCTGCCGTTTGCTCACTCCAGCTTGCTAGTCGTCTGCAGTGTAACGTCGTCGCTGACACCTACTCCAGGGACCATCACCCCTTTATCGTTTCTCTTCTGTCTCACCACGTCCAGCATTCCAGGGTACCTGCCTGGATATTCACAAAAGCCGAGTGAAGATTGTATTCCAGCCTAGTGTCTTTTGCAGACCAGCCCTTCACTGACGTTAACCAAATGGTGCAGCAGCTTACAACTACGATTCTATCTGCCGCCGAACGCGCAATTACCCGATCATCCTCTTACCCTCAGCATATTCCTGTTCCGTGGTGGAACGAGGATTGTCGAGACGCCGTTCGTGCTCGTAGGACTGCGCTTAGGGTGTTTCGGCGACACCCTACACTTGATAATTTGGTTACGTTTAAACAATCGCGCACCAGGGCTCGTCGCATTATTCAGGATAGCAAGAAGGCATTTTGGACTCGTTTTGTCGAGTCTTTTAATCGCTTCACACCTTCCTCTGATGGTTGGGATAAACTTCGTCGCTTCTCCGGTAAAGTGTCGCATTGTTCTGTGTCTGGCCTTCAGGTTTCCAATGCCACCATAGAGGATCCGGCTGCGATTTCTAACACTCTGGGTGCTGCCTTTGAGGCTTTTTCCAGTTCAGACCATTATTCCGCCGGCTTTCGCTCTATTAAAGACGGCTGGATTCCGCAACATATAATTTTCGGTCTGCTAATAATGAATGTTATATCGAACCTTTCACAATGAGGGAGCTGGAGCACGCTCTTCATTGCTCTAGGCACTCCGCTCCTGGGCCGGACGGCATTCATGTCCTGATGTTACAGAACCTTTCAGCCGAGTGTAAACTCCTTCTCTTACAGGTCTATAATCGTATTTGACAAGACGGCCTTATTCCTTCCGTTTGGCGCGAAGCCACCATTGTACCTATACTTAAGCCTGGTAAGGATCGCCAACTGCCTTCCAGCTACCGCCCTATCTCCCTCACCAGTTGCATTTGCAAGGTGATAGAGCGCATGATCAACGACGGTTGACATGGTGGCTTGAGTCTCAGAAACTTTTAGCGAACGCTCAGTGCGGATTTCGTCGCCATCGCTCTACCGTCGACCATCTGGTGTCCCTGTCGACGCATATTATGAATGGATTTCTGGGAAAGTGTCAAACCGTGGCTGTGTTTTTGACCTGGAGAAAGCTTATGACACTTGTTGGAGGGGCGGCATTTTACGTACACTTCACACATGGAATATCCGCGATCGTCTTCCCATACTTCTTCGGGAGTTTATGACGGACCGCGTCTTTCGTGTACTTGTGGGCTCGGTTTTATCTAGTCGTTTTATTCAAGAGAACGGAGTACCGCAGGGCAGTGTACCCAGTGTCACACTTTTTGCGATACCTATCAACCCCATTGCTGATTGTATTCCACCTTGCATTTTATCGTCCCTTTTCGTTGACGATTTTGCCATTTATTCTAATTCACGGCGGATGTGTCTGTTCGACCGCCGTCTCCAGGGCTGTATCGACCGTTTCTACGGCTGGAGTAACGCCAACGGCTTTAATTTCTCCGCCGAGAAATCCGTCTGCATCAATTTCTCGCGCCGGAAGGCTTTCCCTCCGCCCTCTCTCCATCTTGGGTTGGAGGTCCTTCCACTTGCAGGCGAGGTGAAATTTTTGGGGTTGATCTTTGATCGAAAGCTGAGCTGGCTTTCTCACATTTTCTTTTTAAAAGCAAAGTGTGACCGTTCTCTTGATCTTTTACGTGTTTTAAGTGGCACATCCTGGGGAGCTGATCGGACCGTCCTTCTACATCTTTATTGCTCTTTGGTCCGATCCAAGCTTGATTAGGGGTGTATTGTCTATTCGTCGGCGCGTTCATCTGCATTACGTCGCTTGAATGCCATTCACCATCGTGGCATAAGAGTCGCTACAGGGGCCTTTCCAACCAGCCCTGTACCTAGCCTATATGCTGAAGTTGCAGCGCCTCCGCTGTCCTTCCGGCGTGAGATGTTTTTATACAGCCATGCCTGTCGACTCTCCAGCTTGCCTAACCACCCGTCCTTCGCGTAATTTTACGAGGATTCGCTTGATCGGCGATATTTAGTTAGCTTCTCTGCATTGCTCCCTCCAGGGGTTCGATTTCGACAACTTCTTCGGCATTTGGACGTTACGCCAGCGCCGGCTCTTCCGAGGGGGGAAACGGGTTTTCCTCCATGGTTACGTGCTGAGGCCCACTGTCACCTTGGGTTATCGTCGATGCCGAAGAATGAGACCCCTTCTTCAGTCTTTAGATCAGCGTTTTTAGAACTTCGGTCGCAATTCGGGGACTTTCATTTTATCTTTACCGATGGATCTAAGACTGATGCTGGAGTAGGATGTGCCTTTGTTTGTGGTGGAAATAGTTTTAACTTTTGTTTACCGGGGCAATGTTCGATTTTTACCACCGAACTTTTTAGCATTTATCAGTCTCTTTTATACATTCAGCGCACGACTTACGGCACTGTTTTATTTGTTAAGACTCCCTGAGTGTTCTTCACAGTATTAGCTCGCTGTACAGTTACCACACGTTCGTACAACGCGTTCATGACCTGCCCCACTCGCTTGGTGTCTCTGGCATCAGCGTCTCCTTCATGTGGAATCCAGGTCATGTGGGCATCTCAGGTAATGAGTCTGCCGAGCCGCTGCCAGGTCGGCGATTTTGTTACTCAGATATTTTACCGCTGTTGTTCCCTCCACAGATTTGTTTGTTATTTTACATAGCCGCATCCTCTCGTTTTTAGGGATGAGTGGACGGCCGTCCGGGGGAACGAGTTGCGGGAGGTTAAACCTCTCCCGTTAGTCTGGGGTACCTCTTCTCGTTCGTGTCGTCGGGAAGAGGTACTTTTAGCTCGTTTACGAATCGGACCACTGTGTGAGCAGTGTGATGCGCCCTTAACGGTTCGTCACATTTTAACAGAGTGTCAAGCTTTAGCTCCGTTGCGCGTTCGTGTTGGTCTGCCTGTTGGCCTAGCCAACATTTTGGCAGACGACGGGCGTGCTATAGAATGTCTTTTACGTTTTATCAGTGACATTGGTTTTAACCGACGCTCATGTCCCTCGCATTCTATAGTTCTTGACACGTTGTTTTATTCTTTTATTGACCATGATTTTAGTATGTAGATTTTAGTTTTTGGTCTGTTGTGGTTTTTGGTGTTTTTGACCAAGCGGGTTAGTGTGTGGTTTTTTAGTTTTTGACTTTTCAATTTTATATTTTATACCTTGTAAGGACGCTAATAACCTTAGCAGTTGAGCGCCCTTAAGCCCTATCTCATCAACATTGTAAGTCAGAAACAATAGACTCAATATCAGCCAAAAACTGACTTTCCCATTCATGTCTTGCAGCTAAGGTTTCATGTTGGATTTGCCAATCAGTTCTTTTTATATTTCCGAACTTGTAAGGTTCTAGACCTAAGTTCAGATAATAGATTTGGGTATGATTTGAGAGTGACGGGTCTTTTGAGATATGGCACTCAGAGATCAAAGTTCCAATAAATTCTGTAGAAACAGTAATATCAAGAACTTCCTCTCTCAGTTTATTGCTGAAGGTGGGTTCATTTCTGGTATTGTGATTAAATTACTAAATTATTAGCAGGAATGAAACTTAAAAGAGAGACACCTCTAGGGTTGTATTCTTAAGAGCCCCAAGTTTCATGATGTGAATTGGAAACTGTTCCTATGATGTGTTTTCACTTCATCATGCAATAACAAACCAGGGAGTCAAGCTTCTGGTAGGTGGAAGTTCTCTGTTGTCGTAGGGCAAGTAGCAGAAACTGATTATTACATTCCTCCTAGTTACCCCGACACCAAAATGAATTCTGCTCAAGTTATGTCCCTAGAACATAAGATCTTCACAAATGTGAAAATTGTGATATGAACTTCACACAGTTGTTAGACTTTTAAATCGCATAATGCCTCCTGAGTGTGAAATTTGGGAGAAGAGCTTTACCCAATTGTGACATTTAAAATTGCATAATTTAATATTTTAAAGACACCTCTCAGTTGTTAATTTGCAATTGCATAATTTGGAACTGAACTAGCGTAACTGACTCTCTGAAAATTCATGACAAGTCTTACTGTTCAATAGAGCATATTAGTATAATTTGCCTCCTGTTACTGAAGGCCATTATATTTATAACTTTCTGTATATCATAAGAATAATTTTATGAACTTAATTCCAAAAAAAATAATTCATTGCAAGAATTTATTGAAAGCACTTCTGAAATTGTTCATATACATAAATGTGATGCACATATTGTAAAGTAAGGTAATACGTGAATTCTCAGTGTTGAAGGTGTTCAGTTATTACCTCTTGATACTCACATTTCCAAAGGAAAAAAACTAAATTATTTATTTTGAGTTTTTACATTATCATTATTGATCACTAATCAGAATGTTGCTTTGCAGCAATGTGCCTCAAGTTGCTCCAATGTCAATGACTTCTTGTGCGAGCTGTAATCGCATGAAAAAAACAGGCCCAGCATGAAACAAACACCACCACATGCTTTTCTGTATAGCACGCACTAAAATGACCGATGCGTGACAACCTGACAAAGGTAAATTAAATAAACAGAAAATGCTACCAACATGCAGTTTGAATATTGTAGATTAGCTAGACGTGTGCAGTTACGGCATCTGTTGCATTAATTGTAAGTTATTGAATGTAAAAGTCAACCTTGCGGATGGGATGGAACCGGTTCGGATTGGCTTTTGGCAATTTAGGCTCGCATCAGATCTCTGTACCATTTTGCTAGGGCAGGTAATTACTTAATTCATTCTGCATTCCCTACTCACAGATTCCAAGTTTGCTAATACCCAGATACAAATTAGAGTAGTCAAGTCCCTCACTGCAGCTGTATTGGTCCATCAGGTAGCAGTGCTTGTCATCTTGAAATGAATCACAACTCCTTATAACAATTCTCTACTGGTGCAAAAGCCACTAACATGAGAGCTTAAATATTCAGTTGTTGATTTGTGTGATTAATGTAATCTGTTCATAGTCTTTCACTTTATATATTTTGTCTGTGTAATATTTGACTTTGTTAACAGTTTGTAGCCCCCTGGTGGTATGTGGAGGTAACCGTAACTTCAAAGACAGTTCTTTGCAAGATAAAATCAGGCTGCAGTAACATTTTAACTTTCTGTAGTTCATAATCCTTTATACTATACAAATTGAGTATCTTAGAACAACTTAACCGTTTCTATGTGGAATTAGATTTAACAAAGCTTAAAACTTGAACATATTATGCTATACTAATATTGTGTAAATCTAAGTGATCTTATCTCACTTTATGCTGATTTTGAAAAAAAATTTACTAAGATGTTGGGTACAAAAACAATATGGAAATTTGTCAATTAAAGTATCAGTATTGGCAACACCTGCAAATGCTAGCACGTTTCACTTAGGCCATTGTTGCTTCTACATTGCTTTCTTGTTGTGAGCCAAATAACTTGAAGTAAGAAGAATTGTCATTGACATTGTTTCAGGATCTGTAAATCTTTGTTTCGCTGTCATCTTTATGCATCATGCAACAAAACAGAGCTTGCATGTGTAAAACCTGTGGTTGGGAATCCTCCATAAAAGGTTTTAATTGACTATGAATGATATCCTTGCATTCTAGTGTTTATGGATGCTCTTTATCTACTGTGGTTCTATTTTGGGCGTGAAAGACCAGAAAGCATGTTCAGAGGCCTCTGTATCAGGCTTAAGGTTCTTTTACATGCTGCAATCTATGACACACGATCAGTGGCTTGCTATCCCTTCTGAAGGAAGCCATGCTAAGTATATCACCCTCTGCTGGGTTTGAACCTGCAACCTTGGAAATTAGAGGCTATCATGGTACATGGAGATGACAAGTTTTAAGCTCCCCTGAACAGAATAACCCAAGAGTTAATAGTCACTTAAATCCAAGCCTCATATTTAAATAACTTAAGAAAGAATAACACACTTGTTATGTTTCATACCAATACTAGAGGAGCGTACTTTCACACATTGTTACCTGCACTGTCAGTGTTTTATTGCAGCGGTTTTCTTTTTAGTTAGATAGTGCATTGAGCTCTTATATCTGCAAGGTTTATGTGGTACGGAGAGGCAAATTATTACACCACTTTTAATTACATATTTCAATGAATATGCATTTTCAACACATAAAACATGCATCTTCTTATGTGGTATTCCTTTTTAAACTACCCTACACATTTGTCTGGAAAAATATATCCTTCTTTTCCATGAGGATATCCAAAAAAGTATATGTTAATCATTAGTCAGTAAAACAATTTACCTATTGTGAATAAATTTTCTGCTTGTACATAACAACTGTTGGTATGTTAATAAATATTTTCATTTGTCTTATTTTCTCCTTTATATGTTAACAAATGAACAGAGTTCTTCACACTGACAACTATTAACGTAAGTTATACAATTTTGAATTCTTAAGATTACAGTATTTCTTTGGTTATGTTTCCTGAATACTTCTCCTGGTTATTTTATTTTATACGTTTTTCACAGATACATGCATTTTAACATACAGATATTTTCATTGGTAAGTATTAATCACAATATTCATATAAATTAGTAACATCCTTAATTATATATGCACTTACATAAGAGTAATTTGCTATTCACATATTGAAACAATATCTTAATTAAAAAATATTATGTACAGTGTGTTTTATGCCAAGGCCATAACTGCCTAGTATGTGTATCAGCCGAGATTGCGGTGTCCTTAGTATTATGTCACTGTACAGAAGCAGCGCAGGAGTGTCACTGCTTTGTCTTCGTGTTCCTCAGGATTCTTATTAGTCCATGGAAATGCCTGCCAACAAATTCACACTTGAACAGCGTAATGATACATACCTGAAGACAATTTCCTGGTTATCCTGTTCCAGGTAGGTTCTCTATATTACCGTATAAACCTACATTCCTCCTCCTTCAACACTGTTTATCCTTGTATCTCTCCCGTTTTCCATATTTCTCCCATATACACGTATACTCTACTCCTCAAACCATGTCTAGACTGGCACCTCTCCTCGTATGCCCTATCGCTCTCATATAAATGCATTTTCCTCCTTGAAGACTCTTTCAACCTAGCACCTACCTTCGTTTTCCCTATCTTTTCCCATATAGACGTATACTCTGTCATTCAGACCTTCCTGACTAGCCTAGCACTTCTCCTCACATTCCCCTACCTCTCTCATATAAGATGCATTCCCTCCTTCAACACCGTCTAGCCTAGCATCGACCCTCGTATTCCCTATCTCTCGCATATAAACGCCTACTCTATCATTCAAAACTCCTATCCTAATACCTCTCCTCGATTCGCTATATCGCTCATATTCTACCCTTCAAGTCCTGTTTAGTATAGAATGTTTCCTTGTATTCCCTATCTCTCTCGTATAAAGCATATCCCTCCCTCCTTTAGCATCTGACTAGCCTAGCATCAGCCCTGGTATTCCCTATCTCTCCCTTATAAATGCATTTTCGTCCTTGAACCGTCGCATCTACCCTCGTTTTCCCTATCCTTTCCCATATAAACGCAAAAGTGGACCAGCTTCTGTCTATAATACCGTCTGTCTCCGTTTTCCATATATAGTTTAGGAGTTATTAAATTTATAACTAAATTACATTTTATCGGTATTCGAACCCAGGACACCAGGTACCCAAATATACATCCACAAGAATCTACATAATGACATTAATGTAATAAACTTTATTTGACGTCTTAATCGTAATTAGTTATTAGAATCTGAATTTGTAATCATTCCTACAATTCGACCCCAGCCATCCCGGTCAACTTGAAACAAGGACCTAATGACGCGTGCATTCCAAAGAATTGATTAGTTTTTATCTCATTGTTCTATAACTTTACTTTAGAATGAAGATGGTAGAAGCGCGCAACTTTACTTTAGAAGCTAGATGGCAGAAGCGCGCAACTAGCTGGAACGATCCTAGATCTGGAAACGTTCGGGACACAACGCAATAACAAAAAAAATGCAAGTCTAATCATATAAAATTAATTAATAAAAAATATTTAATTGTATTCATTGATCAGCAAGGCCTTTTTTTAATAACGTATGTAATATTCACCTATACTGTTAACCGTATTTATTTTTTAATAACATATATAGTATTCAACTATAATGTTAACCGAATCATTTGATAAAATTTCACGTTGAAAGAATAAAGATTGCAGAGTGCTTAGATCGCTGTGTTCTCACGATACTGTGAAAATGATTGGAGAAGCTGCTGGTTTTAAATCATTTTCTCCGATAAAATCTGAAGTGGTGAGAGTTGTGCAGAGCACTTAGGAAAACAATTACTGACATTGCCCGCTAATGTACGTAAACAGATCCAGAATGCAAACTTAAAAGTCTATTAATGTGGTGAAAGCGTCTAACATCGTCAGCTAATGGACAACCGCTTTCCTCAGACAGAAGTAGGTTGCAGGGTTTTCATTACATTGCGGACTGTTCTCGTGAGCGTGCTACTTATACACAAGCCACCACTTGCGTTCCAGTCACTTCATATACAATTAATTAATCAAGGACCTTTGTAGTCATAAAAAATGACAATTCTTTTTTATTTTTCAATAATGTTTGACGAACATTACCTAACTAATTTGCCGAGGGGCGGCAGGCCTCGAGAAAAAAAATCCCTCAAGTCAGAACGCAACAGTAGAACGCATTGGGGAGGAGGTAGGACCTGTTGGCACAGACAGAGTCGGCATTAGGTAAGCACACAACGCGAGAGGCGGTGGGGCCTAACGAAACGAGACCTGGCGGCATGTGAGGCCTCAAAGGGAGGGGACGGGGCTTGTCGGCATAGAGCAAAGAAGCTTATCAGTTGGCGGCATCTCTCTGTGTGCTAGCTCTCTCCAAATATGTCTACTGTGGAGATAGATCTTACTTTTCAGCATTAGTGATGCTGGTGTTGTAAATTTATTGACCAAGTGTCTCTACCCTTAAGTCTGTTTAAGGGTGGATCTTACCTTTCAGCATTAGCGGTCCCGGTGTTGTAAATTTGTTGACCAAGTGACTCTACCCTTAACTCTGTTTAAAGGCAGAGATAAATCTTACTTTTCAGCATTAGTGATCCTGGTATTGTAAATTTATTGACCAAGTGTCTCTACCCTTAAGTCCGTTTAAGGGTGGATCTTACTTTCTAGCATTAATGATCCCGGTGTTGTAAATTTATTGACGAAGTGTCTTTACCCTTAAATCTGTTTAAGGGTGTATCTTACTTTTCAGCATTAGTGATCCCAGTGTTGTAAATTTATTGACCAAATGTCTCTACCCTTAAGTCCGTTTAAGAGTGGATCTTACTTTTCATCATTAGTGATCCCGGTGTTGTAAATTTATTGACCAATTCTCTACCCTTAAATACGTTTAAGGGTGGAGATAAGTCTCACTTTTCAGCATTAGTGATCCTGGTGTTGTAAATTTATTGACCAAGTGTCTCTACCCTTAAGTTCGTTTAAGGGTGATCTTACTTTTCAGCATTAGTTATCCCAGTGTTGTAAATTTATTGACCAAGTGTCTCTACCCTTAAGTCTGTTTAAGGGAGGATCTTATTTTTCAGCATTAGTGATCCTGGTGTTGTAAATTTATTGACCAAGTGTCACTACCCTTAAGTCTGTTTAAGGGTGGATCTTACTTTTCAGCATTTGTGATCCTGGTGTTGTAATTTTATTGACTAAGTGTCTCTACCCTTAAGTCTGTTTAATGGTGGATCTTACTTTTCAGCATTAGTGATCCTGGTGTAGTAAATTTATTGACCAAGTGTCTCTACCCTTATGTCTGTTTAAGGGTGGATCTTACTTTTCAGCATTAGTGATCCCGGTGTTGCAAATTTATTGACCAAGTGTCTCTACCCTTAAGTCCGTTTAAGGGTGGATCTTAATTTTCAGGATTAGTGAACCCGGTGTTGTAAATCTATTGACCAAGTGTCTCTACCCTTAAGTCCGTTTAACAGTGGAGATAAGTCTTACTTTTCAGCATTAGTTATCTCGTTGTTGGAAATTTATTGACCAAGTGTCTCTACCCTTAAGTCCGTTTAAGGGTGGAGATAAGTCCTACATTTCAGCATTAGTGACCCCGGTGTTGTAAATTTATTGACCAAGTGTCTCTACCCTTAAGTCTGTTTAAGGGTGGATCATACCTTTCAGCATTAGTGATCCCGGTGTTGTAAATTTATTGACCAAGTGTCTCTTCCCTTAACTCCGTTTAAGGGTGGAGATAAGTCTTACTTTTCAGCATTAGTGATCGCGGTGTTGTAAATTTATTGACCAAGTGTCTCTACCCTTAAGTCTGTTTAAGGGTGGAGATAAGTCTTACTTGTCAGCATTAGTGATCCCGGTGTTGTAAATTTATTGACCAAGTGTCTCTACCCTTAAGTCTGTATAAGGGTGGATCTTACTTTTCAGCATTAGTGATCCCGGTGTTGTAAATTTATTGACTAAGTGTCTCTACAGTTAAGTCTTTTTAAGGGAGGAGATAATTTTTACTTTTCAGCATTAGTGATCGCGGTGTTGTAAATTTATTGACCAAGTGTCTCTACCCTTAAGTCTGTTTAAGGGCGGATCTTACTTTTCAGCATTAGTGATCCCGGTGTTGTAAATTTATTGACCAAGTGTCTCTACCCTTAAGTCCGTTTAAGGGTAGAGATAAGTCTTACTTTTCAGCATTATTGATTGCGGTGTTGTAAATTTATTGACCAAGTGTCTCTACCCTTAAGTCTGTTTAAGGGTGGATCTTACTTTTCAGCATTAGTGTTCCCGGTGTTGTAAATTTATTGACCAAGTGTCTCTACCCTTAAGTCTGTTTAAGGGTGGATCTTACTTATCAGCATTAGTGATCCCGGTGTTGTAAATTTATTGACCAAGTGTCTCTACCCTTAAGTCTGTTTAAGGGTGGATCTTACTTTTCAGCATTAGTGATCCCGGTGTTGTAAATTTATTGACCAAGTGTCTCTACCCTTAAGTTGGTTTAAGGGTGGATCTTACTTATCAGCATTAGTGATCCCGGTGTTGTAAATTTATTGACCAAGTGTCTCTACCCTTAAGTCTGTTTAAGGGTGGATCTTACTTTTCAGCATTAGTGATCCCGGTGTTGTAAATTTATTGACCAAGTGTCTCTACCCTTAAGTCTGTTTAAGGGTGGATCTTACTTATCAGCATTAGTGATCCCGGTGTTGTAAATTTATTGACCAAGTGTCTCTACCCTTAAGTCTGTTTAAGGGTGGATCTTACTTTTCAGCATTAGTGATCCCGGTGTTGTAAATTTATTGATCAAGTGTCTATACCCTTAAGTCCGTTTAAGGGTGGATCTTACTTATCAGCATTAGTGATCCTGGTGTTGTAAATTTATTGACCAAGTGTCTCTTCCCTTAACTCCGTTTAAGGGTGGAGATAAGTCTTACTTGTCAGCATTAGTGATCCCGGTGTTGTAAATTTATTGACCAAGTGTCTCTACCCTTAAGTCTGTTTAAGGGTGGATCTTACTTTTCAGCATTAGTGATCCCGGTGTTGTAAATTTATTGACCAAGTGTCTCTACCCTTAAGTCTGTTTAAGGGTGGATCTTACTTTTCAGCATTAGTGATCCCGGTGTAGTAAATTTATTGACCAAGTGTCTCTACCCTTAAGTCTGTTTAAGGGTGGATCTTACTTTTCAGCATTAGTGATTCCGTTGTTTTAAATTTATTGACCAAGTGTCTCTACCCATAAGTCCGTTTAAGGGTGGAGATAAGTCTTACTTTTCAGCATTAGTGATCGCGGTGTTGTAAATTTATTGATCAAGTGTCTATACCCTTAAGTCCGTTTAAGGGTGGATCTTACTTATCAGCATTAGTGATCCTGGTGTTGTAAATGTATTGACCAAGTGTCTTTACCCTTAAGTCGGTTTAAGGGTGGATCTTACTTTTCAGCATTAGTGATCCCGTTGTAAATTTATTGATCAAGTGTCTCTACCCTTAAGTCCGTTTAAGGGTAGAGATAAGGCTTACTTTTCAGCATTAGTGAACCCGGTGTTGTAAATTCATTGACCAAGTGTCTCCATCCTTAAGTCCGTTTAAGGGTAGAGATAAGTCTTACTTTTCAGCATTAGAGTTCCCAAAGTTGTAAATTTATTGACCAAGTGTCTGTACCCTTAAGTCCGTTTAAGGGTGGAGATAAGTCTTACTTTTCAGCATTAGTGATCCAGTGTTGTAAATGTATTGACCTAGTTTCTCTACCCTTAAGTCTGTTTAAGGGTAGAGATAAGTCTTACTTTTCAGCATTACTGTTCCCAAAGTAGTAAATTTATTGACCAAGTGTCTCTACCCTTAAGTCTGTTTAAGGTAGGAGATAAGTCTTACTTTTCAGCATTAGTGATCCTGGTGTTATAAGTTTATTGACCAAGTGTCTCTACCCTTAAGTCCGTTTAAGGGTGGAGATAAGTCTTACTTTTCAGCATTAGTGATTCTGTTGTTGTAAATTTATTGACCAAGTGTCTCTACCCTAAGTCCGTTTAAGGGTATAGATAAGTCTTACTTTTCAGCATTAGTGATCCTGGCTTTGTAAATTTGTTGACCTAGTTTCTCTACCCTTAAGTCCGGTTAAGGGAGGAGATAAGTCTTACTTTTCAGCATTAGTGATCCTGGCTTTGTACGTTTATTGACCAAGTGTCTCTACCCTTAAGTCTTTTTAAGGGTGGAGATTAGTCTTACTTTTCTGCATTAGTGATCCAGGTGTTGTAAATTTATTGACCAAGTCTCTCTACCCTTAAGTCTGTTTAAGGGTGGATCTTACTTTTCAGCATTAGTGATCCCAGTGTTGTAAATTTATTCACCAAGTGTCTCTACCCTTAAGTCCGTTTAAGGGTGGATCTTACTTTTCATCATTAGTGATCCCAGTGTTGTAAATTTATTGACCAAGTGTCTCTACCCTTTAGTCCGTTTAAGGGTGGAGATAAGTCTTAATTTTCAGCATTAGTGATCCCGGTGTTGTAAATCTATTGACCAAGTCTCTACCCTTAAGTCCGTTTAAGGGTGGATCTTACTTTTCAGCATTAGTGATCCCAGTGTTGTAAATTTATTGACCAAGTGCCTCTACCCTTAAATCCGTTTAAGGGTGGATCTTACTTTTCAGCATTAGTGATCCCAGTGTTGTAAATTTATTGACCAAGTGTCTCTACCCTTAAGTCCGTTTAAGGGTGGATCTGACTTTTCAGCATTAGTGATCCCGGTATTGTAAATTTATTGACCAAGTGTCTCTACCCTTAAGTCCGTTTAAGGGTAGAGATAAGTCTTAATTTTCAGCAGTAGTGATCCCGGTGTTGTAAATTTATTGATCAAGTGTCTCTACCCTTAAGTCTGTTTAAGGGTGGATCTTACTTTTCAGCATTTGTGGTCCCGTGTTGTAAATTTGTTGACCAAGTGTCTCTACCCTTAAGTCTGTTTAAGGGTGGATCTTACTTTTCAGCATTTGTGGTCCCGTGTTGTAAATTTATTGATCAAGTGTCTCTACCCTTAAGTCTGTTTAAGGGTGGATCTTACTTTTCAGCATTTGTGGTCCCGTGTTGTAAATTTGTTGACCAAGTGTCTCTACCCTTAAGTCTTTTTAAGGCAGAGATAAATCTTACTTTTCAGCATTAGTGATCCTGGTATTGTAAATTTATTGACCAAGTGTCTCTACGCTTAATTCCGTTTAAGGATGGATCTATCTCTTTAGCATTAGTGATCCCGAGATTTAAATTAATTGACCAAGTGTCTTTACCCTTAAATCTGTTTAAGGGTGGATCTTACTTTCAGCATTAGTGATCCTGGTATTGTAAATTTATTGACCAAGTGTCTCTACCCTTAATTCCGTTTAAGGATGGATCTATCTCTTTAGCATTAGTGATCCCGAGATTTAAATTAATTGACCAAGTGTCTTTACCCTTAAATCTGTTTAAGGGTGGTACTTACTTTCAGCATTAGTGATCCTGGTGTTGTGAATTTATTGACCAAGTGTCTCTACCCTTAAGACCCTTTAAGGGTGGATCTTACTTTTCAGCATTAGAATCCCGGTGTTGTAAATTTATTGACCAAGTCTCTACCCTTGAATACGTTTAAGGGTGGAGAGTAGACATATTAGGAGCTAGCAAGCAGAGAGATGCCGCCAACTGATAAGCTTCTTTTTTCTATGCCGACAAGCCCCGCCCCCTCCCTTTGAGGCCTCACATGCCGCCAGGTCTCGTGTCCTTAGGCCCCGCCTCCTCTGGCTTTGTTTGCTTACCTAATGCCGACTGTGTCTGTGCCAACAGGTCCCACCTCCTCCCCCATGCGTTCTACTTTGGCGTTTTTATTTGAGGGATTTGTTTTCTCGAGGCCTGCCGCCCTTCGGCAAATTAATTAGGTAATGTTCGTCAAACATTATTGAAAAAAAAAGAATTGACATTTTTATGACTACTAAAGCCCTTGATTAATTAATTGTATATGAATTGACTCGAACGCAAGTGGTGGCTTGTGTATAAGTAGCACGCTCACGAGAACAGTCCGCAATGTAATGAAAACCCTGCAACCTACTTCTGTCTGAGGAAAGCGGTTGTCCATTAGCTGACAATGTTAGACGCTTTCACCAAATTAATGGACTTTTAAGTTTGCATTCCGGATCTGTTTACATACATTAGCGGGCAATGTCAGTTATGAGTCTGTTACATAGCGTAATGCAAGTTGTACAGGTCTATACAGATCACAAAAACTTTAAATCAGAGTAACAGATCGTTGACATGAAGATGGTAGAGGCAGTCCACTAGCTGGAACGATTCAGGAGCTGGAAACGCTAGGGACACACAGCGTGATGCATGTTGTGCAGATCTATACAGAGCACCAAACTTTAATTCAGGAGGTAAAATTTCGTCAAAATGTAGATGACAGGGACGCGTCACGATGTTGAACGGTCCGAAATCTGGCAATGTTAGGGACAATCCGTTGTGCGGATGACGAGTGTTTCCAGAGAGCATCCTTTCCCGCTGCTATGCATAGATCGCGATTCCCTCCGTCGTCCTCTTCTGGGATATATACATAGTTGCGTGTTATGAATTCATTCATCACGTATTCATTTAATTTCTTTTAGTTTTAGCATGAGCTACTGCCCGAGAAAATCTGTGCAACTAACGAATGAGAAACTCAATTTTTCATACATTACACCTGGAGGAAAACGCGTTATTAGATGCTGTATATGCGGGCGGATTTTTAAGAATCGTTCTTTGTCAAGATTTAAGTTTCATAGAGCAACATGTTATACTGAATCGACTCTCTCTCCTACACTCGAAGATCCGAAGATGTATAGAGGGTAATGTTATACCGGATCAAGCCTCTGTCCTTCACTGGAGACTATTGTTGGTGAAAAATCTGGATACATCGGAAGTTGCGAGAATATGAAGTCTTCATATGATGACGATTCAGTGATATCTACGCTTGAAAATCCGAATAGACTAGTAAATATATTGAGGTTGCTAATTGCGTCGAGGGATGCTGGTAATAATAGTCACACACAAGAGATTGAGGAAATTATAAGTAAGCTGAAAGCTTCTAAAGTTATAGCATGACAGGATCGAGAAATTGTGTTAATCAATTACGGCCATGGTTAACAGGAACTTTGAAATATCAAAAACTTGTACTTATAAAATACATCATTCAGACATTGTTGAGATGTTTAGTTTTTTTACTGATAATGCAGGTCTCTTTCTGTGTGATGTATATGATTATATAACTGAGTGTTTAGAACGTCTAGACTATCACCTTTGCCTTTAGGAAATATGTATGGTTTTTTTTGTGAAGGAATGTAATAGGATAATGTTTATAAAAAATAAATGTTGTCTGCATTTCTTTTTGTAAAGTGATATTTTTTTTACAGGTATTCAGGTAAACTGATTTTTAAACATTGGTTTACATGAATGCTGTTTATCTTCTTTTTCTAATATTCTAAGTCCTTTTTTTATTTTTTGCGTAAATATCTTTTTCATGTCTATTTCTGCAATATTTCCCGAAAGTGTAATTCCATACTTTGAGTATGTGCAAATAAATGAAAGCTTAGTAGATCTGTTTAACAGTTTCTTTATCCATATTATTCCTTGCCTGTTTCATTACATTTTTGTAATATATTTATGGTTGTATAAGTTATTAACAACGCTTAATTTTTCTGAGATTCTTTCATTTCTAGTTCCAATTTCAAGATCTTCATTTTCACTGTGTACTCTTCTTTCAGCACTCAAGCCTCATCTCATAAAAACCCTCCCTCATGCCATCTTTGTTCTTTTCAGGCAATGGAGTTGAAAGTTCTGTATGGGAACTGCAGACGCCACCTTTACACTTTCTCTTTCTTCAAATTCCTCACCTGTTATTAAAATTGCTGAAGGACATGTTGGATCTGGATTTACTCTTTCAATGTCCTTCACTGTGGTGATTACTTCTGAATGGAATCCAACTTCATCATCAAACTCATTGGCGATTGAATAGAAGAGCAACAATTGTTATTTGGCTACTATTGTCTAAGAAAGGCGGTACATACATACGCCTCCAGTTTTGTACAATCGTACCTTGTCAATGGCATTTGCTTGCTTCATTCTTTTCTTTATGTTCTCATTATATCATTTCAGGGATTTTCAGTCACACTGGATGATCTTCCTAGAATTATACTCATTTGCAATTTATTTCCATGTCTCTTCCTTACGCTTAGCAGAGCTATCAGTCATTTTATTTTCAACACTAATTTGTGTTCTAAAACAATGTCGGTCATATATCTTTCTCTTCTTTCTTAAAATTTGCTGCCTGAGTCTTTTTATTACTTTCGTCCTTCTCCATTTTGCAATTTGTTTATGTATCAGAGACAAATGAAAGTTGAATGGCATTAGCAATTGTGAATTGATTCAATACATTTGCAGTGATCTGAGATTAGTGAATAATGAATAACGTTTATTTCTCAATACTCGGTACATAATTAAGTTATATACTTTTAGACTATAATAATACTTGAAAATATTAGGCTATTTACACTATAAATTCACTTCTTTGTTGTTTGCCTATACTAATCTATGGTCTCAGTACATACAACTCCTGGTTTTCTGTGTATCGATGACCCTCTGTCTACTTGTTTAGGTTTCATTATATATACCTTTATTTATTTATTTTTTTTATTAATGTGCCATATGTATGATTTCCTGTGTTACGTCTTGTTGCGTGGTTACGTTAGATGATGATAGACAATGAGAAGATCTAGAGCAAATAAGGTGGCAATAGGTTAGGATGTATACTTCACTGTAAACCGATATACAGTTTGTCCCTCTCCGTCACGCGCACTACTGTTTAACATATATAAAGTTTGTAAGGTTTAGAAAATAAGTATATAAAAGAGTTGTAACGCTGGATGAGAAAAGTTTTATAATCGAATTACTCTCTATATTACCGTATAAACCTACATTCCTCCTCCTCCTTCAACCACTGTCTACCCCTGTATCTCTCCCGTTTTCCGTATTTCTCCCATATAAACGTATACTCTACTCCTCAACCCTCTCTAGACTAGCACCTCTCCTCGTATTCCCCTACCTCTCTCATATATAAGATGCATTCCCTCCTTCAACAACGTCAAGCCTAGCATCAAACATCGTATTCCCTATCTTTCGCATATAAACGGCTACTCTATCATTCAAAACTCCTATCCTAATACCTCTCCTCGGTTCGCTATATCGCTCATATTCTACCCTTCAAGTTATACAGTTTGTCCCTCTCCGTCTCGCGCACTACTGTTTAACATATATAAAGTTTGTAAGGTTTAGAAAATAAGTATATAAAAGTGTTGTAACGCTGGATGAGAAACGTTTTATAATCGAATTACTCTCTATATTACCGTATAAACCTACATTCCTCCTCCTTCAACCCTGTTTATCCTTGTATCTCTCCCGTTTTCCATATTTCTCCCATATAAACGTATACTCTACTCCTCAAACCATGTCTAGACTAGCACCTCTCCTCGTATGCCCTACCGCTCTCATATAAATGCATTTTCCTCCTTGAAGACTCTTTCAACCTAGCACCTACCTTCGTTTTCCCTATCTTTTCCCATATAGACGTATACTCTGTCATTCAGACCTTCCTGACTAGCCTAGCACTTCTCCTCACATTCCCCTACCTCTCTCATATAAGATGCATTCCCTCCTTCAACACCGTCTAGCCTAGCATCGACCCTCGTATTCCCTATCTCTCGCATATAAACGCCTACTCTATCATTCAAAACTCCTATCCTAATACCTCTCCTCGGTTCGCTATATCGCTCATATTCTACCCTTCAAGTTATACAGTTTGTCCCTCTCCGTCTCGCGCACTACTGTTTAACATATATAAAGTTTGTAAGGTTTAGAAAATAAGTATATAAAAGAGTTGTAACGCTGGATGAGAAAAGTTTTATAATCGAATTACTCTCTATATTACCGTATAAACCTACATTCCTCCTCCTTCAACCCTGTCTATCCTTGTATCTCTCCCGTTTTCCATATTTCTCCCATATAAACGTATACTCTACTCCTCAAACCATGTCTAGACTAGCACATCTCCTCGTATGCCCTACCGCTCTCATATAAATGCATTTTCCTCCTTGAAGACTCTCTCAACCTAGCACCTACCTTCGTTTTTCCTATCTTTTCCCATATAGACGTATACTCTGTCATTCAGACCTTCCTGACTAGCCTAGCACTTCTCCTCATATTCCCATACCTCTCTCATATAAGATGCATTCCCTCCTTCAACACCGTCTAGCCTAGCATCGACACTCGTATTCCCTATCTCTCGCATATAAACGCCTACTCTATCATTCAAAACTCCTATCCTAATACCTCTCCTCGGTTCGCTATATCGCTCATATTCTACCCTTCAAGTCCTGTTTAGTATAGCATCTTTCCTTGTATTCCCTATCTCTCTCGTATAAAGCATATCCCTCCCTCCTTTAGCATCTCACTAGCCTAGCATCAGCCCTGGTATTCCCTATCTCTCCCTTATAAATGCATTTTCGTCCTTGAACCGTCGCATCTACCCTCGTTTTCCCTATCCTTTCCCATATAAACGCAAAAGTGGACCAGCTTCTGTCTATAATACCGTCTGTCTCCGTTTTCCATATATAGTTTAGGAGTTATTAAATTTATAATTAAATTACATTTTTTCGGTATTCGAACCCAGGACACCAGGTACCTAAATATACATCCACAAGAATCTACGTAATGACATTAATGTAATAAACTTTATTTGACGTCTTTATCGTAATTAGCCTCTGAGTTATTAGAATCTGAATTTGTAATCACTCCTAGGATTCGACCCCAGCCATCCCGGTCAACTTGGAACAAGGACCTAATGACGCGTGCATTCCAAAAAATTGTTTAGTTTTTATCTCATTGTTCTATAACTTTACTTTAGAATGAAGATGGTAGAAGCGCGCAACTTTACTTTAGAAGCTAGATGGCAGAAGCGCGCAACTAGCTGGAACGATTCTAGATCTGGAAACGTTCGGGGGACACAACGCAATAACCAAAAATATGCAAGTCAGTTCATATACAATTAATTAATAAAAAATATTTAATTGTATTCAATGATCAGCGAGGCAATTTTTTTAATAACGTATGTAATATTCACCTATAATGTTAACCGTATTTATTTTTAATAACATATATAGTATTCAACTATAATGTTAACCGAATCATTTGATGAAATTTCACGTTGAAAGAATAAAGTTTGCAGAGTGCTTAGATCGCTGTGTTCTCACGATACTGTGAAAATGATTGGAGAAGCTACTGCTTTTAAATCATTTCCTCCGATAAAATCTGAAGTGGTGAGAGTTGTGCAGAGCACTTAGGAAAACAATTACTGACATTGCCCGCTAATGTATGTAAACAGATCCGGAATGCAAACTTAAAAGTCCATTAATTTGGTGAAAGCGTCTAACATTGTCAGCTAATGGACAACCGCTTTCCTCAGACAGAAGTAGGTTGCAGGGTTTTCATTACATTGCGGACTGTTCTCGTGAGCGTGCTACTTATACACAAGCCAGCACTTGCGTTCGAGTCAATTCATATACAATTAATTAATCAAGGGCCTTAGTAGTCATAAAAAATGTCAACTCTTTTTTTTTCAATAATGTTTGACGAACATTACCTAATTAATTTGCCGAAGGGCGGCAGGCCTCGAGAAAACAAATCCCTCAAATCAGAACGCCACAGTAGAACGCATGGGGGAGGAGGTGGGACCTGTTGGCACAGACACAGTCGGCATTAGGTAAGCACACAAAGCCAGAGGGGGCGGGGCCTAACGACACGAGACCTGGCGGCATGTGAGGCCTCAAAGGGAGGGGGCGGGGCTTGTCGGCATAGAACAAAGAAACTTATCAGTTGGCGGCATCTCTCTGTGTGCTAGATCCTAATATGTCTACTCTCCAACCTTAAACGTATTTAAGGGTAGAGACTTGGTCAATAGATTTACAACACCGGGATCACTAATGCTGAAAAGTAAGATCCACCCTTAAAGGGTCTTAAGGGTAGAGACACTTGGTCAATAAATTTACAACACCAGGATCACTAATGCTGAAAAGTAAGATCCACCCTCAAAGAGATTTAAGGGTAAAGACACTTGGTCAATTAATTTACAACCTCGGGATCACTAATGCTAAAGAGATAGATCCATCCTTAAACGGAATTAAGGGTAGAGACACTTGGTCAATAAATTTACAATACCGGGACCACAAATGCTGAAAGGTAAGATCCACCCTTAAATAGACTTAAGGGTAGAGACACTTGGTCAACAAATTTACAACACCGGGACCACAAATGCTGAAAGGTAAGATCTACCCTTAAACAGATTTAAGGGTAGAGACACTTGGTCAACAAATTTACAACACCGGGACCACAAATGCTGAAAGGTAAGATCCACCCTTAAATAGACTTAAGGGTAGAGACACTTGGTCAACAAATTTACAACACCGGGACCACAAATGCTGAAAGGTAAGATCTACCCTTAAACAGATTTAAGGGTAGAGACACTTGGTCAACAAATTTACAATACCGGGATCACTAATGCTGAAAAGTAAGACTTATCTCTACCTTTAAACGGACTTAAGGGTTGAGACACTTGGTCAATAAATTTACAACAGCAAGATCGCTAATGCTGAAAAGTAAGACTTATCTCCTCCCTAAAACGGACTTAAGGGTAGAGACACTTGGTCAATAAATTTACAATACCGGGATCACTAATGCTGAAAAGTAAGATCCACCCTTAAACGGACTTAAGGGTAGAGACACTTGGTCAATAAATTTACAACACCGGGATCACTAATGCTGAAAAGTAAGACTTATCTCTACCCTTAAACGGCCTTAAGGTTTGAGACACTTGGTCAATAAATTTACAACACCGGGATCACTAATGCTGAAAAGTAAGACTTATCTCCTCCCTTAAACGGACTTAAGCGTAGAGACACTTGGTAAATAAATTTACAACACCGGGATCACTAATGCTGAAAAGTAAGATCCACCCTTATACGGACATAAGGGTAGAGACACTTGGTCAATAAATTTAGAACACCGGGATCACTAATGCTGAAAAGTAAGACTTATCTCCACCCTTAAGCGGACTTAAGGGTAGAGACTTGGTCAATAAATTTACAACACCGGGATCACTAATGCTGAAAAGTAAGACTTATCTCCGCCCTTAAACGGACTTAAGAGTAGAGACACTAGGTCAATAAATTTACAACACTGCGATCACTAATGCTGAAAAGTAAGACTTATCTCTACTCTTAAACAGACTTAAGGGTACAGACACTAGGTATATAAATATACAACACCAGGATCACTAATGCTGAAATGTAAAACTTATTTCCATCCTTAAACAGACTTAAGGGTAGAGACACTTGGTCAATAAATTTACAACACCAGGATCACTAATGCTGAAATGTAAGACTTATCTCCACCCTTAAACAGACTTAAGGGTAGAGACACTTGTTAAATAAATTTACAACACCAGGATCACTAATGCTGAAATGTAAGACTTATCTCCACCCTAAAACAGACTTAAGGGTCGAGACACTTGTTAAATAAATTTACAACACCAGGATCACTAATGCTGAATGTAAGACTTATCTCCACCCTTCACCGAACTTAAGGGTAGAGATACTTGGTCAATAAAATTACAACACCGGGATCACTAATGCTGAAAAGTAAGCCTTATCTCCACCCGTCAACGGACTTAAGGGTAGAGATACTTGGTATATAAATTTACAACACCAGGATCACTAATGCTGAAATGTAAGATCCACCCTTAAACGGACTTAAGGGTAGAGACACTAGGTCAACAAGTTTACAACACCAGGATCACTTATGCTGAAAAGTATGATCCACCCTTAAACAGACTTAAGGGTAGAGACACTTGGTCAATAAATTTACAACACCGAGATCACTAATGCTGAAAAGTAAGATCCACCCTTAAACGCACTTAAGGGTAGAGACACTAAGTCAATAACCTCACAACACCAGGATTAGTAATGCTGAAAAGTAAGATCCACCCTTAAACAGACTTAAGGGTAGAGACACTTGGTCAATAAATTTACAACCCCAGGATCACTAATGCTGAAAAGTAAGATCCACCCTTAATCGGACTTAAGGGTAGAGACACTTGGTCACTAACTTTACAACACCAGGATCACTTATGCTGAAAAGTAAGATCCACCCTTAAAATGACTTAAGGGTAGAGACACTTGGTCAATACATTTACAACACCAGGATCACTAATGCTGAAAAGTAAGATCCACCGTTAAAATGACTTAAGGGTAGAGACACTTGGTCAATACATTTACAACACCAGGATCACTAATGCTGAAAAGTAAGATCCACCCTTAAAATGACTTAAGGGTAGAGACACTTGGTCACTAACTTTACAACACCAGGATCACTAATGCTGAAAAGTCAGATCCACCCTTAAACGGACTTAAGGGTAGAGATACTTGGTCAATACATTTACAACACCAGGATCACTAATGCTGAAAAGTAAGATCCACCGTTAAACGGACTTAAGGGTTAAGACAATAGGTCAATAACTTTAGAACACCAGGATCACTAATGCTGGAAAGTAAGATCCACCCTTAAACGGACTTAAGGGTAGAGACACTTGGGCAATAAATTTGCAACCCCCCGATCACTAATGCTGAAAAGTAAGATCCACCCTTAAACAGACTTAAGGGTAGAGACACTTGGTCAATAAATTTACAACCCCAGGATCAGTAATGCATTTAAGTAAGATCCACCCTTAAATGGACTTAAGGGTAGAAACACTTGGTCAATAAATTTACAACTCCAGAATCACAAATGCTGAAAAGTATGATCCACCCTTAAACAGACTTAAGGGTAGAGACACTAGGTCAATAACCTTACAACTCCAGGATCAGTAATGCATTTAAGTAAGATCCACCCTTAAATGGACTTAAGGGTAGAGACACTTGGTCAATAGGTTTACAACACCAGGATCACAAATGCTGAAAAGTATGATCCACCCTTAAACAGACTTAAGGGTAGAGACACTAGGTCAATAACCTTACAACTCCAGAATCAGTAATGCATTTAAGTAAGATCCACCCTTAAATGGACTTAAGGGTAGAGACACTTGGTCAATAAATTTGCAACCCCCGATCACTAATGCTGAAAAGTAAGATCCACCCTTAAACAGACTTAAGGGTAGAGACACTTGGTCAATAAATTTACAACCCCAGGATCACTAATGCTGAAAAACAAGATCCACCCTTAATCGGACTTAAGGGTAGAGACACTTGGTCACTAACTTTACAACACCAGGATCACTTATGCTGAAAAGTAAGATCCACCCTTAAACAGACTTAAGGTTAGAGACACTTTGTCAATAAATTTACAACACCAGGATGACTAATGCTGAAAAGTAAGATCCTCCCTTAATCGGACTTAAGGGTAGAGACACTTGGTCAATAAATTTACAACACCGGGATCACTAATGCTAAAAAGTAAGATCCACCCTTAAACTGACTTAAGGGTAGAGACACTTGTTCAATAAATTTACATCACCGGGATCACTAATGCTAAAAAGTAAGATCCACCCTTAAACGGACTTATGGGTAGAGACACTTGGTCAATAAATTTACAACACCAGGATCACTAATGCGGAAAAGTAAGATGTATCTCTGCCATTAAACAGACTTAAGGGTAGAGAAACTTGGTCAATAAACTTACAACACCGGGATCACTAATGCTGAAAAGTAAGATTCACACTTAAACAGACTTAAGGGTAGTGAAACTTGGTCAATAAATTTACAACACCGGGATCACTAATGCTGAAAGTTAAGATTCACCCTTAAAAAGACTTAATTCTACCCTTAAACGGACTTAAGCGTACAGACACTTGGTCAATAAATTTACAACTCTGGGATCACTAATGCTGAAGAGTAAGACTTATCTCTACCCTTAAACGGACTTAAGGGTAGAGACACTTGGTCAATAAATTTACATCACTGGGAACACTAATGCTAAAAATTAAGACTTATCTCTACCCTTAAACGGACTTAAGGGTAGAGGCACTTGGTCAAAAAATTTACAACACCAAGAACACTAATGCTGAAAAGTAAGACTTATCTCTACCCTTAAACGGACTTAGGAGTAGAGACACTTGGGCAATAAATTTACAACACCAAAATCACTAATTCTGAAAAGTAAGATTTATCTCTGCCATTAAACAGACATAAGGGTAGAGAAACTTGGTCAATAAATTTACAACACCGGGATCACTAATGCTGAAAAGTAAGATCCACCCTTAAACATACTTAAGGGTAGAGACACTTGGTCAATAATTTTACAACACCAGCAACACTAATGCTGAAAAGTAAGATCTATCACCACCCTTAAAAGTATTTAAGGGTAGAGACTCGGTCAATAAATTTACAACACCGGGATCACTAATGCTGAAAAGTAAGATCCACCCTTAAACAGACTTAAGGGTAGAGACACTTGGTCAACAAATTTACAACACCGGGATCACTAATGCTAAAAAGTAAGATCCACCCTTAAACGGACTTATGGGTAGAGACACTTGGTCAATAAATTTACATCCCCAGGATCACTAATGCTGAAAAGTAAGATTTATCTCTGCCATTATACAGACTTAAGGGTAGAGAAACTTGGTCAATAAATTTACAACACCGGGATCACTAATGCTGAAAGGTAAGATCCACCCTTAAACAGACTTAAGGGTAGAGACACTTGGTCAATAATTTTACAACACCAGCATCACTAAAACTGAAAAGTAAGAATCACCCTTAAACAGACTTAAGGGTAGAGACACTTGGTCAATAAATTTAGAACACCAGCATCACTTATGCTGAAAAGTAACATCTATCTCCACCCTTAAACGTATTTAAGGGTTGAGACATGGTCAATAAATTTACAACACCGGGATCACTGATGCTGAAAAGTAAGTTCCACTCTTAAACGGACTTAAGGGTAGAGACACTTGGTCAATAAATTTACAACACCAGGATCACTAATGATGAAAACCTAGGTCCGCCCTTAAACAGATTGGAGGGAAAAAACACTTGGTCAATATATTTACAACACCGGGATCACTAATGCTAAAAAGTAAGATCCACCCTTTAACGGACTTAGGGGTAGAGACACTTGGTTTATAAATTTACAATACCAGAATCACTAATGCTGAAAAGTAAGATTTATCTCTGCCCTTAAACAGACTTAAGGATAGAGACATTTGGGCAATAAATTTACAACACCAAAATCACTAATGCTGAAAAGTAAGATCCACCCTTAAACGGACTTAAGCGTAGAGACACTAGGTGAATTAATTTACAACACCAAAATCACTAGCGCTGAAAAGTAAGATCCACCCTTAAACAAACTTAAGGGTAGAGACACTTGGTTAATAAATTTACAACACCAGGATCGCCTATGCTGAAAAGTAAGATCCACCCTTAAACGGACTTATGGGTAGAGACACTTGGTCAATAAATTTACAACACCAGGATCACTAATACTGAAAAGTAAAATTTATCTCTGCCATTAAACAGATTTAAGGGTAGAGAAACTTGGTCAATAAATTTACAACACTGGGATCACTAATGCTGAAGAGAAAGACTTATCTCCTCCCTTAAACGGACTTAAGGGTAGAGACACTTGGTCAATAAATTTACATCACTGGGATCAATAATGCTGAAGAGTAAGACTTAGTTCTACCCTTAAACGGACTTAAGGGTACAGACACTTTGTCAATAAATTCACAGCTCTGGGATCACTAATGCTGAAGAGTAAGACTTATCTCTACCCTTAAACGGACTTAAGGATAGAGACACTTGGGCAATAAATTTACAACACCAAAATCACTAATGCTGAAAAGTATGACTTATCTCTACCCTTAAACGGACTTAAGGATAGAGACACTTGGGCAATAAATTTACAACACCAAAATCACTAATGCTGCAAAGTATGACTTATCTCTACCCTTAAACAAACTTAAGGGTAGAGACACTTGGGCAATAAATTTACAACACCAAAATCACTAATGCTGAAAAGTATGACTTATCTCTACCCTTAAACGGACTTAAGGATAGAGACACTTGGGCAATAAATTTACAACACCAAAATCACTAATGCTGAAAAGTATGACTTATCTCTACCCTTAAACGGACTTAAGGGTAGAGGCACTTGGTCAATAAATTTACAACACCAAGATCACTAATGCTGAAAAGTATGACTTATCTCTACCCTTAAACGGACTTAAGGATAGAGACACTTGGGCAATAAATTTACAACACCAAAATCACTAATGCTGAAAAGTAAGATCCACCCTTAAACGGACTTAAGGGTAGAGACACTAGGTGAAGAAATTTACAACACCAAAATCACTAATGCTGAAAAGTAAGATCCACCCTTAAACGGAATTAAGGGTAGAGACACTTGGTCAAGAAATTTACACCAGTATCACTATTGCTGAAAAGTAAGATTTATCTCTGCCATTAAACAGACTTAAGGGTAGACACTTGGTCAATAATTTTACAACACCAGCATCACTAAAACTGAAAAGTAAGAATCACCCTTAAACAGACTTAAGGGTAGAGACACTTGGTCAATAAATTTACACCAGCATCACTAATGCTGAAGAGTAAGATCTATCTCCACCCTTAAACGTATTTAAGGGTACAGACTTGGTCAATAAATTTACAACACCGGGATCACTGATGCTGAAAAGAAAGATCCACTCTTAAACGGACTTAAGGGTAGAGACACTTGGTTTATAAATTTACAATACCAAAATCACTAATGCTGAAAAGTAAGATTTATCTCTGCCCTTATACAAACTTAAGGATAGAGACACTTGGGCAATAAATTTACAACACCAAAATCACTAATGCTGAAAAGTAAGATCCACCCTTAAACGGACTTAAGGGTAGAGACACTAGGTGAATAAATTTACAACACCAAAATCACTAATGCTGAAAAGTAAGAACCACCCTTAAACGGACTTAAGGGTAGAGAAACTTGGTTAATATATTTACAACACCAGGATCGCTAATGCTGAAAAAAAAGATCCACCCTTAAACGGAATGAAGGGTAGAGACACTTGTTCAATAAATTTACAACACCTGGATCACTAATGCTGACAAGTAAGACTGATCTCCACCCTTAAACGGACTTAAGGGTAGAGACACTTGGTCAATAAATTTACAACATCGGGTTCACTAATGCTGACAAGTAAGACTTATCTCCACCCTTAAACAGACTTAAGGGTAGAGACACTTGGTCAATAAATTTACAACACCAGGATCACTAATGCTGAAAAGTAAGATTTATCTCTGCCATTAAACAGATTTAAGGGTAGAGAAACTTGGTCAATAAATTTACAACACCGGGAGCACTAATGCTGAAAAGTAAGATCCACCCTTAAACGGACTTATGGGTAGAGACACTTGGTCAATAAATTTACAACACCAGGATCACTAATGCTGAAAATTAAGATTTATCTCTGCCATTAAACAGCTTTAAGGGTAGAGAAACTTGGTCAATAGATTTACAACACTGGGATCACTAATGCTGAAGAGTAAGACTTATCTCCTCCCTTAAACGGACTTAAGGGTAGAGACACTTGGTCAATAAATTTACATCACTGGGATCACTAATGCTGAAGAGTAAGACTTATCTCTACCCTTAAACGGACTTAAGGGTAGAGACACTTGGTCAATAAATTTACATCACTGGGAACACTAATGCTAAAAATTAACACCTATCTCTACCCTTAAATGGACTTAAGGGTAGAGGCACTTGGTCAATAAATTTAATATACCAGGATCACTAATGCTGAAAAGTAAGACTTATCTCTACCCTTAAACGGACTTAAGGATAGAGACACTTGGGCAATAAATTTACAACAACAAAATCACTAATGCTGAAAAGTAAGATCCACCCTTAAACGGACTTAAGGTTAGAGACACTAGGTGAATAAATTTACAACACCAAAATCACCAATGCTGAAAAGTAAGATCCATCCTTAAACGGACTTATGGGTAGAGACACTTGGTCAATAAATTTACAACACCAGGATCACTAATGCTGAAAAGTAAGATTTATCTCTGTGATTAAACAGACTTAAAGGTAGAGAAACTTGGTCAATAAATTTACATCACCGGGATCACTAATGCTGAAAGGTAAGATACACCCTTAAACAAACCTAAGGGTAGAGACACTTGGTCAATAAATTTACAATACCGGGATCACTAATGCTGAATAGTAAGATCCACCCTTAAACGGACTTAAGGGTAGAGACACTTGGTCAATAAATTTACAACACCGGGATCACTAATGCTGAAAAGTAAGACTTATCTCTACCCTTAAACGGCCTTAAGGTTTGAGACACTTGGTCAATAAATTTACAACACCGGGATCACTAATGCTGAAAAGTAAGACTTATCTCCTCCCTTAAACGGACTTAAGCGTAGAGACACTTGGTAAATAAATTTACAACACCGGGATCACTAATGCTGAAAAGTAAGATCCACCCTTATACGGACATAAGGGTAGAGACACTTGGTCAATAAATTTAGAACACCGGGATCACTAATGCTGAAAAGTAAGACTTATCTCCACCCTTAAGCGGACTTAAGGGTAGAGACTTGGTCAATAAATTTACAACACCGGGATCACTAATGCTGAAAAGTAAGACTTATCTCCGCCCTTAAACGGACTTAAGAGTAGAGACACTAGGTCAATAAATTTACAACACTGCGATCACTAATGCTGAAAAGTAAGACTTATCTCTACTCTTAAACAGACTTAAGGGTACAGACACTAGGTATATAAATATACAACACCAGGATCACTAATGCTGAAATGTAAAACTTATTTCCATCCTTAAACAGACTTAAGGGTAGAGACACTTGGTCAATAAATTTACAACACCAGGATCACTAATGCTGAAATGTAAGACTTATCTCCACCCTTAAACAGACTTAAGGGTAGAGTCACTTGTTAAATAAATTTACAACACCAGGATCACTAATGCTGAAATGTAAGACTTATCTCCACCCTAAAACAGACTTAAGGGTAGAGACACTTGTTAAATAAATTTACAACACCAGGATCACTAATGCTGAAATGTAAGACTTATCTCCACCCTTCACCGAACTTAAGGGTAGAGATACTTGGTCAATAAAATTACAACACCGGGATCACTAATGCTGAAAAGTAAGCCTTATCTCCACCCGTCAACGGACTTAAGGGTAGAGATACTTGGTATATAAATTTACAACACCAGGATCACTAATGCTGAAATGTAAGATCCACCCTTAAACGGACTTAAGGGTAGAGACACTAGGTCAACAAGTTTACTACACCAGGATCACTTATGCTGAAAAGTATGATCCACCCTTAAACAGACTTAAGGGTAGAGACACTTGGTCAATAAATTTACAACACCGAGATCACTAATGCTGAAAAGTAAGATCCACCCTTAAACGCACTTAAGGGTAGAGACACTAAGTCAATAACCTCACAACACCAGGATTATTAATGCTGATAAGTAAGATCCACCTTTAAATGGACTTAAGGGTAGAGACACTTGGTCAATAAATTTGCAACCCCCGGATCACTAATGCTGAAAAGTAAGATCCACCCTTAAACAGACTTAAGGGTAGAGACACTTGGTCAATAAATTTACAACCCCAGGATCACTAATGCTGAAAAGTAAGATCCACCCTTAATCGGACTTAAGGGTAGAGACACTTGGTCACTAACTTTACAACACCAGGATCACTTATGCTGAAAAGTAAGATCCACCCTTAAAATGACTTAAGGGTAGAGACACTTGGTCAATACATTTACAACACCAGGATCACTAATGCTGAAAAGTAAGATCCACCGTTAAAATGACTTAAGGGTAGAGACACTTGGTCAATACATTTACAACACCAGGATCACTAATGCTGAAAAGTAAGATCCACCCTTAAAATGACTTAAGGGTAGAGACACTTGGTCACTAACTTTACAACACCAGGATCACTTATGCTGAAAAGTAAGATCCACCCTTAAACGGACTTAAGGGTAGAGATACTTTTTCAATACATTTACAACACCAGGATCACTAATGCTGAAAAGTAAGATCCACAGTTAAACGGACTTAAGGGTTAAGACAATAGGTCAATAACTTTAGAACACCAGGATCACTAATGCTGGAAAGTAAGATCCACCCTTAAACGGACTTAAGGGTAGAGACACTTGGGCAATAAATTTGCAACCCCCCGATCACTAATGCTGAAAAGTAAGATCCACCCTTAAACAGACTTAAGGGTAGAGACACTTGGTCAATAAATTTACAACCCCAGGATCAGTAATGCATTTAAGTAAGATCCACCCTTAAATGGACTTAAGGGTAGAAACACTTGGTCAATAAATTTACAACTCCAGAATCACAAATGCTGAAAAGTATGATCCACCCTTAAACAGACTTAAGGGTAGAGACACTAGGTCAATAACCTTACAACTCCAGGATCAGTAATGCATTTAAGTAAGATCCACCCTTAAATGGACTTAAGGGTAGAGACACTTGGTCAATAGGTTTACAACACCAGGATCACAAATGCTGAAAAGTATGATCCACCCTTAAACAGACTTAAGGGTAGAGACACTAGGTCAATAACCTTACAACTCCAGAATCAGTAATGCATTTAAGTAAGATCCACCCTTAAATGGACTTAAGGGTAGAGACACTTGGTCAATAAATTTGCAACCCCCCGATCACTAATGCTGAAAAGTAAGATCCACCCTTAAACAGACTTAAGGGTAGAGACACTTGGTCAATAAATTTACAACCCCAGGATCACTAATGCTGAAAAACAAGATCCACCCTTAATCGGACTTAAGGGTAGAGACACTTGGTCACTAACTTTACAACACCAGGATCACTTATGCTGAAAAGTAAGATCCACCCTTAAACAGACTTAAGGTTAGAGACACTTTGTCAATAAATTTAAAACACCAGGATGACTAATGCTGAAAAGTAAGATCCTCCCTTAATCGGACTTAAGGGTAGGGACACTTGGTCAATAAATTTACAACACCGGGATCACTAATGCTAAAAAGTAAGATCCACCCTTAAATTGACTTAAGGGTAGAGACACTTGTTCAATAAATTTACATCACCGGGATCACTAATGCTAAAAAGTAAGATCCACCCTTAAACGGACTTATGGGTAGAGACACTTGGTCAATAAATTTACAACACCAGGATCACTAATGCGGAAAAGTAAGATGTATCTCTGCCATTAAACAGACTTAAGGGTAGAGAAACTTGGTCAATAAACTTACAACACCGGGATCACTAATGCTGAAAAGTAAGATTCACACTTAAACAGACTTAAGGGTAGTGAAACTTGGTCAATAAATTTACAACACCGGGATCACTAATGCTGAAAGTTAAGATTCACCCTTAAAAAGACTTAATTCTACCCTTAAACGGACTTAAGCGTACAGACACTTGGTCAATAAATTTACAACTCTGGGATCACTAATGCTGAAGAGTAAGACTTATCTCTACCCTTAAACGGACTTAAGGGTAGAGACACTTGGTCAATAAATTTACATCACTGGGAACACTAATGCTAAAAATTAAGACTTATCTCTACCCTTAAACGGACTTAAGGGTAGAGACACTTGGGCAATAAATTTACAACACCAAAATCACTAATGCTGAAAAGTAAGATTTATCTCTGCCATTAAACAGACATAAGGGTAGAGAAACTTGGTCAATAAATTTACAACACCGGGATCACTAATGCTGAAAAGTAAGATCCACCCTTAAACATACTTAAGGGTAGAGACACTTGGTCAATAATTTTACAACACCAGCAAATCTAATGCTGAAAAGTAAGATCTATCACCACCCTTAAAAGTATTTAAGGGTAGAGACTCGGTCAATAAATTTACAACACCGGGATCACTAATGCTGAAAAGTAAGATCCACCCTTAAACAGACTTAAGGGTAGAGACACTTGGTCAACAAATTTACAACACCGGGATCACTAATGCTAAAAAGTAAGATCCACCCTTAAACGGACTTATGGGTAGAGACACTTGGTCAATAAATTTACATCCCCAGGATCACTAATGCTGAAAAGTAAGATTTATCTCTGCCATTATACAGACTTAAGGGTAGAGAAACTTGGTCAATAAATTTACAACACCGGGATCACTAATGCTGAAAAGTAAGATCCACCCTTAAACGGACATAAGGGTAGTGAAACTTGGTCAATAAATTTACAACACCGGGATCACTAATGCTGAAAGGTAAGATCCACCCTTAAACAGACTTAAGGGTAGAGACACTTGGTCAATAATTTTACAACACCAGCATCACTAAAACTGAAAAGTAAGAATCACCCTTAAACAGACTTAAGGGTAGAGACACTTGGTCAATAAATTTAGAACACCAGCATCACTTATGCTGAAAAGTAACATCTATCTCCACCCTTAAACGTATTTAAGGGTTGAGACATGGTCAATAAATTTACAACACCGGGATCACTGATGCTGAAAAGTAAGTTCCACTCTTAAACGGACTTAAGGGTAGAGACACTTGGTCAATAAATTTACAACACCAGGATCACTAATGATGAAAACCTAGGTCCGCCCTTAAACAGATTGGAGGGAAAAAACACTTGGTCAATATATTTACAACACCGGGATCACTAATGCTAAAAAGTAAGATCCACCCTTTAACGGACTTAGGGGTAGAGACACTTGGTTTATAAATTTACAATACCAGAATCACTAATGCTGAAAAGTAAGATTTATCTCTGCCCTTAAACAGACTTAAGGATAGAGACATTTGGGCAATAAATTTACAACACCAAAATCACTAATGCTGAAAAGTAAGATCCACCCTTAAACGGACTTAAGCGTAGAGACACTAGGTGAAATAATTTACAACACCAAAATCACTAGCGCTGAAAAGTAAGATCCACCCTTAAACAAACTTAAGGGTAGAGACACTTGGTTAATAAATTTACAACACCAGGATCGCCTATGCTGAAAAGTAAGATCCACCCTTAAACGGACTTATGGGTAGAGACACTTGGTCAATAAATTTACAACACCAGGATCACTAATACTGAAAAGTAAAATTTATCTCTGCCATTAAACAGATTTAAGGGTAGAGAAACTTGGTCAATAAATTTACAACACTGGGATCACTAATGCTGAAGAGAAAGACTTATCTCCTCCCTTAAACGGACTTAAGGGTAGAGACACTTGGTCAATAAATTTACATCACTGGGATCAATAATGCTGAAGAGTAAGACTTAGTTCTACCCTTAAACGGACTTAAGGGTACAGACACTTTGTCAATAAATTCACAGCTCTGGGATCACTAATGCTGAAGAGTAAGACTTATCTCTACCCTTAAACGGACTTAAGGATAGAGACACTTGGGCAATAAATTTACAACACCAAAATCACTAATGCTGAAAAGTATGACTTATCTCTACCCTTAAACGGACTTAAGGGTAGAGACACTTGGGCAATAAATTTACAACACCAAAATCACTAATGCTGAAAAGTATGACTTATCTCTACCCTTAAACGGACTTAAGGATAGAGACACTTGGGCAATAAATTTACAACACCAAAATCACTAATGCTGAAAAGTATGACTTATCTCTACCCTTAAACGGACTTAAGGGTAGAGGCACTTGGTCAATAAATTTACAACACCAAGATCACTAATGCTGAAATGTATGACTTATCTCTACCCTTAAACGGACTTAAGGATAGAGACACTTGGGCAATAAATTTACAACACCAAAATCACTAATGCTGAAAAGTAAGATCCACCCTTAAACGGACTTAAGGGTAGAGACACTAGGTGAAGAAATTTACAACACCAAAATCACTAATGCTGAAAAGTAAGATCCACCCTTAAACGGAATTAAGGGTAGAGACACTTGGTCAAGAAATTTACAACACCAGGATCACTATTGCTGAAAAGTAAGATTTATCTCTGCCATTAAACAGACTTAAGGGTAGACACTTGGTCAATAATTTTACAACACCAGCATCACTAAAACTGAAAAGTAAGAATCACCCTTAAACAGACTTAAGGGTAGAGACACTTGGTCAATAAATTTACACCAGCATCACTAACGCTGAAGAGTAAGATCTATCTCCACCCTTAAACGTATTTAAGGGTACAGACTTGGTCAATAAATTTACAACACCGGGATCACTGATGCTGAAAAGTAAGATCCACTCTTAAACGGACTTAAGGGTAGAGACACTTGGTTTATAAATTTACAATACCAAAATCACTAATGCTGAAAAGTAAGATTTATCTCTGCCCTTATACAAACTTAAGGATAGAGACACTTGGGCAATAAATTTACAACACCAAAATCACTAATGCTGAAAAGTAAGATCCACCCTTAAACGGACTTAAGGGTAGAGACACTAGGTGAATAAATTTACAACACCAAAATCACTAATGCTGAAAAGTAAGAACCACCCTTAAACGGACTTAAGGGTAGAGAAACTTGGTTAATATATTTACAACACCAGGATCGCTAATGCTGAAAAAAAAGATCCACCCTTAAACGGAATGAAGGGTAGAGACACTTGTTCAATAAATTTACAACACCTGGATCACTAATGCTGACAAGTAAGACTTATCTCCACCCTTAAACGGACTTATGGGTAGAGACACTTGGTCAATAAATTTACAACATCGGGTTCACTAATGCTGACAAGTAAGACTTATCTCCACCCTTAAACAGACTTAAGGGTAGAGACACTTGGTCAATAAATTTACAACACCAGGATCACTAATGCTGAAAAGTAAGATTTATCTCTGCCATTAAACAGATTTAAGGGTAGAGAAACTTGGTCAATAAATTTACAACACCGGGAGCACTAATGCTGAAAAGTAAGATCCACCCTTAAACGGACTTATGGGTAGAGACACTTGGTCAATAAATTTACAACACCAGGATCACTAATGCTGAAAAGTAAGATTTATCTCTGCCATTAAACAGCTTTAAGTGTAGAGAAACTTGGTCAATAAATTTACAACACTGGGATCACTAATGCTGAAGAGTAAGACTTATCTCCTCCCTTAAACGGACTTAAGGGTAGAGACACTTGGTCAATAAATTTACATCACTGGGATCACTAATGCTGAAGAGTAAGACTTATCTCTACCCTTAAACGGACTTAAGGGTAGAGACACTTGGTCAATAAATTTACATCACTGGGAACACTAATGCTAAAAATTAACACTTATCTCTACCCTTAAATGGACTTAAGGGTAGAGGCACTTGGTCAATAAATTTAATATACCAGGATCACTAATGCTGAAAAGTAAGACTTATCTCTACCCTTAAACGGAATTAAGGGTAGAGACACTTGTTCAATAAATTTACAACACCGGGTTCACTAATGCTAAAAAGTAAGATCCACCCTTAAACGGACTTATGGGTAGACACTTTTGGTCAATAAATTTACAACACCAGGATAACTAATGCTGAAAAGTAAGATGTATCTCTGCCATTAAACAGACTTAAGGGTAGAGAAACTTGGTCAATAAATTTACACCACCGGGATCACTAATGCTGAAAAGTAAGATCCACACTTAAACGGACTTAAGGTAGTGAAACTTGGTCAAAAAATTTACAACACCGGGATCACTAATGCTGAAAGTTAAGATTCACCCTCAAACAGACTTAAGGGTAGAGACACTTGGTCAATAACTTTACAACACCAGCATCACTAAAACTGAAAAGTAAGAATCACCCTTAAACAGACTTAAGGGTAGAGACACTTGGTCAATAAATTTACAACGCCAGCATCACTAATGCTGAAAAGAAAGATTTATCTCTGCCCTTAAACAGACTTAAGGATAGAGACACTTGGGCAATAAATTTACAACACCAAAATCACTAATGCTGAAAAGTAAGATCCACCCTTAAACGGACTTAAGGGTAGAGACACTAGGTGAATAAATTTACAACTCCAAAATCACTAATGCTGAAAAGTAAGATCCACCCTTAAACGGACTTATGGGTAGAGACACTTGGTCAATAAATTTACAACACCAGGATCACTAATGCTGAAAAGTAAGATTTATCTCTGTCATTAAACAGATTTAAGGGTAGAGAAACCTGATCAATAAATTTACAACACTGGGATCACTAATGCTGAAGAGTAAGACTTATCTCCTCCCTTAAACGGACTTAAGGGTAGAGACACTTGGTCAATAAATTTACATCACTGGGATCACTAATGCTGAAGAGTAAGACTTAATTCTGAACTTAAGCGGACTTAAGGGTACAGACACTTTGTCAATAAATTTACAACTCTGGGATCACTAATGCTGAAGAGTAAGACTTATCTCTACCCTTAAACGGACTTAAGGGTAGAGACACTTGGTCAATAAATTTACATCACTGGGAACACTAATGCTAAAAATTAAGACTTATCTCTACCCTTAAACGGACTTAAGGGTAGAGGCACTTGGTCAATACATTTACAACACCAAGATCACTAATGCTGAAAAGTATGACTTATCTCTACCCTTAAACGGACTTAAGGATAGAGACACTTGGGCAATAAATTTACAACACCAAAATCACTAATGCTGAAAAGTAAGATCCACCCTTAAACGGACTTAAGGGTAGAGACACTAGGTGAAGAAATTTACAACACCAAAATCACTAATGCTAAAAGGTAAGATCCACCCTTAAACGGAATTAAGGGTAGAGACACTTGGTCAAGAAATTTACAACACCAGGATCACTATTGCTGAAAAGTGAGATTTATCCTTTCCATTAAACAGACTTAAGGGTAGACACTTGGTCAATAATTTTACAACACCAGCATCACTAAAACTGAAAAGTAAGAATCACCCTTAAAGAGACTTAAGGGTAGAGACACTTGGTCAATAAATTTACACCAGCATCACTAATGCTGAAGAGTAAGATCTATCTCCACCCTTAAACGTATTTAAGGGTAGAGAATTGGTCAATGAATTTACAACACCGGGATCACTGATGCTGAAAAGTAAGATCCACTCTTAAACGGACTTAAGGGTAGAGACACTTGGTTTATAAATTTACAATACCAAAATCACTAATGCTGAAAAGTAAGATTTATCTCTGCCCTTATACAAACTTAAGGATAGAGACACTTGGGCAATAAATTTACAACACCAAAATCACTAATGCTGAAAAGTAAGATCCACCCTTAAACGGACTTAAGGGTAGAGACACTAGGTGAATAAATTTACAACACCAAAATCACTAATGCTGAAAAGTAAGAACCACCCTTAAACGGACTTAAGGGTAGAGAAACTTGGTTAATATATTTACAACACCAGGATCGCTAATGCTGAAAAGTAAGATCCACCCTTAAACGGAATTAAGGGTAGAGACACTTGTTCAATAAATTTACAACACCGGGATCACTAATGCTGAAAAGTACGATCCACCCTTAAACGGACTTATGGGTAGAGACACTTGGTCAATAAATTTACAACACCTGGATCACTAATGCTGACAAGTAAGACTTATCTCCACCCTTAAACGGACTTAAGGATGGAGACACTTGGGCAATAAATTTGCAATACCAAAATCACTAATGCTAAAAAGTAAGATCCACCCTTAAACGGACTTAAGGGTAGAGACACAAGGTGAATAAATGTACAACACCAAAATCACTAATGCTGAAAAGTAAGATCCACCCTTAAACGGACTTAAGGGTAGAGTCACTTGGTTAATAAGTTTACAACACCAGGATCGCTAATGCTGAAAAGTAAGATCCACCCTTAAACGGAATTAAGGGTAGAGACACTTGGTCAATAAATTTAAACACCAGGATCACTAATGCTAAAACGTAAGATCCACCCTTAAACAGATTGAAGGGAAAAGACACTTGGTCAACAAATTTACAACACCGTGATCACTAATGCTAAAACGTAAGATCCACCCTTAAACAGACTTAAGGGTAGAGACACTTGGTCAACAAATTTACAACACCGGGACCACAAATGTTGAAAGGTAAGATCCACCCTTAAACAGACTTAAGGGTAGAGACACTTGGTTTATAAATTTACAGTACCAGGATCACTAATGCTGAAAAGTAAGATTTATCTCTGCACTTAAACAGACTTAAGGGTAGAGACACTTGGTCCATAAATTTACAACACCGGGATCACTAATGCTAAAACGTAAGATCCACCCTTAAACAGACTTAAGGGTAGAGACACTTGGTTTATAAATTTACAGTACCAGGATCACTAATGCTGAAAAGTAAGATTTATCTCTGCACTTAAACAGACTTAAGGGTAGAGACACTTGGTCAATAAATTTACAACACCGGGATCACTAATGCTGAAAAGTAAGTTTCACCCTTAAACAGATTTAAGGGTAAAAACACTTGATCAATAAATTTACAACTTTGGGATCACTAATGCTGAAGAGTATGATCCACCCTTAAACAGATTTAAGAGTAAAGACACTTGGTCAATAAATTCTCAACACCGGGATCACTAATGCTGATAAGTAAGATCCACCCTTAAACAGATTTAAGGGTAAAGACACTTGGTCAATAAATTTACAACACCGGGATCACTAATGCTGATAAGTAAGATCCACCCTTAAACAGATTTAAGGGTAAAAACACTTGGTCAAAAAATTTACAACACCGGGACCACCAATGCTGAAAAGTAAGATCCACCCTTAAACAGACTTAAGGGTAAAAACACTTGGTTTATAAATTTACAATACCAGAATCACTAATGCTGAGAAGTAAGATTTATCTCTGCCCTTAAACAGACTTAAGGGTACAGACACTTGGTCAATAAGTTTACAACACTGGGATCTTTAATGCTGAATAGCAAGACTTATCTCTACCCTTAAACGGACTTAAGGGTAGAGACACTTGGGTAATAAATTTACAACACCAAAATCACTAATGCTGAAAAGTAAGATCCACGCTTAAACGCACTTAAGGGTAGAGACACTAGGTGAATAAATTTACAACCCCAAAATCACTAATGCTGAAAAGTAAGATCCACCCTTAAACGGACTTAAGGGTAGAGACAGTAGGTGAATAAATTTACAACACCAAAATCACTAATCCTGAAAAGTAAGATCCACCCTTAATCGCACTTAAGGGTAGAGATACTTGGTCAATAAATTTACAACACCAGGATCGCTAATGCTGAAAAGTAAGATCCACCTTTAAACGGAATTAAGGGTACAGACACTTGTTCAATAAGTTTACAACACTGGGATCACTAATGCTGAAAAGTAAGATCCACGCTTAAACGGACTTAAGGGTAGAGACACTAGGTGAATGAATTTACAACTCCAAAATCACTAATGCTGAAAAGTAAGATCCACCCTTAAACGGACTTAAGGGTAGAGACACTAGGTGAATAAATTTACAACACCAAAATCACTAATCCTGAAAAGTAAGATCCACCCTTAAACGGACTTATGGGTAGAGACACTTGGTCAATAAATTTACAACACCAGGATCACTAATGCTGAAAAGTAAGATCTATCTCTGCCATTAAACAGACTTAAGGGTAGAGAAACCTGGTCAATAAATTTACAACATCGGGATCACTAATGCTGAAAAGTGAGATCCACCCTTAAACGGACTTAATGGTAGTGAAACTTGGTCAATAAATTTCATCACCGGGATCACTAATGCTGAAAGGTAAGATCCACTCTTAAACAGACTTAAGGGTAGAGAAACTTGGTCAATAATTTTACAACACCAGCATCACTAAAACTGAAAAGTAAGAATCACCCTTAAACATACTTAAGGGTACAGACACTTGGTCAGTAAATTTACAACACCAGCATCACTAATGCTGAAAAGTAAGATCTATCTCCACCCTTAAACGTATTTAAGGGTAGAGACTTGGTCAATGAATTAACAACACCGGGATCACTAATGCTGAAATGTAAGATCCACCCTTAAACGGACTTAAGGTTAGAGACACTTGGTCAATAAATTTGCAACAGCAGGATCACTAATGCTGAAAATGAAGATCCACCCTTAAACAGATTGAAGGGAAAAGACACTTGGTCAACAAATTTACAATACCGGGATCACTAATGCTAAAAAGTAAGATCCACCCTTAAACAGACTTAAGGGTAGAGACACTTGGTTTATAGATTTACAGTACCAGGATCACTAATGCTGAAAAGTAAGATTTATCTCTGCCCTTAAACAGACTTAAGGGTACAGACACTTGGTCAATAGGTTTACAACACTGGGGTCACTTATGCTGAAAAGTAATTTCCACCCTTAAACAGACTAAAGGGTAGAGACACTAGGTCAATAAATTTACAACACCGGGATCACTTATGCTGAAAAGTGTGACTTATCTCTACTTTTAAACGGACTTAAGGGTACAGACACTTGGTCAATAAATTTACAACACCAAAATCACTAATGCTGAAAAGTAAGATCCACGCTTAAACGTACTTAAGGGTAGAGACACTAGGTGAATAAATTTACAACACCAAAATTACTAATGCTGAAAAGCAAGATCCACCCTTAAACGGACTTAAGGGTAGAAACACTAGGTGAATAAATTTACAACACCAAAATCACTAATGCTGAAAAGTAAGATCCACCCTTAAACGGACTGAAGGGTACAGACACTTGGTCAATAAGTTTACAACACACGGATCACTAATGCTGAAAAGTAATTTCCATCCTTAAACGGAATTAAGGGTAGAGACACTTGTTCAATAAATTTACAACACCGGGATCACTAATGCTGAAAAGTAAGTTTCACCCTTAAACAGATTTAAGTGTAAAAACACTTGATCAATAAATTTACAACTTTGGGATCACTAATGCTGAAAAGTATGATCCACCCTTAAACAGATTTAAGGGTAAAAACAGTTGGTCAATAAATTTACAACACCGGGATCACCAATGCTAAAAAGTAAGATCCACCCTTAAACAGACTTAAGGGTAAAAACACTTGGTTTATAAATTTACAATACCAGAATCACTAATGCTGAAAAGTAAGATTTATCTCTGCCCTTATACAGACTTAAGGGTACAGACACTTGGTCAATAAGTTTACAACACTGGGATCACTAATGCTGAAAAGTAAGATCCACCCTTAAACGGACTTAAAAGTACAGACACTTGGTCAATAAGTTTACAACACCGGGATCACTAATGCTGAAAAGTATGACTTATCTCTACTTTTAAACGGACTTAAGGGTACAGACACTTGGTGAATAAATTTACAACACCAAAATCACTAAAGCTGAAAAGTAAGATCCACGCTTAAACGTACTTAAGGGTAGAGACACTAGGTGAATAAATTTACAACACCAAAATCACTAATGCTGAAAAGTAAGATCCACCCTTAAACGGACTGAAGGGTACAGACACTTGGTCAATAAGTTTGCAACACTCGGATCACTAATGCTGAAAAGTAATTTCCACCCTTAAACGGAATTAAGGGTAGAGACACTTGTTCAATACATTTATAACACCGGGATCACTAATGCTAAAAAGTAAGATCCACCCTTAAACGGACTTATGGGTAGAGACACTTGGTCAATAAATTTACAACACCAGGATAACTAATGCTGAAAAGTAAGATCTATCTCTGCCATTAAAAACTTAAGGGTAGAGAAACTTGGTCAATAAATTTACACCACCGGGATCACTAATGCTGAAAAGTAAGATCCACACTTAAATGGACTTAAGGTAGTGAAACTTGGTCAATAAATTTACAACACCGGGATCACTAATGCTGAAAGTTAAGATTCACCCTTAAACAGACTTAAGGGTAGAGACACTTGGTCAATAATTTTACAACACCAGCATCACTAAAACTGAAAAGTAAGAATCACCCTTAAACAGACTTAAGGGTAGAGACACTTGGTCAATAAATTTACAACGCCAGCATCACTAATGCTGAAAAGTAAGATTTATCTCTGCCCTTAAACAGACTTAAGGATAGAGACACTTGGGCAATAAATTTACAACACCAAAATCACTAATGCTGAAAAGTAAGAACCACCCTTAAACGGATTTAAGGGTAGAGACACTAGGTGAATAAATTTACAACTCCAAAATCACTAATGCTGAAAAGTAAGATCCACCCTTAAACGGACTTATGGGTAGAACACTTGGTCAATAAATTTACAACACCAGGATCACTAATGCTGAAAAGTAAGATTTATCTCTGCCATTAAACAGATTTAAGGGTAGAGAAACCTGATCAATAAATTTACAACACTGGGATCACTAATGCTGAAGAGTAAGACTTATCTCCTCCCTTAAACGGACTTAAGGGTAGAGACACTTGGTCAATAAATTTACATCACTGGGATCACTAATGCTGAAGAGTAAGACTTAATTCTGCCCTTAAACGGACTTAAGGGTAGAGACACTTGGTCAATAAATTTACATCACTGGGAACACTAATGCTAAAAATTAAGACTTATCTCTACCCTTAAATGGACTTAAGGGTAGAGGCACTTGGTCAATAAATTTACAACTCTGGGATCACTTATGCTGAAGAGTAAGACTTATCTCTACCCTTAAACGGACTTAAGGGTAGAGACACTTGGTCAATAAATTTACATCACTGGGAACACTAATGCTAAAAATTAAGACTTATCTCTACCCTTAAATGGACTTAAGGGTAGAGGCACTTGGTCAATAAATTTACAACACCAAGACCACTAATGCTGAAAAGTAAGACTTATCTCTACCCTTAAACGGACTTAAGGATGTAGACACTTGGGCAATAAATTTGCAATACCAAAATCACTAATGTTAAAAAGTAAGATCCACCCTTAAACGGACTTAACGGTAGAGACACAAGGTGAATAAATGTACAACACCAAAATCACTAATGCTGAAAAGTAAGATCCACCCTTAAACGGACTTAAGGTTAGAGTCACTTGGTTAATAAGTTTACAACACCGGGAACACTAATGCTGAAAAGTAAGATCCACACTTAAACAGATTTAAGGGTAAAAACACTTGGTCAATAAATTTACAACACCGGGACCACCAATGCTGAAAAGTAAGATCCACCCTTAAACAGACTTAAGGATAGAGACACTTGGGCAATAAATTTACAATACCAGAATCACTAATGCTGAGAAGTAAGATTTATCTCTGCCCTTAAACAGACTTAAGGGTACAGACACTTGGTCAATAAGCTTACAACACTGGGATCACTAATGCTGAATAGTAAGACTTATCTCTACCCTTAAACGGACTTAAGGGTAGAGACACTTGGGCAATAAATTTACAACACCAGGATCACTAATGCTGAAAAGTAAGATTTATCTCTGCCATTAAACAGACTTAAGGGTAGTGAAACTTGGTCAATAAGTTTACAACACCAGGATCACTAATGCTGAAAAGTAAGATTTATCTCTGCCATTAAACGGACTTAAGGGTAGTGAAATTTGGTCAATAAATTTACATCACCGGGATCACTAATGCTGAAAAGTAAGATTTATCTCTGCCATTAAACGGACTTAAGGGTACAGACACTTGGTCAATAAGTTTACAACACTGGGATCTTTAATGCTGAATAGCAAGACTTATCTCTACCCTTAAACGGACTTAAGGGTAGAGACACTTGGGTAATAAATTTACAACACCAAAATCACTAATGCTGAAAAGTAAGATCCACGCTTAAACGCACCTAAGGGTAGAGACACTAGGTGAATAAATTTACAACCCCAAAATCACTAATGCTGAAAAGTAAGATCCACCCTTAAACGGACTTAAGGGTAGAGACAGTAGGTGAATAAATTTACAACACCAAAATCACTAATCCTGAAAAGTAAGATCCACCCTTAATCGCACTTAAGGATAGAGATACTTGGTCAATAAATTTACAACACCAGGATCGCTAATGCTGAAAAGTAAGATCCACCTTTAAACGGAATTAAGGGTAGAGACACTTGTTCAATAAATTTACAACACCGGGATCACCAATGCTGAAAAGTAAGATCCACCCTTAAACGGACTTATGGGTAGAGACACTTGGTCAATAAATTTACAACACCAAAATCACTAATCCTGAAAAGTAAGTTCCACCCTTAAACGGACTTATGGGTAGAGACACTTGGTCAATAAATTTACAACACCAGGATCACTAATGCTGAAAAGTAAGATTTATCTCTGCCATTAAACAGACTTAAGGGTACAGACACTTGTTCAATAAGTTTACAACACTGGGATCACTAATGCTGAAAAGTAAGATCCACGCTTAAACGGACTTAAGGGTAGAGACACTAGGTGAATGAATTTACAACTCCAAAATCACTAATGCTGAAAAGTAAGATCCACCCTTAAACGGACTTAAGGGTAGAGACACTAGGTGAATAAATTTACAACACCAAAATCACTAATCCTGAAAAGTAAGATCCACCCTTAAACGGACTTATGGGTAGAGACACTTGGTCAATAAATTTACAACACCAGGATCACTAATGCTGAAAAGTAAGATTTATCTCTGCCATTAAACAGACTTAAGGGTAGAGAAACTTGGTCAATAAATTTACAACATCGGGATCACTAATGCTGAAAAGTGAGATCCACCCTTAAACGGACTTAATGGTAGTGAAACTTGGTCAATAAATTTCATCACCGGGATCACTAATGCTGAAAGGTAAGATCCACTCTTAAACAGATTTAAGGGTAGAGAAACTTGGTCAATAATTTTACAACACCAGCATCACTAAAACTGAAAAGTAAGAATCACCCTTAAACATACTTAAGGGTACAGACACTTGGTCAGTAAATTTACAACACCAGCATCACTAATGCTGAAAAGTAAGATCTATCTCCACCCTTAAACGTATTTAAGGGTAGAGACTTGGTCAATGAATTAACAACACCGGGATCACTAATGCTGAAATGTAAGATCCACCCTTAAACGGACTTAAGGTTAGAGACACTTGGTCAATAAATTTGCAACAGCAGGATCACTAATGCTGAAAATTAAGATCCACCCTTAAACAGATTGAAGGGAAAAGACACTTGGTCAACAAATTTACAATACCGGGATCACTAATGCTAAAAAGTAAGATCCACCCTTAAACAGACTTAAGGGTAGAGACACTTGGTTTATAGATTTACAGTACCAGGATCACTAATGCTGAAAAGTAAGATTTATCTCTGCCCTTAAACAGACTTAAGGGTACAGACACTTGGTCAATAGGTTTACAACACTGGGGTCACTTATGCTGAAAAGTAATTTCCACCCCTAAACAGACTAAAGGGTAGAGACACTAGGTCAATAAATTTACAACACCGGGATCACTTATGCTGAAAAGTGTGACTTATCCCTACTTTTAAACGGACTTAAGGGTACAGACACTTGGTCAATAAATTTACAACACCAAAATCACTAATGCTGAAAAGTAAGATCCACGCTTAAACGTACTTAAGGGTAGAGACACTAGGTGAATAAATTTACAACACCAAAATCACTAATGCTGAAAAGTAAGATCCACCCTTAAACGGACTGAAGGGTACAGACACTTGGTCAATAAGTTTACAACACACGGATCACTAATGCTGAAAAGTAATTTCCACCCTTAAACGGAATTAAGGGTAGAGACACTTGTTCAATAAATTTACAACACCGGGATCACTAATGCTGAAAAGTAAGTTTCACCCTTAAACAGATTTAAGTGTAAAAACACTTGATCAATAAATTTACAACTTTGGGATCACTAATGCTGAAAAGTATGATCCACCCTTAAACAGATTTAAGGGTAAAAACACTTGGTCAATAAATTTACAACACCGGGATCACCAATGCTAAAAAGTAAGATCCACCCTTAAACAGACTTAAGGGTAAAAACACTTGGTTTATAAATTTACAATACCAGAATCACTAATGCTGAAAAGTAAGATTTATCTCTGCCCTTATACAGACTTAAGGGTACAGACACTTGGTCAATAAGTTTACAACACTGGGATCACTAATGCTGAAAAGTAAGATCCACCCTTAAACGGACTTAAAAGTACAGACACTTGGTCAATAAGTTTACAACACCGGGATCACTAATGCTGAAAAGTATGACTTATCTCTACTTTTAAACGGACTTAAGGGTACAGACACTTGGTCAATAAATTTACAACACCAAAATCACTAAAGCTGAAAAGTAAGATCCACGCTTAAACGTACTTAAGGGTAGAGACACTAGGTGAATAAATTTACAACACCAAAATCACTAATGCTGAAAAGTAAGATCCACCCTTAAACGGACTGAAGGGTACAGACACTTGGTCAATAAGTTTGCAACACTCGGATCACTAATGCTGAAAAGTAATTTCCACCCTTAAACGGAATTAAGGGTAGAGACACTTGTTCAATAAATTTATAACACCGGGATCACTAATGCTAAAAAGTAAGATCCACCCTTAAACGGACTTATGGGTAGAGACACTTGGTCAATAAATTTACAACACCAGGATAACTAATGCTGAAAAGTAAGATCTATCTCTGCCATTGAAAACTTAAGGGTAGAGAAACTTGGTCAATAAATTTACACCACCGGGATCACTAATGCTGAAAAGTAAGATCCACACTTAAATGGACTTAAGGTAGTGAAACTTGGTCAATAAATTTACAACACCGGGATCACTAATGCTGAAAGTTAAGATTCACCCTTAAACAGACTTAAGGGTAGAGACACTTGGTCAATAATTTTACAACACCAGCATCACTAAAACTGAAAAGTAAGAATCACCCTTAAACAGACTTAAGGGTAGAGACACTTGGTCAATAAATTTACAACGCCAGCATCACTAATGCTGAAAAGTAAGATTTATCTCTGCCCTTAAACAGACTTAAGGATAGAGACACTTGGGCAATAAATTTACAACACCAAAATCACTAATGCTGAAAAGTAAGATCCACCCTTAAACGGATTTAAGGGTAGAGACACTAGGTGAATAAATTTACAACTCCAAAATCACTAATGCTGAAAAGTAAGATCCACCCTTAAACGGACTTATGGGTAGAGACACTTGGTCAATAAATTTACAACACCAGGATCACTAATGCTGAAAAGTAAGATTTATCTCTGCCATTAAACAGATTTAAGGGTAGAGAAACCTGATCAATAAATTTACAACACTGGGATCACTAATGCTGAAGAGTAAGACTTATCTCCTCCCTTAAACGGACTTAAGGGTAGAGACACTTGGTCAATAAATTTACATCACTGGGATCACTAATGCTGAAGAGTAAGGCTTAATTCTGCCCTTAAACGGACTTAAGGGTAGAGACACTTGGTCAATAAATTTACATCACTGGGAACACTAATGCTAAAAATTAAGACTTATCTCTACCCTTAAATGGACTTAAGGGTAGAGGCACTTGGTCAATAAATTTACAACTCTGGGATCACTTATGCTGAAGAGTAAGACTTATCTCTACCCTTAAACGGACTTAAGGGTAGAGACACTTGGTCAATAAATTTACATCACTGGGAACACTAATGCTAAAAATTAAGACTTATCTCTACCCTTAAATGGACTTAAGGGTAGAGGCACTTGGTCAATAAATTTACAACACCAAGACCACTAATGCTGAAAAGTAAGACTTATCTCTACCCTTAAACGGACTTAAGGATGTAGACACTTGGGCAATAAATTTGCAATACCAAAATCACTAATGCTAAAAAGTAAGATCCACCCTTAAACGGACTTAACGGTAGAGACACAAGGTGAATAAATGTACAACACCAAAATCACTAATGCTGAAAAGTAAGATCCACCCTTAAACGGACTTAAGGTTAGAGTCACTTGGTTAATAAGTTTACAACACCGGGAACACTAATGCTGAAAAGTAAGATCCACACTTAAACAGATTTAAGGGTAAAAACACTTGGTCAATAAATTTACAACACCGGGACCACCAATGCTGAAAAGTAAGATCCACCCTTAAACAGACTTAAGGATAGAGACACTTGGGCAATAAATTTACAATACCAGAATCACTAATGCTGAGAAGTAAGATTTATCTCTGCCCTTAAACAGACTTAAGGGTACAGACACTTGGTCAATAAGCTTACAACACTGGGATCACTAATGCTGAATAGTAAGACTTATCTCTACCCTTAAACGGACTTAAGGGTAGAGACACTTGGGCAATAAATTTACAACACCAGGATCACTAATGCTGAAAAGTAAGATTTATCTCTGCCATTAAACAGACTTAAGGGTAGTGAAACTTGGTCAATAAGTTTACAACACCAGGATCACTAATGCTGAAAAGTAAGATTTATCTCTGCCATTAAACGGACTTAAGGGTAGTGAAATTTGGTCAATAAATTTACATCACCGGGATCACTAATGCTGAAAAGTAAGATTTATCTCTGCCATTAAACGGACTTAAGGTTACAGACACTTGGTCAATAAGTTTACAACACTGGGATCTTTAATGCTGAATAGCAAGACTTATCTCTACCCTTAAACGGACTTAAGGGTAGAGACACTTGGGTAATAAATTTACAACACCAAAATCACTAATGCTGAAAAGTAAGATCCACGCTTAAACGCACTTAAGGGTAGAGACACTAGGTGAATAAATTTACAACCCCAAAATCACTAATGCTGAAAAGTAAGATCCACCCTTAAACGGACTTAAGGGTAGAGACAGTAGGTGAATAAATTTACAATACCAAAATCACTAATCCTGAAAAGTAAGATCCACCCTTAATCGCACTTAAGGGTAGAGACACTTGGTCAATAAATTTACAACACCAGGATCGCTAATGCTGAAAAATAAGATCCACCTTTAAACGGAATTAAGGGTAGAGACACTTGTTCAATAAATTTACAACATCGGGATCACCAATGCTGAAAAGTAAGATCCACCCTTAAACGGACTTATGGGTAGAGACACTTGGTCAATAAATTTACAACACCAAAATCACTAATCCTGAAAAGTAAGTTCCACCCTTAAACGGACTTATGGGTAGAGACACTTGGTCAATAAATTTACAACACCAGGATCACTAATGCTGAAAAGTAAGATTTATCTCTGCCATTAAACAGACTTAAGGGTACAGACACTTGTTCAATGAGTTTACAACACTGGGATCACTAATGCTGAAAAGTAAGATCCACGCTTAAACGGACTTAAGGGTAGAGACACTAGGTGAATAAATTTACAACACCAAAATCACTAATGCTGAAAAGTAAGATCCACCCTTAAACGGACTTAAGGGTAGAGACACTAGGTGAATAAATTTACAACACCAAAATCACTAATCCTGAAAAGTAAGATCCACCCTTAAACGGACTTATGGGTAGAGACACTTGGTCAATAAATTTACAACACCAGGATCACTAATGCTGAAAAGTAAGATTTATCTCTGCCATTAAACAGACTTAAGGGTAGAGAAACTTGGTCAATAAATTTACAACATCGGGATCACTAATGCTGAAAAGTGAGATCCACCCTTAAACGGACTTAATGGTAGTGAAACTTGGTCAATAAATTTCATCACCGGGATCACTAATGCTGAAAGGTAAGATCCACTCTTAAACAGACTTAAGGGTAGAGAAACTTGGTCAATAATTTTACAACACCAGCATCACTAAAACTGAAAAGTAAGAATCACCCTTAAACATACTTAAGGGTACAGACACTTGGTCAGTAAATTTACAACACCAGCATCACTAATGCTGAAAAGTAAGATCTATCTCCACCCTTAAACGTATTTAAGGGTAGAGACTTGGTCAATGAATTAACAACACCGGGATCACTAATGCTGAAATGTAAGATCCACCCTTAAACGGACTTAAGGTTAGAGACACTTGCTCAATAAATTTGCAACAGCAGGATCACTAATGCTGAAAAGTAAGATCCACCCTTAAACAGATTGAAGGGAAAAGACACTTGGTCAACAAATTTACAATACCGGGATCACTAATGCTAAAAAGTAAGATCCACCCTTAAACAGACTTAAGGGTAGAGACACTTGGTTTATAGATTTACAGTACCAGGATCACTAATGCTGAAAAGTAAGATTTATCTCTGCCCTTAAACAGACTTAAGGGTACAGACACTTGGTCAATAGGTTTACAACACTGGGGTCACTTATGCTGAAAAGCAATTTCCACCCTTAAACAGACTAAAGGGTAGAGACACTAGGTCAATAAATTTACAACACCGGGATCACTTATGCTGAAAAGTGTGACTTATCTCTACTTTTAAACGGACTTAAGGGTACAGACACTTGGTCAATAAATTTACAACACCAAAATCACTAATGCTGAAAAGTAAGATCCACGCTTAAACGTACTTAAGGGTAGAGACACTAGGTGAATAAATTTACAACACCAAAATCACTAATGCTGAAAAGTAAGATCCACCCTTAAACGGACTTAAAAGTACAGACACTTGGTCAATAAGTTTACAACACCGGGATCACTAATGCTGAAAAGTATGACTTATCTCTACTTTTAAACGGACTTAAGGGTACAGACACTTGGTCAATAAATTTACAACACCAAAATCACTAAAGCTGAAAAGTAAGATCCACGCTTAAACGTACTTAAGGGTAGAGACACTAGGTGAATAAATTTACAACACCAAAATCACTAATGCTGAAAAGTAAGATCCACCCTTAAACGGACTGAAGGGTACAGACACTTGGTCAATAAGTTTACAACACTCGGATCACTAATGCTGAAAAGTAATTTCCACCCTTAAACGGAATTAAGGGTAGAGACACTTGTTCAATAAATTTATAACACCGGGATCACTAATGCTAAAAAGTAAGATCCACCCTTAAACGGACTTATGGGTAGAGACACTTGGTCAATAAATTTACAACACCAGGATAACTAATGCTGAAAAGTAAGATCTATCTCTGCCATTAAAAACTTAAGGGTAGAGAAACTTGGTCAATAAATTTACACCACCGGGATCACTAATGCTGAAAAGTAAGATCCACACTTAAATGGACTTAAAGTAGTGAAACTTGGTCAATAAATTTACAACACCGGGATCACTAATGCTGAAAGTTAAGATTCACCCTTAAACAGACTTAAGGGTAGAGACACTTGGTCAATAATTTTACAACACCAGCATCACTAAAACTGAAAAGTAAGAATCACCCTTAAACAGACTTAAGGGTAGAGACACTTGGTCAATAAATTTACAACGCCAGCATCACTAATGCTGAAAAGTAAGATTTATCTCTGCTCTTAAACAGACTTAAGGATAGAGACACTTGGGCAATAAATTTACAACACCAAAATCACTAATGCTGAAAAGTAAGATCCACCCTTAAACGGATTTAAGGGTAGAGACACTAGGTGAATAAATTTACAACTCCAAAATCACTAATGCTGAAAAGTAAGATCCACCCTTAAACGGACTTATGGGTAGAGACACTTGGTCAATAAATTTACAACACCAGGATCACTAATGCTGAAAAGTAAGATTTATCTCTGCCATTAAACAGATTTAAGGGTAGAGAAACCTGATCAATAAATTTACAACACTGGGATCACTAATGCTGAAGAGTAAGACTTATCTCCTCCCTTAAACGGACTTAAGGGTAGAGACACTTGGTCAATAAATTTACATCACTGGGATCACTAATGCTGAAGAGTAAGACTTAATTCTGCCCTTAAACGGACTTAAGGGTAGAGACACTTGGTCAATAAATTTACATCACTGGGAACACTAATGCTAAAAATTAAGACTTATCTCTACCCTTAAATGGACTTAAGGGTAGAGGCACTTGGTCAATAAATTTACAACTCTGGGATCACTTATGCTGAAGAGTAAGACTTATCTCTACCCTTAAACGGACTTAAGGGTAGAGACACTTGGTCAATAAATTTACATCACTGGGAACACTAATGCTAAAAATTAAGACTTATCTCTACCCTTAAATGGACTTAAGGGTAGAGGCACTTGGTCAATAAATTTACAACACCAAGACCACTAATGCTGAAAAGTAAGACTTATCTCTACCCTTAAACGGACTTAAGGATGTAGACACTTGGGCAATAAATTTGCAATACCAAAATCACTAATGCTAAAAAGTAAGATCCACCCTTAAACGGACTTAACGGTAGAGACACAAGGTGAATAAATGTACAACACCAAAATCACTAATGCTGAAAAGTAAGATCCACCCTTAAACGGACTTAAGGTTAGAGTCACTTGGTTAATAAGTTTACAACACCGGGAACACTAATGCTGAAAAGTAAGATCCACACTTAAACAGATTTAAGGGTAAAAACACTTGGTCAATAAATTTACAACACCGGGACCACCAATGCTGAAAAGTAAGATCCACCCTTAAACAGACTTAAGGATAGAGACACTTGGGCAATAAATTTACAATACCAGAATCACTAATGCTGAGAAGTAAGATTTATCTCTGCCCTTAAACAGACTTAAGGGTACAGACACTTGGTCAATAAGCTTACAACACTGGGATCACTAATGCTGAATAGTAAGACTTATCTCTACCCATAAAAGGACTTAAGGGTAGAGACACTTGGGCAATAAATTTACAACACCAGGATCACTAATGCTGAAAAGTAAGATTTATCTCTGCCATTAAACAGACTTAAGGGTAGTGAAACTTGGTCAATAAGTTTACAACACCAGGATCACTAATGCTGAAAAGTAAGATTTATCTCTGCCATTAAACGGAATTAAGGGTAGTGAAATTTGGTCAATAAATTTACATCACCGGGATCACTAATGCTGAAAAGTAAGATTTATCTCTGCCATTAAACGGACTTAAGGGTACAGACACTTGGTCAATAAGTTTACAACACTGGGATCTTTAATGCTGAATAGCAAGACTTATCTCTACCCTTAAACGGACTTAAGGGTAGAGACACTTGGGTAATAAATTTACAACACCAAAATCACTAATGCTGAAAAGTAAGATCCACGCTTAAACGCACTTAAGGGTAGAGACACTAGGTGAATAAATTTACAACCCCAAAATCACTAATGCTGAAAAGTAAGATCCACCCTTAAACGGACTTAAGGGTAGAGACAGTAGGTGAATAAATTTACAACACCAAAATCACTAATCCTGAAAAGTAAGATCCACCCTTAATCGCACTTAAGGGTAGAGACACTTGGTCAATAAATTTACAACACCAGGATCGCTAATGCTGAAAAGTAAGATCCACCTTTAAACGGAATTAAGGGTAGAGACACTTGTTCAATAAATTTACAACACCGGGATCACCAATGCTGAAAAGTAAGATCCACCCTTAAACGGACTTATGGGTAGAGACACTTGGTCAATAAATTTACAACACCAAAATCACTAATCCTGAAAAGTAAGTTCCACCCTTAAACGGTCTTATGGGTAGAGACACTTGGTCAATAAATTTACAACACCAGGATCACTAATGCTGAAAAGTAAGATTTATCTCTGCCATTAAACAGACTTAAGGGTACAGACACTTGTTCAATAAGTTTACAACACTGGGATCACTAATGCTGAAAAGTAAGATCCACGCTTAAACGGACTTAAGGGTAGAGACACTAGGTGAATAAATTTACAACACCAAAATCACTAATGCTGAAAAGTAAGATCCACCCTTAAACGGACTTAAGGGTAGAGACACTAGGTGAATAAATTTACAACACCAGGATCACTAATGCTGAAAAGTAAGATTTATCTCTGCCATTAAACAGACTTAAGGGTAGAGAAACTTGGTCAATAAATTTACAACAACGGGATCACTAATGCTGAAAAGTGAGATCCACCCTTAAACGGACTTAATGGTAGTGAAACTTGGTCAATAAATTTCATCACCGGGATCACTAATGCTGAAAGGTAAGATCCACTCTTAAACAGACTTAAGGGTAGAGAAACTTGGTCAATAATTTTACAACACCAGCATCACTAAAACTGAAAAGTAAGAATCACCCTTAAACATACTTAAGGGTACAGACACTTGGTCAGTAAATTTACAACACCAGCATCACTAATGCTGAAAAGTAAAATCTATCTCCACCCTTAAACGTATTTAAGAGTAGAGACTTGGTCAATGAATTAACAACACCGGGATCACTAATGCTGAAATGTAAGATCCACCCTTAAACGGACTTAAGGTTAGAGACACTTGGTCAATAAATTTGCAACAGCAGGATCACTAATGCTGAAAAGTAAGATCCACCCTTAAACAGATTGAAGGGAAAAGACACTTGGTCAACAAATTTACAATACCGGGATCACTAATGCTAAAAAGTAAGATCCACCCTTAAACAGACTTAAGGGTAGAGACACTTGGTTTATAGATTTACAGTACCAGGATCACTAATGCTGAAAAGTAAGATTTATCTCTGCCCTTAAACAGACTTAAGGGTACAGACACTTGGTCAATAGGTTTGCAACACTGGGGTCACTTATGTTGAAAAGTAATTTCCACCCTTAAACAGACTAAAGGGTAGAGACACTAGGTCAATAAATTTACAACACCGGGATCACTAATGCTGAAAAGTGTGACTTATCTCTACTTTTAAACGGACTTAAGGGTACAGACACTTGGTCAATAAATTTACAACACCAAAATCACTAATGCTGAAAAGTAAGATCCACGCTTAAACGTACTTAAGGGTAGAGACACTAGGTGAATAAATTTACAACACCAAAATCACTAATGCTGAAAAGTAAGATCCACCCTTAAACGGACTTAAGGGTAGAGACACTAGGTGAATAAATTTACAACACCAAAATCACTAATGCTGAAAAGTAAGATCCACCCTTAAACGGACTGAAGGGTACAGACACTTGGTCAATAAGTTTACAACACACGGATCACTAATGCTGAAAAGTAATTTCCACCCTTAAATGGAATTAAGGGTAGAGACACTTGTTCAATAAATTTACAACACCGGGATCACTAATGCTGAAAAGTAAGTTTCACCCTTAAACAGATTTAAGTGTAAAAACACTTGATCAATAAATTTACAACTTTGGGATCACTAATGCTGAAAAGTATGATCCACCCTTAAACAGATTTAAGGGTAAAAACACTTGGTCAATAAATTTACAACACCGGGATCACCAATGCTAAAAAGTAAGATCCACCCTTAAACAGACTTAAGGGTAAAAACACTTGGTTTATAAATTTACAATACCAGAATCACTAATGCTGAAAAGTAAGATTTATCTCTGCCCTTAAACAGACTTAAGGGTACAGACACTTGGTCAATAAGTTTACAACACTGGGATCACTAATGCTGAAAAGTAAGATCCACCCTTAAACGGACTTAAAAGTACAGACACTTGGTCAATAAGTTTACAACACCGGGATCACTAATGCTGAAAAGTATGACTTATCTCTACTTTTAAACGGACTTAAGGGTACAGACACTTGGTCAATAAATTTACAACACCAAAATCACTAAAGCTGAAAAGTAAGATCCACGCTTAAACGTACTTAAGGGTAGAGACACTAGGTGAATAAATTTACAACACCAAAATCACTAATGCTGAAAAGTAAGATCCACCCTTAAACGGACTTATGGGTAGAGACACTTGGTCAATAAATTTACAACACCAGGATAACTAATGCTGAAAAGTAAGATCTATCTCTGCCATTAAAAACTTAAGGGTAGAGAAACTTGGTCAATAAATTTACACCACCGGGATCACTAATGCTGAAAAGTAAGATCCACACTTAAATGGACTTAAGGTAGTGAAACTTGGTCAATAAATTTACAACACCGGGATCACTAATGCTGAAAGTTAAGATTCACCCTTAAACAGACTTAAGGGTAGAGACACTTGGTCAATAATTTTACAACACCAGCATCACTAAAACTGAAAAGTAAGAATCACCCTTAAACAGACTTAAGGGTAGAGACACTTGGTCAATAAATTTACAACACCAGCATCACTAATGCTGAAAATTAAGATTTATCTCTGCCCTTAAACAGACTTAAGGATAGAGACACTTGGGCAATAAATTTACAACACCAAAATCACTAATGCTGAAAAGTAAGATCCACCCTTAAACGGATTTAAGGGTAGAGACACTAGGTGAATAAATTTACAACTCCAAAATCACTAATGCTGAAAAGTAAGATCCACCCTTAAACGGACTTATGGGTAGAGACACTTGGTCAATAAATTTACAACACCAGGATCACTAATGCTGAAAAGTAAGATTTATCTCTGCCATTAAACAGATTTAAGGGTAGAGAAACCTGATCAATAAATTTACAACACTGGGATCACTAATGCTGAAGAGTAAGACTTATCTCCTCCCTTAAACGGACTTAAGGGTAGAGACACTTGGTCAATAAATTTACATCACTGGGATCACTAATGCTGAAGAGTAAGACTTAATTCTGCCCTTAAGCGGACTTAAGGGTAGAGACACTTGGTCAATAAATTTACATCACTGGGAACACTAATGCTAAAAATTAAGACTTATCTCTACCCTTAAATGGACTTAAGGGTAGAGGCACTTGGTCAATAAATTTACAACTCTGGGATCACTTATGCTGAAGAGTAAGACTTATCTCTACCCTTAAACGGACTTAAGGGTAGAGACACTTGGTCAATAAATTTACATCACTGGGAACACTAATGCTAAAAATTAAGACTTATCTCTACCCTTAAATGGACTTAAGGGTAGAGGCACTTGGTCAATAAATTTACAACACCAAGACCACTAATGCTGAAAAGTAAGACTTATCTCTACCCTTAAACGGGCTTAAGGATGTAGACACTTGGGCAATAAATTTGCAATACCAAAATCACTAATGCTAAAAAGTAAGATCCACCCTTAAACGGACTTAACGGTAGAGACACAAGGTGAATAAATGTACAACACCAAAATCACTAATGCTGAAAAGTAAGATCCACCCTTAAACGGACTTAAGGTTAGAGTCACTTGGTTAATAAGTTTACAAAACCGGGAACACTAATGCTGAAAAGTAAGATCCACACTTAAACAGATTTAAGGGTAAAAACACTTGGTCAATATATTTACAACACCGGGACCACCAATGCTGAAAAGTAAGATCCACCCTTAAACAGACTTAAGGATAGAGACACTTGGGCAATAAATTTACAATACCAGAATCACTAATGCTGAGAAGTAAGATTTATCTCTGCCCTTAAACAGACTTAAGGGTACAGACACTTGGTCAATAAGCTTACAACACTGGGATCACTAATGCTGAATAGTAAGACTTATCTCTACCCATAAACGGACTTAAGGGTAGAGAAACTTGGGCAATAAATTTACAACACCAGGATCACTAATGCTGAAAAGTAAGATTTATCTCTGCCATTAAACAGACTTAAGGGTAGTGAAACTTGGTCAATAAGTTTACAACACCAGGATCACTAATGCTGAAAAGTAAGATTTATCTCTGCCATTAAACGGACTTAAGGGTAGTGAAATTTGGTCAATAAATTTACATCACCGGGATCACTAATGCTGAAAAGTAAGATTTATCTCTGCCATTAAACGGACTTAAGGGTACCGACACTTGGTCAATAAGTTTACAACACTGGGATCTTTAATGCTGAATAGCAAGACTTATCTCTACCCTTAAACGGACTTAAGGGTAGAGACACTTGGGTAATAAATTTACAACACCAAAATCACTAATGCTGAAAAGTAAGATCCACGCTTAAACGCACTTAAGGGTAGAGACACTAGGTGAATAAATTTACAACCCCAAAATCACTAATGCTGAAAAGTAAGATCCACCCTTAAACGGACTTAAGGGTAGAGACAGTAGGTGAATAAATTTACAACACCAAAATCACTAATCCTGAAAAGTAAGATCCACCCTTAATCGCACTTAAGGGTAGAGACACTTGGTCAATAAATTTACAACACCAGGATCGCTAATGCTGAAAAGTAAGATCCACCTTTAAACGGAATTAAGGGTAGAGACACTTGTTCAATAAATTTACAACACCGGGATCACCAATGCTGAAAAGTAAGATCCACCCTTAAACGGACTTATGGGTAGAGACACTTGGTCAATAAATTTACAACACCAAAATCACTAATCCTGAAAAGTAAGTTCCACCCTTAAACGGACTTATGGGTAGAGACACTTGGTCAATAAATTTACAACACCAGGATCACTAATGCTGAAAAGTAAGATTTATCTCTGCCATTAAACAGACTTAAGGGTACAGACACTTGTTCAATAAGTTTACAACACTGGGATCACTAATGCTGAAAAGTAAGATCCACGCTTAAACGGACTTAAGGGTAGAGACACTAGGTGAATAAATTTACAACACCAAAATCACTAATGCTGAAAAGTAAGATCCACCCTTAAACGGACTTAAGGGTAGAGACACTTGGTGAATAAATTTACAACACCAAAATCACTAATCCTGAAAAGTAAGATCCACCCTTAAACGGACTTATGGGTAGAGACACTTGGTCAATAAATTTACAACACCAGGATCACTAATGCTGAAAAGTAAGATTTATCTCTGCCATTAAACAGACTTAAGGGTACAGACACTTGTTCAATAAGTTTACAACACTGGGATCACTAATGCTGAAAAGTAAGATCCACGCTTAAACGGACTTAAGGGTAGAGACACTAGGTGAATAAATTTACAACACCAAAATCACTAATGCTGAAAAGTAAGATCCACCCTTAAACGGACTTAAGGGTAGAGACACTTGGTGAATAAATTTACAACACCAAAATCACTAATCCTGAAAAGTAAGATCCACCCTTAAACGGACTTAATGGTAGTGAAACGTGGTCAATACATTTCATCACCGGGATCACTAATGCTGAAAGGTAAGATCCACTCTTAAACAGACTTAAGGGTAGAGAAACTTGGTCAATAATTTTACAACACCAGCATCACTAAAACTGAAAAGTAAGAATCACCCTTAAACATACTTAAGGGTACAGACACTTGGTCAGTAAATTTACAACACCAGCATCACTAATGCTGAAAAGTAAGATCTATCTCCACCCTTAAACGTATTTAAGGGTAGAGACTTGGTCAATGAATTAACAACACCGGGATCACTAATGCTGAAATGTAAGATCCAACCCTTAAACGGACTTAAGGTTAGAGACACTTGGTCAATAAATTTGCAACAGCAGGATCACTAATGCTGAAAAGTAAGATCCACCCTTAAACAGATTGAAGGGAAAAGACACTTGGTCAACAAATTTACAATACCGGGATCACTAATGCTAAAAAGTAAGATCCACCCTTAAACAGACTTAAGGGTAGAGACACTTGGTTTATAGATTTACAGTACCAGGATCACTAATGCTGAAAAGTAAGATTTATCTCTGCCCTTAAACAGACTTAAGGGTACAGACACTTGGTCAATAGGTTTACAACACTGGGGTCACTGATGCTGAAAAGTAATTTCCACCCTTAAACAGACTAAAGGGTAGAGACACTAGGTCAATAAATTTACAACACCGGGATCACTAATGCTGAAAAGTGTGACTTATCTCTACTTTTAAACGGACTTAAGGGTACAGACACTTGGTCAATAAATTTACAACACCAAAATCACTAATGCTGAAAAGTAAGATCCACGCTTAAACGTACTTAAGGGTAGAGACACTAGGTGAATAAATTTACAACACCAAAATCACTAATGCTGAAAAGTAAGATCCACCCTTAAACGGACTTAAGGGTAGAGACACTAGGTGAATAAATTTACAACACCAAAATCACTAATGCTGAAAAGTAAGATCCACCCTTAAACGGACTGAAGGGTACAGACACTTGGTCAATAAGTTTACAACACACGGATCACTAATGCTGAAAAGTAATTTCCACCCATAAACGGAATTAAGGGTAGAGACACTTGTTCAATAAATTTACAACACCGGGATCACTAATGCTGAAAAGTAAGATCCACCCTTAAACAGATTTAAGGGTAAAAACACTTGGTCAATAAATTTACAACACCGGGATCACCAATGCTAAAAAGTAAGATCCACCCTTAAACAGACTTAAGGGTAAAAACACTTGGTTTATAAATTTACAATACCAGAATCACTAATGCTGAAAAGTAAGATTTATCTCTGCCCTTAAACAGACTTAAGGGTACAGACACTTGGTCAATAAGTTTACAACACTGGGATCACTAATGCTGAAAAGTAAGATCCACCCTTAAACGGACTTAAAAGTACAGACACTTGGTCAATAAGTTTACAACACCGGGATCACTAATGCTGAAAAGTATGACTTATCTCTACTTTTAAACGGACTTAAGGGTACAGACACTTGGTCAATAAATTTACAACACCAAAATCACTAAAGCTGAAAAGTAAGATCCACGCTTAAACGTACTTAAGGGTAGAGACACTAGGTGAATAAATTTACAACACCAAAATCACTAATGCTGAAAAGTAAGATCCACCCTTAAACGGACTGAAGGGTACAGACACTTGGTCAATAAGTTTACAACACTCGGATCACTAATGCTGAAAAGTAATTTCCACCCTTAAACGGAATTAAGGGTAGAGACACTTGTTCAATAAATTTATAACACCGGGATCACTAATGCTAAAAAGTTAGATCCACCCTTAAACGGACTTATGGGTAGAGACACTTGGTCAATAAATTTACAACACCAGGATAACTAATGCTGAAAAGTAAGATCTATCTCTGCCATTAAAAACTTAAGGGTAGAGAAACTTGGTCAATAAATTTACACCACCGGGATCACTAATGCTGAAAAGTAAGATCCACACTTAAATGGACTTAAAGTAGTGAAACTTGGTCAATAAATTTACAACACCGGGATCACTAATGCTGAAAGTTAAGATTCACCCTTAAACAGACTTAAGGGTAGAGACACTTGGTCAATAATTTTACAACACCAGCATCACTAAAACTGAAAAGTAAGAATCACCCTTAAACAGACTTAAGGGTAGAGACACTTGGTCAATAAATTTACAACGCCAGCATCACTAATGCTGAAAAGTAAGATTTATCTCTGCTCTTAAACAGACTTAAGGATAGAGACACTTGGGCAATAAATTTACAACACCAAAATCACTAATGCTGAAAAGTAAGATCCACCCTTAAACGGATTTAAGGGTAGAGACACTAGGTGAATAAATTTACAACTCCAAAATCACTAATGCTGAAAAGTAAGATCCACCCTTAAACGGACTTATGGGTAGAGACACTTGGTCAATAAATTTACAACACCAGGATCACTAATGCTGAAAAGTAAGATTTATCTCTGCCATTAAACAGATTTAAGGGTAGAGAAACCTGATCAATAAATTTACAACACTGGGATCACTAATGCTGAAGAGTAAGACTTATCTCCTCCCTTAAACGGACTTAAGGGTAGAGACACTTGGTCAATAAATTTACATCACTGGGATCACTAATGCTGAAGAGTAAGACTTAATTCTGCCCTTAAACGGACTTAAGGGTAGAGACACTTGGTCAATAAATTTACATCACTGGGAACACTAATGCTAAAAATTAAGACTTATCTCTACCCTTAAATGGACTTAAGGGTAGAGGCACTTGGTCAATAAATTTACAACTCTGGGATCACTTATGCTGAAGAGTAAGACTTATCTCTACCCTTAAACGGACTTAAGGGTAGAGACACTTGGTCAATAAATTTACATCACTGGGAACACTAATGCTAAAAATTAAGACTTATCTCTACCCTTAAATGGACTTAAGGGTAGAGGCACTTGGTCAATAAATTTACAACACCAAGACCACTAATGCTGAAAAGTAAGACTTATCTCTACCCTTAAACGGACTTAAGGATGTAGACACTTGGGCAATAAATTTGCAATACCAAAATCACTAATGCTAAAAAGTAAGATCCACCCTTAAACGGACTTAAGGGTAGAGACACAAGGTGAATAAATGTACAACACCAAAATCACTAATGCTGAAAAGTATGATCCACCCTTAAACGGACTTAAGGTTAGAGTCACTTGGTTAATAAGTTTACAACACCGGGAACACTAATGCTGAAAAGTAAGATCCACACTTAAACAGATTTAAGGGTAAAAACACTTGGTCAATAAATTTACAACACCGGGACCACCAATGCTGAAAAGTAAGATCCACCCTTAAACAGACTTAAGGATAGAGACACTTGGGCAATAAATTTACAATACCAGAATCACTAATGCTGAGAAGTAAGATTTATCTCTGCCCTTAAATAGACTTAAGGGTACAGACACTTGGTCAATAAGCTTACAACACTGGGATCACTAATGCTGAATAGTAAGACTTATCTCTACCCATAAAAGGACTTAAGGGTAGAGACACTTGGGCAATAAATTTACAACACCAGGATCACTAATGCTGAAAAGTAAGATTTATCTCTGCCATTAAACAGACTTAAGGGTAGTGAAACTTGGTCAATAAGTTTACAACACCAGGATCACTAATGCTGAAAAGTAAGATTTATCTCTGCCATTAAACGGACTTAAGGGTAGTGAAATTTGGTCAATAAATTTACATCACCGGGATCACTAATGCTGAAAAGTAAGATTTATCTCTGCCATTAAACGGACTTAAGGGTACAGACACTTGGTCAATAAGTTTACAACACTGGGATCTTTAATGCTGAATAGCAAGACTTATCTCTACCCTTAAACGGACTTAAGGGTAGAGACACTTGGGTAATAAATTTAAAACACCAAAATCACTAATGCTGAAAAGTAAGATCCACGCTTAAACGCACTTAAGGGTAGAGACACTAGGTGAATAAATTTACAACCCCAAAATCACTAATGCTGAAAAGTAAGATCCACCCTTAAACGGACTTAAGGGTAGAGACAGTAGGTGAATAAATTTACAACACCAAAATCACTAATCCTGAAAAGTAAGATCCACCCTTAATCGCACTTAAGGGTAGAGACACTTGGTCAATAAATTTACAACACCAGGATCGCTAATGCTGAAAAGTAAGATCCACCTTTAAACGGAATTAAGGGTAGAGACACTTGTTCAATAAATTTACAACACCGGGATCACCAATGCTGAAAAGTAAGATCCACCCTTAAACGGACTTATGGGTAGAGACACTTGGTCAATAAATTTACAACACCAAAATCACTAATCCTGAAAAGTAAGTTCCACCCTTAAACGGTCTTATGGGTAGAGACACTTGGTCAATAAATTTACAACACCAGGATCACTAATGCTGAAAAGTAAGATTTATCTCTGCCATTAAACAGACTTAAGGGTACAGACACTTGTTCAATAAGTTTACAACACTGGAATCACTAATGCTGAAAAGTAAGATCCACGCTTAAACGGACTTAAGGGTAGAGACACTAGGTGAATAAATTTACAACACCAAAATCACTAATGCTGAAAAGTAAGATCCACCCTTAAACGGACTTAAGGGTAGAGACACTAGGTGAATAAATTTACAACACCAGGATCACTAATGCTGAAAAGTAAGATTTATCTCTGCCATTAAACAGACTTAAGGGTAGAGAAACTTGGTCAATAAATTTACAACAACGGGATCACTAATGCTGAAAAGTGAGATCCACCCTTAAACGGACTTAATGGTAGTGAAACTTGGTCAATAAATTTCATCACCGGGATCACTAATGCTGAAAGGTAAGATCCACTCTTAAACAGACTTAAGGGTAGAGAAACTTGGTCAATAATTTTACAACACCAGCATCACTAAAACTGAAAAGTAAGAATCACCCTTAAACATACTTAAGGGTACAGACACTTGGTCAGTAAATTTACAACACCAGCATCACTAATGCTGAAAAGTAAAATCTATCTCCACCCTTAAACGTATTTAAGAGTAGAGACTTGGTCAATGAATTAACAACACCGGGATCACTAATGCTGAAATGTAAGATCCACCCTTAAACGGACTTAAGGTTAGAGACACTTGGTCAATAAATTTGCAACAGCAGGATCACTAATGCTGAAAAGTAAGATCCACCCTTAAACAGATTGAAGGGAAAAGACACTTGGTCAACAAATTTACAATACCGGGATCACTAATGCTAAAAAGTAAGATCCACCCTTAAACAGACTTAAGGGTAGAGACACTTGGTTTATAGATTTACAGTACCAGGATCACTAATGCTGAAAAGTAAGATTTATCTCTGCCCTTAAACAGACTTAAGGGTACAGACACTTGGTCAATAGGTTTGCAACACTGGGGTCACTTATGTTGAAAAGTAATTTCCACCCTTAAACAGACTAAAGGGTAGAGACACTAGGTCAATAAATTTACAACACCGGGATCACTAATGCTGAAAAGTGTGACTTATCTCTACTTTTAAACGGACTTAAGGGTACAGACACTTGGTCAATAAATTTACAACACCAAAATCACTAATGCTGAAAAGTAAGATCCACGCTTAAACGTACTTAAGGGTAGAGACACTAGGTGAATAAATTTACAACACCAAAATCACTAATGCTGAAAAGTAAGATCCACCCTTAAACGGACTTAAGGGTAGAGACACTAGGTGAATAAATTTACAACACCAAAATCACTAATGCTGAAAAGTAAGATCCACCCTTAAACGGACTGAAGGGTACAGACACTTGGTCAATAAGTTTACAACACACGGATCACTAATGCTGAAAAGTAATTTCCACCCTTAAATGGAATTAAGGGTAGAGACACTTGTTCAATAAATTTACAACACCGGGATCACTAATGCTGAAAAGTAAGTTTCACCCTTAAACAGATTTAAGTGTAAAAACACTTGATCAATAAATTTACAACTTTGGGATCACTAATGCTGAAAAGTATGATCCACCCTTAAACAGATTTAAGGGTAAAAACACTTGGTCAATAAATTTACAACACCGGGATCACCAATGCTAAAAAGTAAGATCCACCCTTAAACAGACTTAAGGGTAAAAACACTTGGTTTATAAATTTACAATACCAGAATCACTAATGCTGAAAAGTAAGATTTATCTCTGCCCTTAAACAGACTTAAGGGTACAGACACTTGGTCAATAAGTTTACAACACTGGGATCACTAATGCTGAAAAGTAAGATCCACCCTTAAACGGACTTAAAAGTACAGACACTTGGTCAATAAGTTTACAACACCGGGATCACTAATGCTGAAAAGTATGACTTATCTCTACTTTTAAACGGACTTAAGGGTACAGACACTTGTTCAATAAGTTTACAACACTGGAATCACTAATGCTGAAAAGTAAGATCCACGCTTAAACGGACTTAAGGGTAGAGACACTAGGTGAATAAATTTACAACACCAAAATCACTAATGCTGAAAAGTAAGATCCACCCTTAAACGGACTTAAGGGTAGAGACACTTGGTGAATAAATTTACAACACCAAAATCACTAATCCTGAAAAGTAAGATCCACCCTTAAACGGACTTATGGGTAGAGACACTTGGTCAATAAATTTACAACACCAGGATCACTAATGCTGAAAAGTAAGATTTATCTCTGCCATTAAACAGACTTAAGGGTAGAGAAACTTGGTCAATAAATTTACAACATCGGGATCACTAATGCTGAAAAGTGAGATCCACACTTAAACGGACTTAATGGTAGTGAAACTTGGTCAATAAATTTCATCACCGGGATCACTAATGCTGAAAGGTAAGATCCACTCTTAAACAGACTTAAGGGTAGAGAAACTTGGTCAATAATTTTACAACACCAGCATCACTAAAACTGAAAAGTAAGAATCACCCTTAAACATACTTAAGGGTACAGACACTTGGTCAGTAAATTTACAACACCAGCATCACTAATGCTGAAAAGTAAGATCTATCTCCACCCTTAAACGTATTTAAGGGTAGAGACTTGGTCAATGAATTAACAACACCGGGATCACTAATGCTGAAATGTAAGATCCAACCCTTAAACGGACTTAAGGTTAGAGACACTTGGTCAATAAATTTGCAACAGCAGGATCACTAATGCTAAAAAGGAAGATCCACCCTTAAACAGATTGAAGGGAAAAGACACTTGGTCAACAAATTTACAATACCGGGATCACTAATGCTAAAAAGTAAGATCCACCCTTAAACAGACTTAAGGGTAGAGACACTTGGTTTATAGATTTACAGTACCAGGATCACTAATGCTGAAAAGTAAGATTTATCTCTGCCCTTAAACAGACTTAAGGGTACAGACACTTGGTCAATAGGTTTACAACACTGGGGTCACTGATGCTGAAAAGTAATTTCCACCCTTAAACAGACTAAAGGGTAGAGACACTAGGTCAATAAATTTACAACACCGGGATCACTAATGCTGAAAAGTGTGACTTATCTCTACTTTTAAACGGACTTAAGGGTACAGACACTTGGTCAATAAATTTACAACACCAAAATCACTAATGCTGAAAAGTAAGATCCACGCTTAAACGTACTTAAGGGTAGAGACACTAGGTGAATAAATTTACAACACCAAAATCACTAATGCTGAAAAGTAAGATCCACCCTTAAACGGACTTAAGGGTAGAGACACTAGGTGAATAAATTTACAACACCAAAATCACTAATGCTGAAAAGTAAGATCCACCCTTAAACGGACTGAAGGGTACAGACACTTGGTCAATAAGTTTACAACACACGGATCACTAATGCTGAAAAGTAATTTCCACCCATAAACGGAATTAAGGGTAGAGACACTTGTTCAATAAATTTACAACACCGGGATCACTAATGCTGAAAAGTAAGATCCACCCTTAAACAGATTTAAGGGTAAAAACACTTGGTCAATAAATTTACAACACCGGGATCACCAATGCTAAAAAGTAAGATCCACCCTTAAACAGACTTAAGGGTAAAAACACTTGGTTTATAAATTTACAATACCAGAATCACTAATGCTGAAAAGTAAGATTTATCTCTGCCCTTAAACAGACTTAAGGGTACAGACACTTGGTCAATAAGTTTACAACACTGGGATCACTAATGCTGAAAAGTAAGATCCACCCTTAAACGGACTTAAAAGTACAGACACTTGGTCAATAAGTTTACAACACCGGGATCACTAATGCTGAAAAGTATGACTTATCTCTACTTTTAAACGGACTTAAGGGTACAGACACTTGGTCAATAAATTTACAACACCAAAATCACTAAAGCTGAAAAGTAAGATCCACGCTTAAACGTACTTAAGGGTAGAGACACTAGGTGAATAAATTTACAACACCAAAATCACTAATGCTGAAAAGTAAGATCCACCCTTAAACGGACTGAAGGGTACAGACACTTGGTCAATAGGTTTACAACACTCGGATCACTAATGCTGAAAAGTAATTTCCACCCTTAAACGGAATTAAGGGTAGAGACACTTGTTCAATAAATTTATAACACCGGGATCACTAATGCTGAAAAGTAAGATCTATCTCTGCCATTAAACAGACTTAAGGGTAGAGAAACTTGGTCAATAAATTTACACCACCGGGATCACTAATGCTGAAAAGTAAGATCCACACTTAAATGGACTTAAGGTAGTGAAACTTGGTCAATAAATTTACAACACCGGGATCACTAATGCTGAAAGTTAAGATTCACCCTTAAACAGACTTAAGGGTAGAGACACTTGGTCAATAATTTTACAACACCAGCATCACTAAAACTGAAAAGTAAGAATCACCCTTAAACAGACTTAAGGGTAGAGACACTTGGTCAATAAATTTACAACGCCAGCATCACTAATGCTGAAAAGTAAGATTTATCTCTGCCCTTAAACAGACTTAAGGATAGAGACACTTGGGCAATAAATTTACAACACCAAAATCACTAATGCTGAAAAGTAAGATCCACCCTTAAACGGATTTAAGGGTAGAGACACTAGGTGAATAAATTTACAACTCCAAAATCACTAATGCTGAAAAGTAAGATCCACCCTTAAACGGACTTATGGGTAGAGACACTTGGTCAATAAATTTACAACACCAGGATCACTAATGCTGAAAAGTAAGATTTATCTCTGCCATTAAACAGATTTAAGGGTAGAGAAACCTGATCAATAAATTTACAACACTGGGATCACTAATGCTGAAGAGTAAGACTTATCTCCTCCCTTAAACGGACTTAAGGGTAGAGACACTTGGTCAATAAATTTACATCACTGGGATCACTAATGCTGAAGAGTAAGACTTAATTCTGCCCTTAAACGGACTTAAGGGTAGAGACACTTGGTCAATAAATTTACATCACTGGGAACACTAAAGCTAAAAATTAAGACTTATCTCTACCCTTAAATGGACTTAAGGGTAGAGGCACTTGGTCAATAAATTTACAACTCTGGGATCACTTATGCTGAAGAGTACGACTTATCTCTACCCTTAAACGGACTTAAGGGTAGAGACACTTGGTCAATAAATTTACATCACTGGGAACACTAATGCTAAAAATTAAGACTTATCTCTACCCTTAAATGGACTTAAGGGTAGAGGCACTTGGTCAATACATTTACAACACCAAGACCACTAATGCTGAAAAGTAAGACTTATCTCTACCCTTAAACGGACTTAAGGATGTAGACACTTGGGCAATAAATTTGCAATACCAAAATGACTAATGCTAAAAAGTAAGATCCACCCTTAAACGGACTTAAGGGTAGAGACACTAGGTAAATGAATGTACAACACCAAAATCACTAATGCTGAAAAGTAAGATCCACCCTTAAACGGACTTAAGGGTAGAGACACTTGTTCAATAAATTTACAACACCGGGATCACTAATGCTGAAAAGTAAGATCCACCCTTAAACACATTTAAGGGTAAAAACACTTGGTTTATAAATTTACAATACCAGAATCACTAATGCTGAGAAGTAAGATTTATCTCTGCCCTTAAACAGACTTAAGGGTAGAGACACTTGGTCAATAAATTTACAACACTGGGATCACTAATGCTGAAAAGTAAGATCCACCCTTAAACGGACTTAAGGGTAGAGACACTTGGTCAATAAATTTACAACACCAGGATCACTAATGCTGAAAAGTAAAATCCACCCTTAATCCGACTTAAGGGTAGAGACACCAGGTGAATAAATTTACAACACCAAAATCACTAATGCTGTAAAGTAAGACTTATCTCCACCGTTAAACGGACTTAAGGATAGAGACACTTGGGCAATAATTTTACAACACCAAAATCACTAATGCTGAAAAGTAAAATCCACCCTTAAAGGGACTTAAGGGAAGAGACACCAGGTGAATAAATTTACAACACCAAAATCACTAATGCTGAAAAGTAAGATCCACCCTTAAACGGACTTAAGGTTAGAGACACTTGGTTAATAAATTTACAACACCAGGATCGCTAATGCTGAAAAGTAAGATCCACCCTTAAACGGAGTTAAGGGTAGAGACACTTGTTCAATAAATTTACAACACCGGGATCACTAATGCTGAAAAGTAAGATCCACCCTTAAACGGACTCATGGGTAGAGACACTTGGTCAATAAATTTTCAACACCAGGATCACTAATGCTGAAAAGTAAGATTTATCTCTGCCATTAAACAGATTTAAGGGTAGAGAAACTTGGTCAATAAATTTACAACACCGGGATCACTAATGCTGAAAAGTTAGATCCACCCTTAAACGGACTTAAGGGTAGTGAAACTTGGTTCAATAAATTTACAACACCGGGATCACTAATGCTGAAAGGTAAGATGCACCGTTAAACACACCTAAGGGTGGAGACACTTGGTCAATAATTTTACAACACCAGCATCACTAATGCTGAAAAGTAAGATCTATCTCCACCCTTAAACGTATTTAAGGGTAGAGACTTGGTCAATGAATTTACAACACCGGGATCACTAATGCTGAAAAGTAAGATCCACCGTTAAACGGACTGAAGGGTAGAGACACTTGGTCAATAAATTTAAACACCAGGATCACTAATGCTGAAAAGTAAGATCCACCCTTAAACAGATTGAAGGGAAAAGACACTTGGTCAACAAATTTACAACACCGGGATCACTAATGCTAAAACGTAAGATCCACCCTTAAACAGACTTAAGGGTAGAGACACTTGGTTTATAAATTTACAGTATCAGGATCACTAATGCTGAAAAGTAAGATTTATCTCTGCCCTTAAACAGATTGAAGGGTAGAGAGACCTGGTCAACAAATTTAAACACCAGGATCACTAATGCTGAAAAGTAAGATACACCCTTAAACAGATTGAAGGGAAAAGACACTTGGTCAACAAATTTACAACACCGGGATCACTCATGCTAAAACGTAAGATCCACCCTTAAACAGACTTATGGGTAGAGACACTTGGTTTATAAATTTACAGTACCAGGATCACTAATGCTGAAGAGTAAGATTTATCTCTGCCCTTAAAAAGACTTAAGGGTAGAGACACTTGGTTTATAAATTTACAGTACCAGGATCACTAATGCTGAAAAGTAAGATTTATCTCTGCCCTTAAAAAGACTTAAGGGTAGAGATACTTGGTTTATAAATTTACAGTTACAGGATCACTAATGCTGAAAAGTAAGATTTATCTCTGCCCTTAAAAAGACTTAAGGGTAGAGACACTTGGTTTAAAAATTTACAGTACCAGGATCACTAATGCTGAAAAGTAAGATTTATCTCTGCCCTTAAAAAGACTTAAGGGTAGAGACACTTGGTTTATAAATTTACAGTACCAGGATCACTAATGCTGAAAAGTAAGATTTATCTCTGCCCTTAAAAAGACTTAAGGGTAGAGACACTTGGTTTATAAATTTACAGTACCAGGATCACTAATGCTGAAAAGTAAGATTTCTCTCTGCCCTTAAACAGACTTAAGGGTAGAGACACTTGTTCAATAAACTTACAACACCGGGATCACTAATGCTGAAAAGTAAGTTTCACCCTTAAACAGATTTAAGGGTAAAAACACTTGATCAATAAATTTACAACTTTGGGATCACTAATGCTGAAAAGTATGATCCACCCTTAAACTGATTTAAGGGTAAAGACACTTGGTCAATAAATTCTCAACACCGGGATCACTAATGCTGATAAGTAAGATCCACCCTTAAACAGATTTAAGGGTAAAAACACTTGGTCAATAAATTTACAACACCGGGACCACCAATGCTGAAAAGTAAGATCCATCCTTAAACAGACTTAAGGGTAAAAACACTTGGTTTATAAATTTACAATACCAGAATCACTAATGCTGAGAAGTAAGATTTATCTCTGCCCTTAAACAGACTTAAGGGTACAGACACTTGTTCAATAAGTTTACAACACTGGGATCACTAATGCTGAATAGTAAGACTTATCTCTACCCTTAAACGGACTTAAGGGTAGAGACACTTGGGCAATAAATTTACAACACCAAAATCACTAATGCTGAAAAGTAAGATCCACGCTTAAACGAACTTAAGGGTAGAGACACTAGGTGAATAAATTTACAACACCAAAATCACTAATGCTGAAAAGTAAGATCCAACCTTAAACGGACGTAAGGGTAGAGACAGTAGGTGAATAAAATTACAACACCAAAATCACTAATCCTTAAAAGTAAGATCCACCCTTAAACGGACTTAAGGGTAGAGACACTTGGTCAATAAATTTACAACACCAGGATCGCTAATGCTGAAAAGTAAGGTCCACCTTTAAACGGAATTAAGGGTAGAGACACTTGTTCAATAAATTTACAACACCGGGATCACCAATGCTGAAAAGTAAGATCCACCCTTAAACAGATTTAAGGGTAAAAACACTTGGTTTATAAATTTACAAGACCAGAAACACTAATGCTGAGAAGTAAGATTTATCTCTACTGTTAAACGGACTTAAGGGTGGAGACACTTGGGCAATAAGTTTACAACACCAGGATCACTAATGCTGAAAAGTAAGATTTATCTCTGCCAATAAACAGACTTTAGGGTAGAGAAACTTGGTCAATAAATTTACAACACCGGGATCACTAATGCTGAAAAGTAAGATCCACCCTTAAACGGACCTAAGGGTAGTGAAACTTGGTCAATAAATTTACGTCACCGGGATCACTAATGCTGAAAGGTAAGATCCACCCTTAAACAGACTTAAGCTTAGAGACACTTGGTCAATAATTTTACAACAACAAATTCACTAAAACTGAAAAGTAAGAATCACCCTTAAACAGACTTAAGGGTAGAGACAATTGGTCAATAAATTTACAACACCAGCATCACTAATGCTGAAAAGTAAGATCTATCTCCACCCTTAAACGTATTTAAGGGTAGAGACTTGGTCAATGAATTTACAACACCGGGTCACTAATGCTGAAAAGTAAGATCCACCCTTAAACGGACTTAAGGGTAGAGACACTTGGTCAATAAATTTACAACACCACGATCACTAATGCTGAAAAGTAAAATCCACCCTTAATCCGACTTAAGGGTAGAGACACCAGGTGAATAAATTTACAACACCAAAATCACTAATGCTGTAAAGTAAGACTTATCTCCACCCTTAAACGGACTTAAGGATAGAGACACTTGGGCAATAATTTTACAACACCAAAATCACTAATGCTGAAAAGTAAAATCCACCCTTAAAGGGACTTAAGGGAAGAGACACCAGGTGAATAAATTTACAACACCAAAATCACTAATGCTGAAAAGTAAGATCCACCCTTATACGGACTCATGGGTAGAGACACTTGGTTAATAAATTTACAACACCAGGATCGCTAATGCTGAAAAGTAAGATCCACCCTTAAACGGAATTAAGGGTAGAGACACTTGTTCAATAAATTTTCAACACCAGGATCACTAATGCTGAAAAGTAAGATTTATCTCTGCCATTAAACAGATTTAAGGGTACAGAAACTTGGTCAATAATCTTACAACACCGGGATCACTAATGCTGAAAAGTAAGATCCACCCTTAAACGGACTTAAGGGTAGTGAAACTTGGTTCAATAGATTTACAACACCGGGATCACTAATGCTGAAAGGTAAGATCCACCGTTAAACACACTTAAGGGTAGAGACACTTGGTCAATAAATTCAAAACACCAGCATCACTAATGCTGAAAAGTAAGATCTATCTCCACCCTTAAACGTATTTAAGGGTAGAGACTTGGTCAATGAATTTACAACACCGGGATCACTAATGCTGAAAAGTAAGATCCACCGTTAAACGGACTTAAGGGTAGAGATACTTGGTCAATAAATTTAAACACCAGGATCACTAATGCTGAAAAGTAAGATCCAGCCTTAAACAGATTGAAGGGAAAAGACACTTGGTCAACAAATTTACAACACCGGGATCACTAATGCTAAAACGTAAGATCCACCCTTAAACAGACTTAAGGGTAGAGACACTTGGTTTATAAATTACAGTACCAGGATCACTAATGCTGAAAAGTAAGTTTCACCCCTAAACAGATTTAAGGGTAAAAACACTTGATCAATAAATTTACAACTTTGGGATCACTAATGCTGAAAAGTGTGATCCACCCTTAAACAGATTTAAGGGTAAAGACACTTGGTCAATAAATTCTCAACACCGGGATCACTAATGCTGATAAGTAAGATCCGCCCTTAAACAGATTTAAGGGTAAAAACTCTTGGTCAATAAATTTACAACACCGGGACCACAAATGCTGAAAAGGAAGTTCCACCCTTAAACAGACTTAAGGGTAAAAACACTTGGTTTATAAATTTACAATACCAGAATCACTAATGCTGAGAAGTAAGATTTATCTCTACTCTTAAACGGACTTAAGGGTAGAGACACTTGGGCAATAAATTTACAACACCAAAATCACTAATGCTGAAAAGTAAGATCCACGCTTAAACGGACTTAAGGGTAGAGACACTAGGTGAATAAATTTACCATCCCAAGATCACTAATGCTGAAAAGTAAGATCCAACCTTAAACGGACGTAAGGGTAGAGACAGTAGGTGAATAAAATTACAACACCAAAATCACTAATCCTGAAAAGTAAGATCCACCCTTAAACGGACTTAAGAGTAGAGACACTTGGTCAATAAATTTACAACACCAGGATCGCTAATGCTGAAAAGTAAGATCCACCCTTAAACGGACTTATGGGTAGAGACACTTGGTCAATAAATTTACAACACCAGGATCACTAATGCTGAAAAGTAAGATGTATCTCTGCCATTAAACAGACTTAAGGGTAGAGAAACTTGGTCAATAAATTTACAACACCGGGATCACTAATGCTGAAAAGTAAGATTCACCCTTAAACAGACTTAAGGGTAGAGACACTTGGTCAATAATTTTACAACACCAGCATCACTAAAACTGAAAAGTAAGAATCACACTTAAACAGACTTAAGGGTAGAGACACTTGGTCAATCAATTTACAACGCCAGCATCACTAATGCTGAAAAGTAAGATATATCTCTGCCCTTAAACAGACTAAAGGATAGAGACACTTGGGCAATAAATTTACAACACCAAAATCACTAATGCTGAAAAGTAAGATCCACCCTTAAACGGACTTATGGGTAGAGACACTTAGTCAATAAATTTACAACACCAGGATCCCTAATGCTGAAGAGTAAGATTTATCTCTGCCATTAAACAGATTTAAGGGTAGAGAAACCTGATCAATAAATTTACAACACTGGGATCACTAATGCTGAAGAGTAAGCCTTATCTCCTCCCTTAAACGGACTTAAGGGTAGAGACACTTGGTCAATAAATTTACATCACTGGGATCACTAATGCTGAAGAGTAAGACTTAATTCTACCCTTAAACGGACTTAAGGGTAGAGACACTTGATCAATAAATTTACAACTCTGGGATCACTAATGCTGAAGAGTAAGTCTTGTCTCCTCCCTTAAACGGACTTAAGGGTAGAGACACTTGGTCAATAAATTTACAACACCGGGATCACTAATGCTGAAAATTAAGACTTATCTCTACCCTTAAATGGACTTAAGGGTAGAGGCACTTGGTCAATAAATTTAAAACACCAAGACCACCAATGCTGAAAAGTAAGACTTATCTCTACCCTTAAACGGACTTAAGGATGGAGACACTTGGGCAATAAATTTGCAACACCAAAATCACTAATGCTAAAAAGTAAGATCCACCCTTAAACGCACTTAAGGGTAGAGACACTAGGTGAATGAATGTACAACACCAAAATCACTAATGCTGAAAAGTAAGATCCACCCTTAAACGGACTTAAGGGTAGAGACACTTGTTCAATAAATTAACAACACCGGGATCACTAATGCTGAAATGTAAGATCCACCCTTAAACAGACTTAAGGGTAAAAACACTTGGTTTATAAATTTACAATACCAGAATCACTAATGCTGAGAAGTAAGATTTATCTCTGCCCTTAAACAGACTTAAGGGTAGAGACACTTGGTCAATAAATTTACAACACCGGGACCACCAATGCTGAAAAGTAAGATCCACCCTTAAACAGACTTAAGGGTAAAAACACTTGGTTTATAAATTTACAATACCAGAATCACTAATGCTGAGAAGTAAGATTTATCTCTGCCCTTAAACAGACTTAAGGGTACAGACACTTGGTCAAGAAGTTTACAACACTGGGATCACTAATGCTGAATAGTAAGACTTATCTCTACCCTTAAACGGACTTAAGGGTAGAGACACTTGGGCAATAAATTTACAACACCAGGATCACTAATGCTGAAAAGTAAGATTTATCTCTGCCATTAAACAGACTTAAGGGTAGAGAAACTTGGTCAATAAATTTACAACACCGGGATCACTAATGCTGAAAAGTAAGATCCACCCTTAAACGGACTTAAGGGTAGTGAAACTTGGTCAATAAATTTACAACACCGGGATCACTAATGCTGAAAGGTAAGATCCACCCTTAAACAGACTTAAGGTTAGAGACACTTGGTCAATAATTTTACAACACCAACATCACTAGAACTGAAAAGTAAGAATCACCCTTAAACAGACTTAAGGTTAGAGACACTTGGTCAATAGTTTTACAACACCAACATCACTAGAACTGAAAAGTAAGAATCACCCTTAAACAGACTTAAGGGTAGAGACACTTGGTCAATAAAGTTACAACACCAGCATCACTAATGCTGAAAGGTAAGATCTATCTCCACCCTTAAACGTATTTAAGGGTAGAGACTTGGGCAATGAATTTACAACACCGGGTCACTAATGCTGAAAAGTAAGATCCACCCTTAAACGGACTTAAGGGTAGAGACACTTGGTCAATAAATTTACAACACCAGGATCACTAATGCTGAAAAGTAAGATCCACCCATAAAACAGATTGAAGGGAAAGGACACTTGCTCAACAAATTTACAACACCGGGATCACTAATGCTAAAAAGTAAGATCCACCCTTAAACAGAGTTAAGGGTAGAGACACTTGGTTTATAAATTTACAGTACCAGGATCACTAATGCTGAAAAGTAAGATTTATCTCTGCCCTTAAACAGACTTAAGGGTAGAGACACTTGGTCAACAAATTTACAATACCGGGACCACAAATGTTGAAAGGTAAGATCCACCCTTAAACAGACTTAAAGGTAGAGACACTAGGTCAATAAATTTACAACACTGGGATCACTAATGCTGAAGAGTAAGACTTATCTCCTCCCTTAAACAGATTTAAGGGTAGAGACACTTGGTCAATAAATTTACAACACCAAAATCACTAATGCTGAAAAGTAAGATCCACCCTTAAACGGAATTAAGGGTAGAGACACTTGTTTAATAAATTTACAACACCGGGATCACTAATGCTAAAAAGTAAGATCCACCCTTAAACGGACTTATGGGTAGAGACACTTTGTCAATAATTTTAAAACACCAGCATCACTAAAACTGAAATGTAAGAATCACCCTTAAACAGACTTAAGGGTAGAGACACTTGGTCAATAAATTTAGAACACCAGCATCACCAATGCCGAAAAGTAAGATCTATCTCCACCCTTAAACGTATTTAAGGGTTGAGACTTGGTCAATAAATTTACAACACCGGGATCTCTGATGCGGAAAAGTAAGATCCACTCTTAAACGGACTTAAGGATAGAGAAACTTGGTCAATAAATTTACAACACCAGGATCACTAATGCTGAAAACCTAGATCCGCCCATAAACAGATTGGGGGAAAAGACACTTGGTTTATAAATTTACAATACCAGAATCACTAATGCTGAAAAGTAAGATCCACCCTTAAACGGACTTAAGCGTAGAGACACTAGGTGAATAAATTTACAACACCAAAATCACTAGCGCATAAAAGTAAGATCCACCCTTAAACGGACTTAAGGGTAGAGAAATTTGGTTAATAAATTTACAACACCAGGATCGCTAATGCTGAAAAGTAAGATCCACCCTTATAAGGACTTATGGGTAGAGACACTTGGTCAATAAATTTACAACACCAGGATCACTAATGCTGAAGAGTAAGACTTATCTCCTCCCTTAAACAGATTTAAGGGTAGAGACACTTGGTCAATAAATTTACATCACTGGGATCACTAATGCTGAAGAGTAAGACTTATCTCCTCCCTTAAACAGATTTAAGGGTAGAGAAACTTGGTCAATAAATTTACAACACTTGGATCACTAATGCTGAAGAGTAAGACTTATCTCCTCCCTTAAACAGATTTAAGGGTAGAGACACTTGGTCAATAAATTTATATCACTGGGATCACTAAAGCTGAAGAGTAAGACTTATCTCCTCCCTTAAACAGATTTAAGGGTAGAGACACTTGGTCAATAAATTTACAACACTGGGATCACTAAAGCTGAAGAGTAAGACTTATCTCCTCCCTTAAACAGATTTAAGGGTAGAGAAACTTGGTCAATAAATTTACAACACTTGGATCACTTATGCTGAAGAGTAAGACTTATCTCCTCCGTTAAACAGATTTAAGGGTAGAGACACTTGTTCAATAAATTTACATCACTGGGATCACTAATGCTGAAGAGTAAGACTTATCTCCTCCCTTAAACAGATTTAAGGGTAGAGACACTTGGTCAATAAATTTACAACACTGGGATCACTAATGCTGAAGAGTAAGACTTATCTCCTCCCTTAAACAGATTTAAGGGTAGAGACACTGGGTCAATAAATTTACAACACTGGGATCACTAATGCTGAAGAGTAAGACTTATCTCCTCCCTTAAACAGATTTAAGGGTAGAGACACTTGGTCAATAAATTTACAACACTGGGGTCACTAATGCTGAAGAGTAAGACTTATCTCCTCCCTTAAACAGATTTAAGGGTAGAGACACTTGGTCAATAAATTTACAACACTGGGATCACTAATGCTGAAGAGTAAGACTTATCTCCTCCCTTAAACAGATTTAAGGGTAGAGACACTTGGTCAATAAATTTACATCACTGGGATCACTAATGCTGAAGAGTAAGACTTAAATCTACCCTTAAACGGACTTAAGGGTACAGACACTTTGTCAATAAATTTACAGCTCTGGGATCACTAATGCTGAAGAGTAAGACTTATCTCTACCCTTAAACGGACTTAAGGATAGAGACACTTGGTCAATAGATTTACAATACCGGGACCAGAAATGTTGAAAGGTAAGATCCACCCTTAAACGGACTTAAGAGTAGAGGGACTTGGTCAATAAATTTACAGCTCTGGGATTACTAATGCTGAAGAGTAAGACTTATCTCTACCCTTCAACGGACTTAAGGATAGAGACACTTGGTCAATAAATTTACAATACCGGGACCAGAAATGTTGAAAGGTAAGATCCACCCTTAAACGGACTTAAGGGTAGAGGCACTTGGTCAATAAATTTACAACACCAAGATCACTAATGCTGAAAAGTATGACTTATCCCTACCCTTAAACGGACTTAAGGATAGAGACACTTGGGCAATAATTTTACAACACCAAAATCACTAATGCTGAAAAGTATGACTTATCTCTACCCTTAAACGGACTTAAGGATAGAGACACTTGGACAATAAATTTACAACACCAAAATCACTAATGCTGAAAAGTATGACTTATCTCTACGGACTTAAGGATAGAGACACTTGGGCAATAAATTTACAACACCAAAATCACTAATGCTGAAAAGTATGACTTATCTCTACCCTTAAACGGACTTAAGGATAGAGACACTTGGGCAATAATTTTACAACACCAAAATCACTAATGCTGAAAAGTAAGATCCACCCTTAAACGGACTTAAGGGTAGAGACACTAGGTGAATAAATTTACAACACCAAAATCACTAATGCTGAAAAGTAAGATTTATCTCTGCCCTTAAACGGAATTAAGGGTTGAGACACTTGGTCAAGAAATTTACAACACCAGGATCACTAATGCTGAAAAGTAAGATTTATCTCTGCCATTAAACAGACTTAAGGGTAGAGAAACTTGGTCAATAAATTTACAACACCGGGATCAATAATGCTGAAAAGTAAGATCCACCCTTAAACGGACTTATGTGTAGTGAAACTTGGTCAATAAATTTACAACACCGGGATCACTAATGCTGAAAGGTAAGATCCACCCTTAAACAGACTTAAGGGTAGAGACACTTGGTCAATAAATTTACAATACCAGCATCACTAATGCTGAAAAGTAAGATCTATCTCCACCCTTAAACGTATTTAAGGGTAGAGAGTTGGTCAATAAATTTACAACACCGGGATCACTGATGCTGAAAAGTAAGATCCACTCTTAAACGGACTTAAGGGTAGAGACAATATGTCAATAAATTTACAATACCAAAATCACTAATGCTGAAAAGTAAGATTTATCTCTGCCCTTAAACAGACTTAAGGATAGAGACACTTGGTCAATAAATTTACAATACCAGCATCACTAATGCTGAAAAGTAAGATCTATCTCCACCCTTAAACGGACTTAAGGGTAGAGACACTAGGTGAATAAATTTACAACACCAAAATAACTAATGCTGAAAAGTAAGATTTACCCTTAATCGGACTTAAGGGTAGAGACACTAGGTGAATAAATTTACAACACCAGGATCACTAATGCTGAAAAGTAAGATTTATCTCTGCGATTAAACAGACTTAAGGGTAGAGAAACTTGGTCAATAAATTTACAACACCGGGATTACTAATGCTGAAAAGTAAGACCCATCCTTAAACGGACTTAAGGGTATGAAGCTTGGTCAATAAATTTACATCACCGGGAGCACTAATGCTGAAAGGTACGATCCACCCTTAAACAAACTTAAGGGTAGAGACACTTGGTCAATAATTTTACAACACCAGCATCACTAAAACTGAAAAGTAAGAATCACCCTTAAACAGACTTAAGGGTAGAGACACTTGGTCAATAAATTTACAACACCAGCATCACTAATGCTGTAAAGTAAGATCTATCTCCACCCTTAAACGTATTTAAGGGTAGAGACTTGGTCAATGAATTTACAACACCGGGGTCACTAATGCTGAAAAGTAAGATCCACCCTTAAACGGACTTAAGGGTAGAGATACTTGGTCAATAAATTTACAACAACAGGATCACTAATGCTGAAAAGTAAGATTCACCCTTAAACAGACTTAAGGGAAAAGACACTTGGTCAACAAATTTACAACACCGGGATCACTAATGCTAAAAAGTAAGATTCACCCTTAAACAGACTTAAGGGTAGAGACACTTGGTTTATAAATTTACAGTACCAGGATCACTAATGCTGAAAAGTGAGATTTATCTCTGCCCTTAAACAGACTTAAGGGTAGAGACACTTGGTCAACAAATTTACAACACCGGGACCACAAATGTTGAAAGGTAAGATCCACCCTTAAACAGACTTAAGGGTAGAGACACTTGGTCAATAAATTTACACCACCGGGATCACTAATGCTGAAAAGTAAGTTTCACCCTTAAACAGATTTAAGAGTAAAAACACTTGAGCAATAAATTTACAACTTTGGGATCACTAATGCTGAAAAGTATGATCCACCCTTAAACAGATTTAAGGGTAAAGACACTTGGTCAATAAATTTTCAACACCGGGATCACTAATGCTGAAAAGTAAGATCCACCCTTAAACAGATTTAAGGGTAAAAACACTTGGTGAATAAATTTACAACACCGGGATCACCAATGCTGAAAAGTAAGATCCACCCTTAAACAGACTTAAGGGTAGAGACACTTGGTCAATAAATTTACAACACCAGCATCACTAATGCTGAAAAGTAAGATCTATCTCCACCCTTAAACGTATTTAAGGGTAGAGAGTTGGTCAATAAATTTACAACACCAGGATCACTGATGCTGAAAAGAAAGATCCACTCTTAAACGGACTTAAGGGTAGAGACACTAGGTCAATAAATTTACAACACCAGGATCACTAATGCTGAAAAGTTAGATCCACCCTTAAACAGATTGAAGGGAAAAGACACTTGGTCAATAAATTTACAACACCAGGATCACTAATGCTAAAAAGTAAGATCTACCCTTAAACGGACTTAAGGGTAGAGACACTTGGTTTATAAATTTACAATACCAAAACCACTAATGCTGAAAAGTAAGATTTATCTCTGCCCTTAAACAGACTTAAGGATAGAGACACTTGGGCAATAAATTTACAACACCAAAATCACTAATGCTGAAAAGTAAGATCCACCCTTAAACAGACTTAAGGATAGAGACACTTGGTTAATAAATTTACAACACCAGGATCGCTAATGCTGAAAAGTAAGATCCGCCCTTAAACGGACTTAAGGTTAAAGACACTTGGTAAAATAAATTTACAACACCGGGATCACTAATGCTGAAAAGTAAGATCCACCCTTAAACATACTTAAAGGTAGAGAATCTTGGTCAATAAATTTACAACAACGGGATCACTAATGCTGAAAATTAATATCCACCCTTAAACTGACTTAAAGGTAGAGAGACTTGGTCAATAGCTTTACAACTCCGGGATCACTAATGCTGAAAAGTAAGATCCACCCTTAAACAGACTTAAGGGTAGAGACACTTGTCAATAAATTTACAACACCGGGATCACTAATGCTGAAAAGTAAGACTTATCTCCACCCTTAAACGCTCATAACGGTAGAGACACTTGGTCAATAAATTTAAAACCTCGGTGCACTAATGCTGAAAAGCAAAATCAACACTTAAACACATTTAAGGGTAGAGACACTTGGTCAATAAATTTACAACACGAGGATCACTAATGCTGAAAAGTAAGATCCACCCTTAAACGGACTTAAGGGTAGAGACACTTGGTCAATAAATTTACAACTCCAGGATTACTAAAGCTGAAAAGTAAGATCCACCCTTAAACGGATTTAAGGGTAAAGAAACTGGTAAATAAATTTAGAACACCAAGATAACTAATGCTGAAAAGTAGGATCCTCCCTTAAAGAGATTTAACGGTAGAGACACTTGGTCAATAAATTTACAACACCAGGATCACTAATGCTGAAAAGTAAGATCCACCCATAAAACAGATTGAAGGGAAAGTACACTTGCTCAACAAATTTACAACACCGGGGTCACTAATGCTAAAAAGTAAGATCCACCCTTAAACAGAGTTAAGGGTAGAGACACTTGGTTTATAAATTTACAGTGCCAGGATCACTAATGCTGAAATGTATGACTCATCTCCACCCTTAAACAGACTTAAGGGTAGAGATACTTGGTCAATAAATTTACAACACCGGGATCACTAATGCTGAAAAGTAAGATCCACCCTTAAACGGACTTAAGGGTAAAGACACTAGGTAAATAACTTTACAACACCAGGATCACTAATGCTGAAAAGTAATATCCACCCTTAAACGGACTTAAGGGTAGAGACACTTGGTCAATAAATTTACAACAACAGGATCACTAATGCTGAAAAGAAGATCCACCCTTAAACGGAATTAAGGGTAGAGACACTTGGTCAATAAATTTACTACACCGGGTTCAGTAATGCTGAAAAGTAAGACATATCTTCTCCCTTAAACAGACTTAAGGGTAGAGATACTTGGTCAATAATTTTACAACACCGGGATCACTAATGCTGAAAAGTAAGAGCCACCCTTAAACAGACGAAAATGTAGAGATACTTGGTCAATAAATTTACAATACCAGGATCACTACTGACGAAAAGTAAGATTTATCTCTACCCTTAAACAGACTTAAGGGTAGAGACACTTGGTCAATAAATTTACAACAACAGCATCACTAATGCTGAAAAGTAACATCTATCTCCACCCTTAAACGTATTTAGGGGTAGAGACTTGGTCAATAAATTTACAACACCAGGATCACTAATGCTGAAAAGTACGGTCCACCCTTAAACAGATTTCAGGGTAAAGAAACTTGTCAATAACTTTAGAACACCGGTATTACTAATGCTGAAAAGTAAGATCCTCCCTTAAACGGACTGAAGGGTAGAGACACCAGGTCAATAAATTTAGAACACCGGCATCACTAATGCTGAAAGATAAGATTCTCCCTTAAACAGATTTAACGAAAAAGCCACTTGGTCAATAAATTTACAACACCGGGATCACTAATGCTGAAAAGTAATAGCCACCCTTAAACAGACTTAAAGGTAGAGAGACTTGGTCAATAGCTTTACAACTCCGGGATCACTAATGCTGAAAGTAAGATCCACCCTTAAAAAGACTTAAAGGTAGAGACACTTGGTCAATAAATTTACAACACCGCGATCACTAATGCTGAAAAGTAAGATCCATCCTTAAACGGATTTAAGGGTAGAGACACTTGGTCAATAAATTTACAACACGAGGATCACTGATGCTGAAAAGTAAGATTAATCTCTGCCCTTAAACAAACTAAAGGGTAGAGAAACTTGGTCAATAAGTTTACAACACCGGGGTCACCAATGCTGAAAAGTAAGATCCACTCTTAAACGGACTTAAGGGTAGAGACACTTGGTCAATAAATTTACAACTCCAGGATTACTAAAGCTGAAAAGTAAAATCCACCCTTAAACGGATTTAAGGGTAAAGAAACTGGTAAATAAATTTAGAACACCGGGATCACTAATGCTGAAAAGTAAGATGCTCCCTTAAAGAGATTTAACGGTAAAGACACTTGGTAATAAATTTACAACACCGGGATCACTAATGCTGAAAAGTAAGATCCACCCTTAAACAGATTAAAGGTAAAGACACTTGGTCAATAAATTTACAACACCGGGATCACTAATGCTCAAAAGTAAGATCCACCCTTAAACATACTTAAATGTAGAGATACTTGGTCAATAAATTTACAATACCAGGATCACTAATGCCGAAAAGTAAGATTTATCTCTACCCTTAAACAGACTTAAGGGTAGAGACACTTGGTCAACAAATTTACAACACCGGGACCACAAATGCTGAAAGGTAAGATAAACCCTTAAACAGACTTAAGGGTAGAGACACTTGGTCAATAAATTTACAATACCAGGATCACTAATGCCGAAAAGTAAGATTTATCTCTACCCTTAAACATACTTAAATGTAGAGACACTTGGTCAACAAATTTACAACACCGGGACCACAAATGCTGAAAGGTAAGATAAACCCTTAACCAGACTTAAGGGTAGAGACACTTGGTCAATAAATTTACAACAACAGCATCACTAATGCTGAAAAGTAACATCTATCTCCACCCTTAAACGTATTTAGGTGTAGAGACTTGGTCAATAAATTTACAACACCAGGATCACTAATGCTGAAAAGTACGGTCCACCCTTAAACAGATTTAAGGGTAAAGACACTTGGTCGATAAATTTACAACACCGGGATCACTAATGCTAAAAAGTAAGATCCACCCTTAAACGGACTTAAGGGTAGAGACACTTGGTGAATAAATTTCCAATACCGGGATCACTAATGCTGAAAAGTAAGATTTATCTCTGCCCTTAAACAGACTTAAGGGTAGAGAATCTTGGTCAACAAATTTACAACACCGGGACCACAAATGCTGAAAGGTAACATCCACCCTTAAACAGACTTAAGGGTAGAGACACTTGGTGAATAAATTTCCAATACCGGGATCACTAATGCTGAAAAGTAAGATTTATCTCTGCCCTTAAACAGACTTAAGGGTAGAGATACTTGGTCAACAAATTTACAACACCGGGGCCACAAATGCTGAAAGGTAACATCCACCCTTAAACAGACTTAAGGGTAGAAACACTTGGTCAACAAATTTACAACACCGGACCACAAATGCTGAAAGGTAAGTTCCACCCTTAAACAGACTTAAGAATAGAGACACTTGGTCAAAAAATTTACAACCCCGGGAGCACTAACGCTGAAATATTAGACTTATCTCTACCCTTAAACGGACTTAAGGGTAGAGACTCTTGGTCAAAAAATTTACAACACCGGGATCACTAATGCTGAAAAGTAAGACTTATCTCCTCCCTTAAACGGACTTAAGGGTAGAGACTCTTGGTCAATAAATTTACAACACCGGGATCACTAATGCTGAAAAGTAAGACTTATCTCCTCCCTTAAACGAACTAAGGGTAGAGACACGTGGTCAATAGATTTTCAACACCAAAATCACTAATGCTGAAAAGTAAGATCCACCCTTAAACGGACCTAAGGGTAGAGACACTAGGTGAATAAATTTACAACACCAAAATCACTAATGCTGAAAAGTAAGATCCAACCTTAAACGGACGTAAGGGTAGAGACACTTGGTCAATACTTTAACAACACCATGATCGCTAATGCTGAAAAGTAAGATCCACCCTTAATCGGACTTAAGGGTACAGACACTTGGTCAATAAATTTACAACACTGGGATCACTAATGCTAAAAAGTAAGATCCACCCTTAAACGTACTTAAGGGTAGAGACACTTGGTCAATAAATTTACAACACCAGGATCAGTAATGCTGAAAACTAAGATTTATCTCTGACCTTAAACGGACTTAAGGGTAGAGAAACTTGGTCAATAATTTTACAACACCGGGATCACTAATGCTGAAAGGTAATGTCCATCCTTAAACAGACCTAAGGGTTGAGACACTTGGTCAATAATTTTTCAACACCAGCATCACTAAAACTGAAAGGTAAGATCCACCCTTAAACAGTCTTAAGGGTAGAGACACTTGGTCAATAAATTTACAAAACCAGGATTACTAAAACTGAAAAGAAAGATCCACCCATAAAAGGATTTCAGGGTAAAGAAACTGGTCAATAAATTTACAACACCAAAATCCTTAATGCTGAAAAGTAAGATCCAACCTTAAACGGACGTAAGGGTAGAGACACTAGGTCAATAAATTAACAACACTAGGATCGCTAATGCTGAAAAGTAAGATCCACCCTTAAACGGACTTTAGGGTACAGATACTTGGTCAATAAATTTACAACACCAGGATCAGTAATGCTGAAAAGTAAGATTTATCTCTGACCTTAAACGGACTTAAGGGTAGAGAAACTTGGTCAATAAATTTACAACACCGGGATAACTAATGCTGAAAAGTAAGATCCACACTTAAACAGACTTAAGGGTTGAGACACTTGGTCAATAATTTTACAACACCAGCATCACTAAAACTGAAATGTAAGATCCACCCTTAAACAGTCTTAAGGGTAGAGACACTTGGTCAATAAATTTACAAAACCAGGATTACTAAAGCTGAAATTTAAGATCCACCCATAAAAGGATTTCAGGGTAAAGAAACTGGTCAATAACTTTAGAACACCGGTATTACTAATGCTGAAAAGTAAGATCCTCCCTTAAACGGACTGAAGGGTAGAGACACTAGGTCAATAAATTTAGAACACCGGGATCACTAATGCTGAAAGGTAAGATCCTCCCTTAAACAGATTTAACGAAAAAGCCACTTGGTCAATAAATTTACAACACCGGTATCACTAATGCTGAAAAGTAATATCCACCCTTAAACAGACTTAAAGGTAGAGAGACTTGGTCAATAGCTTTACAACTCCGGGATCACTAATGCTAAAAAGTAAGATCCACCCTTAAAAAGACTTAAGGGTAGAGACACTTGGTCAATAAATTTTCAACACCGCGATCACTAATGCTGAAAAGTAATATCCACCCTTAAACATACTTAAAGGTAGAGACACTTGGTCAATAAATTTACAACACCGTGATCACTAATGCTGAAAAGTAATATCCACCCTTAAACATACTTAAAGGTAGAGACACATGGTCAATAAATTTTCAACACCGCGATCACTAATGCTGAAAAGTAATATCCACCCTTAAACATACTTAAATTAGAGACACTTGGTCAATAAATTTACAACACCGGGACCACAAATGCTGAAAGGTAAGATAAACCCTTAAACAGACTTAAGGGTAGAGACACTTGGTCAATAAATTTACAACAACAGCATCACTAATGCTGAAAAGTAACATCTATCTCCACCCTTAAACGTATTTAGGGGTAGAGACTTGGTCAATAAATTTACAACACCAGGATCACTAATGCTGAAAAGTACGGTCCACCCTTAAACAGATTTAAGGGTAAAGACACTTGGTCGATAAATTTACAACACCGGGATCACTAATGCTAAAAAGTAAGATCCACCCTTAAACGGACTTAAGGGTAGAGACACTTGGTGAATAAATTTACAATACCGGGATCACTAATGCTGAAAAGTAAGATTTATCTCTGCCCTTAAACAGACTTAAGGGTAGAGATACTTGGTCAACAAATTTACAACACTGGGACCACAAATGCTGAAAGGTAAGTTTCACCCTTAAACAGACTTAAGAATAGAGACACTTGGTCAATAAATTTAAAACACCGGGACCACATATGCTGAAATGTAAGATCCACCCTTAAACAGACTTAAGGGTAGAGACACTTGGTCAATAAATTTACAACCACGGGAGCACTAACGCTGAAATGTTAGACTTATCTCTACCCTTAAACGGACTTAAGGGTAGATACTCTTGGTCAAAAATTTACAACACCGGGATCACTAATGCTGAAAAGTAAGACTTATCTCCTCCCTTAAACGGACATAAGGGTAGAGACTCTTGGTCAAAGAATTTACAACACCGGGATCACTAACGCTGAAAAGTAAGACTTATCTCCTCCCTTTTACGGGCTTAAGGTTAGAGACACTTGGTCAATAAATTTACAACACCGGGATCACTAATGCTGAAAAGTAAGACTTATCTCCTCCCTTAAACGGACTTAAGGGTAGAGACACTTGGTCAATAAGTTTAGAACACCAGGATCACTAATGCCGAAAAGTAAGATCCACCTTTAAACGGACTTAAGGGTAGAGACACCTGGTCAATAAGTTTACAACACCGGGATCACTAATGCAGAAAAGTAGGATCCACCCTTAAACGGACTTAAGGGTAGAGACACTTGGTCAATACATTTACAACACCGGGATCACTAATGCTGAAAAGTAAGACTTATCTCCTCCCTTAAACGGACTTAAGGGTAGAGACACTTGGTCATTAACTTTACAACACCGGGATCACTAATGCTGATAAGTAAGATCCACTCTTAAACGGACTTAAGGGTAGTGACAATAGGTCAATAAACTTATAACACCGGGATCACTAATGCTGAAAAGTAAGACTTATCTCCACCCTTAAACGGACTTAAGAGTAGAGACACTTGGTCAATAAATTTAAAACACCGGGATCACTAATGCTGAAAAGTAAGACTTATCATTACCCTTAAACGGACTTAAGGGTAGAGACTTGGTCAATAAATTTACAACACCGGGATTACAAATGCTGAAAAGTAAGACTTATCTCCACCCTTAAACGGACTTAAGGGTAGAGACTTGGTCACTAAATTTACAACACCGGGAAAACACTAATGCTGAAAACTAAGGCTTATCTCCACCCTTAAAAGGACTTAAGGGTAGAGACTTGGTCAATAAATTTACAACACCGGGATCACTAATGCTGAAAAGTAAAACTTATCTCCACCCTTAAACGGACTGAGGGTAGAGACACAAATTAAATAAATTTACAACACTGGGATCACTAATTCTGAAAATTAAGACTTATCTACACTCTTAAATAGACTTAAGGGTAGAGACACTTGGTCAATAAATTTACAACACTAGGATCACTAATGCTGAAATGTAAGACTTATCTCCACCCTTCAACGGACTTAAGGGTAGAGATACCTGGTCAATAAGTTTACAAAACCGGGATCACTAATGCTGAAATGTAAGACTTATCTCTACCCTTAAATGGACTTAAGGGTAGAGATGTTTGGTAAATAAATTTACAACACCAAAATCACTAATGCTGAAAAGTAAGATCTACCCTTAAACGGACTTAAGGGTAGAGACACTAGGTGAATAAATTTCAAACACCAAAATCACTAATGCTAAAAAGTAAGATCCTCCCTTAAACGGACGTAAGGGTAAAGACACTTGGTCAATAAATTTACAACACCGGGATCACTAATGCTGAAAAGTAAGATCCACCCTTAAACGGACTTAAGGGTACAGACACTTGGTCAATAAATTTACAACACCGGGATCACTAATGCTAAAAAGTAAGATCCATCCTGAAACGGACTTAAGGGTAGAGACACTTGGTCAATAAATTTACAACACCAGGATAACTAATGCTGAAAAGTAAGATTTATCCTTCCGTTATACGGACTTAAGGATAGAGACACTTGGTCAATAAAATTACAACACCGGGATCACTAATGCTGAAAGGTAAGATCCACCCTTAAACAGACTTAAGGGTTGAGACGCTTGTTCAATAATTTTACAACACCAGCATCACTAAAACTGAAAAGTAAGATCCACCCTTAAACAGTCTTAAGGGTAGAGACACTTGGTCAATAAATTTACAAAACCAGGATTACTATAGCTGAAAAGTAAGATCCTCCCTTAAACAGATTTAACGAAAAAGACACTTGGTCAATAAATTTACAACACCGGGATCACTAATGCTGAAAAGTAAGATCCACCCTTAAACATACTTAAAGGTAGAGAGTCTTGGTCAATAAATTTACAACACCGGGATCACTAATGCTGAAAAGTAATATCCACCCTTAAACAGAATTAAAGGTAGAGAGACTTGGTCAATAGCTTTACAACTCCGGGATCACTAATGCTGAAAAGCAAGATCCACCCTTAATCAGACTTAAGGGTAGAGACACTTGTCAATAAATTTACAACACCGGGATCACTGATGCTGAAAAGTAAGACTTATCTCCACCCGAAAACGCTCATAACGGTAGAGACACTTGGTCAATAAATTTACAACACCGGGATCACTAATGCTGAAAAGTAAGATCCACCCTTAAACGGACTAAAGGGTAGAGACACTTGGTGAATAAATTTAAGACACCAGGATCACTAATGCTGAAAAGTACGATTTATCTCTGCCCTTAAACGGACTTAAGGGTAGAGAAACTTGGTCAATAAATTTACAACACCGAGATCACTAATGCTGAAAAGTAAGACTTATCTCTACCCTTAAACGGACTTAAGGGTAGAGACACTAGGTGAGTAAATTTACAACACCAAAATCGCTAATGCTGAAAAGAAAGATCCAACCTTAAACGGACGTAAGGGTAGGGAAACTTGGTCAATAAATTTACAACACCGGGATCACTAATGCTGAAAGGTAAGATCCACCGTTAAACAGACTTAAGGGTTGAGACACTTGGTCAATAATTTTACAACACCAGCATCACTAAAACTGAAAAGTATGGTCCACCCTTAAACAGTCTTAAGGGTAGAGACACTTGGTCAATAAATTTACAAAACCAGGATTACTAAAGCTGAAAAGAAAGATCCACCCATAAAAGGATTTCAGGGTAAAGAAACTGGTCAATAAATTTAGAACACCGGTATCACTAATGCTGAAAAGTAAGATCCTCCCTTAAACGGACTGAAGGGTAGAGACACTAGGTCAATAAATTTAGAACACCGGGATCACTACTGCTGAAAGGTAAGATCCTCACTTAAACAGATTTATCGAAAAAGACACTTGGTCAATAAATTTACAACACCGGGATCACTAATGCTGAAAAGTAAGATCCACCCTTAAACATACTTAAGGGTAGAGAGTCTTGGTCAATAAATTTACAACACCGGGATCACTAATGCTGAAAAGTAATATCCACCCTTAAACAGACTTAAAGGTAGAGAGACTTGGTCAATAGCTTTACAACTCCGGGATCACGAGTGCTGAAAAGTAAGATCCACCCTTAAACAGACTTAAGGGTAGAGACACTTGTCAATAAATTTACAACACCGGAATCACTGATGCTGAAAAGTAAGACTTATCTCCACCCTTAAACGCTCATAACGGTAAAGACACTTGGTCAATAAATTTACAACACCGGGATCACTAATGCTGAAAAGTAAGATCCACCCTTAAACAGATTTAAGGGTAAAAACACTTGGTCAATAAATTTACAACACCGCGATCACCAATACTGAAAACTAAGATACAGCCTTAAACGGACTTAAGGGTAGAGACACTTGGTGAATAAATTTACAATACCGGGATCACTAATGCTGAAAATTAAGATTTATCTCTGCCCTTAAAGAGACTTAAGGGTAGAGATACTTGGTCAACAAATTTACAACACTGGGACCACAAATGCTGAAAGGTAAGTTTCACCCTTAAACAGACTTAAGAATAGAGACACTTGGTCAATAAATTTAAAACACCGGGACCACATATGCTGAAATGTAAGATCCACCCTTAAACAGACTTAAGGGTAGAGACACTTGGTCAATAAATTTACAACCACGGGAGCACTAACGCTGAAATGTTAGACTTATCTCTACCCTTAAACGGACTTTAGGGTAGATACTCTTGGTCAAAAATTTACAACACCGGGATCACTAATGCTGAAAAGTAAGACTTATCTCCTCCCTTAAACGGACATAAGGGTAGAGACTCTTGGTCAAAAAATTTACAACACCGGGATCACTAACGCTGAAAAGTAAGACTTATCTCCTCCCCTTTACGGGCTTAAGGTTAGAGACACTTGGTCAATAAATTTACAACACCGGGATCACTAATGCTGAAAAGTAAGACTTATCTCCTCCCTTAAACGGACTTAAGGGTAGAGACACTTGGTCAATAAGTTTAGAACACCAGGATCACTAATGCCGAAAAGTAAGATCCACCTTTAAACGGACTTAAGGGTAGAGACACCTGGTCAATAAGTTTACAACACCGGGATCACTAATGCAGAAAAGTAGGATCCACCCTTAAACGGACTTAAGGGTAGAGACACTTGGTCAATACATTTACAACACCGGGATCACTAATGCTGAAAAGTAAGACTTATCTCCTCCCTTAAACGGACTTAAGGGTAGAGACACTTGGTCATTAAATTTACAACACCGGGATCACTAATGCTGATAAGTAAGATCCACTCTTAAACGGACTTAAGGGTAGTGACAATAGGTCAATAAACTTATAACACCGGGATCACTAATGCTGAAAAGTAAGACTTATCTCCACCCTTAAACGGACTTAAGAGTAGAGACACTTGGTCAATAAATTTAAAACACCGGGATCACTAATGCTGAAAAGTAAGACTTATCATTACCCTTAAACGGACTTAAGGGTAGAGACTTGGTCAATAAATTTACAACACCGGGATTACAAATGCTGAAAAGTAAGACTTATCTCCACCCTTAAACGGACTTAAGGGTAGAGACCTGGTCACTAAATTTACAACACCGGCAACACTAATGCTGAAAACTAAGGCTTATCTCTACCCTTAAAAGGACTTAAGGGTAGAGACTTTGTCAATAAATTTACAACACCGGGATCACTAATGCTGAAAATTAAGACTTATCTACACTCTTAAATAGACTTAAGGGTAGAGACACTTCGTCAATAAATTTACAACACTAGGATCACTAATGCTGAAATGTAAGACTTATCTCCACCCTAAAACAGACTTAAGGGTTGAGACATTTGGTCAATAGATTTACAACACCAGGATCACTAATGCTGAAATGTAAGACTTATCTCCACCCTTCAACGGACTTAAGGGTAGAGATACCTGGTCAATAAGTTTACAAAACCGGGATCACTAATGCTGAAATGTAAGACTTATCTCTACCCTTAAATGGACTTAAGGGTAGAGATGTTTGGTAAATAAATTTACAACACCAAAATCACTAATGCTGAAATGTAAGATCTACCCTTAATCGGACTTAAGGGTAGAGACACTAGGTGAATAAATTTACAACACCAAAATCACTAATGCTAAAAAGTAAGATCCTCCCTTAAACGGACGTAAGGGTAGAGACACTTGGTCAATAAATTTACAACACCGGGATCACTAATGCTGAAAAGTAAGGTCCACCCTTAAACGGACTTAAGGGTACAGACACTTGGTCAATAAATTTACAACCCCGGGATCACTAATGCTAAAAAGTAAGATCCAACCTGAAACGGACTTAAGGGTAGAGACACTTGGTCAATAAATTTACAACACCAGGATAACTAATGCTGAAAAGTAAGATTTATCCTTCCGTTATACGGACTTAAGGATAGAGACACTTGGTCAATAAAATTACAACACCGGGATCACTAATGCTGAAAGGTAAGATCCACCCTTAAACAGACTTAAGGGTTGAGACGCTTGTTCAATAATTTTACAACACCAGCATCACTAAAACTGAAAAGTAGGATCCACCCTTAAACAGTCTTAACGGTAGAGACACTTGGTCAATAAATTTATAAAACCAGGATTACTATAGCTGAAAAGTAAGATCCTCCCTTAAACAGATTTAACGAAAAAGACACTTGGTCAATAAATTTACAACACCGGGATCACTAATGCTGAAAAGTAAGATCCACCCTTAAACATACTTAAAGGTAGAGAGTCTTGGTCAATAAATTTACAACACCGGGATCACTAATGCTGAAAAGTAATATCCACCCTTAAACAGACTTAAAGGTAGAGAGACTTGGTCAATAGCTTTACAACTCCGGGATCACTAATGCTGAAAAGCAAGATCCACCCTTAATCAGACTTAAGGGTAGAGACACTTGTCAATAAATTTACAACACCGGGATCACTGATGCTGAAAAGTAAGACTTATCTCCACCCGAAAACGCTCATAACGGTAGAGACACTTGGTCAATAAATTTACAACACCGGGATCACTAATGCTGAAAAGTAAGATCCACCCTTAAACGGACTTAAGGGTAGAGACACTTGGTGAATAAATTTAAGACACCAGGATCACTAATGCTGAAAAGTAAGATTTATCTCTGCCCTTAAACGGACTTAAGGGTAGAGACTTGGTCACTAAATTTACAACACCGGCAACACTAATGCTGAAAACTAAGGCTTATCTCTACCCTTAAAAGGACTTAAGGGTAGAGACTTGGTCAATAAATTTACAACACCGGGATCACTAATGCTGAAAATTAAGACTTATCTACACTCTTAAATAGACTTAAGGGTAGAGACACTTGGCCAATAAATTTACAACACTAGGATCACTAATGCTGAAATGTAAGACTTATCTCCACCCTAAAACAGACTTAAGGGTTGAGACATTTGGTCAATAGATTTACAACACCAGGATCACTAATGCTGAAATGTAAGACTTATCTCCACCCTTCAACGGACTTAAGGGTAGAGATACCTGGTCAATAAGTTTACAAAACCGGGATCACTAATGCTGAAATGTAAGACTTATCTCTACCCTTAAATGGACTTAAGGGTAGAGATGTTTGGTAAATAAATTTACAACACCAAAATCACTAATGCTGAAAAGTAAGATCTACCCTTAAACGGACTTAAGGGTAGAGACACTAGGTGAATAAATTTACAACACCAAAATCACTAATGCTAAAAAGTAAGATCCTCCCTTAAACGGACGTAAGGGTAGAGACACTTGGTCAATAAATTTACAACACCGGGATCACTAATGCTGAAAAGTAAGGTCCACCCTTAAACGGACTTAAGGGTACAGACACTTGGTCAATAAATTTACAACACCGGGATCACTAATGCTAAAAAGTAAGATCCAACCTGAAACGGACTTAAGGGTAGAGACACTTGGTCAATAAATTTACAACACCAGGATAACTAATGCTGAAAAGTAAGATTTATCCTTCCGTTATACGGACTTAAGGATAGAGACACTTGGTCAATAAAATTACAACACCGGGATCACTAATGCTGAAAGGTAAGATCCACCCTTAAACAGACTTAAGGGTTGAGACGCTTGTTCAATAATTTTACAACACCAGCATCACTAAAACTGAAAAGTAGGATCCACCCTTAAACAGTCTTAAGGGTAGAGACACTTGGTCAATAAATTTATAAAACCAGGATTACTATAGCTGAAAAGTAAGATCCTCCCTTAAACAGATTTAACGAAAAAGACACTTGGTCAATAAATTTACAACACCGGGATCACTAATGCTGAAAAGTAAGATCCACCCTTAAACATACTTAAAGGTAGAGAGTCTTGGTCAATAAATTTACAACACCGGGATCACTAATGCTGAAAAGTAATATCCACCCTTAAACAGACTTAAAGGTAGAGAGACTTGGTCAATAGCTTTACAACTCCGGGATCACTAATGCTGAAAAGCAAGATCCACCCTTAATCAGACTTAAGGGTAGAGACACTTGTCAATAAATTTACAACACCGGGATCACTGATGCTGAAAAGTAAGACTTATCTCCACCCGAAAACGCTCATAACGGTAGAGACACTTGGTCAATAAATTTACAACACCGGGATCACTAATGCTGAAAAGTAAGATCCACCCTTAAACGGACTTAAGGGTAGAGACACTTGGTGAATAAATTTAAGACACCAGGATCACTAATGCTGAAAAGTAAGATTTATCTCTGCCCTTAAACGGACTTAAGGGTAGAAAAACTTGGTCAATAAATTTACAACACCGAGATCACTAATGCTGAAATGTAAGACTTATCTCTACCCTTAAACGGACTTAAGGGTAGAGACACTAGGTGAGTAAATTTACAACACCAAAATCGCTAATGCTGAAAAGTAAGATCCAACCTTAAACGGACGTAAGGGTAGAGAAACTTGGTCAATAAATTTACAACACCGGGATCACTAATGCTGAAAGGTAAGATCCACCCTTAAACAGACTTAAGGGTTGAGACACTTGGTCAATAATTTTACAACACCAGCATCACTAAAACTGAAAAGTAAGGTCCACCCTTAAACAGTCTTAAGGGTAGAGACACTTGGTCAATAAATTTACAAAACCAGGATTACTAAAGCTGAAAAGAAAGATCCACCCATAAAAGGATTTCAGGGTAAAGAAACTGGTCAATAAATTTAGAACACCGGTATCACTAATGCTGAAAAGTAAGATCCTCCCTTAAACGGACTGAAGGGTAGAGACACTAGGTCAATAAATTTGGAACACCGGGATCACTACTGCTGAAAGGTAAGATCCTCACTTAAACAGATTTGGACAACAGCAATTATTCAGCCAATATTTAAGGGTAAGGGCAGCAGTCAGCAACCAGAAAATTATAGAGGAATTGCGTTGTTATCTATACTGGGTAAGGTATATTGCAAAATTATCTATGACCGGTTAAGGGGTTGGGTAAAAGAGTTCGATATGATTTCTAAATTTCAGGCGGGTTTCAGGGAAGGGTTCTCTACTGCAGATAATATTTTCATATTAAAAACATTAATTGATTCAAATTTGAATAGAAAGAGGGGGAAACTCTATTGTGCTTTTGTTGATTTTAAAATGGCTTTTGATAGTGTGCAGAGGAATGCCCTTTGGGCGAAACTTCACCACAAAGGACTCTCTGGTAAAATGATGAAAGCTCTAATGCAAATTTACAACAGTGTGAATTTCAGCATCAAAATAGACCAAAACACAACAACTGAATCTAAATCGGCCAGTAGAGGAGTTCGTCAAGGATGTATTTTATCGCCCCTATTGTTCAATTTATTCATAGACGATATAACAGACGTGTTAATAGCAGAGGAAATGAATGGCCCAAAAGTAGACGATGTCTGCATTCCTGTACTTTTATACGCGGATGACATGACAATTTTGTCAGTGACGACAGAAGGCTTACAGAAAGGTATTAATAGGTTGGAACAATATTGTAAACAATGGGGTCTGGTGGTAAACATTAACAAAACAAAAACAATGGCTTTCAAAAATGGCTATGTGTATGGCAGGGATGAGAAATGGTATTACAAGGGGCTAGAACTACAAAACGTTAAACATTTCTCCTATTTAGGAGTAATGTTTAATATGAGAGGAAAATGGAACAAACATCTATCTGTAACTAACTACAAAGCACGAGGGCAGTTAAATGTATTATTACGTACCCTCTCGCGGATACCGGATGTACCTGTAGATACATTAGAAAAGATGTATAACTCCATGATAAGGCCTGTTCTGTTATACGGCAGTGAAATCTGGGGATGGGAAAGAGCAGAGCATGTAAATAAAACACAGGTAGCATTTTGGAAAAGAGTTCTTGGAGTTTCACAAGGCACATCAAATTCGGGGGTATTGAGGGAGGTAGGATGCTATGAAGACACAATACACTGCAAAATAAGAGCAGTGAAGTACTGGCTAAGGCTGATGCATGGGGATAACTCCACACTACGATCCAAATGTTATAAATACCAGCGAGAAAACCTGTCTCCTAAGTTCTGGGCAGCTGATTTGGAAAGGGGTTTGAGGAGAATAGGAATGGGATCAGTATGGCTAAGAGCTGAAACAAATGACAAAAACATATGGAAAGGTGTTAAAAGAAGACTAAGAGACATCAACCAACAGGAAATAGAATCGGACTGTAAAATTAAACCTTCTCTAAGTCTAGCAAATGAAATAAAATTGAACTGGGGTAAAGAGGCATATATACTTAATTTAGGAAGAAAGGAAAGATCAGGAATGGCATGGTTTAGACTGGGGGGCTGGAGAGCACAGAAAATGACCGACGATTCTGGCAGGAGAATCTGCCCATTCTGTGAATTGGATGAGGACTGGGTACATATTTTGGCGGAATGTGCACAGTGGGAGAACCAGCGAACGATTAAACTCAAAGAAAAATTCTTAAGTCCCTTAAGAAAGAGATTGGCATGTTGGGATCTACTGGCTGACCAGAGGAACTGGCAAAACATGGGCAATTTTCTGGCTAAAATGCGCGAAGCTAGGTCAAATTTGTTCAGTTAGACAAAGGTAATTTATTACTATTTCCCTTTTTCTTGTTCCTTTTGTTGTGTTTTCTTTATCTGTTGTTTATTTTGTCACCCTATTGTATCTTAAATATGCATGTACGGTCAATGACCCATGCACTAAATACTTGTGTAATAACTTCAGTAATTTGAAACCAATAAAGATACCTTATCTATCTATCTACTTAAGGGTAGAGAGTCTTGGTCAATAAATTTACAACACCGGGATCACTAATGCTGAAAAGTAATATCCACCCTTAAACAGACTTAAAGGTAGAGAGACTTGGTCAATAGCTTTACAACTCCGGGATCACGAGTGCTGAAAAGTAAGATCCACCCTTAAAAAGACTTAAGGGTAGAGACACTTGTCAATAAATTTACAACACCGGGATCACTGATGCTGAAAAGTAAGACTTATCTCCACCCTTAAACGCTCATAACGGTAGAGACACTTGGTCAATAAATTTAAAAAACTCGGTGCACTAATGCTGAAAAGTAAAATCAACACTTAAACACATTTAAGGGTAAAGACACTTGGTGAATAAATTTACAACACCGGGATCACTAATGCTGAAAAGTAAGATCCACCCTTAAACAGATTTAAGGGTAAAAACACTTGGTCAATAAATTTACAACACCGGGATCACTAATACTGAAAAGTAAGATCCACCCTTAAACAGATTTAAGGGTAAAAACACTTGGTCAATAAATTTACAACACCGGGATCACTAATACTGAAAAGTAAGATCCACCCTTAAACAGATTTAAGGGTAAAAACACTTGGTCAATAAATTTACAACACCGCGATCACTAATACTGAAAACTAAGATACAGCCTTAAACGGACTTAAGGGTAGAGATACTTGGTCAATAAATTTACAACACGAGGATCACTAATGCTGAAAAGTAAGATTTATCTCTGCCCTTAAACAAACTAAAGGGTAGAGAAACTTGGGCAATAAGTTTACAACACCGGGATCACTAATGCTGAAAAGTAAGATCCACCCTTAAACGGACTTAAGGGTAGAGACACTTGGTCAATAAATTTACAACTCCAGGATTCCTAAAGCTGAAAAGTAAGATCCACCCTAAACGGATTTAAGGGTAAAGAAACTAGTAAATAAATTTAGAACACCGGGATCACTAATGCTGAAAAGTAAGATCCTCCCTTAAAGAGATTTAACGGTAAAGACACTTGGTAATAAATTTACAACACCGGGATCACTAATGCTGAAAAGTAAGATCCACCCTTAAACAGATTAAAAGTAAAGACACTTGGTCAATAAATTTACAACACCGGGATCACTAATGCTGAAAAGTAAGATCCACCCTTAAACATACTTAAATGTAGAGACACTTGGTCAATAAATTTACAATACCAGGATCACGAATGCCGAAAAGTAAGATTTATCTCTACCCTTAAACAGACTTAAGGGTAGAGACACTTGGTCAACAAATTTACAACACCGGGACTACAAATGCTGAAAGGTAAGATCCACCCTTAATCACACTTAAGGGTAGAGACACTTGGTCCATAAATTTACAACACCGGGATCACTAATGCTGAAAAGTAAGACTTATCTCCTCGCTTAAACGGACTTAAGGGTAGAGACTCTTGATCAAAAAATTTACAACACCGGAATCACTAATGCTGAAAAGTAAGACTTATCTCCGCGCTTAAACGGACTTAAGGGTAGAGACTTGGTCAATAAATTTACAACACCAGGATCACTAATGCTGAAAAGTAAGATCCACCCTTAAACGGACTTAAGGGTAGTGACACTTGGTCAATAAATTTAGAACACCGGGATCACTAATGCTGAAAAGTAAGACTTATCTCCACTCTTAAACAGACTTAAGCGTAGAGAAACTTGGTCTATAAATTTACAACACCAGTAACACAAATGCTGAAATGTAAGACTTATCTCCACCCTTCAACGGACTTAAGGGTAAAGACACTAGTTCAATAAATTTACAACACTGGGATCACTAATGCTGAAAATTAAGACTTATCTCCACTCTTAAACAGACTTAAGCGTAGAGAAACTTGGTCTATAAATTTACAACACCAGTAACACAAATGCTGAAATGTAAGACTTATCTCCACCCTTCAACGGACTTAAGGGTAGAGATACTTGGTCAATCAGTTTACAACACCGGGATCACTATTGCTGAAATGTAAGACTTATCTCTACCCTTAAACGGACGTAAGGGTAGAGACACTTGGCCAATAAATATACAACACCAGGATCGCTAATGCTGAAAAGTATGATCCACCCTTAAACGGACTAAAGGGTACAGAGACTTGGTCAATAAGATTACAACACCGGGATCACTAATGCTAAAAAGTAAGATCCACCCTTAAACGGACATAAGGGTAGAGACACTTGGTCAATAAATTTACAAAAGCAGGATCCGTAATGCTGAAAAGTAAGATTTATCTCTGACCTTAAACGGACTTAAGGGTAGAGAAACTTGGTCAATAGATTTACAACACCGGGATCACTAATGCTGAAAAGTAAGATCCACCCTTAAACGGACCTAAGGGTAGAGACACTTGGTCAATAAATTTACAACACCGGGATCACTAATGCTGAAGAGTAAGACTTATCTCCACCCTTAAATGGACTTAAGGGTAGAGACTTGTTCAATAAATTTACAACATCGGGTTCACTAATGCTGAAAAGTAAGACTTATCTGCACCCTTAAACAGACTTAAGGGTAGAGACACTTGGTCAATAATTTTACAACACCGGGATCACTAATGCTGAAAAGTAAGATCCACCCTTAAACGGACTTAAGGGTAGAGACACTTGGTCAATAAATTTACAACACCGGAATCAGTAATGCTGAAAAGTAAGACATATCTGCACCCTTAAACGGACTTAAATGTAGAGACACTAGCTCAATTATATTACCACACTGGGATCACTAATGCTGAAAAGTAAGACTTATCTCTACCCTTAAATGGACTTAAGGCTACAGACACTTGGTCAATAAATTTACAACACTGGGATCACTAATGCTGAAGAGTAAGACTTATCTCTACCCTTAAACGGACTTAAGGGTAGAGGCAATTGGTCAATAAATTTACAAAACCGAGATCACTAATGCTGAAAAGTAAGATCCACCCTTAAACGGACTTAAGGGTAGAGACACTAGGTGAATAAATTTACAACACCAAAGTCACTAAAGCTGAAAAGTAAGATCCACTCTTAAACGGACTTAAGGGTAGAGACACTTAGTCAATAAATTTTCAACACCAGGATCGCTAATGCTGATACGTAAGATCCACCCTTAAACGGACTTAAGGGTAGAGACTTCGTCAATAAATTTACAACACCGTTATCACTAATGCTAAAAAGTAAGATCCAACCTTAAACGGACTTAAGGGTAGAGACTTGGTCAATAAATTTACAACACCGGGATCACTAATGCTAAAAAGTAAGATCCACCCTTAAACGGACTTAAGGGTAGAGACACTTTGTCAACAGATTTTTAAACACCAGGATCACAAATGCTGAAAAGTAAGATTTATCTCTGCCCTTATACGGACTTAAGGGTAGAGACACTTGGTCAATAAATTACAAACAACGGAATCACTAATGCTGAAAATTAAAATCCACCTTTAAACAGAATTAAGGGTAAAGACATTGGTCATTAATTTACAACACTAGTCTCACTAATGTTGAAATGTTAGACTTATCTCCTCCCTTAAATAGACATAAGGGTAGAGACACTTGGTCAATAAATTTACTTCACCGGGATCACTAATGCTGAAATGTAAGGCTTATCTCCACCCTTAAACGGAATTAAGGGTAGAGATACTTGGTCAATAAATTTACAACACCGGGATCTCTAATGCTGAGAAGTAACACTTATCTCCACCCTTCAACGGACTTAAGGGTAGAGATACTTGGTCAATAAATTTACAACACCGGGATCACTAATGCTGAAAAGTAAGATCCACCCTTAAACGGACTTAAGGGTAAAGACACTAGGTCAATAACTTTACAACAGCAGGATCACTAATGATGAAAAGTATGATCCACCCTTAAACGGACTAAGGGTAGAGACACTTGGTCAATAAATTTACAACACCGGACTCACTAATGCTGAAAAGTAAGATCCACCCTTAAACGGACTTAAGGGTAGAGACACTAGGTCAATAACTTTACAACAGCAGGATCACTAATGCTGAAAAGTAAGATCCACCCTTAAACGGAATTAAGGGTAGAGACACTTGGTCAATAAATTTACAACACCGGGATCTCTAATGCTGAGAAGTAACACTTATCTCCACCCTTCAACGGACTTAAGGGTAGAGATACTTGGTCAATAAATTTACAACACCGGGATCACTAATGCTGAAAAAAAAGATCCACCCGTAAACGGACTTAAGGGTAGAGACACTAGGTCAATAACTTTACAACAGCATGATCACTAATGCTGAAAAGTAAGATCCACCCTTAAACGGAATTAAGGGTAGAGACACTTGGTCAATGAATTTGCAACACCCGGATCACTAATGCTGAAAAGTAAGATCCACCCTTAAACAGACTTAAGGGTAGAGACACTTGGTCAATAAATTTACAACACCAAGATCACTAATGCTGAAAAGTAAGATCCACCCTTAATCGGACTTAAGGGTAGAGACACTTGGTCAATGAATTTACAACACCGGGATCACTAATGGTGAAAAGTAAGATCCACCCTTAAACGGACTTAAGGGTAGAGACACTTGTTCAATAAATTTACAACACCGGGATCACTTATGCTGAAAAGTAAGATCCACCCTTAATCGGACTTAAGGGTAGAGACACTTGGTCAATAAATTTACAACACCGAGATCACTAATGCTGAAAAGTAAGATCCACCCTTAAACGGACTTAAGGGTAGATACACTTGGTCAATAAATTTACAACACCGGGGTCACTATTGCTGAAAAGTAAGACTTATTTTCTCACTTAAACGGACTTAAGGGTAGGGACACTTGGTCAATATATTTGTAACACCGGGATCACTAATGCTGAAAAGAAAGACTTATCTCCACCCTTAAACGGACTTAATGGTCGAGACACTTGGTCAATAAATTTTCAACACCGGGATCACTAATGCTGAAAAGTAAAATTCACCCTTAAATGGACTTAAGGGTAAAGACACTGGGTCAATAACTTTAAAACACCAGGATGACTAATGCTGAAAAGTAAGATCCACCCTTAAACGGACTTAAGGGTAGAGACACTAGGTCAATAACTTTACAACACCAGGATCACTAATGCTGAAAAGTATGATCCACTCTTAAACGGACTTAATGGTCGAGACACTTGGTCAATAAATTTACAACACCAGGAGCACTAATGCAGAAATGTTAGACTTATCTCATCCCTTAAACAGACTTAAGGGCAGAGACACTTGGTCAATAAATTTACTTCACCAGGATCACTAATGCTGAAATGTAAGACTTATCTCCACCCTTCAACGGACTTAAGGGTAGAGATGCTTGGTCAATAAATTTACAACATCGGGATCACTAATGCTGAAAAGTAAGATTCACCCTTAAATGGACTTAAGGGTAAAGACACTGGGTCAATAACTTTAAAACACCAGGATGACTAATGCTGAAAAGTAAGATCCACCCTTAAACGGACTTAAGGGTAGAGACACTAGGTCAATAACTTTACAACACCAGGATCACTAATGCTGAAAAGTATGATCCACTCTTAAACGGACTTAATGGTCGAGACACTTGGTCAATAAATTTACAACACCAGGAGCACTAATGCAGAAATGTTAGACTTATCTCCTCCCTTAAACAGACTTAAGGGCAGAGACACTTGGTCAATAAATTTACTTCACCAGGATCACTAATGCTGAAATGTAAGACTTATCTCCACCCTTCAACGGACTTAAGGGTAGAGATACTTGGTCAATAAATTTACAACATCGGGATCACTAATGCTGAAAAGTAAGATTCACCCTTAAATGGACTTAAGGGTAAAGACACTGGGTCAATAACTTTACAAAACCAGGATCACTTATGCTGAAAAGTATGATCCACTCTTAAACGGACTTAAGGGTGAGGCAGTTGTTCAATAAATGTACAACACAGAGATCACTAATGCTGAAAAGTAAGATCCAACCTTAAACGGACTTAAGGGTAGAGACACTTGGTCAATAAATATGCAACCCCCGGATTACTAATGCTAAAAAGTAAGATCCACCCTTAAACAGACTTAAGGGTAGAGACACTTGGTCAATAAATTTAAAACAACAAAATTACTAATGCTGAAAGGTAAGATGCACCCTTAAACAGACTAAAGGGTAGAGACACTTGGTCAATAAATTTACAACACCAGGATCACCAATGCTGAAAAGTAAGATCCACCCTTAAACAGATTTAAGGGTAAAGACAGTTGGTCAATAAATTTACAACACCGGGATCACTAATGCTAAAAAGTAAGATCCACTCTTAAACGGACCTAAGGGTAGAGACACTTGGTCAATAAATTTACAATACCAGGATCACTAATGCTGAAAAGTAAGATTTATCTCTGCGCTTGAACAGACTTAAGGGTAGAGACACTTGGTCAACAAATTTACAACACCAGGATCACCAATGCTGAAAAGTAAGATCCACCCTTAAACAGTCTTAAGGGTAAAGACAGTTGGTCAATAAATTTACAACACTGGGATCACTAATGCTAAAAAGTAAGATCCAATCTTAAACGGACTTAAGGGTAGTGACACTTGGTCAATAAATTTACTATACCAGGATCACTAATGCTGAAAAGTAAGATTTATCTCTGCCCTTAAACAGACTTAAGGGTAGAGACACTTGGTCAACAAATTTACAACACTGGGACCACAAATGCTGAAAGGTAAGATCCACCTTTAATCTGACCTAAGGGTAGAGATACTTGGTCAACGAATTTACAACACCGGGACCACAAATGCTGAAAGATAAGATCCACCCTTAAACAGACTTAAGGGTACAGACACTTGGTCAACAAATTTAAAACACCGGGACCACAAATGCTGAAAAGTAAGATCCACCCTTAAACAGACTTAAGGGAAGAGACACTTGGTCAATAAATTTACAACACTGGGATCACTAATGCTGAAAAGTAAGACTTATCTCCTCCCTTAAACGGACTTAAGGGTAGAGACACTTGGTCAATAAATTTACAACACCAGGATCACTAGTGCTGAGAAGTAAGATCCACCCTTAAACGGACTTAAGGTTAGAGACACTTGGTCAATAAATTGACAACACCGGGATCACTAATGCTGAAAAGTAAGACTTATCTCCACCCTTAAACGGACTTAAGAGTAGAGACTTGTTCAATAAATTTACAACACCGGGATCACTAATGCTGAAAAGTTAGATCCACCCTTAAACGGACTTAAGGGTAGATACACTTGGTCAATAAATTTACAACAACAGCATCACTAAAGCTGAAAAGTAAGATCCACCCTTAAACAGATTTAAGGGTAAAGACATTTGGTCAATACATTTACAACACCGGGATCACTAATGCTGAAAAGTAAGATCCACCCTTAAACAGATTTAAGGGTAAAGACACTTGGTCAATAAATGTGCAACACCAGGATCACTAATGCTGAAAAGTAAGATCCACCCTTAAACGGACTTAAGGGTAGATACACTTGGTCAATAAATTTACAACAACAGCATCACTAAAGCTGAAAAGTAAGATCCACCCTTAAACAGATTTAAGGGTAAAGACACTTGGCCAATAAATTTGGAACACCGAGATCACTAATGCTGAAAAGTAAGATCCACCCTTAAACAGATTTAAGGGTAAAGACACTAGGTCAATAAATTTACAACACCGGGATCACTAATGCTGAAAAGTAAGATCCACCCTTAAACAGATTTAAGGGTAGAGACAGTAGGTCAATAAATTTACAACACCGGGATCACTAATGCTCAAAAGTAAGATCCACCCTTAAACAGATTTAAGGGTAAACACACTTGGTCAATAAATTAACAGCACTGGGATCACTAATGCTGAAAAGTAAGATCCAGCCTTAAACACTCTTAAGGGTAGAGACACTAGGTCAATAAATTTACAACACCGGGATCACTAATGCTGAAAAGTAAGAACCACCCTTAAACAGACTTAAGAGTAAAAACACTTGGTCAATAAATTGACAACACCGGGATCAGTAATGCTGAAAAGTAAGATCCACCCTTAAACAGACTTAAGGGTAAAAACACTTGGTCAATAAATTTACAACACCAGGATCAGTAATGCTGAAAAGAAAGATCCACCCTTAAAAAGACTTAAGGTTAGAGATACTTGGTCAATAAATTTAAACAACGGCATCACTAATGCTGAAAAGTAAGACTTATCTCCACCCTTCAACGGACTTAAGGGTAAAGACACTAGGTCAATAACTTTACAAAACCAGGATCACTAATGCTGAAAATTAAGATTTATCTCTGCCCTTAAAGAGACTTAAGGGTAAAAACACTTGGTCAATAATTTTACAACACCGGGATAAATAATGCTGAAAAGTAAGATCCACCCTTAAACAGATTTATGGGTAAAAACACTTGGACAATAAATTTACAACACCGGGATCAGTAATGATGAAAAGGAAGATCCACCCTTAAACAGACCTAAGGGTATAGACACTAGGTCAATAAATTTACAACACCAGGATCACTAATGCTGAAAATTAAGGTCCATCCTTAAACGGACTTAAGGGTAGAGACACTTAGTCAATAAATTTTCAACACCAGGATCGCTAAAGCTAAAAAGTAAGATCCACCCTTAAACGGACTTAAGGGTAGAGACACTTGTTCAATAAATTTACAAAACCGGGATCACTAATGCTAAAAATTAAGATCCACCCTTAAACGGACTTAAGGGTAGAGACTTCGTCAATAAATTTACAACACCGGGATCACTAATGCTAAAAAGTAACATCCACCCTTAAACGGACTTAAGGGTAGAGACTTCGTCAATAAATTTACAACACCGGGATCACTAATGCTAAAAAGTAAGATCCACCCTTAAACGGACTTAAGGGTAGAGACTTCGTCAATAAATTTACAACACCGGGATCACTAATGCTAAAAAGTAAGATCCACCCTTAAACGGACTTAAGGGTAGAGACTTCGTCAATAAATTTACAACACCGGGATCACTAATGCTAAAAAGTAAGATCCACCCTTAAACGGACTTAAGGGTAGCGACTTGGTCAATAAATTTACAACACCGGGATCACTAATGCTGAAAAGTAAGATCCACCCTTAAACGGACTTAAGGGTAGAGACTTCGTCAATAAATTTACAATACCGGAATCACTAATGCTAAAAAGTAAGATCCACCCTTAAACGGACTTAAGTGTAGAGACTTGGTCAAAAAATTTACAATACCAGGATTACTAAAGCTGAAAAGAAAGATCCATCGTTAAACGGATTTAAGGCTAAAAAAACTCGTCAATAAATTTAGAACACCGGGATCACTAATGCTGAAACGTATGATCCACCCTTAAAAATATTCAAGGGTAAATACACTTGGTCAATAAATTTAGAAACACCGGAATCACTAATGCTGAAAAGTAAGATCCACCTTTAAACAGATTTAAGGTTAAAGACACTTGGTCAATAAATTTACAACACCGGGATCACTAATGCTGAAAAGTAAGATCCACCCTTAATCGGACTTAAGGGTAGAGACACTTGGTCAATAAATTTACAACACCGGGATCACTAATGCTAAAAAGTAAGATCCACCCTTAAACGGACTTAAGGGTAGAGACACTTGGTCAATATATTTACAACACCGGGGTCACTATTGCTGAAAAGTAAGACTTATTTTCTCCCTTAAACGGACTTAAAGGTAGGGACACTTGGTCAATAAATTTGTAACACCGGGATCACTAATGCTGAAAAGTAAGACTTATCTCCACCCTTAAACGGACTTAATGGTCGAGTCACTTGGTCAATAAATTTTCAACACCAGGAGCACTAATGCTGAAATGTTAGACTTATCTCCTCCCTTAAACAGAATTAGGGTAGAGACCCTTGGTCAATAAATTTACTTCACCAGTATCACTAATGCTGAAATGTAAGACTTATCTCCACCCTTCAACGGACTTAAGGGTAGAGATACTTGGTCAATAAATTTACAACACCGGGATCACTAATGCTGAAAAGTAAGATTCACCCTTAAATGGACTTAAGGGTAAAGACACTGGGTCAATAACTTTAAAACACCAGGATGACTAATGCTGAAAATTAAGATTCACCCTTAAACGGACTTAAGGGTAGAGACACTAGGTCAATAACTTTACAACACCAGGATCACTAATGCTGAAAAGTATGATCCACTCTTAAACGGACTTAATGGTCTAGACACTTGGTCAATAAATTTACAACACCAAAAGCACTAATGCAGAAATGTTAGACCCATCTCCTCCCTTAAACAGACTTAAGGGCAGAGACACTTGGTCAATAAGTTTACATCACCAGGATCACTAATGCTGAAATGTAAGACTTATCTCCACCCTTCAACGGACTTAAGGGTAGAGATACTTGGTCAATAAATTTACAACATCGGGATCACTAATGCTGAAAAGTAAGATTCACCCTTAAATGGACTTAAGGGTAAAGACACTGGGTCAATAACTTTACAACACCAGGATCACTTATGCTGAAAAGTATGATCCACTCTTAAACGGACTTAAGGGTGAGGCACTTGTTCAATAAATGTACAACACAGAGATCACTAATGCTGAAAAGTAAGATCCACCCTTAAACGGACTTAAGGGTAGAGACACTTGGTCAATAAATTTACAACACCGGGACCACAAATGCTGAAAGGTAAGATCCACCTTTAATCAGACTTAAGGGTAGAGACACTTGGTCAACAAATTTACAACACCGGGACCACAAATGCTGAAAGGTAAGATCCACCTTTAATCAGACTTAAGGGTAGAGACACTTGGTCAACAAATTTACAACACCGGGACCACAAATGCTGAAAGGTAAGATCCACCTTTAATCAGACTTAAGGGTAGAGACACTTGGTCAACAAATTTACAACACTGGGACCACAAATGCTGAAAGGTAAGATCCACCTTTAATCAGACCTAAGGGTAGAGATACTTGGTCAACGAATTTACAACACCGGGACCACAAATGCTGAAAGGTAAGATCCACCTTTAATCAGACTTAAGGGTAGAGACACTTGGTCAACAAATTTACAACACTGGGACCACAAATGCTGAAAGGTAAGATCCACCTTTAATCAGACCTAAGGGTAGAGATACTTGGTCAACGAATTTACAACACCGGGACCACAAATTCTGAAAGGTAAGATCCACCTTTAATCAGACTTAAGGGTAGAGACACTTGGTCAATAAATTTACAACACCGGGATCACTAATGCTGAAAAGTAAGATCCACCCTTAAACGGACTTAAGGGTAGATACACTTACTGAATAAATTTACAACAGCATCACTAAAGCTGAAAAGTAAGATCCACCCTTAAACAGATTTAAGGATAAAGACACTTGGCCAATAAATTTGGAACACCGCGATCACTAATGCTGAAAAGTAAGATCCACCCTTAAACAGATTTAAGGGTAAGCACACTTGGTCAATAAATTTACAACACCGAGATCACTAATGCTGAAAAGTAAGATCCACCCTTAAACAGATTTAAAGATAAAGACACTAGGTCAATAAATTTACAACACCAGGATCACTAATGCTGAAAAGTAAGATCCACGCTTAAACAGATTTAAGGATAAAGACACTAGGTCAATAAATTTACAACACCAGGATCACTAATGCTGAAAAGTAAGATCCACCCTTAAACAGATTTAAGGGTAAACACACTTCGTCAATAAATTTACAACACCGAGATCACTAATGCTGAAAAGTAAGATCCACCCTTAAACAGATTTAAGGGTAAAGACACTAGGTCAATAAATTTACAACACCGGGATCACTAATGCTGAAAAGTAAGATCCACCCTTAAACAGATTTAAGGGTAGAGACAGTAGGTCAATAAATTAACAACACCGGGATCACTAATGCTGAAAAGTAAGATCCACCCTTAAACAGATTTAAGGGTAAACACACTTGGTCAATAAATTAAAAGCACTGGGATCACTAATGCTGAAAAGTAAGCTCCAGCCTTAAACACTCTTAAGGGTAGAGACACTAGGTCAATAAATTTACAACACCGGGATCACTAATGCTGAAAAGTAAGAACCACCCTTAAACAGACTTAAGAGTAAAAACACTTGGTCAATAAATTTACAACACCGGGATCAGTAATGCTGAAAAGTAAGATCCACCCTTAATAAGACTTAAGGTTAGAGATACTTGGTCAATAAATTTAAACAACGGCATCACTAATGCTGAAAAGTAAGACTTATCTCCACCCTTCAACGGACATAAGGGTGAAGACACTAGGTCAATAACTTTACAAAACCAGGATCACTAATGCTGAAAATTAAGATTTATCTCTGCCCTTAAAGAGACTTAAGGGTAAAAACACTTGGTCAATAATTTTACAACACCGGGATAAATAATGCTGAAAAGTAAGATCCACCGTTAAACAGATTTATGGGTAAAAACACTTGGACAATAAATTTACAACACCGGGATCAGTAATGATGAAAAGGAAGATCCACCCTTAAACAGACCTAAGGGTATAGACACTAGGTCAATAAATTTACAACACCAGGATCACTAATGCTGAAAATTAAGGTCCATCCTTAAACGGACTTAAGGGTAGAGACACTTAGTCAATAAATTTTCAACACCAGGATCGCTAAAGCTGAAAAGTAAGATCCACCCTTCAACGGACTTAAGGGTAGAGATACTTGGTCAATAAATTTACAACACCGGGATCACTAATGCTGAAAAGTAAGATTCACCCTTAAATGGACTTAAGGGTAAAGACACTGGGTCAATAACTTTAAAACACCAGGATGACTAATGCTGAAAATTAAGATTCACCCTTAAACGGACTTAAGGGTAGAGACACTAGGTCAATAACTTTACAACACCAGGATCACTAATGCTGAAAAGTATGATCCACTCTTAAACGGACTTAATGGTCTAGACACTTGGTCAATAAATTTACAACACCAAAAGCACTAATGCAGAAATGTTAGACCTATCTCCTCCCTTAAACAGACTTAAGGGCAGAGACACTTGGTCAATAAGTTTACATCACCAGGATCACTAATGCTGAAATGTAAGACTTATCTCCACCCTTCAACGGACTTAAGGGTAGAGATACTTGGTCAATAAATTTACAACATCGGGATCACTAATGCTGAAAAGTAAGATTCACCCTTAAATGGACTTAAGGGTAAAGACACTGGGTCAATAACTTTACAACACCAGGATCACTTATGCTGAAAAGTATGATCCACTCTTAAACGGACTTAAGGGTGAGGCACTTGTTCAATAAATGTACAACACAGAGATCACTAATGCTGAAAAGTAAGATCCACCCTTAAACGGACTTAAGGGTAGAGACACTTGGTCAATAAATTTACAACACCGGGACCACAAATGCTGAAAGGTAAGATCCACCTTTAATCAGACTTAAGGGTAGAGACACTTGGTCAACAAATTTACAACACCGGGACCACAAATGCTGAAAGGTAAGATCCACCTTTAATCAGACTTAAGGGTAGAGACACTTGGTCAACAAATTTACAACACCGGGACCACAAATGCTGAAAGGTAAGATCCACCTTTAATCAGACTTAAGGGTAGAGACACTTGGTCAACAAATTTACAACACTGGGACCACAAATGCTGAAAGGTAAGATCCACCTTTAATCAGACCTAAGGGTAGAGATACTTGGTCAACGAATTTACAACACCGGGACCACAAATGCTGAAAGGTAAGATCCACCTTTAATCAGACTTAAGGGTAGAGACACTTGGTCAACAAATTTACAACACTGGGACCACAAATGCTGAAAGGTAAGATCCACCTTTAATCAGACCTAAGGGTAGAGATACTTGGTCAACGAATTTACAACACCGGGACCACAAATTCTGAAAGGTAAGATCCACCTTTAATCAGACTTAAGGGTAGAGACACTTGGTCAATAAATTTACAACACCGGGATCACTAATGCTGAAAAGTAAGATCCACCCTTAAACGGACTTAAGGGTAGATACACTTACTGAATAAATTTACAACAGCATCACTAAAGCTGAAAAGTAAGATCCACCCTTAAACAGATTTAAGGATAAAGACACTTGGCCAATAAATTTGGAACACCGCGATCACTAATGCTGAAAAGTAAGATCCACCCTTAAACAGATTTAAGGGTAAGCACACTTGGTCAATAAATTTACAACACCGAGATCACTAATGCTGAAAAGTAAGATCCACCCTTAAACAGATTTAAAGATAAAGACACTAGGTCAATAAATTTACAACACCAGGATCACTAATGCTGAAAAGTAAGATCCACGCTTAAACAGATTTAAGGATAAAGACACTAGGTCAATAAATTTACAACACCAGGATCACTAATGCTGAAAAGTAAGATCCACCCTTAAACAGATTTAAGGGTAAACACACTTCGTCAATAAATTTACAACACCGAGATCACTAATGCTGAAAAGTAAGATCCACCCTTAAACAGATTTAAGGGTAAAGACACTAGGTCAATAAATTTACAACACCGGGATCACTAATGCTGAAAAGTAAGATCCACCCTTAAACAGATTTAAGGGTAGAGACAGTAGGTCAATAAATTAACAACACCGGGATCACTAATGCTGAAAAGTAAGATCCACCCTTAAACAGATTTAAGGGTAAACACACTTGGTCAATAAATTAAAAGCACTGGGATCACTAATGCTGAAAAGTAAGCTCCAGCCTTAAACACTCTTAAGGGTAGAGACACTAGGTCAATAAATTTACAACACCGGGATCACTAATGCTGAAAAGTAAGAACCACCCTTAAACAGACTTAAGAGTAAAAACACTTGGTCAATAAATTTACAACACCGGGATCAGTAATGCTGAAAAGTAAGATCCACCCTTAATAAGACTTAAGGTTAGAGATACTTGGTCAATAAATTTAAACAACGGCATCACTAATGCTGAAAAGTAAGACTTATCTCCACCCTTCAACGGACATAAGGGTGAAGACACTAGGTCAATAACTTTACAAAACCAGGATCACTAATGCTGAAAATTAAGATTTATCTCTGCCCTTAAAGAGACTTAAGGGTAAAAACACTTGGTCAATAATTTTACAACACCGGGATAAATAATGCTGAAAAGTAAGATCCACCGTTAAACAGATTTATGGGTAAAAACACTTGGACAATAAATTTACAACACCGGGATCAGTAATGATGAAAAGGAAGATCCACCCTTAAACAGACCTAAGGGTATAGACACTAGGTCAATAAATTTACAACACCAGGATCACTAATGCTGAAAATTAAGGTCCATCCTTAAACGGACTTAAGGGTAGAGACACTTAGTCAATAAATTTTCAACACCAGGATCGCTAAAGCTGAAAAGTAAGATCCACCCTTAAACGGACCTAAGGGTAGAGACACTTGGTCAATAAATTTACAAAACCGGGATCACTAATGCAAAAAGTAAGATCCACCCTTAAACGGACTTAAGGGTAGAGACTTCGTCAATAAATTTACAACACCGGGATCACTAATGCTAAAAAGTAAGATCCACCCTTAAACGGCCTTAAGGGTAGAGACTTGGTCAATAAATTTACAACACCGGGATCACTAATGCTGAAAAGTAAGATCCACCCTTAAACGGACTTAAGGGTAGAGACTTCGTCAATAAATTTACAACACCGGTATCACTAATGCTAAAAAGTAAGATCCACCCTTAAACGGACTTAAGGGTAGAGACTTGGTCAAAAAATTTACAATACCAGGATTACTAAAGCTGAAAAGTAAGATCCACCCTTAAACAGATTTAAGGGTAAAGACATTTGGTCAATACATTTACAACACCAGGATCACTAATGCTGAAAAGTAAGATCCACCCTTAAACAGATTTAAGGGTAAAGACACTTGGTCAATAAATTTGCAACACCAGGATCAGTAATGCTGAAAAGTAAGATTCACCCTTAAACGGACTTAAGGGTAGATACACTTGGTCAATAAATTTACAACAACAGCATCACTAAAGCTGAAAAGTAAGATCCACCCTTAAACAGATTTAAGGGTAAAGACACTTGGCCAATAAATTTGGATCACCGCGATCACTAATGCTGAAAAGTAAGATCCACCCTTAAACAGATTTAAGGGTAAACACACTTCGTCAATAAATTTACAATACCGAGATCACTAATGCTGAAAAGTAAGATCCACCCTTAAACAGATTTAAGGGTAAAGACACTAGGTCAATAAATTTACAACACCGGGATCACTAATGCTGAAAAGTAAGATCCACCCTTAAACAGATTTAAGGGTAGAGACAGTAGGTCAATAAATTTACAACACCGGGATCACTAATGCTGAAAAGTAAGATCCACCCTTAAACAGATTTAAGGGTAAACACACTTGGTCAATAAATTAACAGCACTGGGATCACTAATGCTGAAAAGTAAGCTCCAGCCTTAAACACTCTTAAGGGTAGAGACACTAGGTCAATAAATTTACAACACCGGGATCACTAATGCTGAAAAGTAAGAACCACCCTTAAACAGACTTAAGAGTAAAAACACTTGGTCAATAAATTTACAACACCGGGATCAGTAATGCTGAAAAGTAAGATCCACCCTTAATAAGACTTAAGGTTAGAGATACTTGGTCAATAAATTTAAACAACGGCATCACTAATGCTGAAAAGTAAGACTTATCTCCACCCTTCAACGGACTTAAGTGTGAAGACACTAGGTCAATAACTTTACAAAACCAGGATCACTAATGCTGAAAATTAAGATTTATCTCTGCCCTTAAAGAGACTTAAGGGTAAAAACACTTCGTCAATAATTTTACAACACCGGGATAAATAATGCTGAAAAGTAAGATCCACCGTTAAACAGATTTATGGGTAAAAACACTTGGACAATAAATTTACAACACCGGGATCAGTAATGCTAAAAAGTAAGATCCAATCTTAAACGGACTTAAGGGTAGTGACACTTGGTCAATAAATTTACTATACCAGGATCACTAATGCTGAAAAGTAAGATTTATCTCTGCCCTTAAACAAACTTAAGGGTAGAGACACTTGGTCAACTAATTTACAACACTGGGACCACAAATGCTGAAAGGTAAGATCCACCTTTAATCTGACCTAAGGGTAGAGATACTTGGTCAACGAATTTACAACACCGGGACCACAAATGCTGAAAGGTAAGATCCACCCTTAAACAGACTTAAGGGTAGAGACACTTGGTCAACAAATTTAAAACACCGGGACCACAAATGCTGAAAAGTAAGATCCACCCTTAAACAGACTTAAGGGAAGAGACACTTGGTCAATAAATTTACAACACTGGGATCACTAATGCTGAAAAGTAAGACTTATCTCCTCCCTTAAACGGACTTAAGGGTAGAGACACTTGGTCAATAAATTTACAACACCAGGATCACTAGTGCTGAGAAGTAAGATCCACCCTTAAACGGACTTAAGGTTAGAGACACTTGGTCAATAAATTGACAACACCGGGATCACTAATGCTGAAAAGTAAGACTTATCTCCACCCTTAAACGGACTTAAGAGTAGAGACTTGTTCAATAAATTTACAACACCGGGATCACTAATGCTGAAACGTTAGATCCACCCTTAAACGGACTTAAGGGTAGATACACTTGGTCAATAAATTTACAACAACAGCATCACTAAAGCTGAAAAGTAAGATCCACCCTTAAACAGATTTAAGGGTAAAGACATTTGGTCAATACATTTACAACACCGGGATCACTAATGCTGAAAAGTAAGATCCACCCTTAAACAGATTTAAGGGTAAAGACACTTGGTCAATAAATGTGCAACACCAGGATCACTAATGCTGAAAAGTAAGATCCACCCTTAAACGGACTTAAGGGTAGATACACTTGGTCAATAAATTTACAACAACAGCATCACTAAAGCTGAAAAGTAAGATCCACCCTTAAACAGATTTAAGGGTAAAGACACTTGGCCAATAAATTTGGAACACCGAGATCACTAATGCTGAAAAGTAAGATCCACCCTTAAACAGATTTAAGGGTAAAGACACTAGGTCAATAAATTTACAACACCGGGATCACTAATGCTGAAAAGTAAGATCCACCCTTAAACAGATTTAAGGGTAGAGACAGTAGGTCAATAAATTTACAACACCGGGATCACTAATGCTCAAAAGTAAGATCCACCCTTAAACAGATTTAAGGGTAAACACACTTGGTCAATAAATTAGAAGCACTGGGATCACTAATGCTGAAAAGTAAGATCCAGCCTTAAACACTCTTAAGGGTAGAGACACTAGGTCAATAAATTTACAACACCGGGATCACTAATGCTGAAAAGTAAGAACCACCCTTAAACAGACTTAAGAGTAAAAACACTTGGTCAATAAATTGACAACACCGGGATCAGTAATGCTGAAAAGTAAGATCCACCCTTAAACAGACTTAAGGGTAAAAACACTTGGTCAATAAATTTACAACACCGGGATAAATAATGCTGAAAAGTAAGATCCACCCTTAAACAGATTTATGGGTAAAAACACTTGGACAATAAATTTACAACACCGGGATCAGTAATGATGAAAAGGAAGATCCACCCTTAAACAGACCTAAGGGTATAGACACTAGGTCAATAAATTTACAACACCAGGATCACTAATGCTGAAAATTAAGGTCCATCCTTAAACGGACTTAAGGGTAGAGACACTTAGTCAATAAATTTTCAACACCAGGATCGCTAAAGCTAAAAAGTAAGATCCACCCTTAAGCGGACTTAAGGGTAGAGACCCTTGTTCAATAAATTTTCAAAATCGGGATCACTAATGCTAAAAATTAAGATCCACCCTTAAACGGACTTAAGGGTAGAGACTTCGTCAATAAATTTACAACACCGGGATCACTAATGCTAAAAAGTAAGATCCACCCTTAAACGGACTTAAGGGTAGAGACTTCGTCAATAAATTTACAACACCGGGATCACTAATGCTAAAAAGTAAGATCCACCCTTAAACGGACTTAAGGGTAGAGACTTCGTCAATAAATTTACAACACCGGGATCACTAATGCTAAAAAGTAAGATCCACCCTTAAACAGACTTAAGAGTAAAAACACTTGGTCAATAAATTTACAACACCGGGATCAGTAATGCTGAAAAGTAAGATCCACCCTTAAAAAGACTTAAGGTTAGAGATACTTGGTCAATAAATTTAAACAACGGCATCACTAATGCTGAAAAGTAAGACTTATCTCCACCCTTCAACGGACTTAAGGGTGAAGACACTAGGTCAATAACTTTACAAAACCAGGATCACTAATGCTGAAAATTAAGATTTATCTCTGCCGTTAAAGAGACTTAAGGGTAAAAACACTTGGTCAATAATTTTACAACACCGGGATAAATAATGCTGAAAAGTAAGATCCACCCTTAAACAGATTTATGGGTAAAAACACTTGGACAATAAATTTACAACACCGGGATCACTAATGCTGAAAAGTTAGATCCACCCTTAGACATACTTAAAGTTAGAGACACTTGGTCAATAAATTTACAACACCGGCATCACTAATGCTAAAAAGTAAGATCCACCCTTAAACGGACTTAAGGGTAGAGACACTTGGTCAATATATTTACAACACCGGGGTTACTATTGCTGAAAAGTGAGACTTATTTTCTCCCTTAAACAGAATTAGGGTAGAGACCCTTGGTCAATAAATTTACTTCACCAGTACCACTAATGCTGAAATGTAAGACTTATCTCCACCCATCAACGGACTTAAGGGTAGAGATACTTGGTCAATAAATTTACAACACCGGGATCACTAATGCTGAAAAGTAAGATTCACCCTTAAATGTACTTAAGGGTAAAGACACTGGGTCAATAACTTTAAAACACCAGGATGACTAATGCTGAAAATTAAGATCCACCCTTAAACGGACTTAAGGGTAGAGACACTAGGTCAATAACTTTACAACACCAGGATCACTAATGCTGAAAAGTATGATCCACTCTTAAACGGACTTAATGGTCTAGACACTTGGTCAATAAATTTACAACACCAGGAGCACTAATGCAGAAATGTTAGACCTATCTCCTCCCTTAAACAGACTTAAGGGCAGAGACACTTGGTCAATAAATTTACATCACCAGGATCACTAATGCTGAAATGTAAGACTTATCTCCACCCTTCAACGGACTTAAGGGTAGAGATACTTGGTCAATAAATTTACAACATCGGGATCACTAATGCTGAAAAGTAAGATTCACCCTTAAATGGACTTAAGGGTAAAGACACTGGGTCAATAACTTTACAACACCAGGATTACTTATGCTGAAAAGTATGATCCACTCTTAAACGGACTTAAGGGTGAGGCACTTGTTCAATAAATGTACAACACAGAGATCACTAATGCTGAAAAGTAAGATCCACCCTTAAACGGACTTAAGGGTAGAGACACTTGGTCAATAAATATGCAACCCCCGGATCACTAATGCTAAAAAGTAAGATCCACCCTTAAACAGACTTAAGGGTAGAGACACTTGGTCAATAAATTTAAAACACCAGAATTACTAATGCTGAAAGGTAAGATCCACCCTTAAACAGATTTAAGCGTAAAGACAGTTGGTCAATAAATTTACAACACCGGGATCACTAATGCTAAAAAGTAAGATCCACTCTTAAACGGACTTAAGGGTAGAGACACTTGGTCAATAAATTTACAATACCAGGATCACTAATGCTGAAAAGTAAGATTTATCTCTGCCCTTAAACAGACTTAAGGGTAGAGACACTTGGTCAACAAATTTACAACACTGGGACCACAAATGCTGAAAGGTAAGATCCACCTTTAATCAGACTTAAGGGTAGAGACACTTGGTCAACAAATTTACAACACCGGGACCACAGATGCTGAAAGGTAAGATCCACCTTTAATCAGACTTAAGGGTAGAGACACTTGGTCAACAAATTTACAACACCGGGACCACAAATGCTGAAAGGTAAGATCCACCTTTAATCAGACTTAAGGGTAGAGACACTTGGTCAACAAATTTACAACACCGAGACCACAAATGCTGAAAGGTAAGATCCACCTTTAATCAGACTTAAGGGTAGAGACAGTTGGTCAACATATTTACAACACTGGGACCACAAATGCTGAAAGCTAAGATCCACCTTTAATCAGACTTAAGGGTAGAGACACTTGGTCAACAAATTTACAACACCGGGACCACAAATGCTGAAAGGTAAGATCCACCTTTAATCAGACTTAAGGGTAGAGACACTTGGTCAACAAATTTACAACACTGGGACCACAAATGCTGAAAGGTAAGATCCACCTTTAATCAGACTTAAGGGTAGAGACACTTGGTCAACAAATTTACAACACCGGGACCACAAATGCTGAAAGGTAAGATCCACCTTTAATCAGACTTAAGGGTAGAGACACTTGGTCAACAAATTTACAACACCGGGACCACAAATGCTGAAAGGTAAGATCCACCTTTAATCAGACTTAAGGGTAGAGACACTTGGTCAACAAATTTACAACACTGGGACCACAAATGCTGAAAGGTAAGATCCACCTTTAATCAGACCTAAGGTTAGAGATACTTGGTCAACGAATTTACAACACCGGGACCACAAATGCTGAAAGGTAAGATCCACCTTTAATCAGACTTAAGGGTAGAGACACTTGGTCAATAAATTTACATCACCGGGATCACTAATGCTGAAAAGTAAGATCCACCCTTAAACGGACTTAAGGGTAGATACACTTACTGAATAAATTTACAACAGCATCACTAAAGCTGAAAAGTAAGATCCACCCTTAAACAGATTTAAGGATAAAGACACTTGGCCAATAAATTTGGAACACCGCGATCACTAATGCTGAAAAGTAAGATCCACCCTTAAACAGATTTAAGGGTAAACACACTTGGTCAATAAATTTACAACACCGAGATCACTAATGCTGAAAAGTAAGATCCACACTTAAACAGATTTAAGGATAAAGACACTAGGTCAATAAATTTACAACACCAGGATCACTAATGCTGAAAAGTAAGATCCACGCTTAAACAGATTTAAGGATAAAGACACTAGGTCAATAAATTTACAACACCAGGATCACTAATGCTGAAAAGTAAGATCCACCCTTAAACAGATTTAAGGATAAAGACACTAGGTCAATAAATTTACAACACCGGGATCACTAATGCTGAAAAGTAAGATCCACGCTTAAACAGATTTAAGATTAGAGACACTAGGTCAATAAATTTACAACACCGGGATCACTAATGCTGAAAAGTAAGATCCACCCTTAAACAGATTTAAGGGTAAACACACTTGGTCAATAAATTAACAACACTGGGATCACTAATGCTATAAAGTAAGATCCAGCCTTAAACACTCTTAAGGGTAGAGACACTAGGTCAATAAATTTACAACACCGGGATCACTAATGCTGAAAAGTAAGATCCACCCTTAAACAGACTTAAGAGTAAAAACACTTGGTCAATAAATTTACAACACCGGGATCAGTAATGCTGAAAAGTAAGATCCACCCTTAAACAGACTTAAGGGTAAAAACACTTGGTCAATAAATTTACAACACCAGGATCAGTAATGCTGAAAAGGAAGATCCACCCTTAAAAAAACTTAAGGTTAGAGATACTTGGTCAATAAATTTAAACAACGGCATCACTAATGCTGAAAAGTAAGACTTATCTCCACCCTTCAACGGACTTAAGGGTAAATACACTAGGTCAATAACTTTACAAAACCAGGATCACTAATGCTGAAAATTAAGATTTATCTCTGCCCTTAAAGAGACTTAAGGGTAAAAACACTTGGTCAATAATTTTACAACACCGGGATAAATAATGCTGAAAAGTAAGATCCACCGTTAAACAGATTTATGGGTAAAAACACTTGGACAATAAATTTACAACACCGGGATCAGTAATGATGAAAAGGAAGATCCACCCTTAAACAGACCTAAGGGTATAGACACTAGGTCAATATATTTACAACACCAGGATCACTAATGCTGAAAATTAAGGTCCTCCTTAAACGGACTTAAGGGTAGAGACACTTAGTCAATAAATTTTCAACACCAGGATCGCTAAAGCTGAAAAGTAAGATCCACCCATAAACGGACCTAAGGGTCGAGACACTTGGTCAATAAATTTACAAAACCGGGATCACTAATGCTAAAAAGTAAGATCCACCCTTAAACGGACTTAAGGGTAGGGACTTCGTCAATAAATTTACAACACCGGGATCACTAATGCTAAAACGTAAGATCCACCCTTAAACGGCCTTAAGGGTAGAGACTTGGTCAATAAATTTACAACACCGGGATCACTAATGCTGAAAAGTAAGATCCACCCTTAAACGGACTTAAGGGTAGAGACTTCGTCAATAAATTTACAACACCGGAATCACTAATGCTAAAAAGTAAGATCCACCCTTAAACGGACTTAAGGGTAGAGACTTGGTCAAAAAATTTACAATACCAGGATTACTAAAGCTGAAAAGTAAGATCCACCCTTAAACAGATTTAAGGGTAAAGACATTTGGTCAATACATTTACAACACCGGGATCACTAATGCTGAAAAGTAAGATCCACCCTTAAACAGATTTAAGGGTAAAGACACTTGGTCAATAAATTTGCAACACCAGGATCAGTAATGCTGAAAAGTAAGATTCACCCTTAAACGGACTTAAGGGTAGATACACTTGGTCAATAAATTTACAACAACAGCATCACTAAAGCTGAAAAGTAAGATCCACCCTTAAACAGATTTAAGGGTAAAGACACTTGGCCAATAAATTTGGAACACCGCGATCACTAATGCTGAAAAGTAAGATCCACCCTTAAACAGATTTAAGGGTAAACACACTTCGTCAATAAATTTACAAACACCGAGATCACTAATGCTGAAATGTAAGATCCACCCTTAAACAGATTTAAGGGTAAAGACACTAGGTCAATAAATTTACAACACCGGGATCACTAATTCTGAAAAGTAAGATCCACCCTTAAACAGATTTAAGGGTAGAGACAGTAGGTCAATAAATTTACAACACCGGGATCACTAATGCTGAAAAGTAAGATCCACCCTTAAACAGATTTAAGGGTAAACACACTTGGTCAATAAATTAACAGCACTGGGATCACTAATGCTGAAAAGTAAGCTCCAGCCTTAAACACTCTTAAGGGTAGAGACACTAGGTCAATAAATTTACAACACCGGGATCACTAATGCTGAAAAGTAAGGACCACCCTTAAACAGACTTAAGAGTAAAAACACTTGGTCAATAAATTTACAACACCGGGATCAGTAATGCTGAAAAGTAAGATCCACCCTTAATAAGACTTAAGGTTATAGATACTTGGTCAATAAATTTAAACAACGGCATCACTAATGCTGAAAAGTAAGACTTATCTCCACCCTTCAACGGACTTAAGGGTGAAGACACTAGGTCAATAACTTTACAAAACCAGGATCACTAATGCTGAAAATTAAGATTTATCTCTGCCCTTAAAGAGACTTAAGGGTAAAAACACTTGGTCAATAATTTTACAACACCGGGATAAATAATGCTGAAAAGTAAGATCCACCGTTAAACAGATTTATGGGTAAAAACACTTGGACAATAAATATACAACACCGGGATCAGTAATGATGAAAAGGAAGATCCACCCTTAAACAGACCTAAGGGTATAGACACTAGGTCAATAAATTTACAACACCAGGATCACTAATGCTGAAAATTAAGGTCCATCCTTAAACGGACTTAAGGGTAGAGACACTTAGTCAATAAATTTTCAACACCAGGATCGCTAAAGCTGAAAAGTAAGATCCACCCTTAAACGGACCTAAGGGTAGAGACACTTGGTCAATAAATTTACAAAACCGCGATCACTAATGCTAAAAAGTAAGATCCACCCTTAAACGGACTTAAGGGTAGAGACTTCGTCAATAAATTTACAACACCGGGATCACTAATGCTAAAAAGTAAGATCCACCCTTAAACGGCCTTAAGGGTAGAGACTTGGTCAATAAATTTACAACACCGGGATCACTAATGCTGAAAAGTTAGATCCACCCTTAGACATACTTAAAGTTAGAGAGTCTTGGTCAATAAATTTACGACACCGGGATCACTAATGCTGAAAAGTAAGATCCACCCTTAATCGGACTTAAGGGTAGAGACACTTGGTCAATAAATTTACAACACCGGCATCACTAATGCTAAAAAGTAAGATCCACCCTTAAACGGACTTAAGGGTAAAGACACTGGGTCAATAACTTTAAAACACCAGGATGACTAATGCTGAAAATTAAGATCCACCCTTAAACGGACTTAAGGGTAGAGACACTAGGTCAATAACTTTACAACACCAGGATCACTAATGCTGAAAAGTATGATCCACTCTTAAACGGACTTAATTGTCTAGACACTTGGTCAATAAATTTACAACACCAGGAGCACTAATGCAGAAATGTTAGACCTATCTCCTCCCTTAAACAGACTTAAGGGCAGAGACACTTGGTCAATAAATTTACATCACCAGGATCACTAATGCTGAAATGTAAGACTTATCTCCACCCTTCAACGGACTTAAGGGTAGAGATACTTGGTCAATAAATTTACAACATCGGGATCACTAATGCTGAAAAGTAAGATTCACCCTTAAATGGACTTAAGGGTAAAGACACTGGGTCAATAACTTTACAACACCAGGATCACTTATGCTGAAAAGTATGATCCACTCTTAAACGGACTTAAGGTTAGAGACACTAGGTCAATAACTTTACAACACCAGAATCACTAATGCTGAAAAGTATGATCCACTCTTAAACGGACTTAATGGTCTAGACACTTGGTCAATAAATTTACAACACCAGGAGCACTAATGCAGAAATGTTAGACCTATCTCCTCCCTTAAACAGACTTAAGGGCAGAGACACTTGGTCAATAAATTTACATCACCAGGATCACTAATGCTGAAATGTAAGACTTATCTCCACCCTTCAACGGACTTAAGGGTAGAGATACTTGGTCAATAAATTTACAACATCGGGATCACTAATGCTGAAAAGTAAGATTCACCCTTAAATGGACTTAAGGGTAAAGACACTGGGTCAATAACTTTACAACACCAGGATCACTTATGCTGAAAAGTATTATCCACTCTTAAACGGACTTAAGGGTGAGGCACTTGTTCAATAAATGTACAACACAGAGATCACTAATGCTGAAAAGTAAGATCCACCCTTAAACGGACTTAAGGGTAGAGACACTTGGTCAATAAATATGCAACCCCCGGATCACTAATGCTAAAAAGTAAGATCCACCCTTAAACAGACTTAAGGGTAGAGACACTTGGTCAATAAATTTAAAACACCAGAATTACTAATGCTGAAAGGTAAGATCCACCCTTAAACAGATTTAAGGGTAAAGACAGTTGGTCAATAAATTTACAACACCGGGATCACTAATGCTAAAAAGTAAGATCCACTCTTAAACGGACTTAAGGGTAGAGACACTTGGTCAATAAATTTACAATACCAGGATCACTAATGCTGAAAAGTAAGATTTATCTCTGCCCTTAAACAGACTTAAGGGTAGAGACACTTGGTCAACAAATTTACAACACTGGGACCACAAATGCTGAAAGGTAAGATCCACCTTTAATCAGACTTAAGGGTAGAGACACTTGGTCAACAAATTTACAACACCGGGACCACAAATGCTGAAAGGTAAGATCCACCTTTAATCAGACTTAAGGGTAGAGACACTTGGTCAACAAATTTACAACACCGGGACCACAAATGCTGAAAGGTAAGATACACCTTTAATCAGACTTAAGGGTAGAGACACTTGGTCAACAAATTTACAACACCGGGACCACAGATGCTGAAAGGTAAGATCCACCTTTAATCAGACTTAAGGGTAGAGACACTTGGTCAACAAATTTACAACACCGGGACCACAAATGCTGAAAGGTAAGATCCACCTTTAATCAGACTTAAGGGTAGAGACACTTGGTCAACAAATTTACAACACTGGGACCACAAATGCTGAAAGGTAAGATCCACCTTTAATCAGACTAAAGGGTAGAGATACTTGGTCAACGAATTTACAACACCGGGACCACAAATGCTGAAAGGTAAGATCCACCTTTAATCAGACTTAAGGGTAGAGACACTTGGTCAACAAATTTACAACGCTGGGACCACAAATGCTGAAAGGTAAGATCCACCTTTAATCAGACCTAAGGGTAGACATACTTGGTCAACAAATTTACAACACCGGGACCACAAATGCTGAAAGGTAAGATCCACCTTTAATCAGACTTAAGGGTAGAGACACTTGGTCAATAAATTTACAACACCGGGATCACTAATGCTGAAAAGTAAGATCCACCCTTAAACGGACTTAAGGGTAGATACACTTACTGAATAAATTTACAACAACAGCATCACTAAAGCTGAAAAGTAAGATCCACCCTTAAACAGATTTAAGGATAAAGACACTTGGCCAATAAATTTGGAACACCGCGATCACTAATGCTGAAAAGTAAGATCCACCCTTAAACAGATTTAAGGGTAAACACACTTGGTCAATAAATTTACAACACCGAGATCACTAATGCTGAAAAGTAAGATCCACCCTTAAACAGATTTAAGGATAAAGACACTAGGTCAATAAATTTACAACACCGGGATCACTAATGCTGAAAAGTAAGATCCACGCTTAAACAGATTTAAGGGTAGAGACACTAGGTCAATAAATTTACAACACCGGGATCACTAATGCTGAAAAGTAAGATCCACCCTTAAACAGATTTAAGGGTAAACACACTTGGTCAATAAATTAACAACACTGGGATCACTAATGCTATAAAGTAAGATCCAGCCTTAAACACTCTTAAGGGTAGAGACACTAGGTCAATAAATTTACAACACCGGGATCACTAATGCTGAAAAGTAAGATCCACCCTTAAACAGACTTAAGAGTAAAAACACTTGGTCAATAAATTTACAACACCGGGATCAGTAATGCTGAAAAGTAAGATCCACCCTTAAACAGACTTAAGGATAAAAACACTTGGTCAATAAATTTACAACACCAGGATCAGTAATGCTGAAAAGGAAGATCCACCCTTAAAAAGACTTAAGGTTAGAGATACTTGGTCAATAAATTTAAACAACGGCATCACTATTGCTGAAAAGTAAGACTTATCTCCACCCTTCAACGGACTTAAGGGTAAATACACTAGGTCAATAACTTTACAAAACCAGGATCACTAATGCTGAAAATTAAGATTTATCTCTGCCCTTAAAGAGACTTAAGGGTAAAAACACTTGGTCAATAATTTTACAACACCGGGATAAATAATGCTGAAATGTAAGATCCACCGTTAAACAGATTTATGGGTAAAAACACTTGGACAATAAATTTACAACACCGGGATCAGTAATGATGAAAAGGAAGATCCACCCTTAAACAGACCTAAGGGTATAGACACTAGGTCAATAAATTTACAACACCAGGATCACTAATGCTGAAAATTAAGGTCCATCCTTAAACGGACTTAAGGGTAGAGACACTTAGTCAATAAATTTTCAACACCAGGATCGCTAAAGCTGAAAAGTAAGATCCACCCTTAAACGGACCTAAGGGTAGAGACACTTGGTCAATAAATTTACAACACCGGGATCACTAATGCTAAAAAGTAAGATCCACCCTTAAACAGACTTAAGGGTAGAGACACTTGGTCAATATATTTACAACACCGGGGTCACTATTGCTGAAAAGTAAGACTTATTTTCTCCCTTAAACGGACTTAAAGGTAGGGACACTTGGTCAATAAATTTGTAACACCGGGATCACTAATGATGAAAAGTAAGACTTATCTCCACCCTTAAACGGACTTAATGGTCGAGACACTTGGTCAATAAATTTTCAACACCAGGAGCACTAATGCTGAAATGTTAGACTTATCTCCTCCGTTAAACAGAATTAGGGTAGAGACCCTTGGTCAATAAATTTACTTCACCAGTATCACTAATGCTGAAATGTAAGACTTATCTCCACCCTTCAACGGACCTAAGGGTAGAGATACTTGGACAATAAATTTACAACACCGGGATCACTAATGCTGAAAAGTAAGATTCACCCTTAAATGGACATAAGGGTAAAGACACTGGGTCAATAACTTTAAAACACCAGGATGACTAATGCTGAAAATTAAGATCCACCCTTAAACGGACTTAAGGGTAGAGACACTAGGTCAATAACTTTACAACAACAGGATCACTAATGCTGAAAAGTATGATCCACTCTTAAACGGACTTAATGGTCTAGACACTTGGTCAATAAATTTACAACACCAGGAGCACTAATGCAGAAATGTTTGACCTATCTCCTCCCTTAAACAGACTTAAGGGCAGGGACACTTGGTCAATAAATTTACATCACCAGGATCACTAATGCTGAAATGTAAGACTTATCTCCACCCTTCAACGGACTTAAGGGTAGAGATACTTGGTCAATAAATTTACAAAATCGGGATCACTAATGCTGAAAAGTAAGATTCACCCTTAAATGGACTTAAGGGTAAAGACACTGGGTCAATAACTTTACAACACCAGGATCACTTATGCTGAAAAGTATGATCCACTCTTAAACGGACTTAAGGGTGAGGCACTTGTTCAATAAATGTACAACACAGAGATCACTAATGCTGAAAAGTAAGATCCACCCCTAAACGGACTTAAGGGTAGAGACACTTGGTCAATAAATATGCAACCCCCGGATCACTAATGCTAAAAAGTAAGATCCACCCTTAAACAGACTTAAGGGTAGAGACACTTGGTCAATAAATTTAAAACACCAGAATTACTAATGCTGAAAGGTAAGATCCACCCTTAAACAGATTTAAGGGTAAAGACAGTTGGTCAATAAATTTACAACACCGGGATCACTAATGCTAAAAAGTAAGATCCACTCTTAAACGGACTTAAGGGTAGAGACACTTGGTCAATAAATTTACAATACCAGGATCACTAATGCTGAAAAGTAAGATTTATCTCTGTCTTTAAACAGACTTAAGGGTAGAGACACTTGGTCAACAAATTTACAACACTGGGACCACAAATGCTGAAAGGTAAGATCCACCTTTAATCAGACTTAAGGGTAGAGACACTTGGTCAACAAATTTACAACACCGGGACCACAAATGCTGAAAGGTAAGATCCACCTTTAATCAGACTTAAGGGTAGAGACACTTGGTCAACAAATTTACAACACCGGGACCACAAATGCTGAAAGGTAAGATCCACCTTTAATCAGACTTAAGGGTAGAGACACTTGGTCAACAAATTTACAACACTGGGACCACAAATGCTGAAAGCTAAGATCCACCTTTAATCAGACTTAAGGGTAGAGACACTTGGTCAACAAATTTACAACACCGCGACCACAAATGCTGAAAGGTAAGATCCACCTTTAATCAGACTTAAGGGTAGAGACACTTGGTCAACAAATATACAACACTGGGACCACAAATGCTGAAAGGTAAGATCCACCCTTAAACAGACTTAAGAGTAAAAACACTTGGTCAATAAATTTACAACACCGGGATCAGTAATGCTGAAAAGTAAGATCCACCCTTAAAAAGACTTAAGGTTAGAGATACTTGGTCAATAAATTTAAACAACGGCATCACTAATGCTGAAAAGTAAGACTTATCTCCACCCTTCAACGGACTTAAGGGTGAAGACACTAGGTCAATAACTTTACAAAACCAGGATCACTAATGCTGAAAATTAAGATTTATCTCTGCCCTTAAAGAGACTTAAGGGTAAAAACACTTGGTCAATAATTTTACAACACCGGGATAAATAATGCTGAAAAGTAAGATCCACCCTTAAACAGATTTATGGGTAAAAACACTTGGACAATAAATTTACAACACCGGGATCACTAATGCTGAAAAGTTAGATCCACCCTTAGACATACTTAAAGTTAGAGGGTCTTGGTCAATAAATTTACGACACCGGGCTCACTAATGCTGAAAAGTAAGATCCACCCTTATTCGGACTTAAGGGTAGAGACACTTGGTCAATAAATTTACAACACCGGCATCACTAATGCTAAAAAGTAAGATCCACCCTTAAACGGACTTAAGGGTAGAGACACTTGGTCAATATATTTACAACACCGGGGTCACTATTGCTGAAAAGTAAGACTTATTTTCTCCCTTAAACAGAATTAGGGTAGAGACCCTTGGTCAATAAATTTACTTCACCAGTACCACTAATGCTGAAATGTAAGACTTATCTCCACCCATCAACGGACTTAAGGGTAGAGATACTTGGTCAATAAATTTACAACACCGGGATCACTAATGCTGAAAAGTAAGATTCACCCTTAAATGGACTTAAGGGTAAAGACACTGGGTCAATAACTTTAAAACACCAGGATGACTAATGCTGAAAATGAAGATCCACCCTTAAACGGACTTAAGGGTAGAGACACTAGGTCAATAACTTTACAACACCAGGATCACTAATGCTGAAAAGTATGATCCACTCTTAAACGGACTTAATGGTCTAGACACTTGGTCAATAAATTTACAACACCAGGAGCACTAATGCAGAAATGTTAGACCTATCTCCTCCCTTAAACAGACTTAAGGGCAGAGACACTTGGTCAATAAATTTACATCACCAGGATCACTAATGCTGAAATGTAAGACTTATCTCCACCCTTCAACGGACTTAAGGGTAGAGATACTTGGTCAATAAATTTACAACATCGGGATCACTAATGCTGAAAAGTAAGATTCACCCTTAAATGGACTTAAGGGTAAAGACACTGGGTCAATAACTTTACAACACCAGGATCACTTATGCTGAAAAGTATGATCCACTCTTAAACGGACTTAAGGGTGAGGCACTTGTTCAATAAATGTACAACACAGAGATCACTAATGCTGTAAAGTAAGATCCACCCTTAAACGGACTTAAGGGTAGAGACACTTGGTCAATAAATATGCAACCCCCGGATCACTAATGCTAAAAAGTAAGATCCACCCTTAAACAGACTTAAGGGTAGAGACACTTGGTCAATAAATTTAAAACACCAGAATTACTAATGCTGAAAGGTAAGATCCACCCTTAAACAGATTTAAGCGTAAAGACAGTTGGTCAATAAATTTACAACACCGGGATCACTAATGCTAAAAAGTAAGATACACTCTTAAACGGACTTAAGGGTAGAGACACTTGGTCAATAAATTTACAATACCAGGATCACTAATGCTGAAAAGTAAGATTTATCTCTGCCCTTAAACAGACTTAAGGGTAGAGACACTTGGTCAACAAATTTACAACACTGGGACCACAAATGCTGAAAGGTAAGATCCACCTTTAATCAGACTTAAGGGTAGAGACACTTGGTCAACAAATTTACAACACCGGGACCACAGATGCTGAAAGGTAAGATCCACCTTTAATCAGACTTAAGGGTAGAGATACTTGGTCAACAAATTTACAACACCGAGACCACAAATGCTGAAAGGTAAGATCCACCTTTAATCAGACTTAAGGGTAGAGACAGTTGGTCAACAAATTTACAACACTGGGACCACAAATGCTGAAAGCTAAGATCCACCTTTAATCAGACTTAAGGGTAGAGACACTTGGTCAACAAATTTACAACACCGGGACCACAAATGCTGAAAGGTAAGATCCACCTTTAATCAGACTTAAGGGTAGAGACACTTGGTCAACAAATTTACAACACTGGGACCACAAATGCTGAAAGGTAAGATCCACCTTTAATCAGACTTAAGGGTAGAGACACTTGGTCAACAAATTTACAACACCGGGACCACAAATGCTGAAAGGTAAGATCCACCTTTAATCAGACTTAAGGGTAGAGACACTTGGTCAACAAATTTACAACACCGGGACCACAAATGCTGAAAGGTAAGATCCACCTTTAATCAGACTTAAGGGTAGAGACACTTGGTCAACAAATTTACAACACTGGGACCACAAATGCTGAAAGGTAAGATCCACTTTTAATCAGACCTAAGGGTAGAGATACTTGGTCAACGAATTTACAACACCGGGACCACAAATGCTGAAAGGTAAGATCCACCTTTAATCAGACTTAAGGGTAGAGACACTTGGTCAATAAATTTACATCACCGGGATCACTAATGCTGAAAAGTAAGATCCACCCTTAAACGGACTTAAGGGTAGATACACTTACTGAATAAATTTACAACAGCATCACTAAAGCTGAAAAGTAAGATCCACCCTTAAACAGATTTAAGGATAAAGACACTTGGCCAATAAATTTGGAACACCGCGATCACTAATGCTGAAAAGTAAGATCCACCCTTAAACAGATTTAAGGGTAAACACACTTGGTCAATAAATTTACAACACCGAGATCACTAATGCTGAAAAGTAAGACCCACCCTTAAACAGATTTAAGGACAAAGACACTAGGTCAATAAATTTACAACACCAGGATCACTAATGCTGAAAAGTAAGATCCACGCTTAAACAGATTTAAGGATAAAGACACTAGGTCAATAAATTTACAACACCAGGATCACTAATGCTGAAAAGTAAGATCCACCCTTAAACAGATTTAAGGATAAAGACACTAGGTCAATAAATTTACAACACCGGGATCACTAATGCTGAAAAGTAAGATCCACGCTTAAACAGATTTAAGATTAGAGACACTAGGTCAATAAATTTACAACACCGGGATCACTAATGCTGAAAAGTAAGATCCACCCTTAAACAGATTTAAGGGTAAACACACTTGGTCAATAAATTAACAACACTGGGATCACTAATGCTATAAAGTAAGATCCAGCCTTAAACACTCTTAAGGGTAGAGACACTAGGTCAATAAATTTACAACACCGGGATCACTAATGCTGAAAAGTAAGATCCACCCTTAAACAGACTTAAGAGTAAAAACACTTGGTCAATAAATTTACAACACCGGGATCAGTAATGCTGAAAAGTAAGATCCACCCTTAAACAGACTTAAGGGTAAAAACACTTGGTCAATAAATTTACAACAACAGGATCAGTAATGCTGAAAAGGAAGATCCACCCTTAAAAAGACTTAAGGTTAGAGATACTTGGTCAATAAATTTAAACAACGGCATCACTAATGCTGAAAAGTAAGACTTATCTCCACCCTTCAACGGACTTAAGGGTAAATACACTAGGTCAATAACTTTACAAAACCAGGATCACTAATGCTGAAAATTAAGATTTATCTCTGCCCTTAAAGAGACTTAAGGGTAAAAACACTTGGTCAATAATTTTACAACACCGGGATAAATAATGCTGAAAAGTAAGATCCACCGTTAAACAGATTTATGGGTAAAAACACTTGGACAATAAATTTACAACACCGGGATCAGTAATGATGAAAAGGAAGATCCACCCTTAAACAGACCTAAGGGTATAGACACTAGGTCAATAAATTTACAACACCAGGATCACTAATGCTGAAAATTAAGGTCCATCCTTAAACGGACTTAAGGGTAGAGACACTTAGTCAATAAATTTTCAACACCAGGATCGCTAAAGCTGAAAAGTAAGATCCACCCATAAACGGACCTAAGGGTAGAGACACTTGGTCAATAAATTTACAAAACCGGGATCACTAATGCTAAAAAGTAAGATCCACCCTTAAACGGACTTAAGGGTAGAGACTTCGTCAATAAATTTACAACACCGGGATCACTAATGCTAAAACGTAAGATCCACCCTTAAACGGCCTTAAGGGTAGAGACTTGGTCAATAAATTTACAACACCGGGATCACTAATGCTGAAAAGTAAGATCCACCCTTAAACGGACTTAAGGGTAGAGACTTCGTCAATAAATTTACAACACCGGAATCACTAATGCTAAAAAGTAAGATCCACCCTTAAACGGACTTAAGGGTAGAGACTTGGTCAAAAAATTTACAATACCAGGATTACTAAAGCTGAAAAGTAAGATCCACCCTTAAACAGATTTAAGGGTAAAGACATTTGGTCAATACATTTACAACACCGGGATCACTAATGCTGAAAAGTAAGATCCACCCTTATCCAGATTTAAGGGTAAAGACACTTGGTCAATAAATTTGCAACACCAGGATCAGTAATGCTGAAAAGTAAGATTCACCCTTAAACGGACTTAAGGGTAGATACACTTGGTCAATAAATTTACAACAACAGCATCACTAAAGCTGAAAAGTAAGATCCACCCTTAAACAGATTTAAGGGTAAAGACACTTGGCCAATAAATTTGGAACACCGCGATCACTAATGCTGAAAAGTAAGATCCACCCTTAAACAGATTTAAGGGTAAACACACTTCGTCAATAAATTTACAAACACTGAGATCACTAATGCTGAAATGTAAGATCCACCCTTAAACAGATTTAAGGGTAAAGACACTAGGTCAATAAATTTACAACACCGGGATCACTAATGCTGAAAAGTAAGATCCACCCTTAAACAGATTTAAGGGTAGAGACAGTAGGTCAATAAATTTACAACACCGGGATCACTAATGCTGAAAAGTAAGATCCACCCTTAAACAGATTTAAGGGTAAACACACTTGGTCAATAAATTAACAGCACTGGGATCACTAATGCTGAAAAGTAAGCTCCAGCCTTAAACACTCTTAAGGGTAGAGACACTAGGTCAATAAATTGACAACACCGGGATCACTAATGCTGAAAAGTAAGAACCACCCTTAAACAGACTTAAGAGTAAAAACACTTGGTCAATAAATTTACAACACCGGGATCAGTAATGCTGAAAAGTAAGATCCACCCTTAATAAGACTTAAGGTTAGAGATACTTGGTCAATAAATTTAAACAACGGCATCACTAATGCTGAAAAGTAAGACTTATCTCCACCCTTCAACGGACTTAAGGGTGAAGACACTAGGTCAATAACTTTACAAAACCAGGATCACTAATGCTGAAAATTAAGATTTATCTCTGCCCTTAAAGAGACTTAAGGGTAAAAACACTTGGTCAATAATTTTACAACACCGGGATAAATAATGCTGAAAAGTAAGATCCACCGTTAAACAGATTTATGGGTAAAAACACTTGGACAATAAATTTACAACACCGGGATCAGTAATGATGAAAAGGAAGATCCACCCTTAAACAGACCTAAGGGTATAGACACTAGGTCAATAAATTTACAACACCAGGATCACTAATGCTGAAAATTAAGGTCCATCCTTAAACGGACTTAAGGGTAGAGACACTTAGTCAATAAATTTTCAACACCAGGATCGCTAAAGCTGAAAAGTAAGATCCACCCTTAAACGGACCTAAGGGTAGAGACACTTGGTCAATAAATTTACAAAACCGGGATCACTAATGCTAAAAAGTAAGATCCACCCTTAAACGGACTTAAGGGTAGAGACTTCGTCAATAAATTTACAACACCGGGATCACTAATGCTAAAAAGTAAGATCCACCCTTAAACGGCCTTAAGGGTAGAGACTTGGTCAATAAATTTACAACACCGGGATCACTAATGCTGAAAAGTAAGATCCACCCTTAAACGGACTTAAGGGTAGAGACTTCGTCAATAAATTTACAACACCGGAATCACTAATGCTAAAAAGTAAGATCCACCCTTAAACGGACTTAAGGGTAGAGACTTGGTCAAAAAATTTACAATACCAGGATTACTAAAGCTGAAAAGTAAGATCCACCCTTAAACAGATTTAAGGGTAAAGACATTTGGTCAATACATTTACAACACCGGGATCACTAATGCTGAAAAGTAAGATCCACCCTTAAACAGATTTAAGGGTAAAGACACTTGGTCAATAAATTTGCAACACCAGGATCAGTAATGCTGAAAAGTAAGATTCACCCTTAAACGGACTTAAGGGTAGATACACTTGGTCAATAAATTTACAACAACAGCATCACTAAAGCTGAAAAGTAAGATCCACCCTTAAACAGATTTAAGGGTAAAGACACTTGGCCAATAAATTTGGAACACCGCGATCACTAATGCTGAAAAGTAAGATCCACCCTTAAACAGATTTAAGGGTAAACACACTTCGTCAATAAATTTACAACACCGAGATCACTAATGCTGTAAAGTAAGATCCACCCTTAAACAGATTTAAGGGTAAAGACACTAGGTCAATAAATTTACAACACCGGGATCACTAATGCTGAAAAGTAAGATCCACCCTTAAACAGATTTAAGGGTAGAGACAGTAGGTCAATAAATTTACAACACCGGGATCACTAATGCTGAAAAGTAAGATCCACCCTTAAACAGATTTAAGGGTAAACACACTTGGTCAATAAATTAACAGCACTGGGATCACTAATGCTGAAAAGTAAGCTCCAGCCTTAAACACTCTTAAGGGTAGAGACACTAGGTCAATAAATTTACAACACCGGGATCACTAATGCTGAAAAGTAAGAACCACCCTTAAACAGACTTAAGAGTAAAAACACTTGGTCAATAAATTTACAACACCGGGATCAGTAATGCTGAAAAGTAATATCCACCCTTAAAAAGACTTAAGGTTAGAGATACTTGGTCAATGAATTTAAACAACGGCATCACTAATGCTGAAAAGTAAGACTTATCTCCACCCTTCAACGGACTTAAGGGTGAAGACACTAGGTCAATAACTTTACAAAACCAGGATCACTAATGCTAAAAATTAAGATTTATCTCTGCCCTTAAAGAGACTTAAGGGTAAAAACACTTGGTCAATAATTTTACAACACCGGGATAAATAATGCTGAAAAGTAAGATCCACCCTTAAACAGATTTATGGGTAAAAACACTTGGACAATAAATTTACAACACCGGGATCACTAATGCTGAAAAGTTAGATCCACCCTTAGACATACTTAAAGTTAGAGAGTCTTGGTCAATAAATTTACGACACCGGGATCACTAATGCTGAAAAGTAAGATCCACCCTTAAACGGACTTAAGGGTAAAGACACTGGGTCAATAACTTTAAAACACCAAGATGACTAATGCTGAAAATTAAGATCCACCCTTAAACGGACTTAAGGGTAGAGACACTAGGTCAATAACTTTACAACACCAGGATCACTAATGCTGAAAAGTATGATCCACTCTTAAACGGACTTAATTGTCTAGACACTTGGTCAATAAATTTACAACACCAGGAGCACTAATGCAGAAATGTTAGACCTATCTCCTCCCTTAAACAGACTTAAGGGCAGAGACACTTGGTCAATAAATTTACATCACCAGGATCACTAATGCTGAAATGTAAGACTTATCTCCACCCTTCAACGGACTTAAGGGTAGAGATACTTGGTCAATAAATTTACAACATCGGGATCACTAATGCTGAAAAGTAAGATTTACCCTTAAATGGACTTAAGGGTAAAGACACTGGGTCAATAACTTTACAACACCAGGATCACTTATGCTGAAAAGTATGATCCACTCTTAAACGGACTTAAGGGTAGAGACACTAGGTCAATAACTTTACAACACCAGGATCACTAATGCTGAAAAGTATGATCCACTCTTAAACGGACTTAATGGTCTAGACACTTGGTCAATAAATTTACAACACCAGGAGCACTAATGCAGAAATGTTAGACCTATCTCCTCCCTTAAACAGACTTAAGGGCAGAGACACTTGGTCAATAAATTTACATCACCAGGATCACTAATGCTGAAATGTAAGACTTATCTCCACCCTTCAACGGACTTAAGGGTAGAGATACTTGGTCAATAAATTTACAACATCGGGATCACTAATGCTGAAAAGTAAGATTCACCCTTAAATGGACTTAAGGGTAAAGACACTGGGTCAATAACTTTACAACACCAGGATCACTTATGCTGAAAAGTATGATCCACTCTTAAACGGACTTAAGGGTGAGGCACTTGTTCAATAAATGTACAACACAGAGATCACTAATGCTGAAAAGTAAGATCCACCCTTAAACGGACTTAAGGGTAGAGACACTTGGTCAATAAATATGCAACCCCCGGATCACTAATGCTAAAAAGTAAGATCCACCCTTAAACAAACTTAAGGGTAGAGACACTTGGTCAATAAATTTAAAACACCAGAATTACTAATGCTGAAAGGTAAGATCCACCCTTAAACAGATTTAAGGGTAAAGACAGTTGGTCAATAAATTTACAACACCGGGATCACTAATGCTAAAAAGTAAGATCCACTCTTAAACGGACTTAAGGGTAGAGACACTTGGTCAACAAATTTACAACACTGGGACCACAAATGCTGAAAGGTAAGATCCACCTTTAATCAGACTTAAGGGTAGAGACACTTGGTCAACAAATTTACAACACCGGGACCACAGATGCTGAAAGGTAAGATCCACCTTTAATCAGACCTAAGGGTAGAGACACTTGGTCAACAAATTTACAACACCGGGACCACAAATGCTGAAAGGTAAGATCCACCTTTAATCAGACTTAAGGGTAGAGACACTTGGTCAACAAATTTACAACACCGAGACCACAAATGCTGAAAGGTAAGATCCACCTTTAATCAGACTTAAGGGTAGAGACAGTTGGTCAACAAATTTACAACACTGGGACCACAAATGCTGAAAGCTAAGATCCACCTTTAATCAGACTTAAGGGTAGAGACACTTGGTCAACAAATTTACAACACCGGGACCACAAATGCTGAAAGGTAAGATCCACCTCTAATCAGACTTAAGGGTAGAGACACTTGGTCAACAAATTTACAACACTGGGACCACAAATGCTGAAAGGTAAGATCCACCTTTAATCAGACTTAAGGGTATAGACACTTGGTCAACAAATTTACAACACCGGGACCACAAATGCTGAAAGGTAAGATCCACCTTTAATCAGACTTAAGGGTAGAGACACTTGGTCAACAAATTTACAACACCGGGACCACAAATGCTGAAAGGTAAGATCCACCTTTAATCAGACTTAAGGGTAGAGACACTTGGTCAACAAATTTACAACACCGGGACCACAAATGCTGAAAGGTAAGATCCACCTTTAATCAGACTTAAGGGTAGAGACACTTGGTCAATAAATTTACAACACCGGGATCACTAATGCTGAAAAGTAAGATCCACCCTTAAACGGACTTAAGGGTAGATACACTTACTGAATAAATTTACAACAACAGCATCACTAAAGCTGAAAAGTAAGATCCACCCTTAAACAGATTTAAGGATAAAGACACTTGGCCAATAAATTTGGAACACCGCGATCACTAATGCTGAAAAGCAAGATCCACCCTTAAACAGATTTAAGGGAAAACACACTTGGTCAATAAATTTACAACACCGAGATCACTAATGCTGAAAAGTAAGATCCACCCTTAAACAGATTTAAGGATAAAGACACTAGGTCAATAAATTTACAACACCGGGATCACTAATGCTGAAAAGTAAGATCCACGCTTAAACAGATTTAAGGGTAGAGACACTAGGTCAATAAATTTACAACACCGGGATCACTAATGCTGAAAAGTAAGATCCACCCTTAAACAGATTTAAGGGTAAACACACTTGGTCAATAAATTAACAACACTGGGATCACTAATGCTATAAAGTAAGATCCAGCCTTAAACACTCTTAAGGGTAGAGACACTAGGTCAATAAATTTACAACACCGGGATCACTAATGCTGAAAAGTAAGATCCACCCTTAAACAGACTTAAGAGTAAAAACACTTGGTCAATAAATTTACAACACCGGGATCAGTAATGCTGAAAAGTAAGATCCACCCTTAAACAGACTTAAGGATAAAAACACTTGGTCAATAAATTTACAACACCAGGATCAGTAATGCTGAAAAGGAAGATCCACCCTTAAAAAGACTTAAGGTTAGAGATACTTGGTCAATAAATTTAAACAACGGCATCACTATTGCTGAAAAGTAAGACTTATCTCCACCCTTCAACGGACTTAAGGGTAAATACACTAGGTCAATAACTTTACAAAACCAGGATCACTAATGCTGAAAATTAAGATTTATCTCTGCCCTTAAAGAGACTTAAGGGTAAAAACACTTGGTCAATAATTTTACAACACCGGGATAAATAATGCTGAAATGTAAGATCCACCGTTAAACAGATTTATGGGTAAAAACACTTGGACAATAAATTTACAACACCGGGATCAGTAATGATGAAAAGGAAGATCCACCCTTAAACAGACCTAAGGGTATAGACACTAGGTCAATAAATTTACAACACCAGGATCACTAATGCTGAAAATTAAGGTCCATCCTTAAACGGACTTAAGGGTAGAGACACTTAGTCAATAAATTTTCAACACCAGGATCGCTAAAGCTGAAAAGTAAGATCCACCCTTAAACGGACCTAAGGGTAGAGACACTTGGTCAATAAATTTACAACACCGGGATCACTAATGCTAAAAAGTAAGATCCACCCTTAAACAGACTTAAGGGTAGAGACACTTGGTCAATATATTTACAACACCGGGGTCACTATTGCTGAAAAGTAAGACTTATTTTCTCCCTTAAACGGACTTAAAGGTAGGGACACTTGGTCAATAAATTTGTAACACCGGGATCACTAATGATGAAAAGTAAGACTTATTTCCACCCTTAAACGGACTTAATGGTCGAGACACTTGGTCAATAAATTTTCAACACCAGGAGCACTAATGCTGAAATGTTAGACTTATCTCCTCCCTTAAACAGAATTAGAGTAGAGACCCTTGGTCAATAAATTTACTTCACCAGTATCACTAATGCTGAAATGTAAGACTTATCTCCACCCTTCAACGGACTTAAGGGTAGAGATACTTGGACAATAAATTTACAACACCGGGATCACTAATGCTGAAAAGTAAGATTCACCCTTAAATGGACTTAAGGGTAAAGACACTGGGTCAATGACTTTAAAACACCAGGATGACTAATGCTGAAAATTAAGATCCACCCTTAAACGGACTTAAGGGTAGAGACACTAGGTCAATAACTTTACAACACCAGGATCACTAATGCTGAAAAGTATGATCCACTCTTAAACGGACTTAATGGTCTAGACACTTGGTCAATAAATTTACAACACCAGGAGCACTAATGCAGAAATGTTTGACCTATCTCCTCCCTTAAACAGACTTAAGGGCAGAGACACTTGGTCAATAAATTTACATCACCAGGATCACTAATGCTGAAATGTAAGACTTATCTCCACCCTTCAACGGACTTAAGGGTAGAGATACTTGGTCAATAAATTTACAAAATCGGGATCACTAATGCTGAAAAGTAAGATTCACCCTTAAATGGACTTAAGGGTAAAGACACTGGGTCAATAACTTTACAACACCAGGATCACTTATGCTGAAAAGTATGATCCACTCTTAAACGGACTTAAGGGTGAGGCACTTGTTCAATAAATGTACAACACAGAGATCACTAATGCTGAAAAGTAAGATCCACCCTTAAACGGACTTAAGGGTAGAGACACTTGGTCAATAAATATGCAACCCCCGGATCACTAATGCTAAAAAGTAAGATCCACCCTTAAACAGACTTAAGGGTAGAGACACTTGGTCAATAAATTTAAAACACCAGAATTACTAATTCTGAAAGGTAAGATCCACCCTTAAACAGATTTAAGGGTAAAGACAGTTGGTCAATAAATTTACAACACCGGGATCACTAATGCTAAAAAGTAAGATCCACTCTTAAACGGACTTAAGGGTAGAGACACTTGGTCAATAAATTTACAATACCAGGATCACTAATGCTGAAAAGTAAGATTTATCTCTGTCTTTAAACAGACTTAAGGGTAGAGACACTTGGTCAACAAATTTACAACACCGGGACCACAGATGCTGAAAGGTAAGATCCACCTTTAATCAGACTTAAGGGTAGAGACACTTGGTCAACAAATTTACAACACCGGGACCACAAATGCTGAAAGGTAAGATCCACCTTTAATCAGACTTAAGGGTAGAGACACTTGGTCAACAAATTTACAACACCGGGACCACAAATGCTGAAAGGTAAGATCCACCTTTAATCAGACTTAAGGGTAGAGACACTTGGTCAACAAATTTACAACACCGGGACCACAGATGCTGAAAGGTAAGATCCACCTTTAATCAGACTTAAGGGTAGAGACACTTGGTCAACAAATTTACAACACTGGGACCACAAATGCTGAAAGCTAAGATCCACCTTTAATCAGACTTAAGGGTAGAGACACTTGGTCAACAAATTTACAACACCGCGACCACAAATGCTGAAAGGTAAGATCCACCTTTAATCAGACTTAAGGGTAGAGACACTTGGTCAACAAATATACAACACTGGGACCACAAATGCTGAAAGGTAAGATCCACCTTTAATCAGACTTAAGGGTAGAGACACTTGGTCAACAAATTTACAACACCGGGACCACAAATGCTGAAAGGTAAGATCCACCTTTAATCAGACTTAAGGGTAGAGACACTTGGTCAACAAATTTACAACACCGGGACCACAAATGCTGAAAGGTAAGATCCACCTTTAATCAGACTTAAGGGTAGAGACACTTGGTCAACAAATTTACAACACTGGGACCACAAATGCTGAAAGGTAAGATCCACCTTTAATCAGACCTAAGGGTAGAGATACTTGGTCAACGAATTTACAACACCGGGACCACAAATGCTGAAAGGTAAGATCCACCTTTAATCAGACTTAAGGGTAGAGACACTTGGTCAATAAATTTTACAACACCGGGATCACTAATGCTGAAAAGTAAGATCCACCCTTAAACGGACTTAAGGGTAGATACACTTACTGAATAAATTTACAACAACAGCATCACAAAAGCTGAAAAGTAAGATCCACCCTTAAACAGATTTAAGGATAAAGACACTTGGCCAATAAATTTGGAACACCGCGATCACTAATGCTGAAAAGTAAGATCCACCCTTAAACAGATTTAAGGGTAAACACACTTGGTCAATAAATTTACAACACCGAGATCACTAATGCTGAAAAGTAAGATCCACCCTTAAACAGATTTAAGGATAAAGACACTAGGTCAATAAATTTACAACACCGGGATCACTAATGCTGAAAAGTAAGATCCACGCTTAAACAGATTTAAGGGTAGAGACACTAGGTCAATAAATTTACAACACCGGGATCACTAATGCTGAAAAGTAAGATCCACCCTTAAACAGATTTAAGGGTAAACACACTTGGTCAATAAATTAACAACACTGGGATCACTAATGCTATAAAGTAAGATCCAGCCTTAAACACTCTTAAGGGTAGAGACACTAGGTCAATAAATTTACAACACCGGGATCACTAATGCTGAAAAGTAAGATCCACCCTTAAACAGACTTAAGAGTAAAAACACTTGGTCAATAAATTTACAACACCGGGATCAGTAATGCTGAAAAGTAAGATCCACCCTTAAACAGACTTAAGGGTAAAAACACTTAGTCAATAAATTTACAACACCAGGATCAGTAATGCTGAAAAGGAAGATCCACCCTTAAAAAGACTTAAGGTTAGAGATACTTGGTCAATAAATTTAAACAACGGCATCACTAATGCTGAAAAGTAAGACTTATCTCCACCCTTCATCGGACTTAAGGGTAAATACACTAGGTCAATAACTTTACAAAACCAGGATCACTAATGCTGAAAATTAAGATTTATCTCTGCCCTTAAAGAGACTTAAGGGTAAAAACACTTGGTCAATAATTTTACAACACCGGGACAAATAATGCTGAAAAGTAAGATCCACCGTTAAACAGATTTATGGGTAAAAACACTTGGACAATAAATTTACAACACCGGGATCAGTAATGATGAAAAGGAACATCCACCCTTAAACAGACCTAAGGGTATAGACACTAGGTCAATAAATTTACAACACCAGGATCACTAATGCTGAAAATTAAGGTCCATCCTTAAACGGACTTAAGGGTAGAGACACTTAGTCAATAAATTTTCAACACCAGGATCGCTAAAGCTGAAAAGTAAGATCCACCCTTAAACGGACCTAAGGGTAGAGACACTTGGTCAATAAATTTACAAAACCGGGATCACTAATGCTAAAAAGTAAGATCCACCCTTAAACGGACTTAAGGGTAGAGACTTCGTCAATAAATGTACAACACCGGGATCACTAATGCTAAAAAGTAAGATCCACCCTTAAACGGCCTTAAGGGTAGAGACTTGGTCAATAAATTTAAAACACCGGGATCACTAATGCTGAAAAGTAAGATCCACCCTTAAACGGACTTAAGGGTAGAGACTTCGTCAATAAATTTACAACACCGGAATCACTAATGGTAAAAAGTAAGATCCACCCTTAAACGGACTTAAGGGTAGAGACTTGGTCAAAAAATTTACAATACCAGGATTACTAAAGCTGAAAAGTAAGATCCACCCTTAAACAGATTTAAGGGTAAAGACATTTGGTCAATACATTTACAACACCGGGATCACTAATGCTGAAAAGTAAGATCCACCCTTAAACAGATTTAAGGGTAAAGACACTTGGTCAATAAATTTGCAACACCAGGATCAGTAATGCTGAAAAGTAATATTCACCCTTAAACAGACATAAGGGTAAAGACACTTGGTAAATAAATTTACAACACCGGAATCACTAATGCTGAAAAGTAAGATCCACCTTTAAACAGATTTAAGGTTAAAGACACTTGGTCAATAAATTTACAACACCGGGATCACTAATGCTGAAAAGTAAGATCCACCTTTAGACATACTTAAAGTTAGAGAGTCTTGGTCAATAAATTAACGACACCGGGATCACTAATGCTGAAAAGTAAGATCCACCCTTAATCGGACTTAAGGGTAGAGACACTTGGTCAATAAATTTACAACACCGCGGTCACTATTGCTGAAAAGTAAGACTTATTTTCTCCCTTAAACGGACTTAAAGGTAGGGACACTTGGTCAATAAATTTGTAACACCGGGATCACTAATGCTGAAAAGTAAGACTTATCTCCACCCTTAAACGGACTTAATGGTCGAGACACTTGGTCGATAAATTTTCAACACCAGGAGCACTAATGCTGAAAAGTAAGATCCACTCTTAAACAGACTTAAGAGTAAAAACACTTGGTCAATAAATTTACAACACCGGGATCAGTAATGCTGAAAAGTAAGATCCACCCTTAAACAGACTTAAGGGTAAAAACACTTGGTCAATAAATTTACAACACCAGGATCAGTAATGCTGAAAAGGAAGATCCACCCTTAAAAAGACTTAAGGTTAGAGATACTTGGTCAATAAATTTAAACAACGGCATCACTAATGCTGAAAAGTAAGACTTATCTCCACCCTTCAACGGACTTAAGGGTAAAGACACTAGGTCAATAACTTTACAAAACCAGGATCACTAATGCTGAAAATTAAGATTTATCTCTGCCCTTAAAGAGACTTAAGGGTAAAAACACTTGGTCAATAATTTTACAACACCGGGATAAATAATGCTGAAAAGTAAGATCCACCGTTAAACAGATTTATGGGTAAAAACACTTGGACAATAAATTTACAACACCGGGATCAGTAATGATGTAAAGGAAGATCCACCCTTAAACAGACCTAAGGGTATAGACACTAGGTCAATAAATTTACAACACCAGGATCACTAATGCTGAAAATTAAGGTCCATCCTTAAACGGACTTAAGGGTAGAGACACTTAGTCAATAAATTTTCAACACCAGGATCGCTAAAGCTGAAAAGTAAGATCCACCCTTAAACGGACCTAAGGGTAGAGACACTTGGTCAATAAATTTACAACACCGGGATCACTAATGCTAAAAAGTAAGATCCACCCTTAAACAGACTTAAGGGTAGAGACACTTGGTCAATATATTTACAACACCGGGGTCACTATTGCTGAAAAGTAAGACTTATTTTCTCCCTTAAACGGACTTAAAGGTAGGGACACTTGGTCAATAAATTTGTAACACCGGGATCACTAATGATGAAAAGTAAGACTTATCTCCACCCTTAAACGGACTTAATGGTCGAGACACTTGGTCAATAAATTTTCAACACCAGGAGCACTAATGCTGAAATGTTAGACTTATCTCCTCCCTTAAACAGAATTAGGGTAGAGACCCTTGGTCAATAAATTTACTTCACCAGTATCACTAATGCTGAAATGTAAGACTTATCTCCACCCTTCAACGGACTTAAGGGTAGAGATACTTGGACAATAAATTTACAACACCGGGATCACTAATGCTGAAAAGTAAGATTCACCCTTAAATGGACTTAAGGGTAAAGACACTGGGTCAATAACTTTAAAACACCAGGATGACTAATGCTGAAAATTAAGATCCACCCTTAAACGGACTTAAGGGTAGAGACACTAGGTCAATAACTTTACAACACCAGGATCACTAATGCTGAAAAGTATGATCCACTCTTAAACGGACTTAATGGTCTAGACACTTGGTCAATAAATTTACAACACCAGGAGCACTAATGCAGAAATGTTTGACCTATCTCCTCCCTTAAACAGACTTAAGGGCAGAGACACTTGGTCAATAAATTTACATCACCAGGATCACTAATGCTGAAATGTAAGACTTATCTCCACCCTTCAACGGACTTAAGGGTAGAGATACTTGGTCAATAAATTTACAAAATCGGGATCACTAATGCTGAAAAGTAAGATTCACCCTTAAATGAACTTAAGGGTAAAGACACTGGGTCAATAACTTTACAACACCAGGATCACTTATGCTGAAAAGTATGATCCACTCTTAAACGGACTTAAGGGTGAGGCACTTGTTCAATAAATGTAGAACACAGAGATCACTAATGCTGAAAAGTAAGATCCACCCTTAAACGGACTTAAGGGTAGAGACACTTGGTCAATAAATATGCAACCCCCGGATCACTAATGCTAAAAAGTAAGATCCACCCTTAAACAGACTTAAGGGTAGAGACACTTGGTCAATAAATTTAAAACACCAGAATTACTAATGCTGAAAGGTAAGATCCACCCTTAAACAGATTTAAGGGTAAAGACAGTTGGTCAATAAATTTACAACACCGGGATCACTAATGCTAAAAAGTAAGATCCACTCTTAAACGGACTTAAGGGTAGAGACACTTGGTCAATAAATTTACAATACCAGGATCACTAATGCTGAAAAGTAAGATTTATCTCTGTCTTTAAACAGACTTAAGGGTAGAGACACTTGGTCAACAAATTTACAACACTGGGACCACAAATGCTGAAAGGTAAGATCCACCTTTAATCAGACTTAAGGGTAGAGACACTTGGTCAACAAATTTACAACACCGGGACCACAGATGCTGAAAGGTAAGATCCACCTTTAATCAGACTTAAGGGTAGAGACACTTGGTCAACAAATTTACAACACCGGGACCACAAATGCTGAAAGGTAAGATCCACCTTTAATCAGACTTAAGGGTAGAGACACTTGGTCAACAAATATACAACACCGGGACCACAAATGCTGAAAGGTAAGATCCACCTTTAATCAGACTTAAGGGTGGAGACACTTGGTCAACAAATTTACAACACCGGGACCACAGATGCTGAAAGGTAAGATCCACCTTTAATCAGACTTAAGGGTAGAGACACTTGGTCAACAAATTTACAACACTGGGACCACAAATGCTGAAAGCTAAGATCCACCTTTAATCAGACTTAAGGGTAGAGACACTTGGTCAACAAATTTACAACACCGCGACCACAAATGCTGAAAGGTAAGATCCACCTTTAATCAGACTTAAGGGTAGAGACACTTGGTCAACAAATATACAACACTGGGACCACAAATGCTGAAAGGTAAGATCCACCTTTAATCAGACTTAAGGGTAGAGACACTTGGTCAACAAATTTACAACACCGGGACCACAAATGCTGAAAGGTAAGATCCACCTTTAATCAGACTTAAGGGTAGAGACACTTGGTCAACAAATGTACAACACCGGGACCACAAATGCTGAAAGGTAAGATCCACCTTTAATCAGACTTAAGGGTAGAGACACTTGGTCAACAAATTTACAACACTGGGACCACAAATGCTGAAAGGTAAGATCCACCTTTAATCAGACCTAAGGGTAGAGATACTTGGTCAACGAATTTACAACACCGGGACCACAAATGCTGAAAGGTAAGATCCACCTTTAATCAGACTTAAGGGTAGAGACACTTGGTCAATAAATTTACAACACCGGGATCACTAATGCTGAAAAGTAAGATCCACCCTTAAACGGACTTAAGGGTAGATACACTTACTGAATAAATTTACAACAACAGCATCACAAAAGCTGAAAAGTAAGATCCACCCTTAAACAGATTTAAGGATAAAGACACTTGGCCAATAAATTTGGAACACCGCGATCACTAATGCTGAAAAGTAAGATCCACCCTTAAACAGATTTAAGGGTAAACACACTTGGTCAATAAATTTACAACACCGAGATCACTAATGCTGAAAAGTAAGATCCACCCTTAAACAGATTTAAGGATAAAGACACTAGGTCAATAAATTTACAACACCGGGATCACTAATGCTGAAAAGTAAGATCCACGCTTAAACAGATTTAAGGGTAGAGACACTAGGTCAATAAATTTACAACACCGGGATCACTAATGCTGAAAAGTAAGATCCACCCTTAAACAGATTTAAGGGTAAACACACTTGGTCAATAAATTAACAACACTGGGATCACTAATGCTATAAAGTAAGATCCAGCCTTAAACACTCTTAAGGGTAGAGACACTAGGTCAATAAATTTACAACACCGGGATCACTAATGCTGAAAAGTAAGATCCACCCTTAAACAGACTTAAGAGTAAAAACACTTGGTCAATAAATTTACAACACCGGGATCAGTAATGCTGAAAAGTAAGATCCACCCTTAAACAGACTTAAGGGTAAAAACACTTAGTCAATAAATTTACAACACCAGGATCAGTAATGCTGAAAAGGAAGATCCACCCTTAAAAAGACTTAAGGTTAGAGATACTTGGTCAATAAATTTAAACAACGGCATCACTAATGCTGAAAAGTAAGACTTATCTCCACCCTTCAACGGACTTAAGGGTAAATACACTAGGTCAATAACTTTACAAAACCAGGATCACTAATGCTGAAAATTAAGATTTATCTCTGCCCTTAAAGAGACTCAAGGGTAAAAACACTTGGTCAATAATTTTACAACACCGGGACAAATAATGCTGAAAAGTAAGATCCACCGTTAAACAGATTTATGGGTAAAAACACTTGGACAATAAATTTACAACACCGGGATCAGTAATGATGAAAAGGAAGATCCACCCTTAAACAGACCTAAGGGTATAGACACTAGGTCAATAAATTTACAACACCAGGATCACTAATGCTGAAAATTAAGGTCCATCCTTAAACGGACTTAAGGGTAGAGACACTTAGTCAATAAATTTTCAACACCAGGATCGCTAAAGCTGAAAAGTAAGATCCACCCTTAAACGGACCTAAGGGTAGAGACACTTGGTCAATAAATTTACAAAACCGGGATCACTAATGCTAAAAAGTAAGATCCACCCTTAAACGGACTTAAGGGTAGAGACTTCGTCAATAAATGTACAACACCGGGATCACTAATGCTAAAAAGTAAGATCCACCCTTAAACGGCCTTAAGGGTAGAGACTTGGTCAATAAATTTACAACACCGGGATCACTAATGCTGAAAAGTAAGATCCACCCTTAAACGGACTTAAGGGTAGAGACTTCGTCAATAAATTTACAACACCGGAATCACTAATGGTAAAAAGTAAGATCCACCCTTAAACGGACTTAAGGGTAGAGACTTGGTCAAAAAATTTACAATACCAGGATTACTAAAGCTGAAAAGTAAGATCCACCCTTAAACAGATTTAAGGGTAAAGACATTTGGTCAATACATTTACAACACCGGGATCACTAATGCTGAAAAGTAAGATCCACCCTTAAACAGATTTAAGGGTAAAGACACTTGGTCAATAAATTTGTAACACCAGGATCAGTAATGCTGAAAAGTAATATTCACCCTTAAACGGACATAAGGGTAAAGACACTTGGTCAATAAATTTACAACACCGGAATCACTAATGCTGAAAACTAAGATCCACCTTTAAACAGATTTAAGGTTAAAGACACTTGGTCAATAAATTTAAAACACCGGGATCACTAATGCTGAAAAGTAAGATCCACCTTTAGACATACTTAAAGTTAGAGAGTCTTGGTCAATAAATTTACGACACCGGGATCACTAATGCTGAAAAGTAAGATCCACCCTTAATCGGACTTAAGGGTAGAGACACTTGGTCAATAAATTTACAACACCGCGGTCACTATTGCTGAAAAGTAAGACTTAGTTTCTCCCTTAAACGGACTTAAAGGTAGGGACACTTGGTCAATAAATTTGTAACACGGGATCACTAATGCTGAAAAGTAAGACTTATCTCCACCCTTAAACGGACTTAATGGTCGAGACACTTGGTCGATAAATTTTCAACACCAGGAGCACTAATGCTGAAAAGTAAGATCCACCCTTAAACAGACTTAAGAGTAAAAACACTTGGTCAATAAATTTACAACACCGGGATCAGTAATGCTGAAAAGTAAGATCCACCCTTAAACAGACTTAAGGGTAAAAACACTTGGTCAATAAATTTACAACACCAGGATCAGTAATGCTGAAAAGGAAGATCCACCCTTAAAAAGACTTAAGGTTAGAGATACTTGGTCAATAAATTTAAACAACGGCATCACTAATGCTGAAAAGTAAGACTTATCTCCACCCTTCAACGGACTTAAGGGTAAAGACACTAGGTCAATAACTTTACAAAACCAGGATCACTAATGCTGAAAATTAAGATTTATCTCTGCCCTTAAAGAGACTTAAGGGTAAAAACACTTGGTCAATAATTTTACAACACCGGGATAAATAATGCTGAAAAGTAAGATCCACCGTTAAACAGATTTATGGGTAAAAACACTTGGACAATAAATTTACAACACCGGGATCAGTAATGATGTAAAGGAAGATCCACCCTTAAACAGACCTAAGGGTATAGACACTAGGTCAATAAATTTACAACACCAGGATCACTAATGCTGAAAATTAAGGTCCATCCTTAAACGGACTTAAGGGTAGAGACACTTAGTCAATAAATTTTCAACACCAGGATCGCTAAAGCTGAAAAGTAAGATCCACCCTTAAACGGACCTAAGGGTAGAGACACTTGGTCAATAAATTTACAACACCGGGATCACTAATGCTAAAAAGTAAGATCCACCCTTAAACAGACTTAAGGGTAGAGACACTTGGTCAATATATTTACAACACCGGGGTCACTATTGCTGAAAAGTAAGACTTATTTTCTCCCTTAAACGGACTTAAAGGTAGGGACACTTGGTCAATAAATTTGTAACACCGGGATAACTAATGATGAAAATTAGACTTATCTCCACCCTTAAACGGACTTAATGGTCGAGACACTTGTTCAATAAATTTTCAACACCAGGAGCACTAATGCTGAAATGTTAGACTTATCTCCTCCCTTAAACAGAATTAGGGTAGAGACCCTTGGTCAATAAATTTACTTCACCAGTATCACTAATGCTGAAATGTAAGACTTATCTCCACCCTTCAACGGACTTAAGGGTAGAGATACTTGGACAATAAATTTACAACACCGGGATCACTAATGCTGAAAAGTAAGATTCACCCTTAAATGGACTTAAGGGTAAAGACACTGGGTCAATAACTTTAAAACACCAGGATGACTAATGCTGAAAATTAAGATCCACCCTTAAACGGACTTAAGGGTAGAGACACTAGGTCAATAACTTTACAACACCAGGATCACTAATGCTGAAAAGTATGATCCACTCTTAAACGGACTTAATGGTCTAGACACTTGGTCAATAAATTTACAACACCAGGAGCACTAATGCAGAAATGTTAGACCTATCTCCTCCCTTAAACAGACTTAAGGGCAGAGACACTTGGTCAATAAATTTACATCACCAGGATCACTAATGCTGAAATGTAAGACTTATCTCCACCCTTCAACGGACTTAAGGGTAGAGATACTTGGTCAATAAATTTACAACATCGGGATCACTAATGCTGAAAAGTAAGATTCACCCTTAAATGGACTTAAGGGTAAAGACACTGGGTCAATAACTTTACAACACCAGGATCACTTATGCTGAAAAGTATGATCCACTCTTAAACGGACTTAAGGGTAGAGACACTTGGTCAATAAATATGCAACCCCCGGATCACTAATGCTAAAAAGTAAGATCCACCCTTAAACAGACTTAAGGGTAGAGACACTTGGTCAATAAATTTAAAACACCAGAATTACTAATGCTGAAAGGAAAGATCCACCCTTAAACAGATTTAAGCGTAAAGACAGTTGGTCAATAAATTTACAACACCGGGATCACTAATGCTAAAAAGTAAGATCCACTCTTAAACGGACTTAAGGGTAGAGACACTTGGTCAATAAATTTACAATACCAGGATCACTAATGCTGAAAAGTAAGATTTATCTCTGCCCTTAAACAGACTTAAGGGTAGAGACACTTGGTCAACAAATTTACAACACTGGGACCACAAATGCTGAAAGGTAAGATCCACCTTTAATCAGACTTAAGGGTAGAGACACTTGGTCAACAAATTTACAACACCGGGACCACAGATGCTGAAAGGTAAGATCCACCTTTAATCAGACTTAAGGGTAGAGACACTTGGTCAACAAATTTACAACCCCGGGACCACAAATGCTGAAAGGTAAGATCCACCTTTAATCAGACTTAAGGGTAGAGACACTTGGTCAACAAATATACAACACCGGGACCACAAATGCTGAAAGGTAAGATCCACCTTTAATCATACTTAAGGGTAGAGACAGTTGGTCAACAAATTTACAACACTGGGACCACAAATGCTGAAAGCTAAGATCCACCTTTAATCAGACTTAAGGGTAGAGACACTTGGTCAACAAATTTACAACACCGGGACCACAAATGCTGAAAGGTAAGATCCACCTTTAATCAGACTTAAGGGTAGAGACACTTGGTCAACAAATTTACAACACTGGGACCACAAATGCTGAAAGGTAAGATCCACCTTTAATCAGACTTAAGGGTAGAGACACTTGGTCAACAAATTTACAACACCGGGACCACAAATGCTGAAAGGTAAGATCCACCTTTAATCAGACTTAAGGGTAGAGACACTTGGTCAACAAATTTACAACACCGGGACCACAAATGCTGAAAGGTAAGATCCACCTTTAATCAGACTTAAGGGTAGAGACACTTGGTCAACAAATTTACAACACTGGGACCACAAATGCTGAAAGGTAAGATCCACCTTTAATCAGACCTAAGGGTAGAGATACTTGGTCAACGAATTTACAACACCGGGACCACAAATGCTGAAAGGTAAGATCCACCTTTAATCAGACTTAAGGGTAGAGACACTTGGTCAACAAATTTACAACACTGGGACCACAAATGGTGAAAGGTAAGATCCACCTTTAATCAGACCTAAGGGTAGAGATACTTGGTCAACGAATTTACAACACCGGGACCACAAATGCTGAAAGGTAAGATCCACCTTTAATCATACTTAAGGGTAGAGACACTTGGTCAATAAATTTACAACACCGGGATCACTAATGCTGAAAAGTAAGATCCACCCTTAAACGGACTTAAGGGTAGATACACTTACTGAATAAATTTACAACAACAGCATCACAAAAGCTGAAAAGTAAGATCCACCCTTAAACAGATTTAAGGATAAAGACACTTGGCCAATAAATTTGGAACACCGCGATCACTAATGCTGAAAAGTAAGATCCACCCTTAAACAGATTTAAGGGTAAACACACTTGGTCAATAAATTTACAACACCGAGATCACTAATGCTGAAAAGTAAGATCCACCCTTAAACAGATTTAAGGATAAAGACACTAGGTCAATAAATTTACAACACCGGGATCACTAATGCTGAAAAGTAAGATCCACGCTTAAACAGATTTAAGGGTAGAGACACTAGGTCAATAAATTTACAACACCGGGATCACTAATGCTGAAAAGTAAGATCCACCCTTAAACAGATTTAAGGGTAAACACACTTGGTCAATAAATTAACAACACTGGGATCACTAATGCTATAAAGTAAGATGCAGCCTTAAACACTCTTAAGGGTAGAGACACTAGGTCAATAAATTTACAACACCGGGATCACTAATGCTGAAAAGTAAGATCCACCCTTAAACAGACTTAAGAGTAAAAACACTTGGTCAATAAATTTACAACACCGGGATCAGTAATGCTGAAAAGTAAGATCCACCCTTAAACAGACTTAAGGGTAAAAACACTTGGTCAATAAATTTACAACACCAGGATCAGTAATGCTGAAAAGGAAGATCCACCCTTAAAAAGACTTAAGGTTAGAGATACTTGGTCAATAAATTTAAACAACGGCATCACTAATGCTGAAAAGTAAGACTTATCTCCACCCTTCAACGGACTTAAGGGTAAATACACTAGGTCAATAACTTTACAAAACCAGGATCACTAATGCTGAAAATTAAGATTTATCTCTGCCCTTAAAGAGACTTAAGGGTAAAAACACTTGGTCAATAATTTTACAACACCGGGATAAATAATGCTGAAAAGTAAGATCCACCGTTAAACAGATTTATGGGTAAAAACACTTGGACAATAAATTTACAACACCGGGATCAGTAATGATGAAAAGGAAGATCCACCCTTAAACAGACCTAAGGGTATAGACACTAGGTCAATAAATTTACAACACCAGGATCACTAATGCTGAAAATTAAGGTCCATCCTTAAACGGACTTAAGGGTAGAGACACTTAGTCAATAAATTTTCAACACCAGGATCGCTAAAGCTGAAAAGTAAGATCCACCCTTAAACGGACCTAAGGGTAGAGACACTTGGTCAATAAATTTACAAAACCGGGATCACTAATGCTAAAAAGTAAGATCCACCCTTAAACGGACTTAAGGGTAGAGACTTCGTCAATAAATTTACAACACCGGGATCACTAATGCTAAAAAGTAAGATCCACCCTTAAACGGCCTTAAGGGTAGAGACTTGGTCAATAAATTTACAACACCGGGATCACTAATGCTGAAAAGTAAGATCCACCCTTAAACGGACTTAAGGGTAGAGACTTCGTCAATAAATTTACAACACCGGAATCACTAATGGTAAAAAGTAAGATCCACCCTTAAAGGGACTTAAGGGTAGAGACTTGGTCAAAAAATTTACAATACCAGGATTACTAAAGCTGAAAAGTAAGATCCACCCTTAAACAGATTTAAGGGTAAAGACATTTGGTCAATACATTTACAACACCGGGATCACTAATGCTGAAAAGTAAGATCCACCCTTAAACAGATTTAAGGGTAAAGACACTTGGTCAATAAATTTGCAACACCAGGATCAGTAATGCTGAAAAGTAATATTCACCCTTAAACGGACATAAGGGTAAAGACACTTGGTCAATAAATTTACAACACCGGAATCACTAATGCTGAAAAGTAAGATCCACCTTTAAACAGATTTAAGGTTAAAGACACTTGGTCAATAAATTTACAACACCGGGATCACTAATGCTGAAAAGTAAGATCCACCTTTAGACATACTTAAAGTTAGAGAGTCTTGGTCAATAAATTTACGACACCGGGATCACTAATGCTTAAAAGTAAGATCCACCCTTAATCGGACTTAAGGGTAGAGACACTTGGTCAATAAATTTACAACACCGGGGTCACTATTGCTGAAAAGTAAGACTTATTTTCTCCCTTAAACGGACTTAAAGGTAGGGACACTTGGTCAATAAATTTGTAACACCGGGATCACTAATGCTGAAAAGTAAGACTTATCTCCACCCTTAAACGGACTTAATGGTCGAGACACTTGGTCAATAAATTTTCAACACCAGGATCGCTAAACCTGAAAAGTAAGATCCACCCTTAAACGGACCTAAGGGTAGAGACACTTAGTCAATAAATTTACAACACCAGGATCGCTAAAGCTGAAAAGTAAGATCCACCCTTAAACGGACTTAAGGGTAGAGACACTTAGTCAATAAATTTACAACACCAGGATCGCTAAAGCTGAAAAGTAAGATCCACCCTTAAACGGACCTAAGGGTAGAGACACTTGGTCAATAAACTTACAAAACCGGGATCACTAATGCTAAAAAGTAAGATCCACCCTTAAACGGACTTAAGGGTAGAGACTTCGTCAATAAATTTACAACACCGGGATCACTAATGCTGAAAAGTAAGATCCACCCTTAGACATACTTAAAGTTAGAGAGTCTTGGTCAATAAATTTACGACACCGGGATCACTAATGGTGAAAAGTAATATCCACCCTTAAACGGACTTAAGGGTAGAGACACTTAGTCAATAAATTTACAACACCAGGATCGCTAAAGCTGAAAAGTAAGATCCACCCTTAAACGGACTTAAGGGTAGAGACACTTAGTCAATAAATTTACAACACCAGGATCGCTAAAGCTGAAAAGTAAGATCCACCCTTAAACGGACCTAAGGGTAGAGACACTTGGTCAATAAACTTACAAAACCGGGATCACTAATGCTAAAAAGTAAGATCCACCCTTAAACGGACTTAAGGGTAGAGACTTCGTCAATAAATTTACAACACCGGGATCACTAATGCTGAAAAGTAAGATCCACCCTTAGACATACTTAAAGTTAGAGAGTCTTGGTCAATAAATTTAAGACACCGGGATCACTAATGGTGAAAAGTAATATCCACCCTTAAACGGACTTAAGGGTAGAGACACTTGGTCAATAGCTATACAACTCCGGGATCACTAATGCTGAAATGTAAGATCCACCCTTAAACAGACTTAAGGGTAGAGACACTTGGTCAATAAATTTACAAAACCAGGATTACTAATGCTGAAAAGAAAGATCCATCCTTAAACGGATTTAAGGCTAAAGATACTCGTCAATAAATTTAGAACACCGGGATCACTAATGCTGAAAAGTTAAGATCCTCCCTTAAACAGATTTAACGGTAAAGACACTTGGTCATTAAATTTACAACACCGGGATCACTAATGCTGAAAAGTTAAGATCCTCCCTTAAACAGATTTAACGGTAAAGACACTTGGTCAATAAATTTACAACAGTGGGATCACTAATGCTGAAAATTAAGACTTATCTCCACTCTTAAACGGACATAAGGGTAGAGGCTTCGTCAATAAATTTACAAAACAGTGGGATCACTAATGCTGAAAATTAAGACTTATCTCCACTCTTAAACGGACATAAGGGTAGAGGCTTGGTCAATAAATTTACAACAGTGGGATCACTAATGCTGAAAATTAAGACTTATCTCCACCCTTAAACGGACATAAGGGTAGAGGCTTGGTCAATAAATGTACAACAGTGGGATCACTAATGCTGAAAATTAAGACTTATCTCCACTCTTAAACGGACATAAGGGTAGAGGCTTGGTCAATAAATTTACAACAGTGGGATCACTAATGCTGAAAATTAAGACTTATCTCCACTCTTAAACGGACATAAGGGTAGAGGCTTGGTCAATAAATTTACAACACCGGGATCACTTTTGCTGAAAAGTAAGATCCACCCTTAAACGGACTTTATGGTAGAGACTTGGTCAATACATTTACAAACACGGATCACTAATGCTGAAAAGTAAGACTTATCTCTACCCTTAAACGGACTTATGAGTAGAGACACTAGGTATAAATTTACAAACCCGGATCACCAATGCTGAAAAGTAAGACTTATCTCTACCCTTAAACGGACTTATGAGTAGAGGCACTTGGTCAATAAACTTACAACACCCGGATCACTAATGCGGATAAGTAAGACTTATCTCTACCCTTAAACGGACTTAAGGGTGGAGACACGTCATCAAAAAAATTAAATCACTGGGATCACTAATGCTGAAAGGTAAGGCTTATCTCTACCCTTAAACGCACTTATGGGTAGAGACACTAGGTCAATAAATTTACAACACTGGGAGCACTAATGCTGAAAAGCAAGATCCACCCTTCAACAGACTTAAGGGTAGAGACACTTGGTCAATAACTTAACAACACCGGGATCACTAATACAGAAAAGTAAGATCCACCGTTCAACGGACATAAGCGTAGACTTACTTGGTCAATAACTTTACAACACCGGGATTACTAATGTTGAAAAGTAAGATCCACCTTTAAACAGACTTAAGGGTAGAGACACTAGGTCAATAAATTTACAACACCGGGATCAACTAATGCTGAAAAGTAAGATCCACCTTTAAACAGACTTAAGGGTAGAGACACTTGGTCAATAACTTTACAACACCGGAATCAACTAATGCTGAAAAGTAAGATCCACCTTTAAAGAGACTACAGGGTAGAGACCCTTGGTCAATAACTTTACAACACCGGGACTAACTAATGCTGAAAAGTATGGTCCACCTTTAAACAGACTAAAGGGTAGAGACACTTGATCAATAACTTTACAACACCGGGATCACTAATACTGAAAACTAAGATCCACCTTTAAACAGACTAAAGGGTAGAGACACTTGGTCAATAACTTTACAACACCGGGATCAACTAGTGCTGAAAAGTAAGAGCCACCTTTAAACCGACTAAAGGGTAGAGACACTTGGTCAATAACTTTACAACACCGGGATCAACTAATGCTGAAAAGTAATATCCACCTTTAAACAGACTAAAGGGTAGAGACACTAGGTCAATAAATTTACAACACCGGGATCACTAATACTGAAAAGTAAGATCCACCGTTCAACGGACTTAAGGGTACACTTACTTGGTCAATAACTTTACAACACCGGGATTACTAGTGCTGAAAACGAAGATCCACCTTTAAACAGACTTAAGGGTAGAGACACTTGGTCAATAACTTTACAACACCGGGATCAACTAATGCTGAAAAGTAAGATCCACCTTTAAACAGATTAAAGCGTAGAGACACTAGGTCAATAAATTTACAACACCGGGATCACCTAATGCTGAAAAGTAAGATCCACCTTTAAACAGACTTAAGGGTAAAGACACTAGGTCAATAAATTTACAACACCGGGATCAACTAATGCTGAAAAGTAAGATCCACCTTTAAACAGACTAAAGGGTAGAGACACTAGGTCAATAAATTTACAACACCGGGATCAACTAATGCTGAAAAGTAAGATCCACCTTTAAACAAACTTAAGGGTAGAGACACTTGGTCAATAACTTTACATCCCGGGATTCTAATGCTGAAAAGTAAGATCCAACTTTAAACAGACTTAAGCGTAGAGACACTTGGTCAATAACTTTACATCCCGGGATTACTAATGCTGAAAAGTAAGATCCACCTATAAAGAGACTTAAGGGTAGAGACACTTGGTCAATAACTTTACATCCCGGGATTACTAATGCTGAAAAGTAAGATCCACCTTTAAACAGACTTAAGGGTAGAGACACTTGGTCAATAACTTTACATCCCGGGATTACTAATGCTGAAAAGTAAGATCCACCTTTAAACAGACTTAAGTGTAGAGACACTTGGTTAATTAATTTACAACACCAGGATCACTAATGCTGAAAAGTATGATCCACCCTAAAACAGACTTTATGGTAGAGACTTGGTTCAATAAATTAACAACACCGAGATCACTAATGCTGAAAAGTAAGATCCACCCTTAAGCAGACTTACGGGCAGAGACTTGGTAAATAAATTTACAACACCGGGATCACTAATGCTGAAAAGTAAGATCCACTCTTAAACAGACTTAAGGGCAGAGACTTGGTTCAATAAATTTACAACACCGAGATCACTAATGCTGAACAGTAAGATCCACCCTTAATCAGACTTAAGGGCAGAGACTTGGTAAATAAATTTACAACACCGGGATCACTATTGCTGAAAAGTAAGATCCACTCTTAAACGTATATAAGAGTAGAGACTTGGTCAATAAATTTACAACACCGGGATCACTAATGCTGAAAAGTAAGATCCACCCTTAAACGGACCTAAGGGTAGAGACACTAGCTCAACAAATTTACAACACCGGGTTCACTAATGCTGAAAAGAAAGATCCCCTTTTAAACGTACTTAAGGGTTAACACACTTGGTCAATAAATTTACAACACAGGGATCACTAATACTGAAAAGTAAGATCCACCCTTAAACAGACTTAAGGGTTAAGACACTTGGTCAATAAAGTTACAACACCGGGATCACTAATGCTGAAAAGTAAGATCCACCCTTAAACGGACTTAAGGGTAGAGACACTTGGTCAATAACTACAACACCGGGATCACTAATGCTTAAAGTATCTTCCACCCTTAAAACGGACTTAAGGGTAGAGACACTTGGTTAATAAATTTACAACACCGAGATCACTACTGCTGAAAAGTAAGACTGATCTCCACCTTTAAACGGACCTAAGGGTAGAGATACTTGGTAAAGTAATTTCCAACACCAGGGTCACTAATGCTGAAGAGTTAGACTTACCTCCTCACTTAAACGGACTTAAGTGTAGAGACACTTGGTCAATAAATTTACAACACCAAGATCACTAATGCTGAAAAGTAAGACTTATCTCTACACATAAACGGACTTAAGGGTAGAGACACTAAGGCAATGAATTTACAACACTGCGATCATAATGCTGAAAAGTAAGACTTATCTCTACACATAGACGGCTTAAGGGTAGCGACACTAAGGCAATAAATTTACAACACTGGGATAACTAGTGCTGAAAAGTAAGACTTATCTCTACCCTTAAACGGACTTAAGGGGAGAGACACTAGGTAAATGAATTTACAACACTGGGATCACTAATGCTGAAAAGTAAGACTTATCTCTACCCTTAAACAGACTTAAGGCTAATGACACTAGGTCAGTAAATTTACAACACCGGGATCATTAATGCTGAAACGTAAGACCTATATCTACCCTTAAACGGACTTAAAAGGAGAGACACTGGTTCAATGAGTTTACAACACTGGGATCACTAATGCTCAAAAGTAAGACTTATCTCTACTCTTAAACAGACTTAAGGGTAGAGATACCAGGTCAATAAATTTACAACACCGGGAGCACTAATGCTCAAAAGTAAGACTTATCTCTACTCTTAAACAGACTTAAGGGTAGAGATACCAGGTCAATAAATTTACAACACCGGGATCACTAATGCTCAAAAGTAAGACTTATCTCTACTCTTAAACAGACTTAAGGGTAGAGATACCAGGTCAATAAATTTACAACACCGGGATCACTAATGCTCAAAAGTAAGACTTATCTCTACTCTTAAACAGACTTAAGGGTAGAGATACCAGGTCAATAAATTTACAACACCGGGAGCACTAATGCTGAAAAGTAAGACTTATCTTTACCCTTAAACGGACTTAAGGGTAGAGGCTTGGTCCATAAATTTACAACACCGGGATAAGTAATGCTGAAAAGTAAGATCCACCCTTAAACGTATTTACGGGTAGAGACTTGGTCAATAAATTTACAACACCGGGATCACTAATGCTGAAAAGTAAGATACACTCTTAAACGTATATAAGGGTAGAGACTTGGTCAATAAAATTACAAAACCGGGATCACTAATGCTGAAAAGTAAGATCCACTCTTATACGGACTTAAGGGTGGAGACTTGGTCAATAAATCTACAACACCGAGATCACTAATGCTGAAATGTAAGATCCACCCTTTAGCGGACTTAAGGGTAGAGACACTAGGTCAACACATTTAGTACACCGGGATCAGTAATGCTGAAAAGGAAGATCCACCCTTAAATAGACTTAAGGTTATAGACTTGGTCAATAAATTTAGAACACCGGGACCAGTAATGCTGAAAAGGAAGATCCACCCTTAAACAGACTTAGGGGTAGAGACACTAGGTCAATAAATTTACAACACTGGGATCACTAATGCTGAAAAGTAAGACTTATCTGCTCCCTTAAACGGACTTAAGAGTAGGGACACTTGGTCAATATATTTACAACACCGGGATCACAAATGCTGAAAAGTAAGATCCACCCTTCAACGGAATTAAGGGTAGACTTACTTGGTCAATAACTATACATCCCGGGATTACTAATGCTGAAAAGGAAGATCCACCCTTAAACAAACTTAAGGGTGGAGACACTTGGTCAATTAATTTACAACACCAGGATCACTAATCTGAAAACTATGATCCACCCTAAAACAGACTTTATGGTAGAGACTTGGTTCAATAAATTTACAACACCGAGATCACTAATGCTGAAAAGTAAGATCCACTCTTACACAGACTTAAGGGTAGAGACTTGGTAAATAAATTTACTACACTGGGATTACTAATGCTGAAAAGTTAGATTTATCTCCACCCTTAAACGCACTTAAGGGTAGAGACACTTGGTCAATAAATTTACAACACCGAGATCACTAATGCTGAAAAGTAAGATCCACCCTTACACAGACTTAAGGGTAGAGACTTGGTAAATACATTTACTACACTGGGATTACTAATGCTGAAAAGTAAGACTTATCTCCACCCTTAAACGCACTTAAGGGTAGAGACACTTGGTCAATAAATTTACAACACTGGGATCACTAATGCTGAAAAGTAAGATCCACCCTTAAACGGACTTAAGGGTAGAGACACTTGGTCAATAACTACAACTCCGGGATCACTAATGCTTAAAGTATGATCCACCCTTAAACGGACTTAAGGGTAGAGACACTTGGTTAATATCTTTACAACACCGAGATAGCTAATGCTGAAAATTAAGAATTATCTCCACCCTTAAACGGACTTAAGGGTAGAGATACTTGGTCAATAAATTTCCAACACCAGGGTTACTAATACTGAAGAGTAAGACTTATCTCCTCCCTTAAACGGACTTAAGGGTAGAGACACTTGGTAAATAAATTTACAACACCAAGATCACTAATGCTGCAAAGTAAGACTTATCTCTACCCTTAAACGGACCTACGGTTAGTGACTTGATCAATAAATTTACAACACAAGGATCATTAATGCTGAAAAGTAAGACTTATAGCTACCCTTAAACAGACTTAAGGGTAGAGGCACTAGGTCAATAAATTTACAACACCGGGATCACAAATACTGAAAATTAAGACTTATCTCTACCCTTAAACGGACTTAAGGGGAGAGACACTAGATTAATAAATTTACAGCACTGGGATCACTAATGCTGAAAAGTAAGACTTATTTCTACTCTTAAACAGACTTAAGGGTAAAGACACTAGGTTAATAAATATGCAACACCGGGATCACTAATGCTGGAAAGTAAGACTTATCTCTACCCTTAAACGGACTAAAGGGGAGAGACACTAGGTCAATGAATTTACAGCACTGGGATCACTAATGCTGAAAAGTAAGACTTATTTCTGCTCTTAAACAGACTTAAGGGTAGAGATACTAGGTCAATAAATTTACAACACCGGGAGCACTAATGCTGAAAAGTAAGACTTATCTTTACCCTTAAACGGACTTAAGGGTAGAGACTTGGTCAATAAATTTACAACACCGGGATCACTAATGCTGAAAAGTAAGATCCACTCTTAAACTTATATAAGGGTAAAGACTTGGTCAATAAATTTACAACACCGGGATCACTAATGCTGAAAAGTAAGATCCACTCTTAAACGCACTTAAGGGTAGAGACTTGGTCAATAAATTTACAACACCGAGATCACTAATACTGAAGAGTTAGATCCACCCTTAAACGGATTTAAGGGTAGAGACACTAGGTCAATAAATTTAGAACACCGGGATCAGTAATGCTGAAATGGAAGATCCACCCTTAAACAGACTTAAGGGTATAGACTTGGTCAATAAATTTAGAACACCGGGATCAGTAATGCTAAAAAGGAAGATCCACGCTTAAACAGACTTAAGGGTAGAGACACTAGGTTAATAAATTTAGAACACCCGGATCAGTAATGCTGAAAAATAAGATCCACCCTTAAACAGACTTAAGGGTAGAGACACTAGGTCAATAGTTTTACAACACCGGGATCACTGATCCTGAAAAGTAAGATCCACCCTTTAACAGACTTAAGGGTAGAGGCGCTAGGTCAATAAATTTACAACACCGGGATCACTAATGCTGAAAAGTAAGACCTATCTCTGCCCTTAAACGGACTTAAGAGTAGAGACACTTGGTCAATATATTTACAACACCGGGATCACTAATGCTGAAAATTAAGACTTATCTCTACCCTTAAACGGACTTAAGGGTAGAGGCACTTGGTCAATAAATTTACAACACCGAGATCACTAATGCTGAAAAGTAAGACTTATCTCTACCCTTAAACGGACTTAAGGGTAGAGACTTGGTCAATAAGTTTACATCACCGGGAATCACTAATGCTGAAAATTAAGATTTATCTCCACCGTTAAACGGACTTAAGAGTAGAGACACTTGGTCAATAAATTTACAACTGTGGGATCACTAATGCTGAAAAGTAAGACTTATCTCCACCCTTAAACGGACATAAGGGTAGAGGCTTGGTCAATAAATTTACAACACTGGGATCACTAATGCTGAAAAGTAAGATCCACCCTTAAACGGACTTTATGGTAGAGACTTGGTCAATAAGTTTACAACACCGGGATCACTAAAGCTGAAAAGTAAGATCCACCCTTAAACGGACTTAAGGATAGAGACTTGGTCAATAAATTTACAACACCGGATCACTAATGCTGAAAAGTAAGACTTATCTCTACCCTTAAACGGACTTATGGGTAGAGACACTTGGTCAATAAATTTACAACACCCGGATCACTAATGCTGAAAAGTAAGACTTATCTCTACCCTTAAACGGACTTAAGAGTAGAGACACTGGGTCAATAAATTTAGAACACCGGGATCACTAATGCTGAAAAGTAAGATCCACCCTTAAAGAGACTTAAGGGTATAGACTTGGTCAATACATTTACAACACCAGGATCACTAATGCTGAAAAGTCAGCACCTTACAGTAGGCAAGCCCGAAGGTAAGCCGGAGATGGACAACTCCATAGACAGGCTGCAAGGAGACCTGGATTACGTCGGTACTCTCCTGAATAGTGAGTTAGAGAGGGTACAGGAGGCGGCCTTTAGATTCGGAGGAAACGAGCGTGGGCGAAGAATGAGGGGGCTAGCCTTATTGGGCAATCTCCTCAACTTCTGCTGTGACGTGGCCACCAGCAATCAGGTCCGCATGCTCGCCGCCATTGATAAGCAATTGCTTGACCAGTACGAGGCCCTTGATTCGGCAGTGGCGGAGGACCACATATGGTTAACCTCAACAAAAGACGCGTTCACGTCCTAGAATGATAAGCTGGTTACGCCATTCAGTAAGATTGATCACCGACTGGGGAAAATTATAAGGGGGGCGAATGCAACTTTTAACGATATCCAAAAAAAAAGTTACAAAACGTATCTGACAAGCAGTATAGGACGTTATGGGAAGTACTGCAAAATGCACAGAGGGCCGTGCAGATGGTTCTTTTTATGAAGCACGTGGATACGTTACTACTCTGCCGTAACCATCTCTTACCATTAGCCGTAATTCCATACGAAATATTCGTGGCGGAAGTACAAAAGTTAGAGGAAAACCTTACAGACCGAGGGTTCCAGCTAGCAATACCTATGGAAGATACACACCGGTATTTCGATCTTGAAATTACCACGTGCTCCATTAGTCCTTCCTATATACTAGTAACATTTAAAATACCCATTAGGCAGAAGGGGGGCGGAGTGGAAAGTTTACGATTTCGTCTCTACCCCGTTCGCTTGGCACAACGAAACGTGCTCCATTATCCACGGCGCCACATACGTGGCAGTCAATGGGTAAACGGTCCCCCAATTACCGGGACAGCAATCAAAGAATGCGATCCCCGGAAGTCCACTCTGTGTTATATACCCAGGTTTTCGAACGACCTCTTTTTCAGTCCGTTATGCGCAATTAAAATGTTGTAAGGTATGACAGCAGAAGAACTGAACGATTTCTCTCCGTTCCAATATCATACCGCCTCCATACCAACAGTGACCGAGGTAGGGCTGGATGAGTGCGCCATATCACACCCAGTTAGTCCGGTGGAGATGGTATGCGATAAAGTAATCCACCATGTAACTACACCCCCTCCAGGAACCCCTGGGGCAGTGAAAATCCATTTACCCCTTGCATGTACGCTAGAAATGGGGCATGGTATAACCAACCCGAGAAGGTTCCCATGCATTCAAAACGGGGGAGGCAGCCCGCAAATAATGCACCTGATCCCAGCAGGGTGGTCAACGTTAGGCACGCTAACAATTTACCCTCTGGCAACACCGAACCAGTTGGTGTTCACCAATCTTACACAATGCCTGAACACCAATTTGTCTATACAAATACCACACATAAATTTATCACAGGTCCCAACCACAATAGCGACACACAGCCCCAGTCAAGAATATACATTAGCCTCCCCTATGCTAATGGCACTATACGTTTGGACAGCCCTGCTAACAATGATAGTAGCAGCCATGTTTTTGGGAAACCCCAGCTCATCTTAGCAACTAGGCTCCCGACAGCGCGAGCAAGCTCTATCATGCAAGATGAGCTCGTCGAAATTATAGAAATAGGATTTATGATTTTTTGTATAGTAGTCATGGCCACGGTAGCATATACACTATTGAAGAAATTTTGTAAGGAAAATTCGAACATTTCAAAATCGACCACGGCGGAACCACAACACACGTCACCCCAGGGATTTATAATTCTTGCAACACCAACCGATGCCGCCTCAGAATCAACACTAACATAGAGGAGAAATAAATAAAAACAATAAAACAGGCTCAAAGTAAACAAGGGGATGAAGGTAGGAAAGGCACTGGTATTCTCCACGAATTACATAGATAACACAAAAGATGTAACACTTTCCACACACGGGAATGTGTACAGGATTGTGTTTCACGAAATAAGAAACACAGATGTTGCTTTCACGCAAACTCAGTTCTGAATGACCATACGTGCTTCGACAGATAGCCGGGCCGCAGTCTTGTAACGAATCCCGCTGACAAGGTATTTGTCGCGACACGCGCAAACTTTGACTTTGTACTGCTCAGTGGCGTACAGCACACTGGGACATGTATGTAAATAGAGTGAGGATGGGCGAAGTGTAAATATACTTGTGTTTTTTGTTTCATTGTTCGTTGTATGATTCGTCATAACGTACTACAATATTAGTTAAAAAAGCGTTAAAATTGCGTTATATGAGTTAAAGGCAAAATAAGTCTGTTTATAGAGGACGTCCTCAAGGATGCAGGACCAAGAGAAACGGCGAGTGAGGGCCAGTCTACAGCAGCCTCAGCGACCCTCCCTCTATTAAGCAAGCAACAAAATAGCAAAATGGTGGAAGCCTATATCCGCAGAAGTAAACACCGTCTACACACAATGTACCGCGAAAACTATTTTTGTACAGTTACAGACGATAATAAATGTATATATGTACCTATATAATTTGTTTTGTTTTTTCAAACAATCATACCAATCATATCATCTCTTTTTCAAAATTTGGGGAGACAGAGAGTGGGCAGGGGTATTCACTCACTTTTATAAATTTACCTTTTCTCTGCTGTGTTTAGTCTCATCCCGTAAGAACTAAAACACACTATAATCCTTCCCACCTTTCCGAAATGAAATCCATTTTGGAAAAAACGCTGTTGCTGCGCACCAAAAGACGCCCAGAAGAGGAGCAACCAACAAGAAAAACCCAGGTCGAACAGTGCCCAGCAGAGTACAAGTGACAGTAACTCACCACGGGAATCGCGCCAGGTCAGAAAGAATTGGTGCACCCTGAGGGAATGCCACTGCATTACCAAAGAAATGCGGCATGCGACGAAACTACATGCTACGTAACCAGGAAGATAGCTACGTATGCGGAATTAATCAACAGCTCTGTCACTCAAACATACAAAGTTCACTTCCGTGCACAGAAGTAAGCAACCAGCGTAGAAGAGGCGAAGATGTGCAGCAGGCTGCGGTGCGCAGTGAACTCACCCCTAGCGAGCTCACCAAATCTATCAAAATATTTTCCACCGTAATATCCGAGTATTGGACTGCAGAGTACGCCCGAGCATGTCAACTGTATAAGGCTCAAACCATTTTTTCCCTTTTTTAACAACTCTCATCTAAACAGACAATTTTAGTACCCCATAAGACGTTTGCCTCCTCTTGAATTTTAATTTCCGGGTCGGAATTTGGCGAACCTGGGACCGATATAGCGGACCAGGTTGAGCACCGAGGATTACGTCAGATGAGGTAATCAAGCATAAAGTGTCGAGCAACAGAGGTAAAATAGCTGGGTACTAAAATCGCCGATTTGGCAGCGGCGTCGGCAGACTCATTACATGATATGCTCACATGACCTGGAATCCACACGAAGGTGACGCTGATGCCAGAGACACCAAGCGAGTGGAGCAGGTAATGTATACTCTGTACGAGGGAGTGGTAATTATACAGCGCGGTAAAACTCTGAAGGGCACTCAGAGAGTCCGTACAAACAACACAATGCCGGAAGTCGTTCCGCTGAATGTATAAAATGGCTTGATAAGTACTAAAACATTCGGCGGTAAAAATCTAACATTGCTCGGGTAAACGAAAGGTTAAACTATGTTGAACTAAAACAAAGGCACACACTACTCCAACATCAGTCTTAGACCCGTCAGTATATATAAAATGCACGTCCCTGAATTCTACCTCAAGTTCTAAAAACGCGGATCTAAGGACTGAAGAAGGGGTCTCATTCTTCGGCATCGAGGTTAACCCAAGGTGACAGTGGTCCTCAGCGCCAGACCACGGAGGAAAACGTGTTTCCTCCTGAGAAGGGCCGGCGCCGGCGTAAAGTCCAAATGCCGAAGAAGCAGTCGAAATCGAACCGCTGGAGGGAGGAATGCAGAGGAGGTAATTAAATATTGTCGATCAAGCGAGTCCTCGTAAAATAACCTGAAGGACGGGTGGTCGTGCAAGCTTGAGAGTCGACAGGCATAGCTGCACAAAAGCACCTTACGCCGCAAGGACAGCGGAGGCTCTGCAGCTTCAGTATATAAACTAGGTACAGGGCTGGTTGGAAAGGCCCCCGTTGCGACTCTTATGCCACTATGATGAATGGCATTCAAGCGACGTAACACAGCTGGACGTGCCGATGAATAGACAATCACCCGTAATCAAGTTTGGATCGGATCAAGGAGCGACAAAGACGCAGAAGAATGGTCCGATACTCTCCCCAGGATGTGCCACTTAAAACACGTAAAATATTAAGAGAAAGGTCACGCTTTGTTTTTAGAAAGGAAATGTGAGAAGCCCAGCTCGGCTTTCGATCAACGATCAACCCCCGAAAATTGCACCTCGTCTGCAAAAGAAGCATCTCCGGCCCAAGATTGAGAGAGGGCGGAGGGAAAGCCTTCCGGCGCCAGAAATCTATACAGACGGATTTCTCGGCAGAGAAATTAAAGCCGGTGGCGTTACTCCAGGCGTAGGGTTGGTCGATATAGGTCTGGAAACGGCGTTCGAGCAGACAGGTCCGTCGTAAACTACAATAAATGGCAAAATCGTCAACGAAAAGGGACGATGAAATGTCAGGTGCAATACAATCAACAATGGGGTTGATAGCGTGAGTGAGTGGGGTTTAAAGGGCCGTCGACAACTAAATCATTAGGGCCCGAGGTAAAAACTTAAAACCGTTAAATCCGAAAAGGCATATTGGAAGCTAAAACACTATACAGCCTAAGATTTAAGCCTAAAACCATAAATGGCATATGTTAAAAACCTAAAAGGAAGCGAAAAATACACAGGCACAGGTCTAAAAGCTTAAAATCAGAATATAAAAGAGATAAAAGCAACTTACACCTGCGCATAAAATCCAATAGTTAAATCAAACCGAAGTGCCTGATCGACAGCCACAGGGTCGTCGCCTAAAACAACACGCAGGGTTGACATAGATCAAAGGAGAGGCGCTCACGGGCGAATCGCGGACATTTGAGTAAAACATGTGAGACGGACTGGCGAACGTCGCATGTCAGATAAACTGGGGCCGGGTCTCCGCGCAAAAGATGTCCATGAGTGGCGCGTGTATGACCCAGGCATAGACGAGTCAGAACAACTTCGGATCGCCGTGATTCCCTGCAAGAAGTGGGCCAGGGATGGACGGTGTCCCTAATAGTTCGCAGTTGTGTGCCACTCAACGCCACCCATGACTCCTGACAGGTCAGAAACATATTATGCTGGAAGTAACGCTGATTCCCTGCAAGAAGTGGGCCAGGGGTGGACGGTGTCCCTAATAGTTCGCAGTTGTGTGCCACTCAACGCCACCCATGACTCCTGCCAGGTCAGAAACATATTATGCTGGAAGTAACGCTGATTCCCTGCAAGAAGTGGGCCAGGGGTGGACGGTGTCCCTAATAGTTCGCAGTTGTGTGCCACTCAACGCCACCCATGAGTCCTGCCAGGTCAGAAACATATTATGCTGGAAGTAACGCTGATTCCATGCAAGAAGTGGGCCAGGGGTGGACGGTGTCCCAAATAGTTCGCAGTTGTGTGCCACTCAACACCACCCATGACTCTTGCCAGGCCAGAAACATATCACGCCGGAAGTAACGCTGATTCCCTGCTAGAAGTGGGCCAGGGGTGGACGGTGTCCCTAATAGTTCGCAGTTGTGTGCCACTCAACGCCACCCATGACTCCTGCCAGATCAGAAACATATCACGCCGGAAGTAACGCTGATTCCCTGCTAGAAGTGGGCCAGGGGTGGACGGTGTCCCTAATAGTTCGCAGTTGTGTGCCACTCAACGCCACCCATGACTCCTGCCAGGTCAGAAACATATTATGCCGGAAGTAACGCTGATTCCCTGCAAGAAGTGGGCCAGGGGTGGACGGTGTCCCTAATAGTTCGCAGTTGTGTGCCACTCAACGCCACCCATGACTCCTCCCAGGTCAGAAACATATCACGCCGGAAGTAACGCTGATTCCTTGCAAGAAGTGGGCCAGGGGTGGACGGTGTCCCTAATAGTTCGCAGTTGTGTGCCACTCAACGCCACCCATGAGTCCTGCCAGGTCAGAAACATATTATGCTGGAAGTAACGCTGATTCCCTGCTAGAAGTGGGCCAGGGGTGGACGGTGTCCCTAATAGTTCGCAGTTGTGTGCCACTCAACGCCACCCATGACTTCTGCCAGATCAGAAACATATCACGCCGGAAGTAACGCTGATTCCCTGCTAGAAGTGGGCCAGGGGTGGACGGTGTCCCTAATAGTTCGCAGTTGTGTTTCACTCAACGCCACCCTTGACTCCTGCCAGGTCAGAAACATATTATGCTGGAAGTAACGCTGATTCCCTGCAAGAAGTGGGCCAGGGGTGGACGGTGTCCCTAATAGTTCGCAGTTGTGTGCCACTCAACGCCACCCATGACTCCTGCCAGGTCAGAAACATATTATGTCGGAAGTAACGCTGATTCCCTGCAAGAAGTGGGCCAGGGGTGGACGGTGTGCGTAATAGTTCGCAGTTGTGTACCACTCAACGCCACCCATGAGTCCTGCCAGGTCAGAAACATATTATGTCGGAAGTAACGCTGATTCCCTGCAAGAAGTGGGCCAGGGGTGGACGGTGTCCCTAATAGTTCGCAGTTGTGTGCCACTCAACGCCACCCATGAGTCCTGCCAGGTCAGAAACATATTATGCTGGAAGTAACGCTGATTCCCTGCAAGAAGTGGGCCAGGGGTGGACGGTGTCCCTAATAGTTCGCAGTTGTGTGCCACTCAACGCCACCCATGACTCTTGCCAGGCCAGAAACATATCACGCCGGAAGTAACGCTGATTCCCTGCTAGAAGTGGGCCAGGGGTGGACGGTGTCCCTAATAGTTCGCAGTTGTGTGCCACTCAACGCCACCCATGACTCCTGCCAGGTCAGAAACATATCACGCCGGAAGTAACGCTGATTCCCTGCAAGAAGTGGGCCAGGGGTGGACGGTGTCCCTAATAGTTCGCAGTTGTGTGCCACTCAACGCCACCCATGACTCCTGCCAGGTGAGAAACATATCACGCCGGAAGTAATGCTGATTCCCTGCAAGAAGTGGGCCAGGGTTGGGCGGTGTCCCTAATAGTTCGCAGTTGTGTACCACTCAACGCCACCCATGACTCCTGCTAGGTCAGAAACATATTATGCTGGAAGTAACGCTGATTCCCTGCTAGAAGTGGGCCAGGGGTGGACGGTGTCCCTAATAGTTCGCAGTTGTGTGCCACTCAACGCCACCCATGACTCCTGCCAGGTCAGAAACATATTATGCTGGAAGTAACGCTGATTCCCTGCAAGAAGTGGGCCAGGGGTGGACGGTGTCCCTAATAGTTCGCAGTTGTGTGCCACTCAACGCCACCCATGACACCTGCCAGGTCAGAAACATATTATCCTGGAAGTAACGCTGATTCCCTGCAAGAAGTGGGCCAGGGGTGGACGGTGTCCCTAATAGTTCGCAGTTGTGTGCCACTCAACGCCACCCATGACACCTGCCAGGTCAGAAACATATTATCCTGGAAGTAACGCTGATTCCCTGCAAGAAGTGGGCCAGGGGTGGACGGTGTCCCTAATAGTTCGCAGTTGTGTGCCACTCAACGCCACCCATGAATCCTGCCAGGTCAGAAACACATCACGCCGGAAGTAACGCTGATTCCCTACAAGAAGTGGGCCAGGGGTGGACGGTGTCCCTAATAGTTCGCAGCTGTGTGCCACTCAACTCCACCCATGACTCCTGCCAGGTGAGAAACATATCACGCCGGAAGTAACGCTGATTCCCTGCAAGAAGTGGGCCAGGGTTGGGCGGTGTCCCTAATAGTTCGCAGTTGTGTGCCACTCAACGCCACCCATGACTCCTGCTAGGTCAGAAACATATTATGCTGGAAGTAACGCTGATTCCCTGCTAGAAGTGGGCCAGGGGTGGACGGTGTCCCTAATAGTTCGCAGTTGTGTGCCACTCAACGCCACCCATGACTCCTGCCAGGTCAGAAACATATTATGCTGGAAGTAACGCTGATTCCCGGCAAGAAGTGGGCCAGGGGTGGACGGTGTCCCTAATAGTTCGCAGTTGTGTGCCACTCAACGCCACCCATGACTCCTACCAGGTCAGAAACATATCACGCCGGAAGCAACGCTGATTCCCTGCAAGAAGTGGGCCAGGGGTGGACGGTGTCCCTAATAGTTCGCAGTTGTGTGCCACTCAACGCCACCCATGACTCCTACCAGGTCAGAAACATATTATCCTGGAAGTAACGCTGATTCCCTGCAAGAAGTGGGCCAGGGGTGGACGGTGTCCCTAATAGTTCGCAGTTGTGTGCCACTCAACGCCACCCATGACTCCTGCCAGGTCAGAAACATATTATGCTGGAAGTAACGCTGATTCCCTGCAAGAAGTGGGCCAGGGGTGGACGGTGTCCCTAATAGTTCGCAGTTGTGTGCCACTCAACGCCACCCATGACTCCTGCCAGGTGAGAAACATATCACGCCGGAAGTAACGCTGATTCCCTGCAAGAAGTGGGCCAGGGTTGGGCGGTGTCCCTAATAGTTCGCAGTTGTGTGCCACTCAACGCCACCCATGACTCCTGCTAGGTCAGAAACATATTATGCTGGAAGTAACGCAGATTCCCTGCTAGAAGCGGGCCAGGGGTGGACGGTGTCCCTAATAGTTCGCAGTTGTGTGCCACTCAACGCCACCCATGACTCCTGCCAGGTCAGAAACATATTATGCTGGAAGTAACGCTGATTCCCTGCAAGAAGTGGGCCAGGGGTGGACGGTGTCCCTAATAGTTCGCAGTTGTGTGCCACTCAACGCCACCCATGACTCCTGCCAGGTCAGAAACATATCACGCCGGAAGTAACGCTGATTCCCTGCAAGAAGTGGGCCAGGGGTGGACGGTGCCCCTAATATTTCGCAGTTGTGTGCCACTCAACGCCACCCATGACTCCTGCCAGGTGAGAAACATATCACGCCGGAAGTAACGCTGATTCCCTGCAAGAAGTGGGCCAGGGTTGGGCGGTGTCCCTAATAGTTCGCAGTTGTGTGCCACTCAACGCCACCCATGACTCCTGCTAGGTCAGAAACATATTATGCTGGAAGTAACGCAGATTCCCTGCTAGAAGCGGGCCAGGGGTGGACGGTGTCCCTAATAGTTCGCAGTTGTGTGCCACTCAACGCCACCCATGACTCCTGCCAGGTCAGAAACATATTATGCTGGAAGTAACGCTGATTCCCTGCAAGAAGTGGGCCAGGGGTGGACTGTGTCCCTAATAGTTCGCAGTTGTGTGCCACTCAACGCCACCCATGACACCTACCAGGTCAGAAACATATCACGCCGGAAGTAACGCTGATTCCCTGCAAGAAGTGGGCCAGGGGTGGACGGTGTCCCTAATAGTTCGCAGTTCTGTGCCACTCAACGCCACCCATGAGTCCTGCCAGGTCAGAAACATATTATGTTGGAAGTAACGCTGATTCCCTGCAAGAAGTGGGCCAGGGGTGGACGGTGTCCCTAATAGTTCGCAGTTGTGTGCCACTCAACGCCACCCATGAGTCCTGCCAGGTCAGAAACATATTATGCTGGAAGTAACGCTGATTCCCTGCTAGAAGTGGGCCAGGGGTGGACGGTGTCCCTAATAGTTCGCAGTTGTGTGCCACTCAACGCCACCCATGACTCCTGCCAGGTCAGAAACATATTATGCTGGAAGTAACGCTGATTCCCTGCAAGAAGTGGGCCAGGGGTGGACGGTGTCCCTAATAGTTCACAGTTGTGTGCCACTCAACGCCACCCATGACACCTGCCAGGTCAGAAACATATTATCCTGGAAGTAACGCTGATTCCCTGCAAGAAGAGGGCCAGGGGTGGACGGTGTCCCTAATAGTTCGCAGTTGTGTGCCACTCAACGACACCCATGAGTCCTGCCAGGTCAAAAACATATTATGCTGGAAGTAACGCTGATTCCCTGCAAGAAGTGGGCCAGGGGTGGACGGTGTCCCTAATAGTTCGCAGTTGTGTGCCACTCAACGCCACCCATGACTCCTGCCAGGTGAGAAACATATCACGCCGGAGGTAACGCTGATTCCCTGCAAGAAGTGGGCCAGGGGTGGACGGTGTCCCTAATAGTTCGCAGTTGTGTGCCACTCAACGCCACCCATGACTTCTGCCAGGTCAGAAACATATTATGCTGGAAGTAACGCTGATTCCCTGCAAGAAGTGGGCCAGGGGTGGACGGTGTCGCTAATAGTTCGCAGTTGTGTGCCACTCAACGCCACCCATGACTCCTACCAGGTCAGAAACATATCACGCCGGAAGTAACGCTGATTCCCTGCAAGAAGTGGGCCAGGGGTGGACGGTGTCCCTAATAGTTCGCAGTTGTGTGCCACTCAACGCCACCATTACTCCTGCCAGGTGAGAAACATATCACGCCGGAAGTAACGCTGATTCCCTGCAAGAAGTGGGCCAGGGGTGGACGGTGTCCCTAATAGTTCGCAGTTGTGTGCCACTCAACGCCACCCATGAGTCCTGCCAGGTCAGAAACATATTATGCTGGAAGTAACGCTGATTCCCTGCAAGAAGTGGGCCAGGGGTGGTCGGTGTCCCTAATAGTTCGCAGTTGTGTGCCACTCAACGCCACCCATGAGTCCTGCCAGGCCAGAAACATATTATGCTGGAAGTAACGCTGATTCCCTGCAAGAAGTGGGCCAGGGGTGGACGGTGTCCCTAATAGTTCGCAGTTGTGTGCCACTCAACGCCACCCATGACTCCTGCCAGGTCAGAAACATATCACGCCGGAAGTAACGCTGATTCCCTGCAAGAAGTGGGCCAGGGGTGGACGGTGTCCCTAATAGTTCGCAGTTGTGTGCCACTCAACGCCACCCATGAGTCCTGCCAGGTCAGAAACATATTATGCTGGAAGTAACGCTGATTCCCTGCTAGAAGTGGGCCAGGGGTGGACGGTGTCCCTAATAGTTCGCAGTTGTGTGCCACTCAACGCCACCCATGACTCCTGCCAGGTCAGAAACATATCATGCCGGAAGTAACGCTGATTCCCTGCAAGAAGTGGGCCAGGGGTGGACGGTGGCTCTAATAGTTCGCAGTTGTGTGCCACTCAACGCCACCCATGACTCCTGCCAGGTCAGAAACATATTATGCTGGAAGTAACGCTGGACATCTCGGTAAGGCACAGTCGCTGTAGAAGACTCCGACAAATGGCAGGCGGACTTTGCAGCCGCATCCCCTTCCTCGTTGCCGGATACGCCACATGGGCGGGGGTCTATGTAAAAACTAAGTGATCTCCTCGGTAAAGCAGCTGGGAGACGATGCTCTGAACTTTTACAACTAAGGTGGAGGAGCCAAGAAACTGTTGTAAGGCTTGAAGGGCGCTTAAAGAGTCGGAGCAGATAAGATAAAATCCTGGAGATAAAAGATGGCAGAGAGCTCGGCGGTAAAAACGGAACTGACGTCCAAGAGGCCATACGAGTGAGCCGTGGCGTTAACGACGAAAGCGCAACCTGTAACACCACCCACCTAAGAACCATCAGTATAAACCAGAGTGTAGTTCCGGTAACTCCCCAAAAGCTCGGCAAAAAGTCGACGGAACACCAACGGTGGGGTGGAGTGGCGAGCGTTGTCCGATAGGGCTAGGTCAAACCGGGCGCGCTGGAGTTGCCACGATGGACAACGTCCAAAGGAGAACCGCTCTACAGCAGGCAGTCGGAGGTCACGTGAAACAAGAAGGTCGCGAAATCGGATACCGCTGTGCGGCAAGAGCTACTATTCCGCACATAACAGACAGCGAGAGCCGGGTGTAAAACAGAGTTAAAACAAGGGTGACCTGGATGAGCCGCCAACCTTGCAATATAAGAACATAGTAAAAACGAGCGCCGAATGGACAACGGGGTTCGCCAGAGTCAGCGTATAAATAGTCGACACGACTAATGCGGTAAGTGCAAGACGGATACCAGCATGATGGACAGTGTCCAAGAGGCGGAATTTAGAAGCGGACGCGGCACCGTAGATAAAACTGCCATAATCCAGTTTGGACCGAACCAAGGAGCGGTATAGTCGCAACATCACGGTTCGATCACCGCCCCAAGAAGCGCCAGATAAAAGCCTGAATGCCCGAAGAGAGCGATCGCACGAAGCCGGCGAATATGACACTCCCAGGTAAGTTTACTGCCGAGGTAAAGACCCAGGAACTTGAGGTGCGGAACAAACGGCAAGGGTGTGCCGAGCAAGTTAAGTTCAGGAGGAGGATGTATACCACGAAGGCGATAAAAGTGAAGGCACTGCGTTTTCGAAGCGGAGAAACGAAAGCCGTTGCGCAGCGCCCAGGTTGCAAGGGATGTTATGGCCAGCTGTAGTTGACGCTCGATGTGATCCACACTATAAGAACGATAATATATAGCAAAGTCGTCAGTATACAGAGACATCGGATTATCGCTACAAACAACGCTAGAGATGCCGTTAATGGCTACTGCAAAGAGAGTGACGCTAAGAATCGACTCCCGGGTACACCATTCTCCTGGATACGCTCCTGAGATAGCGTGTTTCCAATGCGGATACGAAAACATCGAAGTTGTAAAAAGTTTGAAAGAAAGGCAGCTAAATGGCCGCGCAAACCATAACCATGGAGCGTACGAAGAATACCGTAGCGCCAAGCAGTGTCATACGCCTTCTGCAGGTCAAAGAAGACACCCACGACATGTTGCGTTAGGAGAAAAGCGTCTTGCACATAAGCCTCCAGCCGAGCCAGGTTGTCCACACTAGAGCGATGACGACAAAATCCACACTGCACATTGCAGAGGAGATTATTGCTCTCCGGCCACCACATCAACCGAACATTAATCATTCTTTCAAAGGTCTTAAACACAACACTCGTCAGACAAATAGGCCGTTAGCTAGACGGAAGTGACAGGTCGCGGGATAGGAATGACAATACCCGTTCGCCAGAGCACGGAAACTCCTGTCGACGCCACATGCGGTTGAAGATCTCAAGTAAGAATGAAATCGCCTCAGGCGGAATGTGAAGTAGCATTTGTCGGTGGATGTCATCAGGACCAGGGGAAGAATCCCTGGCGAGAGACAGAGAATGCACCAGCTCGGCGACGGTAAAAGGTGCGTTGTAGAACTCGCTACAGTCGCTGTTAAAATCAAGGACCAAGATACTTTAATGGGTAAAAACGAGCTATCATAACTAGCCGTCTGGCTAAAAGTAACAAATGAGCTGGCAAGAGCTTCGGCTATATCGGGTTCGCTAGTAAGGGTGGAGCCGTTTACGGCAACACCGGGAATGATCATCCTGCGACACCTGCCATACATACGCCCAACTGCAGACCACACCTGTTGTGCAGAACTGGGATGGGAAAGATAAGAGACATAGGTCTCCCAAGACTTGCGTTTGGCATCCCGAAGCACAAAACGTGCCCGAGCCCGAGAACGTTTGAAAGCAACGAAATTCCCCTCAGTAGGATGCAAATGAAAGACACGCAGGGCATGTCTGCGCGCCTGAAGGGCCAAACGGCATTCCGTGATCCACCAAGGGACAGAAACGCGACGTGGGGCGCAAGAACCACGAGGAATGCTGGAATCCGCTGCGAGTAAAAGAAAACAAGTAAAATACTCCACCATGTCTATAGTGGCAAAACTAGTAGCGGTGAGATGAATCAGGGAACGAAACCTCTCCCAATCAGCCTTAGAAATAATCCAGGGAGGATGTCGTGAACGTCGAGGATAGTGACCGGATAAACGTATGGCAATGGGGTAATGATCACTGCCATAAAGGTCTGAAAGCACCGACCAATCAATGAGGGGAAGTAATGCCGGGTTGCTGAAAGAAAGATCTAAGACTGGGTGGGTGCCATAGGCAGAGGATAAGAAGGTAGGGACACCAGTAATTAAAAGAAGTAAGCCGGACATGTCACAAACGTCTGCAATAAGGCAGCCACGAACATCATCAATATCGGAACTCCAGAGAGAATGTTTGGGGTTGAAATCACCAACGAAAAGTAGCGGTGGGGGTAGCAGTTGCAAAAGGGCCCAAAGTTCGTGCGCGTGAACTACACTGAGCGGTGGCAGATACACGTTGCAGACAGAGAAACAGACGCCCTCCAATTGGATCCGCACAGCCACAGCCGAAAATGTTGTGCGAAGCGTTATGTTGGTACCACAAATAGTATGCGCCACCAAAATAACAACCCCACCGCTGGCACGCTGTCCAACAACAGAGTCATGTCTAAAGCAGGAGAAGCTCCAAAGATGCAAAGCGTGAGTAGGCTGCCGATGGGTTTCCTGTAAACAGACGATTGAGGGAGAACGTAGGGGAAATTAAACACTGTAAGTCCGGAGAGCGTGCCCGAAACCCATTAACGTTCCAGTGGAGTATCTCCATTCAAAAAAGGCTAAGATGACCGCTTGAGTTTCTTCCTCACCTTAACAGATTTCGGACCAACGACAATAAAAAACGCATCCTCTGGCGAACCCTCCGATGCCCGGGAACCAAAAGAGCCTCTGCGGCTCGTGGGACGGGACTTGGACTTCACAGAGTAAGTGCGACTACTCGGTCTATGTTGAGGCCGAGAACGAACACCCTCAGTAGACGTCGCTGAAGGGTGAGCATTGGTAGACGCCTTGCAGGCTGGCGGCGAAATGGCTGAAGATGAAGACTGTACAGCACTGTCAACTCGAGACAATGGAGAAGTATTCGCAGGAGGCTCGGTTTGTGTCGAAGCATGGGCAACGGACGTGAGTGGTGAGCGAACAGTGGCAACAGGAGTGCGGCGGACGGTGGATTAATAACCAGTGGTGTTTGCAGGTTGAAGTTGCGCAAAGCGCAGCCGTGCTTCAGGAAAGGTGAGGCGTTCCTTAACGCGCAACTCCTGTATACACTTTTCGTCCAAAAAGCGAGAACACTGTCGTGAGCTAGACGGATGACATCCTCCACAGTTAACACAACTAGAGTCACGAACACAGGCCGCGCCGTCATGGGCAGGTAGGCCACATCGCTCACAGAGAGCAGAATGGGCACACGAGCGGGTAGTATGGCCGAAGCTTTGGCACCGAAAACAACGCATGGGGTTCGGAATATAAGGGCGCACGGCAGCACGTTCTAGCCACAAGAAATGAACTCCGGCAACACAGTACCTTTGAAAGTTAGAAACACAGTACGCAGTGGGTATTCTTGACCGTCCTGTTTGTGAGATAGACGGTACGCCTGACAGACACGTTGATCGGGGACACAAGAAGCTATGTCTTCATCATCGAGACTGGAGGTTGTGACAACTCCCTAAACAGAGATAAAGGACATATGTGGGACTACCCGGACTGGATAGGGGCCCAAAAAACTCGTTTTCAACAGTTTCTGGGACTGCTCGGCATTGGCGGTCTCGATCAATAACGTACCGTCTCGTAGTCTCGTCGCGTTTTTACCTGGCCACAGATCCGATCCACCTCACGCTTTATGTAATAAGGGCTAAGGTCCTTGAACGTTTTTCCATCACTTGCTAAATTCATAACTAAAAATATGTCTGTGAAAAGGGGTTTGCGCGGATACATGATCCCCATCCGGAACCGTCGGCGTCAGCCTGCCATCTGGGGGTTAAAGCAAAAAGACACCATATCTCCACGGTCTGCGCCGTCGTGGGAACCCTCCCAAGATCGATCTCAAGGCGTACTTCAGAAGGGCTACCCCCAAACTCCAATGCTAGTTCATATGTGTAAGCCGTTCACCACACACACCCCAGCTTTAAGCCCCTATCATGGGTATAACCGCCCATGGCTCCCCACTGTAGGCCGCGCTGCCAGTAAGACACAGACACGGATTCAGGGGACATGTGGTTGATTACACCGAGGCTCCGTCAGCGGTAACACGTCCGGCCCGTGATACTAAATCAACGGCACACGGTCGTTGGAGAATTAACACAAGCCGGCCCCCACAGCGCTACGTGGGTGTACATGACGGCGTTGACGGGCTCTGCACCTGAGGTTACAAACAGGGGAAGTGCGAGGGGTCCGCCCGACCTTCGCGCCTGAGACCTCTGTAGAGCACACATGTCGGAAGCCGCGCGGAAACCGTGGGAAAGAACCACGGAGACAGAAGAGATCCCTGCTGGTGAGACAGGAGGTAATAAGGCTAAAACGTAAAACTAGAAATCAGAATAAGCCTAGAAGAGGAAGGGGATCGTGAACAAATGAATAAAAAAAACACGTGGCACAGTAGATGAGAGCGGAGGGGGTGAAATGTTGCCGAGTGGCTCAGGACGCCGGGCGCGGCTAACCCGTACTCACACGATGTGAGACCCTGAGGGGGGGTTGATAGAATCGCAAAAAGTGTGACACAGAGTACAGAGCCCTGCGCTACACCGTCCTCTTGAATAAAACGACTAGATAAAACCGAGCTCACACGTACACGAAAGACGCGGTCCGTCATTAAGTCCCAAAGAAATAGGGGAAGACGACCGCATAAATTCCATGCGTGAAGTGTACGTAAAATGCCGCTCCTCCAACAAGTGTCATAAGCTTTCTTTACGTCAAAAAACACAGCAACTGTTCAAAACTTTCTCAGAAACGCATTCATAATATGCGTCGACAGAGAGATCAGATGGTCGACGTTACGGAGGTGGCGACGAAATAGGCACTGAGCGTTCGCTAGAAGTTTCTGAGACACAAGCCACCACGTCAACCGCCCGTTGATCATGCGCTCCATCACCTTGCAAACGCAACTGGTGAGGGAGATGGGGCGGTAGCTGGAAGGTAGTTGGCGATCTTTCCCAGGCTTAAGGATAGGGACAATGGTGGCTTCGCACCAAACGGAAGCAAAAACACCGTCTTGCCAAATACGGTTATAGACCTGTAAGAGAAGGAGCTAACTGTCGGCTGAAAGGTTCTTTAATATAAGAACATGATTGCCGTCCGGCCCAGGAGCGGAGTGCCTAGAGCAACGAAGAGCGTGCTCCAACTCCCGCATTTTGAAAAGTTCATTATAACACTCCTTATTGGCAGACCGAAAATTAAAGGTCTCGGAATCCAGGCGGTCTTTGAGAGTGCAAAACCCGGCGGAATAATGGGCAGAATTGGAAACCGCCTCGAAGGCAACACACAGAGTGGTAGCAATGGCAGCCGGATCCACTATGGTGGCATTGGAAACCTGAAGGCCAGACACAGTACAATGAGACACTTTACCGGAGAAGCCACGAAGATTATCCCTACAACAGAGGAAGGCGTAAAGCCATTTTAAGACTCGACAAAACGAGTCCAAGATGCCTTCTTGTTATCGTGAATAATACGAAGTGTCCTGGCGCGCGATTGTTTAATAGTAATCAAATTATCAGATTAGAGTGTCGCCGAAACACCCTCAGTGCAGCTCTACGGGCACGAACATCGTCCCTACAGTCCTCGGTCCACCACGGAACAGGAATTCGCCGAGGGTGGGAGGACGAACTGGGAATGGTGCGTTCGGCGGTAGATAGCATCGTAGACGTAAGGTACTGCACCATTTGGTTCACGATAGTGAACCCACCAGGGGCTCACCTTATGTGAGTACGGGTGTTGGCGTACGCGGGGGTTTCCGAGCCACTCATCGGCATCTTTATCGCTTCATTCCCCTCCGGTCGAAGTGGGTTCGTTCTCGTGACAAGGGGGACTCAAGGTAGGCTCTCGTGCGTTCTGTGCATTTCATTCCATGTCGCCCCTCGCCATCGTTTCTTTCTTCTCTTCTACTTCTGCACATTTCGCCCCACTCCTATTCATTTTCACATCTCTTTTACTTCTTCGCCGGCCTACCTTGCGTGCGAAACGCCCACACATTTTTAGTTTCTTCTATCCTTTTATTTTAATCCTCCATGGACACAGCCTGACGGATACCCGCGCAACAGGTGCGCAGCTGTGTGAATGGGTAATGGCGTCATGCCCACCACCCGGGGTCGTCATGTAGGGTTTTTGTTCGTATCCGCTGTTCAACTGCAGTCCCGCGGGGCCATTGCATGAGCTGCTGACTTCTGACGGCGATTGGGTCCCTCTGTCTATGTTCTAAGAGGTGTGACCCTGGAGTGGGATAGGTATAGATAGGCCACTCACCCAAGCCTGGGTAACGCCCGGGAAGTCAGAGCCCGAAGTCGGAGACGGTTGCAATGGTGGAAGTTTTTTCGCTATGGAGCACCCTTTCACCATTATAAACAACAAGCACCGAAAAGTTAATGTAACAGAAGTAGCACCGCCAACAGCTGGTTGTTAGTTAGTGATTACCCGTACAGAGGAAGGACAATCATTCGAGAAGGTGAACTCTTTTATCATCCAGAAGGGCATTGACCCAATTGCTGGTCCTGTTAATTCCTGCATTCGCCTACGCAACGGTTCATTGTTGGTTCAGAGTAAGTCCGATCGATAAAGTAGGACCTTGTTGCGCGCCACGGTTATCCCATCCGTGTTGAGAAGCACCGCACCTTGAATTCCTATCGAGGCGTTGTCACCACGCATAGCCTCGAAGGTATATAGGACGAGGTCCTGGTAGAATATCTTGGAGACCAGAAAGTGACAGCGGTTCATCGAGTGCAGGCCACACGCGACGGCGTATTGGTACCAACTCGTACCCTGTTTCTAACATTTGATGGCGTCGATTACCCGTACAGAGGAAGGACAATCATTCGAGAAGGTGAACCCTTTTATCATACAGAAGGGCATTGACTGAATTGCTGGTCCGGTTCGTTCCTGCACTCGTCTTCGTAATGGTTCATTGTATGTGCAAAGAAGGTCCGAGGCACAAAGTAAGTCCTTGTTGAGCGCCACCTTCTCCACGGTTATCCTATCCGTGTTGAGAAGCACCGCACCTTGAATTCTTGTCAAGGCGTTGTCACCACGCATAGCCTCGATGGCATATCGAACGAGGACCTGGTTGAATATCTTGCAGACCAGAAGGTGACAGCGGTTCATCGAGTGCAGGCCAAACGCGACGGCGTATTGTAACCCACTCGTACCCTGTTTCCAACATTTGATGGCGTCGATCTGCCCACGAGCATTTCCGCAGGGTACGAGCGGATTTCTGGGAGGCCTTATATTCCTAGACTTCTGCGTTGTTTTAAATGCCTACGTTTCTGGCATACGCAAGTCTCGTGTAAGAGTGCCGTTAACATCTGTGCAACATGTAGCCAGCCGTCACACGAAAGTGCCTGTTCAACAGCCACCGTCTGCGTCAATTGCAAAGGGTCACATTCTGCTTCATTTGGCCACCGTCCGCGGTATTTGGACGAGAAGGCGATCCAAGAGATCCGGGTAAAGGAGAAGCTCTCCTTCGCCGAAGCCCGGAGGCGTTACCATGCGCGCCAACGTTCGCTCCTGAGATCGGGAACCTTTAGTTCTGTTGTGGCCTCGCCAGTACACCGGAAGGATGCTGGGACTCAAACTTCGACCATGACTGCCTTGACCGCCACTACCATCCGGCCGTCCAAACCTGCTACTGTCACCAAGCCCTATAAACCTGGTCCGAAATCTATGAAGTCACAAGCCACTGAGAACACTAGTAATAGTCCGGGATGAGCCAATTGGATTAACGATAATCCTGCCGCTAGGGGCGCTAGTGTCGCTAATGTCGCTGCGATCGACGGCGGTAAGTTTGAAAAGCGCCATGAGCGGAAGAATTATCGTTATTGTAATTGGTTCATCCGGGACGAGCTAAAAGAATTGAGGATTAGGGAAAGATGAAGGAAAAACAGGAAGTGACGTGGAGTGTTTTGATTGGTAAAAATAAGACGAAATGTGATTGTTTCGTTAATTCGGGTGGAAGATGAAGGAAGGAAGATGAAAGAGTATGGAAGGCACGTGATGGAGAGGAGCGGGGTGGCGAGGTAATGTCTGTGCGGAGGTCGGGACTGAAAGAGGGAAAAGATGGCGAACGAGGGATAAAAAGTATAACAGAAAGTGACGTTTGAAGTTGTGAGTGGTGGGAATAAGAAGTGATGTTATTGGTGGAAAGGAACAAATGAAAGTTGTTGATTGGTAAGAATAAGAGAGATTATGATTGGTGGAAAGAAAGAGGTGTGGGAGTGGGGTATGTTGGAGGTGATGGGAAAGGTAAGTTTTCCTAGCAACAAGATTTGCAAAAGCCTCTCCAGAACTCATCAGCAATTTTTGAACGTTGGATGGTGGTTTTCTGGAGTGGATAGAGAGATGGGGCGATATGAGATGCGGTGGCGAAAATGGGAACTAAACAAGATGGCGGTGACAAGAGGTCTAAGGACGAGGAATTTTCGAGGTTAGTGGTGAACATGGCGGTCGCAAGAGGTGGGGGCAAGGAGACGCGGTGGTGAGAATGGGAACTAAAAGAAGATGGCGGTAGCAAGAGCTTAGAAGAGCAGATTTTGAGGTTAAAATAATGGTAACTAAAAATGGCGGAGGGTCGGCGACAAGGAGATGCGGTGGCCAACGTGAGAACTAAACAAGATGGCGGACGCAAGAGGAGGGTAAGGAGATTTGAGGTTAAGATTTGTAGGTTAAAACAGGGCGTAAGCATGGGAACGAAATCCAAGATGGCGAAGGCAATGATGTGGACGAGGAGATGTGAGGCGCGGTGGCGAAAATGGGAACTAAACAAGATGACGAAGACAAAAAAGTGTAAGGACGAGGAGATTTCGAGGTTAGTGGTGAACATGGCGGTCGCAAGAGGTGGTGGGCAAGGAGATTTGAGGTTAAGATTTTTAGGTTAAAACAGGACGTAAGAAGGGGAACTAAATCCAAGATGGCGGAGGCAAGGGTGGCACGAGCAGATGTGAGGCGCGGTGGTAAAAATGGGAACTAAATAAGATGGCTGAGGCATGAAGTTCAGGTTAAAAATATTAGGTAAACGTGGAGAACTTAAACCAAGATGGCGGTGGCGTGGTGGTGAAAATGGGAACTAAACAAGATGGTGGAGGCAAGAAGTGGAGGGACAAAGAAGTTTGAGGTTAGGGTCAACATGCGAAAGATGTCGAACGCAACAGATGGTGACGAGGAGATAGAATTGAGGATTAGGGAAAGATGAAGGAAAAACAGGAAGTGACGTGGAGGGTTTTGATTGGTAAAAATAAGACGAAATGTGATTGGTTCGTTAATTCGGCTGGAAGATGAAGGAAGGAAGCTAAAAGAGTATGGAGGACACGTGATGGAGAGGAGCGGAGCGGCGAGGTGTTGCCTGTGCGGAGGTCGGGACTGAAAGAGGGAAAAGATGGCGAACGAGGGATAAAAAGTATAACAGAAAGTGACGTGTGAAGTTGTGATTGGTGGGGATAAGAAGTGATGTTATTGGTGGAAAGGAACAAATGAAAGTTGTTGATTGGTAAGAATAAGAGAGATTATGATTGGTGGAAAGAAAAAGGTGTGGGAGTGGGGTATGTTGGAGGTGATGGGAAAGGTAAGTTTTCCTAGCAACAAGATTTGCAAAAGCCTCTCCAGAACTCATCAGCAATTTTTGAACGTTGGATGGTAGTTTTCTTGAGTGGATAAAGAGATGGGGCGATATGAGACGCGGTGGCGAAAATGGGAACTAAACAAGATGGCGGTGACAAGAGGTCTAAGGACGAGGAAATTTCGAGGTTAGTGGTGAACATGGCGGTCGCAAGAGGTGGGGGCAAGGAGACGCGTTGGTGAGAATGGGAACTAAAAGAAGATGACGGAAGCAAGAGCTTAGAAGAGCAGATTTTGAGGTTAAAATAGTGGGAACTAAAAATGGCGGAGGGTCGGCGACAAGGAGATGCGGTGGCGAACGTGAGAACTAAACAAGATGGCGGACGCAAGAGGAGGGTAAGGAGATTTGAGGTTACAGTACCAAAACACGAAAGGATATATTCCTACGCCGAGCAGGCCCGAAAAATAATTATGCGTGTGGTACTTACCTCTTACTGGTGTTGATGCGTCACCAAAAGCGCAGCAGCTTCACGCGACGCGAAAAAATAAAAGCAAACTGTTTTTGAAAATGCTTAACCAGCTTTAAGATCAACCAGCATCACTACGCACTGATATACCTAGGTTTTTTAAAGCGGTACAGACGCCCTTTGCACAGACGTAATTTAACTATACCAAAAACCTGGTACTGGGCCATCGTAATGGTCGCTAGCGTACGTAGGAGCAGGGTTCTCATAGCCGGTCGAAAGCGGTCAAAAAAGTGTACGACGTAGATGTTGACAGTAGCTGCTGTCGAGTGATCCGTCGAGGTGTGAATGAACGAGATCTGTTCTTGCCGGCAATCTGGTTCGGAGATGTGAGGAGCGGTGGCAAAAATGTGAACTAAACAAGATGGCGGAGACAAGAAGTCGAGAACGAGGGGATTTGAGGTTAGTGGTCAATATGGCAGACGCAAGAGTGGTAATCAGCAGTGGATGTGCGTCACGATATGCCGCTGCGATTAAAGAGCTGGAAACTGCGCGATAACTTGAAAAATATTGCCCGGCGTGACGCATTGCGCGGCGCGCGCGCGTTTGCCGTAAACCGTTACAGTTGTCATACTTATATTATCCGTCTTTTTTCTTTTTTTTCAAGCTCTTTTTATCTTGTTTTCATGGGTTTTCCAGATCGGTAGGCGTTAGAATACTCTTAGAGCTTGTTTCAGGTTTTTTGTGGTTGTCCCTGTCCGGTAGGCAAATGATGAAGTTTTTCTAAAATGTCGTCTTTTTCCTTGTGGCGCACGGATACTAGGCACATACTCGCGCGCGCACACACACACATACATTCGCTCGCAAACTCTTTAATTTTTAGGGGGTTTTATCTGCTCCGTATACGTATGCATGCTATTTTTCCGTTTTCATAGTTTTGCCCTGATCGGTAGGCCATTGCTGGAGCGGTTGTCGTACCTCTTTCTGTTTTTTCGTGGCTTTCCCTTGTTTGTGGGTAAATGCTGGGTGCGCACAAACCTCTTTTTTTCGTGGCTTTCCTAGTGTGTAGGCGCTTGCTAAAGCTCTTAACAAAATCCACACAATGACAAAATTGAAAATGTATATATATTTTAACACAAAAGTGTGCTGTGCAAAAGAAAATAAAAATTAAATAGGCACACACACACAATTTAATAGTAGCGATACCACTTGATAAGGCACAAATTGCACGTTGTTTGTTAGGGCAAGGCATGTTGAAAGTTGGCACACTAGGAAGTTGGTTCGCACAAAATCCACACAATGACAAAATTGAAAATGTATATATATTTTAACACAAAAGTGTGCAGTGCAAAAGAAAATAAAAATTAAATAGTGACACACACACATTTAATAGTAGCGATACGGCTTGATAAGGCGCAAATTGCACGTTGTTTGTTAGGGCAATGCATGTTGAAAGTTGGCACACTGGGAAGCTGGTTCGCACAAAATCCACACAATGACAAAATTGAAAATGTATATATATTTTAACACAAAAGTGTGCAGTGCAAAAGAAAATAAAAATTAAATAGGCACACACACATTTAATAGTAGCGATACGGCTTGATAAGGCACAAATTGCACGTTGTTTGTTAGGGCAATGCATGTTGAAAGTTAGCACACAGGGAAGCTAGTTCGCGACTACTTCGTCAGCATCGTTCGCACGGACAGTTTTCATGCAATCGTGCAGTTTGCACGACGCGTACAGCACGTGCTTCCCCGTATGATGGCCAAACACCGTCACAGCTGTGATAGCTTGTCGGCTTATTTCATGTTCATATTCCTTTTCAACGCATTTCGTTTAGAGGTATTGTTTATTTGATTTTTTTCAAGCTCTTTTTATCTTGTTTTCATGGGTTTTCCAGATCAGTAGGCGTTAGAATACTCTTAGAGCTTTTTCCAGGTTTTTCGTGGTTGTCCCTGTCCGGTAGGCAAATGATGAAGTTTTTCTATAATGTCGTCTTTTTCCTTGTGGCGCACGGATACTAGGCACATACTCGCGCGCGCACGTGATTTTTCCCAGATTTATGCACCGCACATCACAAAATCACTACACACGCCACTGATAGTTTTAAATATTTGACACTGATGTTGAAGTTGTGGCTGGGCACTGTTTTTAACTGCACACGCACTTAATAAATCACATAGCCGTGCGGAAATACTTAACTTTCAGCGAAAAGCACTAGTGGGGAGTGCATGCTCAACCACTATTAGCAACATGTAGCAAGCGTTATAGTTCTGCTTGCGTTAGTCTTTTCTCCTACGATGTCGTTGTTGATGGTGCGGTTGGCGGCCATATTTGACAGTTTATTGCAATGCGTGCAACAAGGGCACACATCTACTTGTTGCTGGCGTCGAAAGTTTGTGCGTGATTTTTCTCAGATTTATGCACAGCACAACACAAAATCACTACACACGACACTGATAGTTTTAAATATTTGACACTGATGTTGAAGTTGGGCAGGGTACTGTTTTTAACTCCACACGCACTTAATAAATCACATAACCGTGCGGAAATACTTAACCTTCCGCGAAAAGCGCTAGTGGGGTTGCAAGCTCAACCACTATTAGTAACATGTAGCAAGCGTTATAGTTCTGCTCACGTTAGTATCGGAGAAAACAGTAAAAAGAACGATTCTCATGTGCAGCGGAAGCAGCAGTACGTGAATGACCGTGTGCTGATGAAGCAGTGGATGTGTGTTACAATATGGCTGCCGCAGTTAAAGAGCTGCAAAGTGCGCGATAACTTTAAAAGAAAAAATGGCCGTGCGAACGGATGCTCATCAGCGAGAAAATCTTTTAAATGCGGTTTTATTGGCGATTGTAGGGAAAAGTGCAGCGGTGGATGGATGGATGGTGTGACCGGAAGTGCACCGGAAATGACTGCGATTACAACTTGGCAAGTTGTGGCGAAATAAGGCGTCGGGATTTTTAATGAGGCATTTAAGTCGACGCGCATGCTGAAACTGCGGTTTAAATCCTTGTTTCATTTCATTTAACTTTTGGTAATGCAAACAATAATTACTCTGGGGGAATGCTTTATTTCTGATACATTCTATAACGGGCCAGGCGTTTTACTTTTCTAGTTTTCTTTTTTACTTTCTCTACTACTTATAGTAAGTAGGGGAAGTATTGTATTCCACCCAAAAATTCGATACCGAGATTTTACCGGAAATACATGTTTTGAGATCCCCTGAATCCAAAAGAAAATGCATTTTTGGAAACATGTCCGTGTGTGTGTCTGTGAACAGCATAACTCAGAAACGAACAGTCGGATAAGCACCAAACTTGGTATTTAGGTTCAGTATCTTCCAGAGATGCGACACGAAGGTTTCCAAGAAAATCCCCCACCCCAGACAACCCTTTACATGGAACATTTTTCGAAAATTTTAATTTTCTCAAAAATGGTTCTAACGATTTTGATTAAAATATCATATGTTCAAGATATTTTCAAGACAAATGAAATGTATGTCTCGAATTTTCTGGGAATGTCTCCAAAAGTATTCTTCATTGTGAACGACTTTTGCATAAGTGGTAAACCATAAGACATATACAGAATTTTACTACACAGAAAATGTAGATCGCGTTAAAATACGCAAATTATGTCATATACATTTTTTTTGTTGAGTGAACCATTTTCGAGATATTGCTTGTTATTCCCTTAAATGTTTCAATACTTATTTTCTCAAATGGGAATTCGTTATTCAGTTTTTGTCTTGTATATGCAAAGAGTATTAATCTGAGGCAAAGAGAATGGTGATACACATAGCAACCAGTTATTAAGAGATATGTATATGCTTAAAGGCTACTGTATTTCTATATTGCCCTTGTAAATACAAAACAAGGGGAACATAGTACGCCTTAAGCGACAGTCATATATTTTTAGAACTGGTCGCTATGTGTAAAATGTAATTCTCTTTGCATGTCAATGTCAAAAGATCGTTTCTGCAAATGTTTATCTTGATTAATATGAAATAGATGGAGAATAAGAGTTTCTAAAAATAGTTTGAACAAGAGTAGATAGTCATGTGAGTGTTACACATCAGATTTTTTTTAGTAATTGTGACATTTTATGTATCGACTACTTCTAGTTCGGCCTTGCAAGGACATTGCAAATGACATAAATTGTTTAATTCATTTCCATCATAAACCGTAAGGAACTGAAAAATAATAAAAATAAAATCAAGTCAGCATTAGAAAGATACCTTATCACTCACACCTTGAATACAGAGGAGGATTTCATTCATTCAAAAAAAATGGTACTACTAATTTTACTCCAAAACTTAATGCAGTTTTGTAAATACTAAATATAAATATTTTAAATGTAAATAACATTAGTTTATAAGCTTTAGTAACTGACACTCTACATAAGAGTTACGATTCGTGTTCACAAATGTGCACAATGTATGCAGTTTTGACGTAAACTGCATCCTAGATTATACCAGCTCTTTTAAGCTGACCTAACTCACTATAGGCTCTGAAAATTGATATATTATGATATAAGAAACATTTTTGAGAAAATTAAAAATAACGAAAACTTTTGCATGTAAAGAGTAGTTTGAATTGGAGAGATTTTCTCAAAACCTTCGTCTCGCACCCCTGAAAGGTCCTGAACTTAAATGCCAAGTTTCGTATTTAAACGAGTTTTCGTTTCCCAGTTGTACTGTTCACACACACACACACGCGCGGATCTTTGTCTAAAAATGTTTGGTTTTTTGGGTCAGGGAACCTCGAAACGGTGAAACCTCGACATAGAATTTTTGGGTGGGATACAATACTTCCTTTACTTACTGTAAGTACATAGTAGAGAAAGCAAAAATAGAATTGCAAACTCTCAAACATTAAATTGAGTTTTATTTGTTTGTACACACAAAAGTTAGCAAGTTTATTAAACCAAGGCAGAACTGTAAGTGTTCATGATGCAACTGCGTTAATGGCGTTAGAAACGGCTGATGTGAAACAAACACCTATGAAAAAGCAGAAACAGCTTGCAGTCGTCTACCAACCAGAGAAAACCTCGAAAAACTAGTTAGAGATTTGTGTGCGTGTGTGTGTGTGTGAGAGAGAGCGCACTGAGCATGCGTCCGTAAACAGGGGTAAACCACGAAATAGGATAAAGGACTTAAGTTTAATTGTCTACCCACCAGGGAAAAGCACGAAAAAAAGAAAGAGCTTTGGCAACGGTTGCAGCAATCCCGTACCAACCAGGGAAAAAGCCATGTAAAAGTAGAAAGAGTTTGCATTTGTCTACCAACCAGGAAAAACCCCGAAAAACAGTAAGAACTTTATCGTTTATTGGTTGGCTGCAAAAAGAATGTACAAGCAACTGCACCACAAATTGTTTTACCGATGCTAAAAACAAAAAATAAGTTTTTTTTGTGAACGGCACATGGCTTGCCTTCACCGGTCCGAAGTGGTCCTGAATGTCTGCAAGGAGGCGTCCCACGGACGGTTGCCAATCCCTCGGGAGGACGGTGACGACGATGTCGGTGACGAAGTAGCACACTGGATCTCCAATTCGCTTCAGGTGACAAAATAACACTAGGCACTTGTGTGCCGTGGTGTAAGCCGCTATCACGGCATTGGTAGCGTGGATCACCTTGGGGCTCTCCTCGGAGTTACCTGAACACCACGTACATGACCTGGTTCGTCACGGGTACGCAGGTCTGCACTACCACTTCCTCGGCGTTGAGCAGGCCCAGGAGGCGATCGTACCGGTACACCAGCTAGCACGTGGACATGTTATCGCGCTGTGGTGTTGCGTGTGCGAGGTATGGAAACTCAAGGACGCAAAACATGCACGACCGAGGGTTAAAAAGTAGAACAAGTAGTGACGTGGAACGTTGTGATTGGTGAAAATAAGACGATCTCTGATAGGTGGACGAATTGAAATAACGTGATGTGATAGGCGAAAAGAAAATCAAAGGTGATTGGATGAAAAATGACGAGAAGGAATTAGCGGTGAATTTGTGAACTAAGATGGCGAAGATTTTTTAAAAAAAAAACACGGATAATATAAGTATGGCAACTGTAACGGTTTACGGCAAACGCGCGCCGCGCAATGCGTCACGCCGGGCAATAAAACAAAAATCATATTCAGCAAGATGCCCGGCGTGACGCATTGCGCGGCGCGCGTTTGCCGTAATCCGTTACAGTTGCCATACTTATATATATATATATATATATATATATATACTTTCGTCTTATTTTTACCAATCAAAACACTCCACGTCACATCCTGCTTTTCTTTCATCTTTCCCTAATCCTCAATTCTTTTAGCTCGTCCCGGATGAACCAATTGCAATAACGATAATCCTTCCGCTCATGGCGCTTTTCAAACTTACCGCCGTCGATCCCAGCGACACTAGCGCCACTAGCGCCCCTAGCGGCAGGATTATCGTTAATCCAATTGGCTCATCCGGGACTATTACTACTGAGAACAAATCGAAGCAGAAATATCGTAGGGAAGATTTTTTGAAAGACCGTCCGCGTGCGCGCGGCAAGACCAGTTCACCTTCTCCTCCTCGAGGGCGTAATCCCAGGAAGCTCCTGGGACAAGCCGCGCTCAGCGCCATCCCTCACCCATCGCTACCCAGAACCGATTTTCGGCGCTTGAATCGGTTTCTGGCTCTGAGCGCGTGGGCCCTGCCTTCGAGTAGGCTTTGGAGTCTGACCAACTCCATTCCAAAAGGCCGAAACCAAAGGTTAAGCAAAAGATAATTTTAAGCCGCCCATCTAAGTAGACAGTTTATCCCTTTTTCTTAATGGCTATCCTGACCTGGAATTTACATGGTGTGAGATCGCATAGGGCGGAACTGCAACTTTTATTGCGTTCCCTTTCGCCTATGCTACTGTGCTTGCAGGAGACCAAGCTTCGCCCTCGCGACCCTTTTGATCTTCGAGGGTTCACTCCGATTCGCTACGATCTTGAACAGGAGGAGGGTATTCCTGCTCATGGAGGTGTCATGCTATTAGTGCGTAACGACGTTTATTCTCAACCTCTCACTATTACGTTCGACTTGCAAGCTGTTGCCGTTAAACTACAGTTACCTGGCCTTTTCTTTTCTGTTTGCTCTGTGTATTCACCTCCATCGTCTCCCCTCGCTCACGTGGACATTCGAGACCTCCTGTCCGCTCTCGCAACACCATTTCTTCTGTTGGGAGATTTTAATGCCCATCACCCTCTGTGGGGTTCGCCAAAGGCTTGTGCGAGGGGAACTCCTCTTTCTGACATTTTTGATCTGATCAACCTATCTATTCTCAATACAGGCGAGCCTACGTTTCTTTCTGATTCTTCCGGTAGATTTTCTCATTTGGACCTTGCCGTTTGCTCACTCCAGCTGGCTAGTCGTCTGCAGTGGAACGTCGTCGCTGTCACCTACTCCATCGACCATTACCCCTGCATCGTTTTTCTTCTGTCTCACCACGTCCAACATTCCAGAGTACCTACCTGGATATTCACCAAAACCGACTGGACATTGTATTCCAGCCGCGTGTGTTTGCGGACCAGCCCTTCACTGACGTTAACCGAATAGAGCAGCACCTTGCGTCTACGATTCTATCTTCCGCCGAACGCGCAATTCCCCGTTCATCCTCACACCCTCGACGGATTCCTGTTTCTTGGTGGAACGAGGATTGTCGGGTTGCCGTTCGAGACCGTAGAACTGCACTTAAGGTGTTTCGGCGACACCCTACACTTGCTAATTTGGTTACTTTTAAACAAGCGCGCGCCAGATCTCGTCGCATTATTCAGGATAGCAAGAAGTAATCTTGAGACTCGTTTTGTCGAGTCTTTTAAACGCTTCACACCTTTCTCTGTTGTTTGGGATAAACTTCGTCGCTTCGCAGATAAAGTGTCACATTGTACTGTGTCTGACCTTCCGGTTTTCAATGCCACAATAGTGGATCCGGCTGCCATTGCTAACGCTCTTGGTACTGCCTTTGAGGCGGTTTCCAGTTCAGACCATTATTCCGCCGGCTTTCGCTCTATCAAAGACCGGCTGGATTCCGCCAGCTATAATTTTCTGTCTGCTAATACCGAGTGTTATAATGAACTTTTGACAACGAGGGAGCTGGAGCACGCTCATCATTGCTCTAGGCACTCAGCTCCTGGGCCGGACGGCATTCATGTCCTGATGTTAAAGAACCTTTCAGCCGACAGTAAAATTTTTTTTCTCCAACAGGTCTATAACCGTATTTGGCAAAACGGTCTTTTTCCTTCCTTTTGGCGCGAAGCCACCATTGTCCCTATATTTAAGCCTGGTAAGGATCGCCAACTACCTTCCAGCTACCGCCCTATCTCCCTCGCCAGTTGCGTTCGCAAGGTGATGGAGCGCATGATCAACGGGCGTTTGACATGGTGGTTTGAGTCTCAGAAACTTCTAGCGAACGCTCAGTGCGGATTTCGTCGCTATCGCTCTACCGTCGACCATCTGGTGTCCCTGTCGACGCATATTTTGAATGGATTTCTGAGAAAGTGTCAAACCGTGGCTTTTTTTTGACGTAAAGAAAGCTTATGACACTTGTTAGAGGGGCGGCAATTTACGTACACTTCACGCATGGAATATCCGCGGTCGTCTTCCCATATTTCTTCGGGAGTTTATGACGGACCGCGTCTTTCGTGTACGTGTGGGCTCGGTTTTATCTAGTCGTTTTATTCAAGAGAACGGAGTACCGCAGGGCTCTGTACTTAGTGTCACACTTTTTGCAATTGCTATCAACCCCATTGTTGCTTGTATTCCACCTGGCATTTCATCGTCCCTTTTTGTTGACGACTTTGCCATTTATTGCAGTTCACGACGTCTCCAGAGCTGTATCGGCCGTCTTTATTTACGCCTGGAGTAACGCTAAATGGCTGTAATGTTTCCGCCGAGAATCCGTCCGCATCAACGTCTGGCGCCGGAAGTCTCTCCCTCCGCCCTCTCTCCATCTTGGGTCGGAGGTCCTTCCATTTGCAGTCGAGGTGAACTTTTTGTGGTTGGTCTTTGACAGGAAACTGAGCTGGGCTTCTCACGTTTCCTTTTTAAAAGCAAAGTGTGACCGTTCTCTTAATCTTTTACGTGTTTTAAGTGGTTCATCCTGGGGAGCTGATCGGACGGTACTTCTACATCTTTATCGCTCTTTGGTCGGATCCAAGCTTGATTACGGGTGCCTTGTCTATTCGTCGGCGCGTCCATCTGTATTACGTCGATTGAATGCCATTCACCATCGTGGCATAAGAGTCGCTACAGGGGCCTTTCCAACCAGCCCTACACCTAGCCTATATGCTGAAGCTGCAGAGCCTCCGCTGTCCTTCAGGCGTGAGATGCTCTTGTGCAGCTATGCCTGTCGACTCTCCAGCTTGCCTGACCACCCATCCTTCGCGATATTTTACGTGGATTCGCTTGATCGACAATACTTAGTTAGCTCCTCTGCATTGCTCCCTCCAGTGGTTCGATTGCGACTGCTCCTTCGGCATTTGGACGTTACGCCAGCGCCGGCCCTTCCACGGGGGGAAACGCGATTTCCTCCATGGTCGCGCGCTGAGACCCACTGTCACCTTGGGTTAACGTCGAAAAGTGAGACCCCTGCTTCCGTCCTTAGATCCGCTTTTTTAGAACTACTGGCGCAGTTCGGGGAATGTCATTTTATATATACCGATGGCTCTAAGACTGATGACGGAGTAGGATGTGCCTTTGTTTTTGGGGCACAGAGTTTTACATTTGTTTACCTGGACAATTTTCGATTTATACCGCCGAACCTTTTAGTATATATCAATGTGTTTTATACATTCAGCGGCACGTCTTACGGCGCTGTGTTGTATGTACAGACTCTCTGAGTGCCCTTCAGAGTATTAACGCGCTGTATAGTTACCACCCACTCGTACAGCGCATTCATGACCTGCTTCACTCGCTTGGTGCATCTGGCATCAGCGTCTCCTTCGTGTGGATTCCAGGTCATGTGGGCATCTCAGGCAACGAGTCTGCTGACGCCGCTGCCAAATCTGCCATTTTATCACCCAGATGTTTTACCTGTGTTGTTCCTTCCTCAGATTTTTATGTTATTTTACGTAACCCTATCCTCTCGCGCTGGCTCGATGAGTGGACGGCTTTTAGGGGGAACAAATTGCGGGAGGTTAAACCTCCTCCGTTAGTCTTGGGGTACCTCTTCTGGTTCTTCTCGTCAGGAAGAGGTACTTTTAGCTCGTTTACGAATCGGACATTGTCTTTTTAGTCATAGATACCTGCTCAGTGCTCACCCCTCACCACTGTGTGAGCAGTGTGACGCGCCCTTAACGGTGCGTCACATTTTAACATAGTGTCAAGTTATATCTCCGTTGCGCGTTCGTGTTGGTGTGCCTGTTGGCCTAGCCAACGTTTTGGCAGACGACGCGAATGCTGTAGAATGTCTTTTACGTTTTATCACTGACATTGGTTTTAGCCGTCGCATTTGATGCGCTGAGCGTCTTTTAGCTTTGAGATTTTATATTCTCAGTTTTGATGGGGCTCTTCCCCCCGACGGACATAAGGCGCTCATGTCCCTTGCATTCTACAGTTCTTGACACGTTGTTTTATTCTTTTAGTGACCATGATTTTAGTGTGTAGATCATAGTGTTTGTCTGTTGTGTTTTTTTAGTGTTTTTGACCAAGCGGGTTTGTGTGGGGTTTTTTAGTTTTTGGACTTTTCAATTTTCTATTTTATACATTGTAAGGGCGCTAATAACCATAGCAGTTGAGCACCCTTAAGCCCCACCTCATCATCATCATAGTCGTGTTTCACAAGAAAGGTTGCGCTTGTATGAGCATTTCCGTGATAACCTAGATAGGACTGTGGCTACTCACGTTCCTTTAAGTTCCAGGAATACCCTTTTCCCCAGTAATTCCTGTGCTACCTTACCACGCTGCAGCTGACACCCCTTCCTCTTTGCACCCCCTTTAAACCCTACTCCGGTCCGGCGATCCTTGTCATTGTTTCTCTTCCTTCTCCATTCTTCTGCTCGGATTTATCCTTACTTGGCTCCTCTTTTCGTGCTTCATGTTCTTGCGACATTTGGAATATTATTTGTTAATGTTGCCGAAATCTGGTAACGTAGGTGTGCTGTAACCAGGAATCCTTTGTCCAAGGGTGCACTCTAGGAGGCGGATCGGGTTAATTTATACTCTGATTATGCCCAGTTTTTCAACTATTACTTCTCTCAGTTCTCATTGTTACCGTTTCGTTCGCCTTCATTGGGAGTTCACTTCACTAAGATGAACTAGTTTAACTCTCCGTCTCTTCACTTCCTTCGTGACGTGGTCTTTTTAAGCTGAACGTTTCGTTTCACTCGGGAGTCGAACACAAGACCTCCGGAACCTGTCGCTCCGAAGAAGCCTAAGCTACACGTCACCAACTCGCTCACTGGCATACTCCAAAAGTTTGCTCACACTCGATTAGCACCGGTTGACTCCCGCGAGAACGCTCGCTTATATAAACATTAGAACCTTTCCACCAGGTTCTCGGACGTTCAAAAATTATTTCGTCACACTTTCTGGAGGAAGGGGAAGAAAACGCTTCCAGAATGTTCAAGCATCTGCCGATATCGAGCGCGATTTTACGCTGGCGAGTGGCTCCTCGATATGAAGCAAGGTGGACTACCATCAGCTTTCCTCAAGGTTGACACTGAATGCCACATACCGTTGTTGTTGCGGGTGATTATCTTATACTGGCCTTCCCAGGAAGTTGCAGCTTCAACGACTTCCCTTTAGACTACCGTTGAACGGAGAGCCATACGAGGTGATCCTCTGGCTTTGTTTGCCAGACGGTATAGCGCACTTTTATTCGATAATTTGCCAGCTTCAGGTGCTCCTTTACTGGATCGTGGATGTCCTTCAGCCTATCCGTTAGCGCCCGGACATAATTCGTTGCGGGCGTGTCAGCAAGCGGATGTGCCTAACTCAAAATCACTACGTACCCGTATATCGCGTCCGTATGCCATGTGGCGGTTTCGTGTACTGACGTTCAGTAGTCCCGGAGAAATGACAACTATACAACCAAATCTCGCTGATGACTAGATACTACTTTCCGGATGTGTTCCTCGAAGTGTAAATATAACGCTCCACCGTTCCTTCCGATTGTGTATTCTACCGGCCGGTACTTCTCTCCTCTACATAAGTAGTAAGGACTTGCGGCAAGCAGAACCGGAATTCGGGGTCAAGCAATTTGACCTCTATCGGTGTCCCCGGTTTATAGGGGCGCCACTAGTGTTCCGGTTCCAGTTTTGCCAACTAAGGGTCTTATTCATTATTGAAAAACATTGTTTTACATTACAATAATGAGGTTTGTTTAAGGAATACAATTCTGAAAAGCGTTATACAAGGCGTAAATGTTAGAAATGGTAGTTCATCCTGTAAGGTGTTTTTAGTTTCACACTTAAACTGAATATGTACAAAATTATTATCGGGAACGGTGGAAGGAAGACACACAGGAGCAATAATAGTCTGTGAAGTTGTAGGAGCAATCAGCTCGTCGTTGATGGAGAGGTTCCAAACAGCGTCACATCCGGTGGGTGAAATCTTTGTAGAGTTGAAGGACAGGAAGATGACTGCAGCGTTGGATACGTTGACTTCGATGGTGACGGATTTGATGGGGCCAAATTTGTTGATGTGGGTGGAGATAATGTTGAAATCGTCTTCGTTAACGAAGGTCCCATGTTCAGACACTGAATCTGACACCGTGAAGTGAATGTTGGCCATAAGGTTGTTCCCTGGGGAAGAGACGAAAAACATTAGAAAAATTGTAGACATATCTAAGCTAAAACGTAGAAAAAAGTAGAGAAACGATACGTACCAATGTCGATATAATCCGATGCGCAGCTCATTATTGAGAAGGAAGATCTCTAAACAGAAGAATGTGTTTTCTGAGACCGTTGGAGTTAGGGATAGGCTCTATACCCTTGTAGATAAATTGGAACGGTGACTGGTTGAGTTTATTGATGGAATCGTCGTCGAGGTTGTTGTAAGCAGACGGTAGGAGCACCTCCTTTCCGTTTTCAAGTTTGAGGACAGTTTTCCAGCCGAACTGTGTATTGAGACCTCTAGCACCGACGGCTACATAAGGCACGTTGAGGAGAAGGTCCCGAACGCCAATGATAAGGGGTCTGACCACGGCTGTTGAGCTCTTTAAAGACACTGCGTTGCATGTTGGCTGCGTCACGGCTGAAGAGGTAGTGATACTTGATTGGAGAGTGGTAAGGTTAATAAATAGAATTAGGCAACAAGTTTAGGCTTGTAAACGGTAAACAGGTGTTTGAGGTTATCCCACTGTTCTGCAAAAATTGCAATACCACCAGGTTTAAGAATAATGGCAGGAAAGCCAAATAAGTATTTAAATTGAATGGAGAATGTTTCAGAAATGGTTTCTGAGAACGATGGATACCTGGAGGTAGGAGAGAAGTGCGAATCGATTTTTGGGCCTAACACATCGAAGAGAGTTTACTATTCTTTGAGAGTGTGAAGAACTGAAGATTTTCATTTTCCATTGGATGCTATGGCGATGGCAACTTCAGGTGCGGTTGCCACGGAGAGATATTTAGTTTCTGATGCGTTGAGGAAGTGTATACACGACCTAAAAGATAAAAAATATATAATACATTAGAAGTGAGAAAAACGAAAGAGAGGGGAAAAAAGGAACGTAAAGACAGGTAGTACTTACACCATAAAGAACTAGAGCGCGAGTGTACACTAAACGCGTTGGTGTCTAGTACTTATAGGTATGATACCAACGGTTGACAAGATTGACCAAAAGAAGAGCACTTTGCAGAGGAGGGATGTAAGATGAGTTTATCGTTGAAGAGGTAATCAGAAATTTTTAATTTACAAAAGAAGGTGGTAGCAGGCATGTTACAACACCGATGAGACAGATACCCGACTACGTAATGACCACATGTAGTGGAGAGTCGCTTTGTAGATGACGCGTATTGTGGTGCCATTGAGGACCGCAATAGTTGTTGAGAAAATAGAGAATGGATGGTAAGAGAGGAGGTAATGCGTAACTGTCAAAATATTCACCGAACCCATTTTGGAAACGAAAATGCAAATCCAATGTTTTCCTGGTTTGGTGTGAGTGTTAATAACTGCAGCTATTGGAGGGGGAATAGAGAACAGTGTAGCTAATTGGTCCGAAGCAAATACTCCGATAAACTGAGGGTATTTACGTAGACATGAGAAAATTTGGGAAGAGTTCATGAAACTAGAACCAACGGTGAACATCAATTTCAACGAATCTATATATTTCGGCAAGCGTGAGGAGACCAATTGGTTCTGGTAACATTTTAGAAAATTCTAGCTTTATAGCTAAATTACCATGATGCAGACCGGACGCGTAATCTTTACTAGCTGACATGTCAGCGGTTAAGTCAAAAGGAAATAAGGTAAACCCTTTAGGATATTCCTCCCTAGATATGTTAATACCTTTTTATTTGAAACTCATACCCTTGAATGAACTTTCCGTCTGTAAAATTGAGGTTTATTACCTGAAGTGGGATGGGGCGGTTGTTAACAAACAGTTGAAGGGCAGACAAGTTAAAGTGTTGGAAATTGAAAGGTTTTTTTGTTACATCACCAGTGCACGTTTATCCGTTACCATAGCGAGAGTAATGTCCCTAGATATTTTGCCGACAAGTAGGTTATTGAAGGATGCAGAAGTCGTTCCTGTACCTATACTTAAAGCTTGAAAATCAACGTCTTTATACCAATAGCCAGCATTGGCTTGGGTAAGCCCTTTTTGATGTGCAAGTTTAATGGTTGAGGTGGGCCTAACCTTTTTGAGATGAAGTTTAGCATAAACGAATGTTGTGAATGCGTTAACGTCAGGGGGATTGGAAATAAGATTAAACTCGGGGGCAGATGGGGTTAGGGTTATGGTAAGGTCAACGTTATTTAACATAACTAAATATTGATTAAAGACACCATGAGAAAGACAACCTAACATTTGAACTTCTTTACTGTTTTGGTAAACGCAAAACGTGATTTAACTCCAGCGTTAGTATCAAAGCTATCCATTTTACCAGCGGTGTCTTTGAACCATAGGGAGGATTGTAAGCGACCATTCATAGCGTCGGAGGAGTAATTGAGCAAGGTTTCGAGGTAAGTACGAAAAGGATATCCCTGTTGAGGTATGGATATGTTGACATTGTTTAGAGATACGGAAACTTGGCTAAATAAGGAATTTAAAGAATTATTAACAAATGTTACGTGGTCCTCATCACCAAGATTGCTACCATCTTGCTTAATAATTTTGACACATACCTCTAACATAACATATGAGAGATCGAGATAGTCGTGAGCATTGGAAGAATAATGAAAAGATATTGGTGAGTTTTGCGTTACAGCATTCTGTGGATTAAGGGAAAATGTCTCGTACTGTTCAATGTTAGTTTGAATGGGGAGAGGTTTAAATATGTCTAGTTCAGAATTCATGTACACAGTATCACCCATTATGTAAAGATATCGGTCTTTTTGGTACGACGTTGAACGCGTTTAGACACAGACTGTTTTTTTCTTTGCTTACGTTGCCTTTTTATCTTAATTTGTTTCTTTCCAGAACCTAACATGGTATCAATTTTAGCCTCGGCTTTGCGTTTGAGATTAGAACCAGCCTCCTTTAAAAGAGATCTAAAGGCTTCTTTAGGAGTGGCAGAGCTTGTAGCAATGCAGATAAAACATTTGAACCCATTTTAATGCCTCTTTTCCGATAGCTTTAGCACAGCTTTTAAAAACAGGTAAAAGGGTGCGAAACAGTCCGCCTAGAGAACTAAAAAGACCACTACCCTTTTGAAATGGGGACTCTTTATAAAGAATGAAGTCGCGATCATTGTACTGACCACCAGCCTGATTGAGGTAATAACGAAAAATAATATGATCATTAGCGTTCATTTCTTGGTCTAAACGATAGAACTATAGCTGAAGAAAAACCGTCCGCAAATGCTAATAGGTTTCCAAAACCATCTCTTAAATCTATATTAACAACGTTAAAATCTTGTTCAAGCAATGGTACCCAGTTTTGAGGAAAAAATGTCTTTTCTGCCGAAAGACGCTTTGCATGTTTGGATTCTAGTTCAATTATGGTACTATCCACCACTTGAGCGAATATATCGCCAACTAATTGAGGAGACAGAAGATTACAATAAACGAAAACTTCATAGGGAAACCCATGTACGGGTCTAAAGGATAAACAGCGCTTCGTATGTTTACTATGTCTGTACCAGGAATAAAACCTAGCGTTCTGTATAAGTTAGGAGAGAGAAATAACTTGGTCATCTTTCGTCTACTTCCCGTTTTAGTTGGGGTCCGTTTAGGAGCATCAGACATTTCCAAGTCCTCGTGGACAGGTACAGCCTTGTGTGGAACTACCACTTCCGTAGGATTATCTAAACCTGAGATGGGTAGTACATTGAAACCTGGAGGATTTGTAACCTCCACAGGTGGGCTTGGGGTGACATTTGATACAACAGAGGGAGATATGGAAACCTTACCATTTGCATATGTAAAAACATCAGGAATTTGTACGTCTAGTTTTATACGATGATTAATACGTTTGTAAAGGTCTGTGGCATTTGTTTCCGTATAGTTTTTAAAGTAAACACAAAAATTTGTAAATTTACCATCTTGAATAAAAGTACCTTTTACACTACAGTGGGTAGTAAGATTATAACAACGAATGGGATATCTACGTTTGGAGAGGGACACCTCCCATTCACCGTGTAAAACAATTCTTTCTGGTAAGTGATTTGAGAAGCGAGCAGTGGTATTATTGGACAAACGTTCCGAGGATGCATTGCTCGCCAACAAAATAGAAAAAGGTTTTCTTCGAACAATCATAGTTGTAAGATATCGGATTGTTTTACACAAGAGTTAAATTTATCGGGATACCCTTTCCATTTAACAAACAACTGCTTACTGCGTCCTCGTCCTTTTGTATCAAGAACCTTATCAACCTTGAATGTAGAGGGGAGGGAAACGTTTTGCAACTCCTGTCTATAAAATATGCCCTCTATGTCTTTACCAGCTAAATCACGAATTTTGTATACGGGTGGTGAACTTAGAATTACCTTGGATATTTGAAAAATCTCATCCGTCCAATTTTGTTCATAGCCCTTATCGAATTTCATCATTTCTTTAGATATGCGTACGTAGTCCCATACTTTATACTTCCTTTTGGATGGTATGGGCGGGTGATGTAAATTGTAATAAACCTGAAGAATGTTATTGGCCAAAACATCCTTTGGTGCCATTTTAATGGATCGATGGTACGAACTGTTGTAAGACTTAACGAGAAGCGGCAATACATTCACATGTTTATATGTGTTCTTATGAGTAAACGTTTTCCACATTTTTGCCTTTAAGGTTCTATTAAAGCGTTCCACTACCGCAGCCTTAACTTTATTGTTAGCAGTGAAGTGAGAAACTTTGTGTTGTTTTAGAAAGCCTTGAAACGTTTTGTTTGTGAACTCAGTACCCTTATCTGTTTGTAACACTTTGGGAAAACGTTTGCTATTGGTAAATATATCTTTAAACGCTTTAGACAAATTGTACCCTGTCTTGGAAACTAAGGGCAGAGCCCAGGCATATTTTGAAAAGACGTCAATCACCGTTAAAATGTATCTATACGGAGTGTTGTAAGATTTAACGGAATCCATTACATTTAGATCAGCTTCCCAAAGATCGTCAATATTAGAGACATGATAATGTTTGGTGGGATAACGCTTCCGTACCGGTTTGTGTAAGGTATAACTTTCTTTTGTTTTAAAGAAGGACTCTATTGTGGCCTTAGACAACCCTGTGGCTTTGCGAAGTTTGTTGGCAGTACCCAAACCCGCATAATGACCAATTTGATTGTATATTCGCTCTAGTACAGTGGTTCCCATTCTATATCTTCGGCAACCGATTTTTTCACGCGTGGTCTAAGTCCGTAACGCCGGGTAATGTGAGCTAAATTGCGAGACCTTTTAGTCGCCAGAGATTAAGGATCTTTTTTTTAACTGCCTGAGATTCGGGTTGGCTTTGTGTAATTGCTTCGTGCTCGTCTCGTTTTGGTTTATCTTCATCGATGTCGGAAGGAGATCTTAGTTTTGAAATAAGATCATAGTACGTCGCTAACTTATACTTTAAAACATTCCATCTTCTGGGAGCATTTTGGTATCCATAAACTTTGAAATATCTTTAGAGATAGATGATATAGCTGAATCGATCACATGTAATCTTTTCGCACTTTTAGGTAGTGAACGATACAACACAATATGTTTTGCGTATTTCATATTTAGACGTACTTTGAAACTAGAGCGTTAGCGATTGAACCAAGAAGTGGTAGAAGGAAATCTGGTAAAAAACCACCTTTCTGCATAAGAATCTTTCGCTACTTCTTCAATGACACCTTCTTGTCAACTAGGCGTCTCCATAGAGTTTTATGTCTTTTTAAACGTTTTTTACAAGTTGGAGATATACGTATCTTGCCTCTACTTACATTGTACACGCATTCCGAAATAGCTTAATTGTTTCGGGTTTTGCATCTTTTAACAGTTTTTTCCGTTGTTTAGGTTTAGCTTTGCTAATAGCAACAAGATTAGCAGTTTCATTAGCAATTAGAGGGGATTTCACCTTTCTTATCTTCTTATCCATAATGAGAAAAATACCCCTTGGTATAGGTGTATTTATACTGGAACAAAACACGAGGGGGTTTCGTCAGGTAGAATTCCCAATCTGTAACGATAATGGTCTGGTGTGTACTGCGTACAGTCAGGCAACAAATAACCGTGATTTTCGTGGTTCCATTTGTTGAAATAATCGTTCAATTTGCATTTTATCTCTACTGCTTTTAAAACAATTATGTAATTGGCATTGAGTGATATTGTGCGAAACATTTTTCCTTGAGGGAACACATTTTGCAGAATGTAAATAACTCCACAGTTTCGGTGATGTGAATCTTTTGTGAAAAAGTTAGAAACCTCTGTAGAGTCAGCTTCAAACATTAAATCATCAATTATCAAAGAATCCCCGTCCTTGATAGATTCTAAAGGAGGAGTACCTGCTGGGTGTAAACATTAAATGTACAGTTATTAAATTCGTTACCCATTTGAGGTGGGTACTCTGAAGGATGGCACCAAACGGAACGCTTTATAGGTTTATCAAACATGTGTTCGGCGTTAGAAAGAAGACGTTTTACAAATGTAGATTTACCGCGGCGAGAAGGCCCTGCTACCTGTAAGGTACTAGGAAAGGTAAGCTTAGATATTTTATCTGGTAGCATATTTTCACACATTTCCACCTCCTTACCAGGATTTACATGTTTAAATTCGCCCTTTTCAGGTATTACTTCCCCCAGAGACATATCCCCCATTTCCACCACTATTCAGGATTCGCAAGTTTAAATTTGCCCTTGTCAGGTATTACTTCTCCCAGAGACATATCCCCCATTTCCACCACCTGTCCAGGATTCGCACGTTTAAATTTGCCCTTGTCAGGTATTACTTCCCCCAGAGACATATCCCCCATTTCCACCACCTGTCCAGGATTCGCACGTTTAAATTTACCCTTGTCAGGTATTACTTCTCCCAGAGACATATCCTCCATTTCCAGCGCCTGTCCAGGATTTACAAGTTTAAATTTATCCACACGCCTTCTTACGTTACCCTTTCTTTTAGACCTATTGTGTGAAGGATTTGTCTACTCAACATGACGCATTATTGGTTCCGGCGGTAGTGGATTGCTCGATTTACGTTTACGAGGAAGTAACGCAGGCCAATTAATTGGTTTCATGCTATTTGGTGGAATTAAATGGTGCCATGGCACGTACTGTTTTCTCTTAGTTTTTCGTAGTTTATACAACTCTCTAGACTGTAATTTTGTTAGTGAGTTATATAAATATCCCCCCAGGGGCTCACCTTATGTGAGTACGGGTGTTGGCGTACCCGGGGGTTCGCGAGCCACTCATCGCCATCTTCATCGCTTCATCCCCATCCGGTCGAGGAGGGTTCGTTCTCGTGACCGGGGGACTCAAGGTAGGCTCTCGTGCGTTCTGTGCATTTCATTCCATGTCGCCCCTCGCCATCGTTTCTTTCTTCTCTTCTATTTATGCACATTTCGCCCCACGCTCATTAATTTACACATCTCTTTTACTTCTTCGCCGGCCTACCTTGCGTGGAAACGCCCACAAACTTTTAGTTTCTTTTATCGTTTTATTTTAATCCTCCGTGGACACAGCCTGACGGATACTCGCGCACTGGGTGCGCAGCTGGGTGAGTGGGTAATGACGTCGACCCCTCCACCCGAGGTCTTCATGTAGGGTATGTGTTCGTATCCGCTGTTCAATTGCAGTCCCGCGGGGGGGTTTTGCATGAGCTGCTGACTTCTGACGGCGATTGGGTCCCTTTGTCTATGTTCTGGGAGGTGTGACCCTGGGGTGAGTTTGGTATAGATAGGCCACTCACCCAAGCCGGGGTAACGCCGGGAAGTCAGAGCCCGAGGTCGGAGACGGTTGCAATGGTGGAGGATTTATTTTCGCTATGGAGCACACTTTCTACATTATTAACAAGTGCCGAATGCTTATTGCAACAGAAGTAGCACCACCAACAGCTCGTTGTTACTTAGTGATTACCCGTACAGAGGAAGGACAATCATTAGAGAAGGTGAACCCTTTTATAATCCAGAGGGGCATTGACTCAATTGCTGGTCCTGTTCATTCCTTCACTCGCCTACGAAACGGTTCATTGTTGGTTCAGAGTAAGACCGATCAACAAAGTAAGTCCCTGCTGCGCGCCACGCTTCTCCACGGTTATCCTATCCGTGTAGAGAAGGACCGCACCTTGAATTCCTGTCGAGGCGTCGTCACCACTCACAGCCTCGAAGGTATATCAGACGATGATCTGGTCGACTATCTTTCCAACCAAAAGGTTACAGCAGATCATCGAGTGCAGGCAAAACGCGACGGTGTGTTGGTACCTACACGTACCCTATTTCTCACGTTCGATGGCGTCGATCTGCCTACTAGTATTTCAGCAGGGAACGAACGTGTTGCTGTGATGCCCTATACTCCCATAACTCTGCGTTGTTTCAAATGCCAGCGTTTTTGGCATACGCAAGTCTCTTGTAAGAGTGCCGTATCTATCTGTGCAACATGTAGCCAGCCCTCACACGAAGGTACTTGTTCAACAGCCCCCGTGTACGTTAATTGCAAAGGGTCTCATTCTGCTTCATTTGCCGACTCTCCGCGGTACATAGACGAGAAGGCGATCCAGGAGATCCGGGTAAAGGAGAAACTCTCCTTCGCTGAAGCCCGGAGGCGTTACCATGCGCGCCAACCTTCGCTCCTGCAATCGGGAACATTTAGCTGTGTTGTTGCCTCGCCAGTCCCCCGGAAGGATGCAGAGACTCAAACTTGGACCATGACTGCATTGTCCGACACTACCATCCGGCCGTCTATTTCAGCTACAGTTACCAAGCTCTCTAAACCTGGTCTGAAGTCTATGAAGTCACAAGCCCCTGAGAAGAAATCGAAGCAGAAATTTCGAAGGGAAGATTTTATGAAAGACCCCCCACGTGCTCGCGGCAGGACAAGTTCACTTTCTCCTCTTCCTCGGAGGTCGCAGTCCCAGGATGCTCCTGGGACAAACCGTGCTCAGCGGCCCCCTTCATCCGTTGCCACCCAGAACCGATTCTCGGCGCTTGAATCGGTTTCTGGCTCTAAACGCGTGGGCCCTTCCTTCGAGGAGGGTATGGAGTCTGACCAACTCCATTCCAAAAGCCTGAGCCTTAAGCAGAAGATAATTTTTAGTTGTCCTTTTAAGTAGACAGTTTATCCCTTTCTGTTAATGGCTATCCTGACCTGGAATTTACGTGGTGTGCGATCGCATAGGGGGGAACTGCAACTTTTATTGCGTTCCCATTTACCTATGGTCGTGTGTTTGCAGAAGACCAAGCTTCGCCCTCACGACCCTTTTGATCTTCGAGGGTATACTCCAGTTTGCTACGATCTTGAACCGGAGGAGGGTATTCCTGCTCATGGAGGTGTCATGCTGTTAGTGCGTAACGACGTTTATTTCAATCTCTCACTATTACGTCCGACTTGCAAGCTGTTGCCGTTAAACTACAGTTATCTGGCTTTTTCTTTTCTGTTTCCTCTATGTATTCACCTCCAACGTCTCCCCTCGCTAACGCGGACATTCTAGCTCTCCTGTCCGCTCTCTCAACATCATTTCTTCTGTTGGGAGGTTTTAATGCCCATCACCCCCTGTGGGGTTCGCCAAGGGCTTGTGCGAAGCGAACTCTTCTTTCCGACATTTTTACCAGTTAGGTCTCTCCATCCTCAATACAGGTGAACCTACCTTTACTTCTGATTCCTCTGGTACATTCTCTCACCTGGACCTTGCCGTTTGCTCACTCCAGCTTGCTAGTCGTCTGCAGTGGAAAGTCGTCGTGATACCTACTCCAGCGACCATTACCCCTGCATCGTTTCTCTTCTATTTTACCACGTCCAGCATTTCAGAGTACCTTTCTGGATATTCAGAAAAGCCGACTGGAAACTGTATTCCAGCCTCGTGTCTTTTGCGAACCAGCCCTTCACTGGCGTTAACCAAATGGTAAAGCACATTTCGTCTACGATTCTATCTGCCGCCAACGTACCATTCCGCGGTCATCCTCTCACCATCGCCGTATTCCTTTTCCGTGGTGGAATGAGGATTGTCTGGACGCCGTTCTTGCTCGTAGAACTGCACTTAGGGTGTTTCGGCGACACCCTAATTTGATAATTTGGTTACTTTTAAACAATCGCGCGCCAGGCTCGTCGCATTATTCAGGATAGCAAGAAGGCTTCTTGGACTCGTTTTGTCGAGTCTTTTAATCGCTTCACACCTTCCTCTGTTTGGAATAAACTTCGTCGCTTCTCCGGTAAAGTGTCGCATTGTACTGTGTCTGGCCTTAAGGTTTCCAATGCCACCATAGTGGATCCGGCTGCCATTGCTCACACTCTGGGTGCTGCCTTTGAGGCGGCTTCCTGTTCAGACCATTATTCCGCCGGCTTTCCTTCTATTAAAGACCGGCTGGATTCCGCAACATATAATTTTCGGTCTGCTAATACTGAATGTTATAACGATCTTTTCACAATGAGGGAGCTGGAACACGCTCTTCATTGCTCTAGGCACTCCGCTCCTGGGCCGGACGGCATTCATGTCCTGATGTTACTGAACCTTTCAGCCGACAGTAAACTCTTTCTCTTACAGGCCTATAACCGTATTTGGCAAGACGGCCTCTTTTCTTCCGTTTGGCCGGAAGCCACCATTGTCCCTATACTTAAGCCTGGGAAGGATCGCCAACTACCTTCCAGCTACCGCCCTATCTCCCTCACCAGTTGCATTTGTAAGGTGATGGAGCGCATGATCAACGGGCGGTTGACATGGTGGCTTGAGTCTCAGAAACTTCTAGCGAACGCTCAGTGCGGATTTCGTCGCTATCTCTCTACCGCCGACCATCTGGTGTCCCTGTCGACGCATATTATGCATGGATTCCTGAGAAAGTGTTAAACCGTGGCTGTGTTTTTTGACGTAAAGAAAGCTTATGACACTTGTTGGAGGGGCGGCATTTTACGTACACTTCACGCATGGAATATTCGCGGTCGTCTTACCATATTTCTTCGGGAGTTTATGACGGACCGCATCTTTCGTGTACGTGTGGGCTCGGTTTTATCTAGTCGTTTTATTCAATAGAACGGAGTGCCGCAGGGCTCTGTGCTCAGCGTCACACTTTTTGCGATAGCTATCAACACCATTGTTGCCAATATTCTACCTGGCGTTTCATCGTCCCTTTTCGTTGACGATTTTGCCATTTATTGTAGTTCACGGCGGACCTGTCTGCTCGAACGCCTTCTCCAGAGCTGTATCGACCGTCTCTACGCCTGGAGTAACGCCAACGGCTTTAGTTTCTCCGCCGAAATATCCGTCTGCATCAACTTCTGGCAATGGAAGGCTTTCCCTTCGCCCTCTCTCAATCTTGGGTCGGAGGTCCTTCCATTTGCAGACGAGGTGAAATTTTTGGGGTTGATCTTTGATCGAAAGCTGAGCTGGACTTCTCACATTTCCTTTTTAAAAGCAACGTGTGACCGCTTTCTTAATATTTTACGTGTTTTAAGTGGCACATCCTGGGGAGCTGATCGGACCGTTCTTCTGCGTCTTTATCGCTCCTTGGTCCGATCCAAGCTTGATTACGGATGCATTGTATATTCATCGGCACGTCCATCTGTGTTACGTTGCTTGAATACCATTCATCATCGTGGTATAAGCGCCGCTACAGGGGCCTTTCCAACTAGCCCTGTACCCAGTCTGTACGCAGAAGCTGCAGATGCTTCCGCTGATGTTTTATGCAGCTATGCTTGTCGGCTCTCAAGCTTGCCTAACCACCCGTCCTTCGAGTTATTTTACGAGGATTTTCTTGATTGACAATATTTAGTTAGCTGCTCTGCATTACTACCTCCAGGGGTTCGACTTCGACAACTCCTTTGGCATTTGGACTTTGCGCCAGCGCCGGCCCTTCCGAGGGGGAAACGCTTTTTTCCTCCATGCTTGCGCGCTGGGGCCCACTGTCACCTTGGTCTAACGTCGATGCCGAAGACTGCGACCCCTTCTTCAGTTCTTAGATCAGCTTTTTTAGAACTCCAGGCGAAAATCGGGAACTTTCATTTTATATACACTGTTGGGTCTAAGACTGATGTTGGAGTAGGGTGTGCCTTTGTTTTTGGTAAGCATAGTTTTACCTTTCGTTTACCTGAGCAATGTTCAATTTTTACCGCCGAACTTTTTAGTATTTATCAGACACTTTTATACATCCAGCGGAATGATTTACAGTACTGTGTTCTTTGCGCAGACTCCCTGAGTGCCCTTCAGAGTATTAACGCGCTGTACACTTACCCCCACTCGTAAAGCGCATACATGATCTCCTCCACTCGCTCGGTGTTTCTGGCACGAGCGTCTCCTTCGTGTGGGTTCCGAGTCATGTGGGCATCTCCGGTAATGAGTCTGCCGACGCCGCTGCCAAATCGGCGCTATTATCGCCCAGATGTTTTACCTGTGTTGTTCCCTCCTCAGATTCTTATGTTCTTTTACGACACCGCATCCTCTCGCGTTGGTGCGATGAGGGGGCGGCCCTTAGGGGGAACAAATTGCGGGAGGTTAAACCTCTCCCGGCTGTCTGGGTCACCTCTTCTCGTGCTTCTCGTCGGGAAGATGTATTTTAACACGACTTCGCATCGGACATTGCATTTTTAGTCATAGGCACTTGCTTAGTGGTGATCCCGCACCGCTGTGTGATCACTGTGCTGTACCCTTAACAGTGTGTCATATTTTAACGGAGTGTCAGGTTTTAGCACAATTGCGCGCTCGTCTGTCTCTGCCTGTTGCTTTAGCCGACATTTTGGTAGACGATGTGTTTACTGTAGCAAGTCTTTTATGTTTTATCCGTGACAGTGGTTTTATTCGATGCATTTAATGCGCGGTGCGTCTTTCAGTTTTATGATTTTATATTGTCCATTTTAATGGGGGGCTGCTCTCCCCTGGGGTCATACGACGCTCTGGACCCTTGGCTTCTACAGATCCTGACACGTAGCTTACTCTTTTATTATTTGATTTGCAACGTTTTTAGTGTGGTTGTTTTTTAGACATTGATATGTATTTTAATGTATCGACTACGCGGGTTTGTGTCCCGTATTTTAATTTCTGGATTTTAAATTTTGGACCTCGATGGCTTCTTTTATAGTGCTGTTGTATCTGCGGTTTTTTACCCCTGTTTTAGTTTTGGACTTTCCATTTTATACTTTGTAAGGGCGCTGATGTCCATAGCTGTTGAGCGCCCTTAAACCGCATCTCATCCATCATCCATATCTAAATCTAATTGTCTAAGTCGCCGTTTACGTGGAAGCAATGCCTGCCAATTCACTTTCAAACCTGGACCCGGAATAAGGGTCTGCCACGGGACAAGAGGGGTTTTAGGTTGTTTACGTCTTCTCCGATGTCTATACGAGATAGTCTTGGGGGTTTAGGTGTTACATCGGCTTTAAAATTTTTGTGACTCTCCTCATCCTCCTCCACTAATTCTCGAGGTCCTTTTTGAAAGTCAACTTTAAGCGTTTTCGGAGGTAGAGGCTCTTCAATTTCATCCTCAAACTTTCTCTTTTCCGCCATCAATAAGTATTCAATAATCAAGTTTCTGTCTTTTATACCCATAAGGGTGCGTGTCAAAGTTATCTACCATTACACGTTTATTAACTATTATGTGGAATTTTTTAGCATAATGCTCTGTTACCACTGTCCATAAACGTTTTCTAGAAATGCGGGTGCCCTGCACAGTTACCGATTTACTAGTATCTCTTACAACAATATCACGAAGAACATCAGCGTTAATCGCTTTTATATTACCAGAATTTAAAATAATACCTTTAATTTTACAAACAGTATAAGTTTTGTTGTCATTAGAAGTTTTAATCTCAAAACAGTAACTCTTTGGCCCCGATGAAGGAAATTTATATATGTAGGAACCCTTCCCGTATTTTTCAAGTTCATTAGTCATATCACCTAAATACGATCCGGTTGGAGGCATCCAATCACCCGGTCTGTACGCGGCAATAATAGAATCTGTGTCAAAATAACACACACTGGTGTCCAATGGATCCAAATATGAATACAATTCTAAACGTGCGTGCGCCGTAGTGTATGGAGCTATAACAACGTTTGTGGTAGGGTTCATTTTTAGAGTGATCTCGTTATATCTCCACACAACGTACATAATGTTATCTGTAGTTGGTGTGTAGGAAAGAACGTCCAATCCTGGTGCGTTTAATAGTTCTAGAAGTCTAGAGTATTCCTTAGCTATCTCGCAAGTAGGTAAATTGTCACGTTGCCCGTATTTTCCCCAAAATGAGTTTAACATTAACTTCGCCAGCTCACGTTTCCTAGGTTTATTTTCTATAGATGAACAATCAAGTTGTACTCCTTCCCTAACGTGAAAATCTTCAACGTACTGTTTTCTTTTGGCGTCTGTGTTACAATTAGAGGGCTATCCTGATGCTTCGGTCTTAATTTTTAAAACTGGTTTACATAGTCCTCAAATAAACCTTTTTACCAGAATTTGGATCGTATTGCATCATTTCATATTCCCATATTTCATAAACCTTAATAATTTCATATCCTTTATTCAAGGCAACCCTAAGTTCATCCAAAATCCATGTACCTGATAAACACCTTTCCTCATATTTGTGGTTACACACTTCCTGGTTTTCTGTTTCTGCGCATGTATGGAATAACGGGAACATTAGCTTTCCATTAACGCGTACAGGTAGAACGGGGTGATACAAGGTATCCGGAGGCAAAATATCACACTTTATAATGCCACCCTCAATATCGTCTAAATCTGGAAAATTATCTAAGTGAACTTTGGGGTGTCCTATAGGATAAGGTTTTGTCTTATTTACAAATGGATACAAACTGCAGACATCATGATAAAAGATTTTCTCGTCATCTACCACCTCACGGTACACCTTGGTACAGTTGGTGCGTCCACCAAAAAATGCATCTCTGGGTTGTAAAGGAACGGGAAATGTCTTTAAATTAATCCTAACATCATGGCCAAGCTCGTCATTGGATCGTACCATTTCCTTAAACTCGCATTCCCACATCTCCGTAACATGATACCCTGCATCTGCTATATGTTTGGATATTCTATTTGTGGTTTGGTACCTAGAGGCCATAGTTTCTCCTCCAGTACCATTTATTACATCATGACGGTTTGGAAAACACTTCGGACACCCATGGTAAAAACAACCATGAAAGAAATACACCAGTTTATCATCCCTCTAACCATCCATCCTATGCCCCAATACTTTAATTTCTCTGCCCCTGTAGGCATGTTGTATAACAGTATGTTCTTTGTGCTCCAACCACGATGACCAAATGCATGCAATGCGGGAATGATTAAATGCTAACCTGTATCCCCCATGAGAAACTAAAGGAATTTTATTTAGTGGCATAAATCTTTTTCTAAATACATTCATACGTACATTAGCAATTGTAATACATTCCCTAAACGGATCAATTCCATTTTCGTCCAAAAACTGCTTCCTAAACTTTACCCGCCCAAACTCAAAATATAAACGTCTAAGTTACAATACTTTAACATTTCATCCTTCATGTTAAATACATACAGTGTATCAACCTTTTCTTTGTACCAACTTTCAAACACTTTAGTTCGTCCTCAGACATGCCGTTTGGGCAGAAATATTTCTGTTCTGGCATAGATCCCACATAGCTTTTATTTTCTGCTGTATTGAACAAATAAGGAAAATACCCTTTACTCTCATTTAATTGAATTGTTTTAGGAAACCGTGACAAAGCCATGGGGATAAAGTTCAAAGAATCTAAAAAGGTTACATTGCCGTGTTTGATTCCAAATATCTGGGTTCCGTTAATAATAAGCTCAGGGCTCCATTTCAATGTACCTATCATGTACTTTAGTAAAAATTGTCCGTCACGTGCTCTTAGGTTGTGCGCTATAACTATCACATCCCAGGATTTAAACTTTGTCTGTGTGGCATGATCCAAAAGTTGTTTTACGGGGTTGTTCAAATAACCCCATTCCTTTACCCCACATTGAGAACAGTAGCTCATTTTAGCGCTCTCATTAATACACACAGAACAGGCCTGGTATAAGACGCACAAATTCGGAACGTGTTGTCACTTTCTGTATACGGCGTGTTTTGTGTGCATTCAAAGTCTATAAACATAAAAATAAAATGTTTCATTAAACACGCTGTTTTATACGTTTGTATACGGTTGATTCCCATCCACATGCTTCTTACAGTTAGTACAATATTTTTCTCCGCACTTATGCGGTGTCGTTCTATTTCTCATGCTATAAAATCTATTGCAAAATACACATATCTTCTCCATTTCACACACAGATTTTTTCCTACTATAGTACGTCCCTTTTTTCAAATGAAGTTGATAACACTCCTGGCCCTTAAAATCCATTTCACATGTCTCACAATGCACATAACCCCAAAATTAATGTGCACTTGCTGGTGACATTTTGTGCATCTCCGTTCGCAACGATGTTTTTCCATCTTCTGTTTAGTTCCAATATTACAGTGTCTACAGTACGACTTGCACTTAAAACACCTGTGTGGATCTACAATAGAATTAAAATGACCTTCGTGATACATAAGATCTATATGTTTATCAGATGTAGTTTTTGATTTGAACAGTACGCTCTTCCCAGTATGATCCCCAAATACAGCAAAGCAAAACCCTGGTAACGCTGTCTCAAACATTTGTACATCATTCAATGTAAACGTATTCCCTACCTTATTCACGGTCTCGCACAACAGTAGGGCCTTCTCCTTTTGCAAATATTCGCTTCGTCGAAGTGCATCATATTCGTCGTTCCCTTCCACTTTCGCCTTACAAATAGCAATGGCCCTCGGTAAACATAAATTGTCTATATGCTTTATTTCTATAACTCCCTTATTACGTTTGCATGCATCACACTTTTTAAAACATGAGCCTGCAATCTCTCTAGTCCACACACACGTGATTTTTATAGGTGCATTTATTAGAAACTCCTGATTGCTCTGCATTACGCTTTCTATAGATTGCATTATAACTTCTGGATTCACCTGATCGTTTTTGCGTACACTCATGTTAAACGCTTTTTTTTAGAATCTCTGGAATCCGTTATGCTTATACCTAACCACCCAGGGAAATGTTTAAAAGTTTATCATTCGCGAACTTCAAAAACTCGCTAAACATATTGGTCACCCATTCCTGTGGATTTGCATTTTCTGGCAGAGGTCCAACGGCAATATCTGTTTCTGAATATCCAGAATAAAGTTTCTTCATTGTTATGCCCCTATGTTCCATAATGTCAAATAAAGGTTCAACACTTACCCCATCTCTAGGCATTACATCCTCTGGAACAGGAATATCATACTCACCCCGAAAGTATGGGGATAAATCCTCTTCCTCCTCTACCATCAGTACTCCTCTATAACACGTAATCGTCTGTTCATCAATACTATAAGGCATTCACCTTTTATAAACTTTCCCAACGTTACAAGGCATTCGTACGCATCATTGTACAACGAAACATAACACTTTGCAGCTGCGCTCTATACTCGATACTTTGTTAATTTACGATTGTGAGAACTTGACGTTTAACCTATTACATCATCGCGCATGAGAACCTCAAATTTGACCTATTACATCATCGCGCACAGCTGCGCTGTATACTCGATACTTTGTTAATTTACGCTTGTGAGAACTTGACGTTTAACCTATTACATCATCGCGCACGAGAACCTCACATTTGACCTATTACATCATCGCGCACAGCTGCGCTGTATACTCGATACTCTGTTAATTTACGCTTGTGAGAACTTGTCGTTTAGTCTATTACATCATCGCGCATCCACACTTGTGGGAACCGTATTGCATCATCACCATGCCATATGATCCACACTTGTGGGAACTTGTATTGCACCAGTTTAATTCTCCGACATTTAATTTTGTGTGTTATATATAAGCGGGCAAATTTAGTTGTGTGTTACACTTGTACCAGTCGTACTGTGTGCTAAGTGCTCTTGTACATTTTACGTAGATGTGAGTGTTCGTAATATTTTACTCTCTCTAAAAGTGCTTTTTAATAATATAACATCTTATCGTTTCTTTACAGTTTTTGGTGTTACTGTGTCTACTGCTTATTTTTTGCTAAAAGTTGTTTATTTTAACATCATATCGTTTCTTTACAGTTTTTGGTGTTGTGTGTATTTTGCAACTGAGGTGTTTTCTAGAAGTGATTTTTATTTCATATCTTGACAGCTTTTTGCTGTTGTGTGTTTTGCTGCTGCTTTATATTTTCTCAACTGTAAGTATTTTAAAATATTTTAGTTTTGGTATTGTGCGTATTTTTGCTTTTCTAAAAGTGGTTTATTTTTAACATTATATTGTTTCATTACAGCTTTGTGCTGCTGCTGCTGCTGTACAAACTCACATCTTTTCTTAACTGTAAGTGTTTTCAAATATTTTAATTTTGCTGTTGTGTACATTTTACAACTGTGTTTTCTAAAAGGGATTTTATATCTTTACAGCTTTCTTGCTGTTGTCTGCTGCTACTTCATCTTTTCTCAACTGTAAGTATTTTTAAACATTTTAGTATCTTGTGTGTATTTTTGCTTTTCTAAAAGTGGTTTATTTTAACACCATATGGTTTCTTTACAGCTTTTGGTGTTACTGTGTCGTGTGTGTTGCTGCTGTGCTCGTGTTGTTGCTGATGTGCTCCTGTGTGTTGCTGCTGTGCTCGTGTTGTTGCTGCTGTGCTCGTGTTGTTACTGATGTGCTCGTGTGTGTTGCTGCTGTGCTCGTGTTGTTGCTGCTGTGCTCGTGTTGTTGCTGATGTGCTCGTGTGTGTTGCTGCTGTGCTCGTGTTGTTGCTGCTGTGCTCGTGTTGTTGCTGCTGTGCTCGTGTTGTTGCTGCTGTGCTCGTGTTGTTGCTGCTGTGCTCGTGTTGTTACTGCTGTGCTCGTGTTGTTGCTGATGTGCTCGTGTGTGTTGCTGCTGTGCTCGTGTTGTTGCTGCTGTGCTCGTGTTGTTGCTGATGTGCTCGTGTGTGTTGCTGCTGTGCTCGTGTTGTTGCTTCTGTGCTCGTGTTGTTGCTGATGTGCTCGTGTTGTTGCTGCTGTGCTCGTGTTGTTGCTGATGTGCTCGTGTTGTTGCTGCTGTGCTCGTGTTGTTGCTGATGTGCTCGTGTTGTTGCTGATGTGCTCGTGTGTGTTGCAGCTGTGCTCGTGTTGTTGCTGATGTGCTCGTGTTGTTGCTGCTGTGCTCGTGTGTGTTGCTGCTGTGCTCGTGTTGTTGCTGATGTGCTCGTGTGTGTTGCTACTGTGCTCGTGTTGTTGCTGCTGTGCTCGTGTTGTTGCTGATGTGCTCGTGTTGTTGCTGCTGTGCTCGTGTTGTTGCTGCTGTGCTCGTGTTGTTGCTGATGTGCTGGTGTTGTTGCTGCTGTGCTCGTGTTGTTGCTGATGTGCTGGTGTTGTTGCTGCTGTGCTCGTGTTGTTGCTGATGTGCTCGTGTTGTTGCTGCTGTGCTCGTGTTGTTGCTGATGTGCTGGTGTTGTTGCTGCTGTGCTCGTGTTGTTGCTGATGTGCTCGTGTTGTAGCTGATGTGCTCGTGTTTTTGCTGCTGTGCTCGTGTTTTTGCTGCTGTGCTCGTGTTTTTGCTGCTGTGCTCGTGTTGTTGCTGCTGTGCTCGTGTTGTTGCTGTTGCCATCTCCAATCGTAAATACAATATTTGTTTTCTTTTTCGTTAGCTGTTTCTATTCCTTATTCGTGTCTTTCAAGTGCTTTTTCATTCCGTGTTTCAGATGTTTTCATATCCCGCTCATACCTGTTCCTCTTGCCAATGTCTTACCTGCTATTTATGTGGGTCATTTGTGTGTGCGGGCAATGCGTTTAAACCATTTTTTGTTTATAATGCACCTGTATCCCACCGTGAGCCTCCATGGAGTGTAACTCTCCCAGAGTGTAAATTTTCTTTTTCTTTTACTTTAGACGATATCACCCCAACAAAAGTTGATTTAAATCTACCGTTATGGAAAAGGACGGTTAAATGCGTTAGGGTATTTTGCTGTTCTGATAACATGCTATGCTGTCTTGGTAGTCACAATTGCTTGTTTATGTTACGCTACCCAAACTTTTTCTTGGCCTGTTGTTACACTTTCTGTTCATTTACATTACGTACCCCTTTAGGGTATTATCATGAACAACTTCCTATTCCTACTCCCGATTCATCATTAACTGGTTATTGGAATATTAGGGAATGGTACAGACATAATTGTGATGACATGACTATGTATAACGGTATATTTTTATAATATTCCAGATGCCTGCCATTGCTGCTCGTCCATTTCCTTGCTATTCCCTCCAACGCCAAACTTGTAAGTTTTTCTTCTGTTCGGGGTATTTTATATGTTCCTTAACTACTTCCCCACAGCACTGTTGTTTTACATGTTGTCCTAAATGTTTTTCTCGTGTATATTTATCTAATCAATATATCCTTTCTTTCGATTATACAAATTGTAATAGAATGTATTGCAAACCTTGCAATGTTTCTTTCTGTAGGGTTTTGGCTATCCTTGACGTGATTCCTCTACCCACTTGCTGTAACCCAACATTTTTCAGTCCCACTCTAGAGTAAATATGTTTAAAAGACGTTGCATTTCCTATCACTTTCTCAGTGTTTACCCTTCCCTATTTTTACACCTAAATGTTTACAATGTCAGGCAATTCGCATGTGTCACATTTATAATATTCCCAACCCGTTCTTGCACCTTAAAACCTTCATTTGTAAGTGTCAACCCTCTACAGTTCAGAAATTATTGTAAGTGTCTTTTTTCAGCTTTATGGCCCTTCACGCATCTCGTCCTGCACCTGCAGTTTTCGCATTTGGTTTTCCTTTAACCTCAAAGTTTCAAGTGATTTCCCACTTTTACCCTTCCTATAGTATTTTTGAATCCTACTCTCCCCATATCCCTTCCTACATACTGATTCATTTTGCTACGTATCGTTTATTTCCTAGCTAAAGATAATATTTGTGCTGCCATTGTCGGTTTCTTTTGCATGCAGTTAATTACTCATGTTTCTAATGATCTAGTTGATATTCCAACCTAATATATATCCTTTACTCCAGCTACAAATCTTAAAAGCAAACAATTTATTTATAAATTCTTTCAGTGGTGTAACGATTCTTTTCGTTTACATTCACCTCACAGCTTTACCCACGAAGACATAGTTTTCTCTATTGCACACGATAATCATGACGATATAACTTGGTATGTCGAAAAAGGGGATACCTGTTTCTTACTTAATACGGTATTTTTAAAGCTCCTTCTCGATATTACATTGCACATAGCAGTTCGTGGTGTGATTTTTTAAACCAGCTATATTCTTTGCAATCTGTACCGTTTTATAAATTTTCTATTAGCGGTCTTTTCGATGGTCGTGGTCGCTTTCGTTTAAATTTCCTTCGTAATATTCCCTCTCTTAAACAAGGGTGGCCTTTTTTTCGTTCTCAACGTCATATTCACGGCATTGACCCTTTCCATACTCACCCCATAAATAACCGTAATTTTCGATGCATGCTCTGTCTACCTTCTCCCCCTTCCCTTAAATCACTAGCTTACAATTCCCTTCGCTTATCTTGGAATATTGTTTCCAGATGAGTTCCACCCCACCATTAGCACCCCCTACCACAGCGATGAGGAGATGCTGCATGAACAACAACAGCGAGCGGCAGAGGAATTGTTGCAAGAACACCAGCAACACATCCTTCAAGAGCAGCAACAACACATTCTTCAAGAGCAGCAAACCTTAATTGAATGCCAGCAGCAGAAAATTGTTAACCTAGAACACAATATTAACGGGTTGCAACAATGTAACGTTAACTTACATTCACGTATTCAGGAGCAGGAGGACCAAATTCGACTTTTATCTGAATACGTTGCGCGTTTGGAGAATAATTTAGTTTTAGAAACTCAAAGACACCATGAGACGTTTTATTTACACATGGTTTTAGAGGGAGAAACAAGCATTGATGCTTCCACATTAATAAATAAAACAGAAGTTTCTAAATCTGCTCCCTCTAAAGATTTAATTTTAAATCCTATTATTAACCCTGATTTTTCTGCGCCTCCATCACGGTTTGTTCGATAATTAAACCACGATCCTGACAACCTTGTTATTAGTCTACCGTCTACATCCTTGTAATCCCTTTTTAGTGTGTTGTATCCAAATGTATATTCTTTCTCATATCTTGTCACATATTTAGTCTTTAATAAACGTCTTACCTTTTTTTGTGTTGTTTTGATTATGTGTTGTATTCAAAGTCGTCTTCTTCCTCAACCCTCTCCTCTTCCTTCTCAACTGTAGGTAACTCATAGGTACTAGCGTAGTTTTCATATTCAATATCCTCCTCTCTCCCTTTCCCACTGCATGGTTCACCAAGTTTGGATATAAGATCCTTTAACCCTTGAAATTCCTCGTTCATCTTTTCTACGTTGCCCTTTATTTTATTTACCAGTTCATATTGTTTGCTTACGTTCTCCTTTTTCTCTTCCACCATCCTTTATATTCTCTCTAACTCACCCTCCAACTCCTTGGTTTTTCCTTCGCATTCCTCTTTTTCCATTTCCATTTTCCTATTTATCGTCTTGATCTTTATCTCACATGTCTTTCTTTCTTTTCCTTTTACTACGTTTATTTCCTTCTTACACCTCTCCAGTGCAGCTTTCCTAATTGTACTTATAGGTATCTTCCTAGCCTCCCCATTTGTTTCCGTTCCTCCACATTCCGAATTTAACCTCAAACTTCCCTCAGCACTCCATCGCGACCCGCTCTTAACCCTCCCAACTACTTTTCTTCCACCACCTATATCTAAATTCCATTCACTATTCCCACATCCTCCAAACAGGTACATATAATTTTCCGAAAAATAACTAGTCATCTCGCTAATTATACTATACGAAAGTAACAATTCACTCTCCTCAGGTGATAGTTTCCAGTTTATTTCCAATCCCTCTGTGAAATTTAAAGCATCTACCATCATCCCACATTCTATTATATCTACCCTTATACTTAAATTATCTGTCGCATACATTTTCACCGGAGTTCCATAAAACTTACACCTTTCACCCTTTTTCCCTCCTTTCTTACATTCACATACCTCGTTTACTACATAACCTTCCGGACATTCCATTTTATCCATTTCCAAATCACCGTAAAATAAATACCCACACCTTCTCCGGCTTTCACACTTAGTTACAGGTTTCAAACAATTAGACACATTTTCAATCTTTCCATATTCATAATTGTCGCATTAAACCTACAACCCGTCCCCTTTTTGTACCTACATGAACAATTCGATATCAACTCGTGATCTTTTTACACATCGTAGCATTCTTCAATACCCCTGTCTCGTCTTCTACTTTAAATCCACATCTTCCAAAACTCACACATATTTCCTCCGCTCCCACTATTGCAACTATCATCAATACCACCCAAAACCCCATCATTATATGCTGTTTCCTCCTCCCTGCGTTTTCCTTTTATACCCACCTGAGCGAGTTCAGAGCCGTATGCAACCATCAAGAGCGCCAAGTCTCCAGCAAGGATCCTCATCGATGTTCCTACACCTCTAGACAGTATCGTCTCTTAAAATTTCATCATTTCAAAACCCTCAGTTGGCAAAACTGGAACCGGAACACTAGTGGCGCCCCTAACAACCGGGGACAACGCTAGAGGTCAAATTGCTTGACCCCGACTTCCGGTTCTGCTTACCGAGGGTCCTTACTACTTGTGACGCTTCGTTAGAAGCATGGCATGGCTCTTGTCGGCGTCAACGGACATACGCCAGCGCCGGCACCACTGTTGGATGAGGCGGAGGTGTCTTTGTATTGGGTTGAAGGCTCTGATGAGGTTTTCGTTTGAGCAGTACAGCAGCATGTCATCAGCATACTGGGCCATGTCGACTTGTTGCTGTGTTGGAAAATCTGCCATAAAGACGCTGAATAGCGTGGGGGATAATACAGAGCCTTCAGGGACTCCGCCTCTAACTGGCCTAAGTGTAGATGTTTTCCCCGCAACTGAGACTTTAAATGTTCTGAGTCGTAGAAAACTGTGTTTGATATTGTTAACCTGTGTTGGTAATCCCAGGTGGATGAGTTAATACAGGAGATCCGCGTGCCACGTCGTTGAGAAGGCCTTTTCCGCATCCAGCGATACCGCGGCGGTGAAGCAACCTTCCTGGAAACCCAGGGCGGCCGTCTCCAGCACACGTAGCAGCTGCTGAGATGTCGAATGCCCAGGACGAAATCCAAACTGGTGGTCCGGGATGGCTTGAATGTGTCCCAAAAGTAGGGGCAAGCGGTTGAGGATCATCCTCTCGAGAACTTTCAAGAGGGTGGAAAGGAGACTGATGGATCGGTAGTTTGAAGGATGTACCGGATCATTCCCCGGTTTTAAAATGCATATCACTCGGGCCTCTCGCCACTCTCGTGGAAAGTGCCCCAGAGTAAGACACGTGTTGAACATTCGGGTCAGAAATAGCACGGCTTTGAAGGGAATGTGCCGGAGCATGAGAGGGGTTAGCCCGTCAGGTCCGACCGCCTTTTTGGGGTTGAGACGCAGGAGTGCGCCATGGAGCTCACTCGGGCGAATGATGGATAGCCGATCCACGTCGCCCGCTGGACGTCGAAAGTATCGGCGTACATCCCGACGAACGTGTTCGGAAAAGATGTCGTCCTGGGGGTCCTCTCTCGGACGTAAGGTACGTTCAAGATAGTCGGCGAACACATTTGCTTTGGCCTGGGGTTCATAGGCGAGGCCTTGGGTGCCTTGTAGAGGAGAGGCGTATTGGCTTCGACGGTTTCAGAGGGTTTTTCCATTCCTCCACACGTCGCCACCATCGATACGCAGTCTGGTCATCGTGTCCTCCCACCCTTGCACATGGTGCTCGCGTAGGCGGAGACGGACCGGCCGGCGTAGTCGCCGCAGAAGCGCCCGATTATGTGGCGTGCGGTGACGCTGATATAGTCTCCGCGCAGCCCAGGAGCGGCGGATTAGAACCACAAGGTCCACTGGAAGGACGTCAGGAAGTAGGGGGGCTGGAAACAAATACTGTTAGGTTGTGTGCAGTTTGCGTCACTATGGAGGTGAAGGAAGAATCCGCTGCCTCCAAGGATGGGATATCTGTAATTCTGGGATTCGGTGGTATGGAAGTGTGAAGGCAATTCCTAACGCCTACCCAGTCGACTTCTCGTGTGCGAAACGAGGGGTCGTGGCTGGCAACCAGTGTTGATTTCTGCCAACACGGGATTATGTTCGGAATGTAGTGCGTTGATTGACGTGAGGGTGAGATGATATGGGAATTGTTTGGTGATCGCGATGACGATGACTGACGACAGTCCTCCACCTCGCGGATGATGTGTGGGTGACATGATATGGGAATTATTTGGTGATCGCGACGTCGATGACTGAGGACAATCCTCCACCTCGCGGATGATGTGTGGGTGAGATGATATGGGAATTGTTTGGTGATCGCGACGTCGATGACTGAGGACAGTCCGCCACCTCGCGGATGATGTGTGGGTGAGATGATATGGGAATTGTTTGGTGATCGCTAAGTCGATGACTGAAGACAGTCTTCCACCTCGCGGATGATGTGTGCGTTGATTGATGTGATGGTGGGAATTGTTTGGTGATCGCGAAGTCGATGACTGAAGACAGTCCTCCACCTCGTGGATGATGTGTGGGTGAGATGATATGGGAATTGTTTGGTGATCGCGAAGTCGATGACTGAAGACAGTCCTCCAACTCGCGGATGATGTGTGCGTTGATTGATGTGATGGTGGGAATTGTTTGGTGATCGCGAAGTCGATGACTGAAGACTGTCCACAACCTCGCGGATGATGTGTGCGTTGATTGATGTGATGGTGGGAATTGTTTGGTGATCGCGAAGTCGATGACTGAAGACAGTCCCCCACCTCGCGGATGATGTGTGCGTTGAAGGATGTGACGGTGAGATGATATGGGAATTGTTTGGTGATCACGAAGTCGATGACTGCAGACAGTCCTCCACCTCGTGGATGATGTGTGGGTGAGATGATATGGGAATTGTTTGGTGATCACGAGGTCGATGACTGAAGACAGTCCTCCACCTCGCGGATGATGTGTGGGTGAGATGATATGGGAATTGTTTGGTGATCGCGACGTCGATGACTGAGGACAATCCTCCACCTCGCGGATGATGTGTGGGTGAGATGATATGGGAATTGTTTGGTGATCGCTAAGTCGATGACTGAAGACGGTCTTCCACCTCGCGGATGATGTGTGCGTTGATTGATGTGATGGTGGGAATTGTTTGGTGATCGCGAAGTCGATGATTGAAGACAGTCCTCCACCTCGTGGATGATGTGTGGGTGAGATGATATGGGAATTGTTTGGTGATCGCGAAGTCGATGACTGAAGACAGTCCTCCAACTCGCGGATGATGTGTGCGTTGATTGATGTGATGGTGGGAATTGTTTGGTGATCGCGAAGTCGATGACTGGAGACTGTCCACAACCTCGCGGATGATGTGTGCGTTGATTGATGTGATGGTGGGAATTGTTTGGTAATCGCGAAGTCGATGACTGAAGACAGTCCCCCACCTCGCGGATGATGTGTGCGTTGAAGGATGTGACGGTGAGATGATATGGGAATTGTTTGGTGATCACGAAGTCGATGACTGCAGATAGTCCTCCACCTCGTGGATGATGTGTGGGTGAGATGATATGGGAATTGTTTGGTGATCACGAGGTCGATGACTGAAGACAGTCCTCCACCTCGCGGATGATGTGTGGGTGAGATGATATGGGAATTGTTTGGTGATCACGAAGTCGATGACTGAAGGCAGTCCTCCACCTCGCGGATGATGTGTGGGTGAGATGATATGGGAATTGTTTGGTGATCGCTAAGTCGATGACTGAAGACAGTCCTCCACCTCGCGGATGATGTGTGCGTAGATTGATGTGACGGTGAGATGATATGGGAATTGTTTGGTGATCACGAAGTCGATGACTGAAGACAGTCCTCCACCTCGTGGATGATGTGTGCGTTGATTGATGTGACGGTGAGATGATATGGGAATTGTTTGGTGGTCGCGAAGTCGATGACTGAAGACAGTCCTCCACCTCACGGATGATGTATGGGTGAGATGATATTGGAAGTGTTTGGTGATCACGAAGTCGATGACTGAAACAGTCCTCCACCTCGTGGATGATGTGTGCGTTGATTGATGTGACGGTGAGATGATATGGGAATTGTTTGGTGATCACGAAGTCGATGACTAAAGACAGTCCTCCACCTCGCGGATGATGTGTGCGTTGATTGATGTGAGGGTGGGAATTGTTTGGTGATCGCGAAGTCGATGACTGAAGACAGTCCTCCACCTCGTGGATGATGTGTGGATGAGATGATATGGGAATTGTTTAGTGATCACGAAGTCGATGACTGAAGACAGTCCTCCACCTCGTGGATGATGTGTGGGTGAGATAATATGGGAATTGTTTGGTGATCACGAAGTCGATGACTGAAGACAGACCTGCACCTAGTGGAGGATGTGTGGGTGAGATGATATGGGAATTGTTTGGTGATCACGAAGTCGATGACTGAAGACAGTCCTCCACCTCGCGGATGATGTGTAGGTGAGATGATATGCGAATTGTTTGGTGATCACGAAGTCGATGACTGAAGACAGTCCTCCACCTCGCGGATGATGTGTGCGTTGATTGATGTGACGGTGAGAATTGTTTGGTGATCGCGAAGTGGATGACTGAAGACAGTCCTCCAACTCGCGGATGATGTCGGGTTGATTGATTTGACGGTGAGATGATATGGGAATTGTTTGGTGATCACGAAGTCGATGACTGAAGACAGTCCTCCACCTCGTGGATGATGTGTGGGTGAGATGATATGGGAATTGTTTGGTGGTCGCGAAGTCGATGACTGAAGACAGTCCTCCACGTCGCGGATGATGTATGGGTGAGATGATATGGCAATTGTTTGGTGATCGCGAAGTCGATGACTGAAGACAGTCCTCCATCAGGAGGATGATGTGTGGGTGAGATGATATGGGAATTGTTTGGTGATCACGAAGTCGATGACTGAACACAGTCCTCCACCTCGCGGATGATGTGTGGGTGAGATGATATGGGAATTGTTTGGTGATCACGAAGTCGATGACTGAAGGCAGTCCTCCACCTCGCGGATGATGTGTGGGTGAGATGATATGGGAATTGTTTGGTGATCACGAAGTCGATGACTGAAGGCAGTCCTCCACCTCGCGGATGATGTGTGGGTGAGATCATATGGTAATTGTTTGGTGATCACGAAGTCGATGACTGAAGACAGTCCTCCACCTAGCGGATGATGTGTGCGTTGATTGATGTGATGGTGGGAATTGTTTGGTGATCGCGAAGTCGATGACTGAAAACAGTCCTCCACCTCGCGGATGATGTCGGGTTGATTGATTTCACGGTGAGATGATATGGGAAATGTTTGGTGATCACGAAGTCGATGACTGAAGACACTCCTCGACCTCGCGGATGATGTATGGGAGAGATGATATTGGAATTGTTTGGTGATCACGAAGTCGATGACTGAAACAGTCCTCCACCTCGTGGATGATGTGTGCGTTGATTGATGTGACGGTGAGATGATATGGGAATTGTTTGGTGATCACGAAGTCGATAACTGAAGACAGTCCACCACCTCGCGGATTATGTGTGCGTTGATTGATGTGAGGGTGGGAATTGTTTGGTGATGGCGCAGTCGATGACTGAAGACAGTCCTCCCACTCGTGGATGGTGTGTGGGTGAGATGATATGGGAATTGTTTGGTGATCACGAAGTCGATGGCTGAAGACAGTCCTCCACCTCGTGGATGATGTGTGGGTGAGATGATATGGGAATTGTTTGGTGATCACGAAGTCGATGACTGAAGACAGTCCTCCACCTCGGGGATGATGTGTGGGTGAGATGATATGGGAATTGTTTTGTGATCACGAAGTCGATGACTGAAGGCAGTCCTCCACCTCGCGGATGATGTGTGGGTGAGATGATATGGGAATTGTTTGGTGATCACGAAGTCGATGACTGAAGACAGTCCTCAACCTCGTGGATGATGTGTGGGTGAGATGATATGGGAATTGTTTGGTGATCACGAAGTCGATGACTGAAGACAGTCCTCCACCTCGCGGATGATGTGTGAGTGAGACGATATGGGAATTGTTTGGTGATCACGAAGTCGATGACTGAAGACAGTCCTCCACCTCGCGGATGATGCGTGCGTTGATTGATGTGATGGTGGGAATTGTTTGGTGATCGCGAAGTGGATGACTGAAGACAGTCCTCCACCTCGCGGATGATGTCGGGTTGATTGATTTGACGGTGAGATGATATGGGAATTGTTTGGTGATCACGAAGTCGATGACTGAAGACAGTCCTCCACCTCGTGGACGATGTGTGGGTGAGATGATATGGGAATTGTTTGGTGATCACGAAGTCGATGACTGAAGACAGTCCTCCACCTCGTGGATGATGTGTGGGTGAAATGATATGGGAATTGTTTGGTGATCACGAAGTCGATGACTGAAGACAGTCCTCCACCTCGGGGATGATGTGTGCGTTGATTGATGTGATGGTGGGAATTGTTTGGTGATCGCGAAGTCGATGACTGAAGACAGTCCTCCACCTCGCGGATGATGTGTGGGTGAGATGATATGGGAAATGTTTGGTGATCAGGAAGTCGATGACTGAAGACAGTCCTCCACCTCGTGGATGATGTGTGGGTGAGATGATATGGGAATTGTTTGGTGATCACGAAGTCGATGACTGAAGACAGTCCTCCACCTCGTGGATGATGTGTGGGTGAGATGATAGGGAATTGTTTGGTGATCATGAAGTCGATGTCTGAAGACAGTCCTCCACCTCGTGGATGATGTGTACGTTGATTGATGTGACGGTGAGATGATATGGGAATTGTTTGGTGATCACGAAGTCGATGACTGAAGCCAGTCCTCCACCTCGCGGATGATGTCGGGTTGATTGATGTGACGGTGAGATAAGACAGTTGTTTGGTGAGACAGTCCTCCACCTCGTGGATGATGTGTGGGTGAGATGATATGGGAATTGTTTGGTGATCACGAAGTCGATGACTGAAGACAGTCCTCCACCTCGTGGATGATGTGTGGGTGAGATGATATGGGAATTGTTTGGTGATCACGAAGTCGATGACTGAAGACAGTCCTCCACCTCGTGGATGATGTGTGCGTTGATTGATGTGACGGTGAGATGATATGGGAATTGTTTGGTGATCGCGAAGTCGATGACTGAAGCCAGTCCTCCACCGCGCGGATGATGTCGGGTTGATTGATGTGACGGTGAGATGATATGGGAATTGTTTGGTGATCGCGAAGTCGTTGACTGAGGACAGTCCTCCACCTCGTGAATGATGTCTTGTTGATTGATGTGACGGTGAGATGATATGGGAATTGTTTGGTGATCGCGAAGTCGATGACTGAGGACAGTCCTCCACCTCGTGGATGATGTGTGCGTTGATTGATGTGACGTTGAGATGATATGGGAATTGTTTGGTGATCGCGAAGTCGATGACTGAAGACAGTCGTCCACCTCGTGGATGATGTGTGGGTAAGATGATATGGGAATTGTTTGGTGATCACGAAGTCGATGACTGAAGACAGTCCTCCACCTCGCGGATGATGTCGGGTTGATTGATGTGACGGTGAGATGATATGGGAATTGTTTGTTGATCGCGAAGTCGATGACTGAAGACAGTCCTCCACCTCGTGGATGATGTGTGGGTTGATTGATGTGAGGGTGAGATGATTTGGGAATTGTTTGGTGATCGCGAAGTCGATAACTGAGGACAGTCCTCCACCTCGTGGATGATGTGTGGGTTGCCAGGGACCCTGCACGTGAAGCAGTGGGTTCGCTTCAATCAGGCGAATTAATGCATTGCCTCTGGCGTCCGCCCTTCGACCGCAATGCCAACATGGATGTTTGGCATTGAATTCGCCGGCTAGGATTGCACTAGGATATAGGGCTAGGAGTGTAAGGTAGTCGTTGGGTGCAAACTGCCTACGTGGTATACGGAGACTACCATCACCTCTGTACCGTCGAGATCCATACAAATAGCAGTGGTCTCTAGGGTTTGAAGAGCTGGATTGGGCGGTGGACCACATTCTGCCTCACAAGGACCGCCTTCCGGACGACCCTGACGATCCATTGTGTGGCAGCTCGGCATGCGGAAGCGGTTTTCGGGACGGAGAAATGTTTCCCCGACTACGATGACGTCCAGTGCCTGGGAGCAGGCAAAATGTAGCAACTCACCCCCCTGACGTGTCAGAACGCGAACCGAAATGAGGTACGAGACCTATTTCTGGGCGAGCGGAATAACGGAGTTCAAGAGGGCAAGTCCCTCCATAGCAGCTATCATTTTGCCGGCCGGGTCACTGGAGCTGAAGAACTTGACCAGGATCTCACAGATCTGGCGGCCGTGGTTCAGCAACAGCTGCTGGAACCACCCCACCATCGCGGAAAGGTCCAAGCCAGAGATACGGTTGGAGCTGGTCTCGGGTTGGGTAGGAGATGTCCTTGGGGGAGCAGGTGTCTCGTCCGCGCTGTTGGTACCCTGCTGACGCTGAGGAGCGGGATCAGCGGTTGCCAAGTCAGGCTTCTGGACGTTCCTATTCCTCTCGGTCGGGAAGAGGTTGGTTTCGGGCTCCTCGGAACTGGGATAGCTGTTTGTCTTCGTGTTAGAGTTGTTGATTGTTTCTCGGTCCCGGACGTTCTCGTGCCACGAGGGGGCTGACGCAGAACCTCGGCGAGAGTGTCGTCTCTCCATATTTCTTCGGGAGTTTATGACGGACCGCGTGTTTCGTGTACGTGTGGGCTCGGTTTTATCTAGTCGTTTTATTCAAGAGAACGGAGTACCGCAGGGCTCGGTACTTAATGTCACACTTTTTGCAGTTGCTATCAACCCCATTGTTGATTGCATTCCACCTGGCATTTCATCGTTCCTTTTTGTTGACGATTTTGCCATTTATTGCAGTTCACGGCGGACCTGTCTACTCGAACGCCGTCTCCACAGCTGTATCGACCGTCTCTACGCCTGGAGTAACGCCAACGGCTTTAATTTCTCCGCCGAGAAATCCATCTGCATCAACTTCTGGCGCCGGAAATATTTCCCTCCGCCCTCTCTCCATCTTGGGCAGGAGATGCTTCCGTTTGCAGACGAGGTGAAATTTTTGGGGTTGATTTTTGATAGGAAGTTGTGTAGGACCTCGCACATTTCCTTTTTAAAAGCTAAGTGTGACCGTTCTCTTAATCTTTTACATGTTTTTAGTGGCACATCCTGGGGAGCTGATCGGACCGTCCTTCTTCGCCTTTTCCGCTCTTTGGTCCGATCCAAGCTTGATTACGGGTGTATTGTTTATTCGTCGGCACGTCCATCTGTGTTACGTCGATTGAATGCCATTCACCATCGTGGCATAAGAGTCGCTACAGGGGCCTTTCCAACTAGCCCTGTACCCAGTCTGTACGCAGAAGCTGCAGAGTCTCCGCTGTCCTTCCGGCGTGAGATGCTTTTGTGCAGCTATGCCTGTCGACTCTCAAGCTAGCCTAACCACCCGTTCTTCGAGTTGTTTTTCGAGGAGTCACTTGATCGCCACTATTTGATTAGCTCCTCTGCTTTGCTCCCTCCAGGGGTTCGCTTTCGACAGCTCCTTCGGCAATTAGACGTTCCGCCAGCGCCGGCCCTTCCTCGGGGGGAAACGCGTTTTCCTCCTTGGTCGCGCGCTGATACCCACTGTCACCTTGGGTTAACGTTGATGCCGAAGAATGCGACCCCTGCTTCAGTCCTTAGATCCGCATTTTTAGAATTACAGGCGCAATTCGGGGACTATTCTTTTATTTATACTGATGGGTCTAAGACTGATGTTGGAGTAGGATGTGCCTTTGTTTTAGGTGCGCATAGTTTTACTTTTCGTTTATCCGGGCAATGTTCGATTTATACCGCCGAACTTTTTAGTATCTATCAATGTGTTTTATACATCCAGCGGCATGTCTTACGGCGTTGTGTTGTTTGTTCGGACTCTCTGAGTGCCCTTCAGAGTATTAACGCGCTGTACACTTACCACCCGCTCGTACAGCGCATTCATGACCTGCTCCACTCGCTTGGTGCTTCTGGCATCAGCGTGTGCTTCGTGTGGATTCCAGGTCATGTAGGCATCTCAGGGAACGAGTCTGCCGACGCCGCTGCGAAATCGCGATTTTATTACCCAGACTTTTTACCTCTGTTCTTCCCTCGTCAGATTCGTGTGTTATTTTACGTCGCCGCATCCTCTCGCTTTGGCGCGATGAGTGGACGGCCCTCCGGGGGACAAATTGCGGGAGGTTAAGTCTCTCCCGTTAATCTGGGATACCTCTTCTCGTTCTACACGTCGGGAAGAGGTACTTTTAGCCCGTTTAAGAATTGGATATTGCCGTTTTAGTCATAGTTACCTGCTCAGTGGTGATCCCGCTCCACTGTGTCAGCAGTGTGATGTGCCCTTAACGGTGCGTCACATTTTAACTGAGTGTCAAGTTTTAGCTCCACTGCGCGTTCTCGTGGGTCTGCCTGTTGGCATAGCCAACGTTTTGGCAGACGACGCGCATGCTGTAGAATGTCCTCTACGTTTTATAAGTGACCTTGATTTTAATCGTCGCATTTGATGCGCTGAGCGTCTTTTAGCTTTGAGATTTTATATTGTCAGTTTTAATGGGGCTCTTCTCCCCGACGGACATAAGGCGCTCATGTCCCTTGCATTCTACAGTTCTTGACACGTTTTATTCTTTTAGTGACCATGATTTTAGTGTGTAGATTTTAGTTTTTGGTCTGTTGTGTTTTTAATGTTTTTGACCAAGCGGGTTTGTGTATGGGTTTTTAGTTTTTTGACTTTTCGATTTTATATTTTATACATTGTAAGGGCGCTAATAACCCTAGCAGTTGAGCGCCCTTAAACCCTATCACATCGGCGAGAGTGGGCCTGGATGTTGTCTCCTGCCGCTTCTGTTGCTCCGGAGGTGCATTCTGGCTCCTCTCAGGGAGGGTTGGCCATGACGTGCTGGAGGGGCGCTGCTGCGCCCTCCTAGGCTGGTTATCCTGATGTCTAGGCGGTGGTTGTGGATGTCTTGAGGCGGCAACAGCTCTCCTGGTCGGACAACCCCCGTAGCAGGCTACATGCTCCCCCTACAGTTGGCGCATGTGGGCAGACCTCTTTATCATGGGAAGCACCGCAGCGTAGGTTGCGATGACAATAGATGCTGGAGTGGTTAAACCCCAGGCATCGGTGGCATTGAGGGGGACCGCCAGAGCTGCGGGAGTTCTCTATCTTAACCCGCAGGTAACAGATGGTTGTGACGCCATCTATCTTGGCCTCTGGGTCATTGACCCGCTCCACCACAACTAGGAAGAGGGGGATGCGGGTCTTGGCTGCACGGCCATCTGGAGCGGGCTTGGTGAGCTGCTTCACCACTCGGGTTTAATAACCTGGCGGCAGAGGTCTGCCTCGATGTCGCCCACGAGTGTGTCCACCGGAAGCCCCCAGATGACACGACGAACGTCCTTGGCCTTGTCCAGGCCGAAGGTGAAATAGGGCATCTGTCTCCCATCCAGACAGGAGAGAAGACGCTGGTAGTCCTCGATCACTTTCGCCTGGAAGACGAAGCGGCTCTTCTTCCTGGTTACAGTGCACGGCCCTGACAGGGATGGCATGACTTCCTTAAGGAAGCCCAGCGATCCCCGGAAGTCATCCACTATAATAGGCGGAATGTGCCGCCCTCCGTCTGCAGGTGGGTATTCTTCCGCCTCTTTCGGCGTTTCTCCACCACACGAAATTCAGCTTCATCGACATCCGTGGAGATGTCGGAGGAGCTGTTCCCATCGGCTTCCATGTCGGAGATGCCGGACTGGGGCTGAGCCCCGCCGGTACGAGCCGAAAACTTTGTGACGTCACTCTCGTCACCTGACGCTGATGTTTGGCCTACCCGCAATGATGTTGATCAGTTTGTTGATTTGCCGTAGCCAAACGTTTAGCCTTGCCATTTCCGCGCTTCCTAAGGCGGGGCTGATTAGTAGGTGCGGCGACCTGAGCAGATCTCAAGGTCGCCGGGTTGGTGACACCAGTGCTGGTGCTTGGAGTTGCTGCATCCTGGATAGCAGGTCGGGGCCTGCTCACAGGATTGGAGGTTGGAAGAGGAGAGGGAGAGGAGGTGGAATTGAGGGTGGACATCTTGCCCTGCACCCGAGGGTGCAGGTGCGATACTTGTCTCTGGCTTCATATATTTATACTCCCTCACCCCGATATGCCTAAACATTATAATCGAGCTGCTATTGGTTAATAAAGCACGCCAACATTAGCGTCTATTTTATATCCAATCAAAATTACGAACACATATGCTCTAGGGAAGATATTCCCTCCATTTCTAAAGAAAAGCGCGCTACTCTGACGTCATTTGTTTGTCTCTTCTAATTGATAAACAACTCACCCCCTCGCTACATTGTTACCCGCTCCTATTGTCAGTTTCAGTGAGGCCCTGTAAACTTATTTCCTAACAATGCTTATAATTAACAAACATCTCAAATCATTGTCATACAATAATGCTAATTTACGCTACAAACACTCTGGCATTTACAGTGTTGTGATATAAAATACTGCCTCAGTATGTGCAAATGAAGGATTCTGAATACAAAATAATCCATGTTTGCTATCCAGTAAATACGTTCTCAGATATCTTCCTATATTTTTATGACACCAATAATAGAGTGGGAGATGTATATACTTCTTAATCATAGGTTGAAGTTCAGTGAAAGTGTTTACTCATAATAGTAAAGAATATTTGAATGTTTTTCTGTATGTAGAAAATATTTGAAGTGTTTTCTTTCTGCTAATATGGTAATTTTTACACAGAAATAGCAATGTAGTTATATGTTTGAATTCAATATTTCATACAGTTAACTTGAATAATATCATAAAAAACTGAGCATGGTATTAACACCGTTTAATGTCAATTATAAGTTGGAAAACTTAAAATGATGACTGTACAGCAAAGCTATATGCAACACAAGTTTCACAGATGCTAACTTCTGTAAGGAGAGTTCATATACCAAGTGGAAACAGTATAGATGTCATTCACACAGGAGGTGAGGAGCACAGAAATGAATGCTATTTTAGCCTGTGAATGCTTATTTCAGCAGGAAGAAACAAAGCTTTGTGCACACATTACATGCCATTATAATTCACATACAAATGATTAAGGCAAGTTTTATGGTAGGGCAACCCTTTATAACAATCTTTACCTAAGAAAATTAGTATGAAGAGATTACAATTATTGTGATAAACAATCTACTGTATAAATATTTACATATATCTGTAAATGCATATAATTATCTATGGGGTAAAATTACAGTCTCAGTTTATTTTTTTGTTATCTTCTCTTTCTTCCTCAATTGCTTTGTTTTGGCAAAATTTAATGTATTTGCTTTGCAAACATTAAATTTATGCTGGAATTTAGACATCACAACAGCAGCCTGAGTAAGTGATCTCACACACATCAGATACTGCTGTGATCTCTCTCACCTGTTTGATATCACATGTTCATAATTTTGGTAATAAGAGCATTACTAATATTTTGCATTTTTATTCCCTTTCATTCCATGTTTAAATAAAAGTAATATAGTTTAGTTGCTAGTCTCTTTATTAAGTAAAAGTTTAAATAAAGAAATCTATTTTTACATAAAAATATCCATTTTCCTTTTATTTATTTTATTATTCAGTTTACTTTTTCACTGAATGCTTTATTAAGCATCAGGATTTGTTTATTGAATAGTTATGAATTACTTTACCTTGGTTTTCCAAATGCATAAAATGTTAACACTTAAGTCATAAGTTTTTATTCCAATACTAAACCAACGTGTTTTGATTTTAGTTGCTTTCATTAAACTTTAAACATTTACCAAAAATCAGCAAACAAATTGTCTTGGGAATTAAACAACATTAGCAAAAGTTAATAGCAATAAACACATTCATGGTGGCTTCAGAAATACGCCATGCATTGGACTCTATGGTGGCCCTGACCTCACCTGCCAGGTGTGATACTCTCACCCATGTGAATGGGATAGCATACTATTGCCAAATATCTGCATTTAAAGGATTTGCTACAAATATTTGAAGGGGAGAAGAAAGTTCATAAGGTTTTTAAATCTGGCCATTGTTTAAAGCATGACATCTATACCCTTTCTGCCTGGTTTATATGTGAATAAAAGTCCTATTCCATACTGCATAAATATTAGTAAGGAAGTTTTCAGAACCAAATTCATGAGAAAGATATGCACTTTGCTGGTTTTGTATGTGAGTTTAAGCAAATCTTTCTCCACCTCTCATTTATAATCACTAAAAACCTGTTGTTGCTGGTATATTGTGACAGAATGTTGATTTGCTTAACTCTTTATATACTTAAAACTATTTGAAGCAAAGATTGCTAATGCTTCAAGAAGCATGGCATCAATAAGCAAAAAGCATTGTTGAGTTTGAACAAAGCTTTGAATGAATGATTAAATAGTTAGGTGCAAAGTGAACATGGTGATCTAATCAGAAATATTCAAAACAAATCTATATGCACTTAAGGATAATGTAAGAGAAAATTCTCAAAAGCAGACAAAGAAAAATGGAATCCCAAACTTGAACTAGGGGTTATGAATCACCAAGTGCTACCATTTAATTTAAGCAGAACTTATGTGCTCTTTTAATTTGATTATCATTCTGCAGAGAGCTATTACAAGAAATATAATGTGTTATTTTTAACATTCACTAATAGCCAAAGAACATGATGCAACTTGAAAGTGCAGGGTACTTCAGGCCATTCATCTATATTGATCTAAATGAAAAATATTTTGTTAAGAATGCCTATTATACAAGTCATGTTGGTAATAACCATTGCCAAACTACAATGCTATGATGTATGCATTTAAAATTCTTGGATGACTAAACTTTATGCCATGGAAAGTCTCAACTGTTATGATTTCAAGAGGAATGTTACTCAGAGAAATCCAAGTGTTCATGACAGGGTTAGTATAAGCAGTTTTCCCATATTCATTTATTAAGAGCATTTATTGCCAAATCTTGAGTTACTAACATTTTATGCAGCGGCAGTCATTGCCAAGAGCATGAATGAAACCGTCAACTCTGGATTGTCCTTTCAGTTGGTCCTCCATAAGATAGGTGTTGTGAGATGAGGATATAAAGTAGTGTGAAAGAGGATGTCCCATGTTTTGACATACTTCTTTATGCATTGGATCAAATATATCGCAATTTTCAGAGAGTAAGTACTTAGTGAATCCTGTAAAGAAAATGACATTTATTATTGAAGTGTATGCTGCATGCTCACTAATTAGCTGTTTTATACAATGCACACTTCCTCAAAAACTGAATGACTCCACATTTAGGAACCTAAAACTCCTAATCAGGCTGTTCCAATTCTACATGGCTTAGACAGAGTACTCATTACTCGTGCATATGCAGCAACAGTGCTTGTAGACCAGCTGGAAGGGGAGAGTGATGGCCAATATGTCACTGGAGAAAGGTCATAGCACAAATGCTTGCGCTTCCTGTCACTTCATTCAGTTGTGACAACTGCTTGCCCCCAATACCAAGCTGTATTGCATGCTGCAGACAGACTCCTGCAAGTCACAAGTATTCCACTGCTCTCTGGCACACATCTAAGCTGGAACAGTCTGTCTTAATTCCTAATTGGAATAGCTGATAATACCTGCAGAGGTAGACAAAAAATGTGAAAAGATATTTAATCATTGGATCAAGAAATGGGTTTTAAAACAGACCCCCACACGTGTTCCTTGGTGTTTAACCAATTGGGTCTCCAGAATGCAGAAGTTCTTGGTTTAAATTTTTTGTATTAGTTTCTGCAAACAGTGCGAAAAAGCCCAGTAAGTCCGCTTTTAATCTTTTTTTCTTTTTTTTAAATTACAGATGCTCTTTAACTGCTGTGGTTCTTAGCATCCCATTCTATATTGTACGTGAAAGGCCAGAAATTTTACTCAGAGGCCTCTTTATCAGGCTTGAGGTTCTTTTACATGCTGTAAATCTACGACATGGTACCACCAGCTTTATTTCCCTTCGAAAGGAAGCCATGCCCGCTTATGATTGAACATGAGTTATTGGTATATAGGGTTTTTCCATGATGAGTATCTTCTTCTTCTTCTTCTTCTTCTTCTTCTTCTTCTTCTCCTCCTCCTCCTCCAATGACATGGGAAATCTTGGTTGTTATGCCATTTTTCCTCTAGTATTCCAATAAAGTGCCATCAGGTCCTTATTTCCATTGTCTGAAATAGACCATTGTAACAGATGCTCCTTGTGTATAACTGAATTCGGATTAATGCACAGTGTGCAATTATCAGAATTTAAAATTTTTGTGTATACAAGTGTTTTACCAGGCAGTCATGTCTGACATGCAACCATGGTGAGAATTACATACTGAAAATGTAGGCAAGTCTCATTCCAAATATCTAATTGTACAAATATTTATTTGGAAATAGACTTACCTGCTTTTTCAGCATGTTAAACTAGTCATGGAGAAAGGCTGTATGCCAATATTCATTTTCAATCAAATGTTGTCTTACCTGGTTTTTTATGCTCTTTACAGAATTATTAGAATGAACATATATTAAATTCATTTTATTCCTCATATTATAAAACTCCCTCTCTTAGACGGTACCTTTGGCTTTTTGTCTTCATTCATTTGTTGGTGTGATTCTACAGTTAACACATTTCTTTTATTTCAGAAATAACAGTGTTAAAGATTTCATTCATTGTTGATAACTGCTTTATTTTGTGCAACATTTTATTTTCCCCATCTTAGCTAGACATAAATTTGTTGCGTGATCTTTGTGAAAAACATTCCTTAGCAGAATGTTTGATTTTTGATATTTTGTATAACTTGACCATTTCTTTTATTATTATTATTGCTAAATGATTTTTGCTGGTCAAGTAGAACATATCTTTGAAATAATGTGGTCTATTAATAGATAGACTGTAATCATTTTAACATTGCTTTAAACACCTCAAAACTTCTTGATAATAACAGCACATTTGAACTGAAGTGAGTTAAATGACATGAAAGTTTACTAGTAGCAACTCAACCATTTTTAAAGCCAAATAGACAAAATGATGTGCAGGCATTTATAAAATGCTAAAGTGGACATATTAGGACAGATGGTGATTCCCAGGTATCTTTGCTTGAAAGATGAGAAGGATTCTGATAATTCCTGTTGTGGTGCAGGCCTTATTGATGCCTGTTCTCTGAAAGTTAGTTTTCTTCATTGCTAATAAATCTTTATAGCTGATACTTCCAGAAGTTTCTTTGTGTTATATATAGCCTAAATTAACAGTTTTTCAAATAACAAAGGAACAAGCTAATGAAACAATATGATTCATGAAATGTAACAAGAACATATATATAAACAAACCCATATGCAAAATAAAATATAGCATCTGTAACTTGAAGTTCTCAAAAAGTTATTAGTTTTGGTATTGTATATACTTAATCTACAATCTTGGAAAAATTGAGACTTCTACCTTTTATAGTTTCTGAGAGAGTGTTCCTTATAGCCTATATATTATAACACATTCAAGATAAGGCATCTATACTCTCCTTAATATTGTGGCATGTGCACAGATTATATATTGGTAATGCGCCCTCTGGTTACCCAAGTTGAAGGTTGGCAGTTTATCTGAGGAGGGGTGTTTAAGGGGAAACAGTCTCATTGGTGGGGAGGGCGTTAGTGACGCCAAGCTTAACGGGTTTTCTCAGTCAGTCTGTTACTAGTCTTTGAGTCAGGTGAACGGATAGCTGCCCGACGATATGGCGTCCTCGCCCCGGCAGGCACATGGGGTAAGTCTTTGTTAAATAAATCTATTTGTCACCCTTCCTTCCAACTTTTATTATGGTAGAATAGAATCCTTGCCTCTCCCTTCAGCCAGGAATTATGTTGATGTAATTATTTTTGTGAATCTAACTTTAGCTGCGTCCCTTCGTCGGTGCCTCTTAAATTAAAGTTTCCTTTGTTTGAATAACGATTCCTCTCGCAAGCGAGTTGCCCACCACTGAAGTTAAATAATAATTAAATAAATGTGAGGCACGCGACAAATTGGCGGAGGCGCCGAATAATTAGTTTGATTTGTTTTGAGATTTTAAGTGCAAAATTTTTTTTTCTTCCCTCCAAATTTAACGGTTTCTGCTACACGTGGTCGTGAAAAATGTAAAGTTCTTTCTGGCTGAAGGGTAAGGATTTTTATACTTTTATTTGTGATTCTCTTCTTCTAAATTTTGTTTCCATCATTTCTGAAAGTCTGGTGTCGAAATTTCAATTTTGAGTTCATTTTTGCATTTTTTCCCATTGTCTGCCGGGTGACGCTAAAACTTCTACTCCATTTTCCCCTTGTGTTGGCTTCATTTCCTTTAAATTATATCACTGTGTTCCGTTCTTCGTGCTGGTTAATTTCAAAAAAAATGTTTCTGTGAAAGTTGAGTTCTGAAACGAGCGAGATAGTTGTAGTTTCAAAATGTGCTCGTCACGTGTTGGCTATCTGTTTGCAAATCTTGTTTTCTGTGCTTATTAGCAGTGGTTGGAAATGTATAACTTTATATTCCAGTGATTGTGATTTCTAGATATTTACTGCACTTTTCTGGGACATTTTTCGTGTAACTTTTATGTACGCACGTGTGTTGTGTAATTCCCGCGTGGTCATGCATTTCAGCAATAATTTTAGCTTGTGAAACCAGTCTTCCTCAGCACGTGTTTTGGCGCGTTTATTTGCGTGTGCATATCAGATTATATACCTTTGATTTAAGAAAAAAAAAAGAAAAGTTTTGTGTGCTAGTTTAAATTACAAGTCTGTATTCTGCTCCTTTTGAGAATCTTCGCGGTGGTCACAGTAAGTGTGACGTAGTTTTTTTTAACTTCCAGTTCGAGGTTTCTCACTGAAGCTATCACTTTGTTTTCTTCCATGTGTTCATTCTGATTAAAAATCTTGGTATTGTGTCCAAGTGGCTTGTGTAGCCGTGTGTTAGTATAATTTTCTGATATTTCGCCGCGGGCGCTTAATTGTGTTCTTTCTGCAACTGTTTTATTTGGCTATGTTCTGATCTTGCTACTTACATTCATGTGATGCTGTAAGTGTTTAGTTTGGTGTAATCTGTATTGCTTGGTCCTACTGTTTGTTTATTGGTTGCGTTATCTTTTGTGCGGCAATCATGCCTAAGCGACGTACTGCACAGAAATCTAATATAGTAATTGCTCCAGTTGGCGAGCACAGTGAGGTGGAATTTGTCCAGTGTTGGTACGCCTGTTGCAAAGCAATCAGCTGTCTGCCGCCGGTCATTGACCCCTCTCACGTGAAGCATTCCAACGTGTTGTCGCCGTATGAGTTATTTTAAGAATTTTGAAATGTTGGCTACTACTGCTAATGGCCGCTCTGAGAAAATCATAATGATGATAATTTTGCTTTACCGTTGCCAAGTTTGGTTTATTTAATTCCGCAATGCATATTTTTAGGGGAAAATCTTTCGCAGTTACTCATGTAAGTAAAAGTTTCAGGAGCTACCAACCTTGCCAGTATCTGCACCTAATTAGGTTTGATGTGCTTCTAATATGGACCAGTACGATGTGGATGTTGATGAACCAGCTGTACGTGTGTTACCAGATTTTGGACAATTTGCACGGGAATTTTGTGGTAAACGAGTAAAAAGAATAAGAAAAAAAATCACCTGTAAGTATGTAAACATTGTGAGTGCTAAAGTTTGGACGAATGAAACAGTTTTACGACTCACACAGGTATGCTAAATTTATTGTTCCACTGACTGATGCTTAATTAAGCTTTGTTTTTCAGGAATATGTGCTATGAATGTCTCTGCTAAATTACAAGTATATTATTATTGTGGGTGTAACTTAAATTTTGAATTGTGTTTTGGTAACTGCAAATCATTTGTTTGTTGTATTATGCTGCAGGAATGTGTTTCAGGTGTACTACATGCTTAATTGAGCTTTCATTTTCAGGAATGTTATGTGACAATATTGTTTTGAATAATGATGTGATGTTTTGTTGCATTCGATTTGATTTGATATGATTTGACTTGACTCGATTTGATTTTGGGTTTCATAATGATGCTGTGATCTTTATTTGCAGAAAATTTGTTGCATGAATAGTGTGTGTATGTATGTGTGTATTTGAGGTTATGTGATATATGTGAGATTTGCCTCGGTGGGAGTGCCAAAGTGTAACCCCGATGGCGTAGTGTGAGGTTATGTGAGAAATAAGAGTTGAGATTTGCCTCGGTGGAAGTGCCAAAGAGTAACCCCGACGGTGTTGATGAGGAGAGATGAAAAGAGACGAGATGATGTCAGCTTCGGTGGAAGTGCCACAGTGTAACCCCGATAGTTGAAGTGTATGAATGTGTTGATTTTTCAGGAGGGCTACATGTACCTGGAAAGTTGATGTGATGATTGTACTGATTTTGCTTATTGGTGTTGCTGTAACGTGCCCAGTATAGCGTGTGTGATGCATTCACACGAGAGATTAAATGGATGGAAGTGAATGTAATGAAAATAATTTTTTTTCTCTGTTTATGCAACAAGTTTATTACCATCTTAGATAGCAAATGTTAATACCACCTGTTTTCCAGCTTATTTCTTGATTTTGAGGATGTAGATGCAACATTATAGTGTCATGTTATTTGTGTCATTCCTGAATTAATGTGATTTCTTGAAGGTTATGCCTATGTCAGATGTTTTGAATTTACAGCATGTTAAATGAGACACGTAAGTGCAGATGTTTTGTTTTGGAGAGAAAATTGAAAGATGATGATGATTGAAGTAATGATCGAGATTGCACTATTACTGCTGATGTTGATGATGATTATAATTGAGTTAATGCTCACACTGCGATGAGAAGGATAGTGATGTGGTTAAGAAGTTATATTGGTGACAAGAGTAGGACACTAGTAGTTGAAAGCATGTCACGTGGCGTAGTTTAGAAATGTATTGTGCATGTAGTTTGTAGTGATGCATACACTAGTTTGAGTAGATAGTTAAGTCAGTGTTGTGTGTAATTTGGGGCCATGGTCAGTGTGAATGAGTTCATTTCATCGTCATGTGTGATTGTCTTGTAAGTGCACTTACTTTCTTTTGTTAGTGATACCAGCTGGTTATTAAGATGTAATATTGGGATCCCAAGATAAGGTTATGTTTCATTTCTGTCATGTTTATGTATTTTGAGTCTGTTTTACTGTTATTTGGATTATGAAGCATTGTAAGTTACACTTTGGATGGCAACTCTGTAAAATTTCTTTCTTATGCCAATTTGTTCTAATTTTCTTTTCTCTTTATTTGCCCCATGTCAAAAGAATTTTTAGTGTACATTTTTCAAACTTTAAAATCTTTAATTGTAAATGACATACCCTTCTTTTATGTGTGATTCTTTGTGGGAGCATCCTGTTTATTGTGTGGTGGTTTTGTTTTAGTATTGTGCTGTGGCAGAGAGCGAGAAGGTGCATCAGCATCCCCAGGGCACACCAGAAGTCAAGAAACACCACAGGGAAGCTGTCGGGCAGCCACTACACTGCCGTGGCATAAGGAGCCACCATGTCGGGGGGCAGTCCAAGCCAGCGACTGCCCACCCTGTTGTCATCACCAGAGACCTGCGGTGCTGATTCTACACCAGGACAAAACGTCGTTGTGGGCACTGTCTAAATTCACCCACAAACAGTTACGGCAGTTCATCACCCTCTTGCGCAGTGTAGTGTGCCTGTGAACTAAGGCAGCGTGGTGTGTGCGTGTGCGGGATGCTAAAGCTAGTGCATTAACAATACTAAGTCGACAGCACTTATGTTCCTCCGCTTCTCGTCATCGCCCAGCAATATTCTGTCGTCGGCTGGGTGCTAACCACACATATTTATTACTGTTTTATTTTACATCACACATTTGTATGTCATTTTTTTTGGTATGTCTCTGTTTTGTTTTTCCTATTTATTGTATTCATTTTCTTTCTGTCGACGAGGACGTCGACTTCGGTGGCCAGGGGGAGATGTGGCATGTGCACAGATTATATATTGGTAATGCGCCCTCTGGTTACCCAAGTTGAAGGTTGGCAGTTTATCTGAGGAGGGGTGTTTAAGGGGAAACAGTCTCATTGGTGGGGATGGCGTTAGTGACGCCAAGCTTAACGGGTTTTCTCAGTCAGTCTGTTACTAGTCTTTGAGTCAGGTGAACGGATAGCTGCCCGACGATATGGCGTCCTCGCCCCGGCAGGCACATGGGGTAAGTCTTTGTTAAATAAATCTATTTGTCACCCTTCCTTCCAACTTTTATTATGGTAGAATAGAATCCTTGCCTCTCCCTTCAGCCAGGAATTATGTTGATGTAATTATTTTTGTGAATCTAACTTTAGCTGCGTCCCTTCGTCGGTGCCTCTTAAATTAAAGTTTCCTTTGTTTGAATAACGATTCCTCTCGCAAGCGAGTTGCCCACCACTGAAGTTAAATAATAATTAAATAAATGTGAGGCACGCGACAATATATATTCCATAAGAGTTGCAGAACTGAAGCACTCCCACTTTAACAGACAATAAATTTATTCTTTATAGCTCATAGTGGATTGCTTGTATCTTTATTTGACACATTTTGCCATTTTCTTAAATGACACTGTTACAGGAAGGCAAGTGCATAAACTCATTAATTGACTGTCTTTGGTATCTTGGCATAGGTACATCTTTGTATGTGCTTTTAAGATGGTAATAGAATGAGGGGTTGGGTAAAATAGCTACAATCTCAAATAGCTCATGTGATTGCACGCCTTTACAGATTGGCCAGGGAATGAAAGTGTTTCTCACCCTCTGGCTGATCCCCTCGGCCCCATACTTGCTATGGCAAATGTATTCTTTACTTTCATAAAACTAAATGGCAATAGTATTGTACAATAGTAGCCAAATTCTTATTTATATAATATTATGTTTATAGCTAGAGTGTCTTCTATTTACTGAAGGTGACTGCATTTACAGAATCCTTTTTCTTTTTGGTAGCATACCAAGGGCAAGAGAAATGTTTCCAGATTTATGAAATTTCTACACAAGTGACAGTCAGTCAGTCATTAGCTCTGTGTGTCTATAATAATTTGGCCCATACTTCAGAATAAAAGAATGGACTTCATTTACAGGAAATAAATTTTCACAGCTACTGTTCATTTATTGTTACTACTGCATGGAGCAAAATGTAAGTACAAAACTCTCACTTAAAAAAAGAAGAAATATCTAACTTTCATACAAACATGTATTAACATACTCCTTGAAACAATGTAGGGTTGTGAGTGCTCCAGTTTGGAATGAATTCTCTGGGTATATGGGCCAATGAGTGACCTTGCTCTTTAATCATTTTGAATAATTTTGTTTGAATGTTAATTTCTATTTGTAACAAAACGTGACATTTCTATTCTGATTCTGAAAACTTTTCATTGTTGCATCTGTAATATTTGTCTTGTACATTAAGAAACACTGGCAAGATGCAGCAGTTGTCAACTGGCAATGTCTATTTATGAATTGTTGGAATGCCTTCATAATTGAAAATAGTGAGTGAAATGAAGAGTCAATATCTAAGTTCGTTCCATGAAGAATGATTGCGGGATAATGATGAATGTATGCAGTATATCATTTATGTTAAATATGACAGTCTGAATAAACATTTACAATTACAAAGGCACAAAGTGAATATTATCACACTTAAATTCTTGACAAAACAATTTTCTACAGAAGCCGACAAAATCACCTTTGACTTGTCATGGTATGAGACACCACCATTCTTACAATGCTCAACATTGTAGTAATTTCCACATGTTTTCAGAGACTTCTCTGTAGTAAGGAAAGTAAGATGCGGCTGAACTAAAAGTGAGGTGTTAGTAAAAACATGCGCTTCTGCCTTCTAAAGAGAAGCTACTAAGCAAAATCTTCCATTTCCATTAGGTTCAGACACTTCAATAAAAACATTACCCAATAGCTGTAACGTACTTCTCCAAAGATAAAGGGAAAATGTAAAGACGTTCTTGATTTCTATGAAGATGTAAACAAATCTGCACAAGTCATTTCAAATAAATTAAAATCTATATTATTAGAAAATGGTTTAATCTAAACAGTGCAGTTTCTTATTCAGCCAACAATGCTTCAATTAATTTTGGTAAGCATGATTCCATCTTTTTAAAGAAGAAAACTCAAGCTTAACTAAATCCAATTGTTCTTGTCATATATTACATAATTGTACTAAATCTGAATTCAAGCTTCTAAAATATGATGTACAAAGTCTAGTTCTTAAAATATATTCATACTTTTCTTCATCATCAAAACGTTCTAAGGAACTAAAAACATTTTGTGAGTTTGCTCAGCTTGACTATACTGAAATATTGCAATACTTATTGTATGATGGTTGTCTTTACAGTCAGCTTTGGAGCATCTAGGTAAGATGTTGTGAGTTTACAAGATGTATTATGTAGCCAGGTGAAGAAGAAACCACACCCCCTAATTTTGAAATTTATTAGTTCACAACAAGATGAAATAAATGAGTATTCACTAACACTACCAGAGTGTTTTTAGTATGTGTCTTTAGAACACCTTATAGAAAAAGAAAAGAATATTCTAGTACAAGTGTCCACACTTGTTTATGACAGACTATTAAACTATCTTAATAAATGGTACAACTCTAGTGGGAATGACAATGTGTATAAAATTGTGTCTCTGCTAGATTTATGCCAACAAAACTATTTTCATTTAATGACTTGGCCAAAGTGGGAAAGAAATTGAAAATTAGTTTTGATGGAAAAGAACTGTATCATAAGTTTTATGTTTTGAAATCCGTAGTATCAAATCTTGATAGGAAGGATAATAGTTGTTTTAAACTGTGGAGGGAGTTTTTCAAAAAAGCAGATGCACCAAATCTGTTCAAAATAATGCAGCATGTCCACCCAATTCCTGTCAGTAATGTGTACATTGAATGAGGTTTAGTGTAATGAGTCCATTATGGTCAGATGCTAGAAACAGAATGTTAATGGAACTTGCAAATGACGAGATTTGTGTTCAGATGAATTTGAAAATAACATGTGAAGATTTCTACAGCATAGTTCTTAAAAACAAGACTCTTCTGAATGCAGCAAGATCCTCAAACAAATATGAATAACAAGGTCCGCATTTATAACAGTGATTTATACTACTATTATTTTTATTTGGTTTAGTATAGGTTTGATTAGTGGCAGCGGCAGCAGGAGTAGGAGTGGTGGTGATGTGGTAGGAGGAAGAGGAGGAGTAGTAGTAGTAGTAGTAGTGGTGGTAGTGGTAAATTTTATTATGTTAGTAAAACTTGTGACTTTAATAATATAAAAAATCTGTTTAACAATTTCTGCAACCAGTTACACAAATGTCCATGACCCATTAGTTGGTCTCTGGGCCTGCTTTGAGTTCATTCTGGCAACCCTAAAGTAATGACTAAATTGTTCCCTTCCTTTTAATTGTTATTACAATATAGGTTGAAGCAAACAAAGAGATAACCACACTCACCGTTATACATTAATGAACACGTATGGATCACTAAGTGAGGGAGCTGTACATACAATCACCATAGTATAGCTTGTCCCTTGAGACAGCTCAGTGACAGTGATGGTCACTGCAGCTACCTGTGTGACAGCCAATCACTGTCGTTATCACCCAACATTCCTTTCAATCCCTCCACCTATTTCCTCCAGCATGCCATAACACTTCCACTGTTGACAGATTTATTTATACTAGATTTATATTTATACATTATTAGTTTCACAGTATAAATGTTTACTTATAATTTATTTTTTCATTAACAGTGTCAGAAAGATGCTTTAGTTATGTACAATAATGAATCGACTGTTAACATTGTCAACTGATTGTGCCAGGTAGCATTTCGTCCAACCGTTCCCTTCCATGCAAAAGGTTGCAACCTAGCTTGACTCATGCCACATGGTGGCAGAGTTGTCTCAAGGGACAAGTTATAAAATGGCGATTATACTGTGTTCCTCTCATGAGAATGTGTCTGTTAGGAATGTATTGACATCAACAATTCTAGTGCTATCTGAGAAAGATTATGGCTCTACTTTTAACATATTAAAAAGACTTAAGGCCTCTTAGAAAATATACACTCTTCTGCTAGTAATGCTAAATGGCCAGCTGCTTTTGTTTGCCTTCTTGTCACAGATTTTAACAATGTTAGCAACTATTTCTCGGGCTTGACTGTGTAGAGTTCTTCCCTTCTTACTAGGCATTGTAAATAACTTTATCACTAGAAAACACTTACACACTGCTCCAAGTGAAACACGCTGGTATACTAATGTTATGCAATGTTTTTAATGTAGGTAGTAGGTCTGTTTATGACATCATCGTGAGCTGCCACATGCTGCTAAGCCCTCACTCTTCTGGAGAGCAGAACATCCTGCAAACATTTTATTGTCAGAGGCCTACAATATGTTGAGTTTAATTTTTGCTCTATACTTGATAACTGCCATTTTTAAAGCAAAATTTTGATATAATCTACTCGATTGCAGCTCCCCCAATTTATAAATTCACAAGCTACCACTGTATGTTTGCATAGCAGATCTTCACATAAGGAACATTTTCTCACCTTACAAGGCCACATGCAAGCTGAGGAATTGCATAACCTCTGAACTAAAACTGGTTACCACACATGAGTGTTTCTGAAGTAACTATTAATATGTTATCAATTTTTAACAGTAAAAGGAGGTCAAATAATATCGCTAAAGCACACTTTATTTGGTTTTCTAAGCTAAGACTGAATGATGACTCAAAGAATATCATTTTATGCTTTCCTTTTTATTACAGCTTAAGAAAATACATGTATATTTTAACATTTAGTCACTATATAAATCATAAATGAAGAATTTACAGAATATCTAATAAACTTTTGAGAGTCAATTAATGGAAAAAAAGAAGTATTGGTAAGTTAAGCTGAGTAAGATCTGAACCCTGGTAACTTGCATTGTTCACTGTTTTGCTACAGTAAGCCTCTTGTTAAAAAGCATGGTCACATTATCACTGCTTTAAAGGGTTTCTTTCTTGCCCATGGGAGATGATTTGGCTAAGGCCTTTAACGAAAAGGGAAATTAGTAGTTTATTGTCATTGTTATTATTTATTTAATTTACAATTTATTGAACCCTGTTTTACCCTTTGGTACATTGCAGTTATGCTGTATCATAATTTACAGTTGTAATTCATTCACACTCAAATATTTAGCCTGGATGATATCGACTTATATTATTCATAAGAACAATCACAATTACATTACCATTAAAATTTGTAAATACAACCTGGTGAGATTAAATAAAATTGTATAATTTCTAAATGGCTACAAATAATTCTGAAGATCCAATCCTGAATTTGACTTATTTTGTACATATATATGTGTGTGAAATCAATTGCTCTTATTTCAATGAGTAAACTATAAACTTTTAAACACATATAAAATTAAATTGTAAAACTAAATACTGTAACGTGCTTTACCACAAACTATGAACAATGATTTCTGGAAACTCATACCACAGAGCCCAAATGTTAAGCCAAGAGGTACCCTCTTCTTTGAAAAACATGTCAGAGAAATAAAACGTGTTCTTTCTTGATGACAGATACAGAAAATTACATTCTACTTCTGTAATTTAAATCTTTCAAAATAAGAGCTCAAATTTCCCGTGCCCTAATATGAATTGTGTAGATGTAAAATTGGGTATAAATTTAAATTTTTTAAATCAAAGATGACTGTAGAAAAAAGGTACTCTCTTTTAGTATTGGATTAATCTTTATGCATGTAATGTGTAAATTAGGTTTATTATTTTCTTGTTTAAAACAAAATATGTTAACTGGCTACTATCATTATATCCAGAAGCCTATGGACATCCTTAGTTGTCTTCAGAAAATGAAGAGGACTTCATCTCCTGTTGATAGCCATTAATTTTTTGAGGATATGCACATCACATTTGAATTCTTTTTACTTAAGCTATTTTCAGATGAAATAGATTTTCATTGAATTATGATCTGTCATATAATTTCATTAACCATAAGAGAACGAAAAGTTTCAACCTGTAATTTAAAATCTTTAAGAATAAAAGAAATAAGAAACTTAATAACATATTTACCATCAATCAGAAGCTGTCCATTTTCACTGCCTCAGTCATAGGCTCATGTTGATGAATTAAATCCAAGCATTTTTCAAATGACAGCTCAGACATCTGTAGAAAAAAACAATATAGTACTATTAAACACATATTTCTAAACAGATCTTCATTTATGTCATTAATTAAACAGGGAGGAATCAATGGGGAGAAATAAGAAATAAGAAATAGCATTGTGAGGAGAATAAAAAAAGAAGAAAGAAAAACAATGTGCAGCTAAGAATGATAAATTATTTCTTATTTCAACAAAATTATAGCGAATATCTTGGAAACCCTTGTTGATAGTAAACAATTTGAAACGTTTTTCTTAAACTGTATGCTTTAAAGAAATCTAGATTAGTTGTTTTGATAAGCTTTTGTCTATTACATTCGGTTTAGGATTATACAAAATTCATTCTGAATGTAGAGGACTTCAAATCGTGTCGAGGAAAACCTAAGTTATGTTTTATTTGCCTCAGATATAAGTTAATACAATAATGGTTTAATCAAAATGGTTGGTGTAGTTTTATTGAAAATCAAGAACATGAGAAACACTTTTATCTAAAGCATAATTTAGGGTAAAGGGCTTTTGTAGTTAATACAAATATTCTTAAATTAAACAAATATTCATCTCATTTAGCTTATAAAATGAAGACACTGGTCCAGAGCCATAGTCAAATCTTTTAGTGGGCTTCTATGTCTTAGGTAAGAAATTCCGTTTTCCTTATATCAAGACGTGAAAAAGAAGCAAGGAAACAAATATCAAGGACGAAATGTTTTAATACGTTTTGTAATTCAATAATAGTATAACGGGCACCTTATAAACATTGAATGTCACTAATAATGTATTTTTGTTACAGTGATTGTTTCAATGAAATCCACAGTAGAAATAATATACCGCTACGGAAACAGAGAGATGCCGCCGTCTGATAAGGTTCTTTGTTCTATGCCGACAAGCCCCGCCCCCTCCTTTGAGGTCTCACATGCCGCCCTGGTCGCGTGCCGCTAGCCCCGCCCCCTTCCCTTTGTGTGCTGATCTAATGCCGACTGGTTCTGTGCCGGTAGGACCTCCCACCTTCCCCATGTGGTCTGGTCACGTGCCGGTGGCCCGCCCCCCTCCCTCCCCCATACGCTGGGTGCGTACCCTCCTTCCCCTTTGTGTTCTGGTTGGTTCCCTGTGGATAGTTGGGAGAGTGTGTATTGTTCCTATACGGTGACTACATTCCCACCCCCTCATTGTGACTTGTCTAAATCCCGCCCGGGTGATTGGTTTGGGGTAGGGGATGTGCCGCTCGGGTGATGGTGTATAAGGGAATGGGGTTCTCGGTGCGTGACGCTGGCCTGGAAATCCACCCTGGCGATGGGGGAATGCGATTCTCGATGCCTGCCGCACATCGGCAAATCGTTTGAGTACATAATTGTGTCAATCAATTAGATAATGTTCGTCCATGCATAAAACATTATTGAAAAAAAAGAATCGCCATCATATTACTACTAATGTAATTAAACGCTGTTCTTCGAGCAATTAAGTATTTTTGATTGATTAATTGAATCGCGCGCACCTGCTTCTAAACCGCCATTTATACACCTACTAATGTCAATAAATTACACGTCTAATGAAACGCGGCTAGTCGGTCGATGAAAACAAACAAGTACTTTTGATTGATTAATATAATTGACTCGCGCGCAACTGTACGTTATCGTATGTGTGGTAACATATGTATAATTATTACGAGTAATAACATTTATTTAATTCTACTTTTGAGGGAAAATATATTTTGGATTTATAAGAATATTACAACACTTAGATGAATCCATAGCTGAAAGGACAGAGTTGACGTAACAGTCGTTATCGCGTGATAATTGCGCTGGAACCCCGAGCGCAACCCTTCCACCACTAAGCGTCTCACTCGAATGACTGTCTCTCGGTACTTACAGTGACAAGTCGACTACCGCACCCCCTCCACTAGCGCTTCAGTTCGCAACCTACACCAGCGCGCCAGGTGGTAATATGAGTGAAACTGGTTTTTTCTCTCTGAACCAGCGAGGGTTTCCTCACGGCGCCCCTGGTGGTCATATCCGAAAGTTGTGAATTCGTCATTTTTAAACTCAAGGTTCGCGCAAGACGGCCATCTTAACTCTATATAATTCAGCGAAATATGATTCCGGAAAAAAAATAAAGGCGAATTAACATTTTAGTTAAATAATACTCGTTTAACATGCGAGGTGCGTTCATGTTGTCTCCGGAGGAATTGATTATGAAATAAATAAATACGGTTAACATTATAGGTGAATATTACATACGTTATTAAAAAATAAATAAGCCTCTCGCTGATCGATGAATACAATTAAGTTTTTTTATTAATTAATTGTATATGAATTGACTCGCGCACCTGGTTGTTCTCGTATATGAATGATTATTACGCGTGTATAACTATTAGGGCTAATAACGTGTGTTTAATTCTTCTTTTGAACGGAGGGTTTATAAAAAATATTGCATTGCTTAGATGAATTAAAAAGCAACTGAAAACGATATTGCAAATAGCTAGTATGAGACGTTAACACGAGAACCCTTTACGAAAAACAAGACGCATGCTACCGCTGTGTATCGTCTAATACAATGAATCTTAAGAAGCGGTTAAACCAGGACGCTTGGGTTTTCCCCCGGTACCTGCTCTTAATGGCTAGGGGTATCCATCACATCGGGGTACGCTCCAACTGATGTTAAAAAAAATATAAGACCGCTATGCCTCTTCTCGCTCGAGAGAAGTAATAATTACCATTCAAAACAGGCATACCTTTCTTAGTAGATATAAAAGTAACACGCACGAAGACTCCAAATATAAATTTTATATTCGTTTTAAATGTTCTTTCTAAAGACGTAGCGAACTTTGAGAAATTCAACGAATTATTCACTTGCGTACCCTGCTTGAAAGAAATATGCTGTACACCCCTGAAGAATGCATATGGTCTTCTCGGAAGAAATGCCTATGTAGACACATTAGCGGACAATGGCAGACGCTTCCATGCCATTAAATATCTTAAGAAGAATACAAAACAAGGTCCTGTATAGAGCCATTAGTGAACAATGGCAGACGTTTCCAGTTCATTAAACATCCTAAGTGCTCTGAAAAACCACAGACCCTCTGGGTAAATAACTATAAGCGATACAATAGAATTTCTTAATGGCTTCCTCTGTGCATAAATTACATCACAAACCGTGGAAAACCAAGTCTAGTCATGTTTTAAGCTTACCAAAAAAAAATTTTCCCCGATAATTAATATAAATTCCACATGAAGAATATTAATGATTAAGTTTCATAGCTCTTATTTCTTTCAATAAAAAATTTAATATGACTCGTGCGTTAGGAATATGAAACGTGAGAAGCACTATTATAATTATAATTAAACGTATACTGTATAGATTCTGTACTTAAACATTCCATTGTATCTTTGTCATAATTTAAATACTCACATACAAGAATTGCATGCATGATATCAAAAATTAAACTGATTTTTTTTCTCGGTATGTTAAACAAAGAAATAAGATTTGGCGAGAGTAATATGAAGAATAAAAATTATTCAGAACGGTGAATATTACATACGTTATTAAAAATAAATAAGGCTCTCGCTGATCGATGAAAACAATTAAATATTTTTTATTAATTAATTGTATATGAATTGACTTGCGCATTTGGTTGGTGACGTATGTGCGTGATTATTACGCGTGTATAACCATTACGACTAATAGCATTTGTTTAATTCTAAATAAATAATGAAATATGGAGCCTAGCCTAAACAATCCTCGTTACTCTTAATTTATTCCATTTAAAAAGATTGGCCTATTCTCTTAGTAAACATAGGACGAGAACGATTTTAAATACCTCATCCATTCGAGAGATATTTTTTGAATATTCCAGCATGTTAATATAAACTTAATACACACACACAAAAATTCATTTCAAGTAATATTTGTGCGACATTAAGTATTTGCGAATGAGTTTTTACTTTCTCTACCACGTATAGTAAGTAGAGGAAGTGTTGTATTCCAACCAAAAAAATCGATACCGATATTTCACCGGGAATACATGTTTTGAGACCCTCTGAATCCGAAAAAGCATGGTTGTCTGCGAGTGTACCTGTGAAGCATAACTCAGAAACGAAGAGGCGGATAAAACACCAAACTTGGTATTTAGGTTCAGTATCTTCCAGAGATGCGACACGAAGGTTTTAAAGAAAATGCCTCACACCAGACTATCCTTTACATGGAACATTTCTCGAAAATTTTAATTTTCTCAAAAAATGACTAACGATATTGAATAAAATATTATATGTTTAAGATATTGTAATGAGAAATGAAATGTATATCCCGAATTTTCTGGGCCGCCGGCTGCAGGATCGCTCATCAAATACCGTAATGATTCAGGCATCCGAACACCCGAATGGTAAGCATTCTTCAGAGTTTTTAAATAAGTAATGTAACAATTCATATTAACTTCTTGTTCATATTCTTTATTATTATTATTATTATTATTATTATTATTATTATTTCCAGGAAGTGGACTTTATTTTCGTATCGGCCATCCATCGAGCGCTGCACCGGCACCACCTGGCTTCCAAGCCTTCATGGGGCCAAATCATCATGGAGGTGGCTCTGCCCCCGTACATGCAGCAACACTCGTACGGTAAGAATTTACAGACTGGTGTTTGAGCAATTGTAACTAAAAATTACATAATAGTAGACATACAATGCCGATTCTAGCACACAAAGACCTACCTACGACAGCATAGAGTTCTGGATTGTATAAGGAGAAAAGGATATATTTAAGGGGAGTTTCTCACCCATATGCAGTCACATAACTCTTTCGGTCTCCCAGAATGCTATGTATTTTTAACGCAGGTGTTTAAAACATGTATTTTTTCACGTATAGAGTGTAGATTCTTTAGAACTCTGTACTTAAACATGCTATACTATTATTATTTATTTTTTCCAGGAAATGGACTTTATTTCGGAGGCGGCATCGCTCAACAGGCGACCGCTGCACAGGTACCTCCAGGCTTCGCAAGCGTTGTACCAGCAGGCTTCGCGACCGTTGTACCGCCACCCCCCCCAGGCTTCCAGACCTTCCTGGTACCAAATCAGCAGGGGTGGGACCCTGCCCCATACATGCAGCAAGCATCGAACGGTAAGAATTTTTCAATATTTTACGAAGTTCTTTTACACATTCTATATTATTATTAATTATAATATTATTATTATTTTTTCAGGAAATGGACTTTATTTTGGGATCGGGCATCCATCGACCGCTGCACCGGTACCACATGGCTTCCAAGCCTTCATGGGGCCAAATCAGCATGGTTGGGTCCTTGCCCATACATGCAGCAACCACCGATCGGTAAGAATATTTTTGAACATTTTATGAAGTTCTTTTTACACATTCTATATTATTATTAATATTGTTATTATTTTCAGGAAGTGGACTTTATTTCGGAGGCGGGTTTTTCTGGGAATGTCTCCAAAGTATTCTTCATTCTGAACGACTTTTGCAAAACTGATAAACCATAAGAGATAGACAAAATTTTACTACACAAAAAAAATGGAGATCGCGATAAAATACATAATTTATATCATATACATTCTTGTTGTTGAGTAAATCGTTTTCGAGATATTGCTTGTTATTCCCTTAAAATTTCCAATACTTATACTTTTTCTCAAATTCATTATTCTTGTTTTTATGTCCTGGACATGCAAAGAGAATGGAATGCGCCACATAGCAACCAGCGTTAAAATATCTGACTATCGCTTAAAACATACCATATTCACCTTGTATCGACATGAAAATTACCAATAACATTGACATCTCGATATCTCGATTAACATGAAGCATATGGGGAATAAGTGTTTGTAAAAATAATTTGTACAAGAGTAGAGAAAGTCATGTGAGTGTATCACATCAGATTTTTTGATATTGGTTTAAATTTTCAAATACTTTTAACTTTTCTCAAGCGGTAACTCCCTATTCGTTTTTGCCGTGGTAATGCATAGAGAATAGAATTCTAAAGCCATCACATAGCATCAGGCTTTTTTTAAACATCTGTGACGTGTCTATTCACAATCGAAAGGTCGCTGGTTCGAGGAAAATTATATCTACAGAAACAATACATTATTTTCACTCTGTGATTAATTTGGTAATGTAACAATAATTAACAATGAATTTTAGCGGTACATGTAAAAATAAAATATATTTTTTATTTCTAGCGTCATACGCAGAAACATTTCCCTTAAGGAACGCTGGCGTGATCGATGGATTTCCCATAACAGGTTTAGGCTTGCTTACGAAATGCCACTGTGCGAGGCTAGCATTTCCCTCTCCTTCTTCTCGAATTTTTGGAGTAGCCAATCAAAATTGCTGTATTATATACCGTCACACCTCTCACCCCTTCAGATTTTATCAGGTGAAACGATATAAAAGCAGTAGCTTCTCCGACGATTTCACTGTATTGTGACAACACAGCGAGCTAAGATCTCTGCAAACTTTTCTCATTCAAAGTGAAATTTCAACGAACATCATGTCTGGTAAGTTGTAACAAAACACTTCATTTACTTTAAAAGTTAAATTATTACTCTGTACATTTAACTTATATTCGCGTTCTTGTTTTTAATGCATGGCATTTATATGCGAATAGCTGAGCATTCTAAAAGTTAATAGCTAGACAAGTGAATTTTCTGAAATGTGAACAGTTTAGTTAAGTATTCATTTTAGGCAAGCTTATTCTACATTTAATAGCTAACTGCGCGAATTCTCAAAATGGGAAACAATTTAGTTAGGTATTCACCTTGTTGAGTAATTATTATTCCAGATATTTAAATACAGGATTTCACAGAGTGAATTATATTCCTTTTGGAGAAAATACAATTATTTGAATACCTTATTAACGTTTCTGCTTTAGAATACTACAAAAAGTCTGTTGCGCGAATCATTCGCTCTAACAAAGTAAATATCTACATTATATTAAAACATTTAAATCGAAAAATACAGTACTTAATGAACTTCATTAGTGAATCAGAACCTCAATTATATTTACACATATTATCATTTCAGAAAAAAGTTAATAATTTTGTAACTTTCAAATAAATGAAATTTTGTTATGCAACACATTCTCTAATAAAGAATATGTTTTTTTTTCTCTTCCTAATGCAGAAAGTTTTACATCTCAACTTAACACATTGGCTGAGGGTAGCATTTACCCAGCCGTTCAAAGACTACAAGATCTTCAGCCAGAGGAGCCTTATAATATAAAATCCTTAAGAAAAATTGATACTCGATACGGTGCTAGAGTCGTTGCACTTTTAGACAATAAGCAAGTGTTTCTTCCGACAAGATATTCAACCCTAACAACCCAACATTTAGAGGAAATGCCAGGGAAGTTTCAAATGGTATATCATGGAGTAGTACCAGCCGGCAACTTTAAGACATGTAAATTGTCTTTTCTTCCTATTAAGGTTTGTAGAAATAATTCAGCTATCCTTTCAAAGCTTCATTTAGAGTTACATTCGTTGAGTTTATAAATTCACACTTCAGTAGGATAGCATTTGTCTAAAGTATACATCAATATGTAAAAAAATAACGTCCAGGATGTAGTCTGAGCGAGGATCTGCAGAAAGAAGTTTAATAGTCTATTCACTGATTCTTTACCTCAAAGCAGATACCTACAGCAAGTTTCAAATAATTTCCAGCAGGATAGCAGTTGTCAAAAGCATGCATCACTGTATTAAAAAAAATATGTGTAAATAATGTCTAGATTGTATTCTGTGTGATTTCGTGCAGAAAGAAGTTTAATACCCCTTGCAATGATTCTCCACATCGAAGTATATACCTACAAGAAGCTGCAAATAATGTGAATGTGTGTTACAGGAATGCCTAGATGAATGTAAATGAAGAGGAAGAACGAGATAGCTTAAAACATCATAAACAGAAATGTGATAGGAACATTCTCAACACCTCCCAGTGACCTCAATCAATGAAGAATTGCAGCAGCGCGGAACATGCATGGAAAGAACATTCGCGTGTGTAGAATATAACAATAATATATATATATAAATTATGTACTCATTATTACTGCTATACCCGCCTATACCATTGATTTCATAAATAATTTCATAATTGTTTAAGGAGAATGCCTATCTTAAAAACATTGATGCTACATGAAATCTAAACAATAAAGATTATTGAACTATTACTGAAAGAGACTTGAATAAATGGGAATCTAGAAGGCAGAACCATCTTAATATTGGGCTGTATGATATGAGGTGTATAAAAAGATTAATAAAAAAATGAGGTCTATGTAATATAAACAACATTTATTATTTATAAACATTTTCCTATTACATTCCTATACAAAAAACATACATATTTCCTAAAGACAAAGGTGATAGTCTAGACATTCTAAAACACTCAGTTATATAATCATATACATCACACAGAAAGAGACCTGCATTATCCATAAAAAACTAAACATCTCAAGAATGTCTGGATGATGTATTTTATAAGTACAAGGTTTTGATATTGATCCCTTTTTTACATAGCGTGATCAGTTTGTTACATAGCGCGATCACTTTGTTACATAGCGCGAACAGGTTGTTACATAGCGTGATCACTTTGTTACATAGCGTGATGAGCTTGTTACATAGCGCAATCAGGTTGTTACATAGCGTGATCACTTTGTTACATAGCGTGATGAGCTTGTTACATACGCGCGAACAGGTTGTTACATAGCGTGATGAGCTTGTTACATAGCGAACAGTTTGTTACATTGCGTGATCACTTTGTTACATAGCGAACAGTTTGTTACATAGCGTGATCCCTTTGTTACATAGCGTGATCTGTTTGTTACATAGCGCGATCACTTTGTTACATAGCGCGAACAGGTTGTTACATAGCGTGATCACTTTGTTACATAGCGCGAACAGGTTGTTATATAGCGTGATCACTTTGTTACATAGCGTGATGAGCTTGTTACATAGCGCAATCAGGTTGTTACATAGCGTGATCACTTTGTTACATAGCGTGATGAGCTTGTTACATAGCGTGATCACTTTGTTACATAGCGCGAACAGGTTGTTACATAGCGTGATCACTTTGTTACATAGCGAACAGTTTGTTACATAGCGTGATTCCTTTGTTACATAGCGTGATCAGTTTGTTACATAGCGTGATCACTTTGTTACATAGCGTGATGAGCTTGTTACATAGCGTGATCAGTTTGTTACATAGCGTGATCAGTTTGTTACATAGCGCAAACAGGTTGTTACATAGCGTGATCACTTTGTTACATAGCGTGATGAGCTTGTTACATAGCGTGATTCCTTTGTTACATAGCGTGATCAGTTTGTTACATAGCGTGATCACTTTGTTACATAGCGTGATGAGCTTGTTACATAGCCTGATCAGTTTGTTACATAGCGTGATCACTTTGTTACATAGCGCGAACAGGTTGTTACATAGCGTGATCACTTTGTTACATAGCGAACAGTTTGTTACATAGCGTGATTCCTTTGTTACATAGCGTGATCAGTTTGTTACATAGCGCGATCACTTTGTTACATAGTGCGAACAGGATGTTACATAGCGCGATCACTTTTTTACATAGCGCGAACAGGTTGTTACATAGCGTGATCACTTTGTTACATAGCGTGATGAGCTTGTTACATAGCGCAATCAGGTTGTTACATAGTGTGATCACTTTGTTACATAGCGTGATGAGCTTGTTACATAGCGTGATCAGTTTGTTACATAGCGTGATCACTTTGTTACATAGCGCGAACACGTTGTTACATAGCGTGATCACTTTGTTATATAGCGAACAGTTACATAGCGTGATCCCTTTGTTACATAGCGTGATCAGTTTGTTACATAGCGCGATCACTTTGTTACATAGCGCGAACAGGTTGTTACATAGCGTGATCACTTTGTTACATAGCGCGAACAGGTTGTTACATAGCGGGATCACTTTGTTACATAGCGTGATGAGCGTGTTACATAGCGCAATCAGGTTGTTACCCATTCTTTTCCACGAATGTTTCCAGAGAGCATCCTTTTTCCATGCTCGCATTCGCCATGTTCTGTTGAGAGCATCCTTCTCCACAAATGTTTCCAGAGAGCATCCTTTCTCCATGCTCGCATTCGCCATGTTCTGTTGAGAGCCTCCTTTTCCACGAATGTTTCCAGAGAGCATCCTTTCCGCTGCTATGCGTAGATCGCGATTCCCTCCGGCGTCCTCACCCTGGATATATACATAGCTGCGTGTTATGAATTCATTCATTCGCTTTTAATTCCTTCGAGCGTTAGCATTCCCGTATTCATTTAATTTCTTTTAGTTTTAGCATGAGCTACTGCCGGAGAAAATCTGTGCAACTAGCGAATGAGAAACTCAATTTTTCATACATTACACATGGAGGAAAACGCGTTATTAGATGCTGTATATGCGCGCGGATTTTTAAGAATCGTTCTTTGTCAAGATTTAAGCTTCATAGAGCAACATCTTATACTGGATCGACTCTCTCTCCTACACTCGAAGATCCAAAGATGTATAGAGGGGGATGTTATACCGGATCAAGCCTCTGTCCTTCACTGGAGACTACTAATGGTGAAAAACCTGGATACAGCGGGAGTCGCGAGAATATGAAATTTTCATATGATGATGATTCAGTGATATCTACGCTTGAAAATCCAAATAGACTAGTAAATATATTGAGGTTACTAATTGCATCGAGGAACGCTGGTAATAATAGTCACACACAAGAGATTGAGCAGATTATAAGTAAGCTGAAAGCTTCTAAAGTTATAGCATGACAGGATCGAGAAATTGTGTTAATCAATTACAGTCATGGTTAACAGGAACTTTGAAATATCAAAACCTTGTACTTATAAAATACATCATCCAGACATTCTTGAGATGTTTAGTTTTTTTATGGATAATGCAGGTCTCTTTCTGTGTGATGTATATGATTATATAACTGAGTGTTTTAGAATGTCTAGACTATCACCTCTGTCTTTAGGAAATATGTATGTTTTTTGTATAGGAATGTAATAGGAAAATGTTTATAAACAATAAATGTTGTTTATATTACATAGACCTCATTTTTTATTAATCTTTTTATACACCTCATATCATACAGCCCAATATTAAGATGGTTCTGGCTTCTAGATTCCCATTTATTCAAGTCTCTTTCAGTAATAGTTCAATAATCTTTTTTGTTTAGATTTCATGTAGCATCAATGTTTTTAAGATAGGCATTCTCCTTAAACAATTATGAAATTATTTATGAAATCAATGGTATAGGCGGGTATAGCAGTAATAATGAGTACATAATTTATATATATATATTATTGTTATATTCTACACACGCGAATGTTTTTTCCATGCATGTTCCGCGCTGCTGCAATTCTTCATTGATTGAGGTCACTGGGAGGTGTTGAGAATGTTCCTATCACATTTCTGTTTATGATGTTTTAAGCTATCTCGTTCTTCCTCTTCATTTACATTCATCTAGGCATTCCTGTAACACACATTCACATTATTTGCAGCTTCTTGTAGGTATATACTTCGATGTGGAGAATCATTGCAAGGGGTATTAAACTTCTTTCTGTACGAAATCACACAGAGTACAATCTAGACATTATTTACACATATTTTTTTTAATACAGTGATGCATGCTTTTGACAACTGCTATCCTGCTGGAAATTATTTGAAACTTGCTGTATGTATCTGCTTTGAGGTAAAGAATCAGTGAATAGACTATTAAACTTCTTTCTGCAGATCCTCGCTCAGACTACATCCTGGATGTTATTTTTTTACATATTGATGTATACTTTAGACAAATGTTATCCTACTGAAGTGTGAATTTATAAACTCAACGAATGTAACTCTAAATGAAGCTTTGAAAGGATAGCTGAATTATTTCTACAAACCTTAATAGGAAGAAAAGACAATTTACATGTCTTAAACTTGCCGGCTGGTACTACTCCATGATATACCATTTGAACTTCCCTGGCATTTCCTCCAACTTTTGGGTTGTTAGGGTTGAATATCTTGTCGGAAGAAACACTTGCTTATTGTCTAAAAGTGCAACGACTCTAGCACCGTATCGAGTATCAATTTTTCTTAAGGATTTTATATTATAAGGCTCCTCTGGCTGAAGATCTTGTAGTCTTTGAACGGCTGGGTAAATGCTACCCTCAGCCAATGTGTTAAGTTGAGATGTAAAACTTTCTGCATTAGGAAGAGAAAAAAAACATATTCTTTATTAGAGAATGTGTTGCATAACAAAATTTCATTTATTTGAAAGTTACAAAATTATTAACTTTTTTCTGAAATGATAATATGTGTAAATATAATTGAGGTTCTGATTCACTAATGAAGTTCATTAAGTACTGTATTTTTCGATTTAAATGTTTTAATATAATGTAGATATTTACTTTGTTAGAGCGAATGATTCGCGCAACAGACTTTTTGTAATATTCTAAAGCAGAAACGTTAATAAGGTATTCAAATAATTGTATTTTCTCCAAAAGGAATATAATTCACTCTGTGAAATCCTGTATTTAAATATCTGGAATAATAATTACTCAACAAGGTGAATACCTAACTAAATTGTTTCCCATTTTGAGAATTCGCGCAGTTAGCTATTAAATGTAGAATAAGCTTGCCTAAAATGAATACTTAACTAAACTGTTCACATTTCAGAAAATTCACTTGTCTAGCTATTAACTTTTAGAATGCTCAGCTATTCGCATATAAATGCCATGCATTAAAAACAAGAACGCGAATATAAGTTAAATGTACAGAGTAATAATTTAACTTTTAAAGTAAATGAAGTGTTTTGTTACAACTTACCAGACATGATGTTCGTTGAAATTTCACTTTGAATGAGAAAAGTTTGCAGAGATCTTAGCTCGCTGTGTTGTCACAATACAGTGAAATCGTCGGAGAAGCTACTGCTTTTATATCGTTTCACCTGATAAAATCTGAAGGGGTGAGAGGTGTGACCGTATATAATACAGCAATTTTAATTGGCTACTCCAAAAATTCGAGAAGAAGGAGAGGGAAATGCTAGCCTCGCACAGTGGCATTTCGTAAGCAAGCCTAAACCTGTTATGGGAAATCCATCGATCACGCCAGCGTTCCTTAAGGGAAATGTTTCTGCGTATGACGCTAGAAATAAAAAATATATTTTATTTTTTTACATGTACCGCTAAAATTCATTGTTAATTATTGTTACATTACCAAATTAATCACAGAGTGAAAATAATGTATTGTTTCTGTAGATATAATTTTCCTCGAACCAGCGACCTTTCGATTGTGAATAGACACGTCACAGATGTTTAAAAAAGCCTGATGCTATGCGATGGCTTTAGATTTCTATTCTCTATGCATTACCACGGCAAAAACGAATAGCGAGTTACCGCTTGAGAAAAGTTAAAAGTATTTGAAAAGTTAAACCAATATCAAAAAGTCTGATGCGATACACTCACATGACTTTCTCTACTCTTGTACAAACTATTTTTACAAACACTTATTCCCCATATGCTTCATGTTAATCGAGATATCGAGATGTCAATGTTATTGGTAATTTTCATGTCGATACAAGGTGAATATGGTAGGTTTTAAGCGATAGTCAAATATTTTAACGCTGGTTGCTATGTGGCGCATTCCATTCTCTTTGCATGTCCAGGACATAAAAACAAGAATAATGAATTTGAGAAAAAGTATAAGTATTGGAAATTTTAAGGGAATAACAAGCAATATCTCGAAAACGATTTACTCAACAACAAGAATGTATATGATATAAATTATGTATTTTATCGCGATCTCCATTTTTTTGTGTAGTAAAATTTTGTCTATCTCTTATGGTTTATCAGTTTTGCAAAAGTCGTTCAGAATGAAGAATACTTTGGAGACATTCCCACAAAAACCCGCCTCCGAAATAAAGTACACTTCCTTAAAATAATAACAATATTAATAATAATATAGAAGGTGTAAAAAGAACTTCATAAAATGTTGAAAAATATTCTTACCGGTCGGTGGTTGCTGCATGTATGGGCAAGGACCCAACCATGCTGATTTGGCCCCATGAAGGCTTGGAAGCCATGTGGTACCGGTGCAGCGGTCGATGGATGCCCGATCCCAAAATAAAGTCCATTTCCTGAAAAATAATAATAATATTATTATTAATAATAATATAGAATGTGTAAAAGAACTTCGTAAAATATTGAAAAATTCTTACCGTTCGGTGCTTGCTGCATGTATGGGGCAGGGTCCCAACCCTGCTGATTTGGTACCAGGAAGGTCTGGAAGCCTGGGGGGGTGGCGGTGCAACGGTCGCGAAGCCTGCTGGTACAACGCTTGCGAAGCCTGGAGGTACCTGTGCAGCGGTCGCCTGTTGAGCGATGCCGCCTCCGAAATAAAGTCCATTTCCTGGAAAAAATAAATAATAATAATAGTATAGCATGTTTAAGTACAGAGTTCTAAAAAATCTACACTCTATACGTGAAAAAATACATGTTTTAAACACCTGCGTTAAAAATACATAGCATTTTGGGAGACCGAAAGAGTTATGTGACTGCATATGGGTGAGAAACTCCCCTTAAATATAACCTTTTCTCCTTATACAATCCAGAACTCTATGCTGTCGTAGGTAGGTCTTTGTGTGCTAGAATCGGCATTGTATGTCTACTATTATGTAATTTTTAGTTACAATTGCTCAAACACCAGTCTGTAAATTCTTACCGTACGAGTGTTTCTGCATGTACGGGGGCAGAGCCACCTCCATGATGATTTGGCCCCATGAAGGCTTGGAAGCCAGGTGGTGCCGGTGCAGCGCTCGATGGATGGCCGATACCAAAATAAAGTCCACTTCCTGGAAATAATAATAATAATAATAAAGAATATGAACAAGAAGTTAATATGAATGTTTACATTACTTATTTAAAAACTCTGAAGAATGCTTACCATTCGGGTGTTCGGGTGCCTGAATCATTACGGTATTTGATGAGCGATCCTGCAGCCGGCGGCCCAGAAAATTCGGGATATACATTTCATTTCTCATTACAATATCTTAAACATATAATATTTTATTCAATATCGTTAGTCATTTTTTGAGAAAATTAAAATTTTCGAGAAATGTTCCATGTAAAGGATAGTCTGGTGTGAGGCATTTTCTTTAAAACCTTCGTGTCGCATCTCTGGAAGATATTGAACCTAAATACCAAGTTTGGTGTTTTATCCGCCTCTTCGTTTCTGAGTTATGCTTCACAGGCACACTCGCAGACAACCATGCTTTTTTCGGATTCAGAGGGTCTCAAAACATGTATTCCCGGTGAAATCTCGGTATCGATTTTTTTGGTTGGAATACAACACTTCCTCTACTTACTATACGTGGTAGAGAAAGTAAAAACTCATTCGCAAATACTTAATGTCGCACAAATATTACTTGAAATGAATTTTTGTGTGTGTGTATTAAGTTTATATTAACATGCTGGAATATTCAAAAAATATCTCTCGAATGGATGAGGTATTTAAAATCGTTCTCGTCCTATGTTTACTAAGAGAATAGGCCAATCTTTTTAAATGGAATAAATTAAGAGTAACGAGGATTCTTTAGGCTAGGCTCCATATTTCATTATTTATTTAGAATTAAACAAATGCTATTAGTGTAATAGTTATACACGCGTAATAATCACGCACATACGTCACCAACCAAATGCGCAAGTCAATTCATATACAATTAATTAATAAAAAATATTTAATTGTTTTCATCGATCAGCGAGAGCCTTATTTATTTTTAATAGCGTATGTAATATTCACCGTTCTGAATACTTTTTATTCTTCATATTACTCTCGCCAAATCATATTTCTTTGTTTAACATACCGAGAAAAAAAATCAGTTTAATTTTTGATATCATGCATGCAATTCTTGTATGTGAGTATATAATAATGACAATGATACAATGGAATGTTTAAGTACAGAATCTATACAGTATACGTTTGATTACAATTATAATAGTGCTTCTCACGTTTCATATTCCTAACGCTCGAGTCATATTCAATTTTTTATTGAAAGAAATAAGAGCTATGAAACTTAATCATTAATATTCTTCATGTGGAATTTATATTAATTATCGGGGAAAAATTTTTTGTGGTAAGCTTAAAACATGACTAGACTTGGTTTTCCACGGTTTGTGATGTAATTTCTGCACAGAGGAAGCCATTAAGAAATTCTATTGTATCGCTTATAGTTATTTACCCAGAGGGTCTGTGGTTTTTCAGAGCACTTAGGATGTTTAATGAACTGGAAACGTCTGCCATTGTTCACTAATGGCTCTATACAGGACCTTGTTTTGTATTCTTCTTAAGATATTTAATGGCATGGAAGCGTCTGCCATTGTCCGCTAATGTGTCTACATAGGCATTTCTTCCGAGAAGACCATATGCATTCTTCAGGGGTGTACAGCATATTTCTTTCAAGCAGGGTACGCAAGTGAATAATTCGTTGAATTTCTCAAAGTTCGCTACGTCTTTAGAAAGAACATTTAAAACGAATATAAAATTTATATTTGGAGTCTTCGTGCGAGTTACTTTTATATCTACTAAGAAAGGTATGCCTGTTTTGAATGGTAATTATTACTTCTCTCGAGCGAGAAGAGGCATAGCGGTCTTATATTTTTTTTAACATCAGTTGGAGCGTACCCCGATGTGATGGATACCCCTAGCCATTAAGAGCAGGTACCGGGGGAAACCCCAAGCGTCCTGGTTTAACCGCTTCTTAAGATTCATTGTATTAGACGATACACAGCGGTAGCATGCGTCTTGTTTTTCGTAAAGGGTTCTCGTGTTAACGTCTCATACTAGCTATTTGCAATATCGTTTTCAGTTGCTTTTTAATTCATCTAAGCAATGCAATATTTTTTATAAACCCTCCGTTCAAAAGAAGAATTAAACACACGTTATTAGCCGTAATAGTTATACACGCGTAATAATCACTCATATACGGAACAACCAGGTGCGCGAGTCAATTCATATACAATTAATTAATAAAAAAACTTAATTGTATTCATCGATCAGCGAGAGCCTTATTTATTTTTTAATAACGTATGTAATATTCACCTATAATGTTAACCGTATTTATTTATTTCATAATCAATTCCTCCGGAGACAACATGAACGCACCTCGCATGTTAAACAAGTATTATTTAACTAAAATGTTAATTCGCCTTTATTTTTTTTCCGGAATCATATTTCGCTGAATTATATAGAGTTAAGATGGCCGTCTTGCGCGAACCTTGAGTTTAAAAATGACGAATTCACAACTTTCGGATATGACCACCAGGGGCGCCGTGAGGAAACCCTCGCTGGTTCAGAGAGAAAAAACCAGTTTCACTCATATTACCACCTGGCGCGCTGGTGTAGGTTGCGAACTGAAGCGCTAGTGGAGGGGGTGCGGTAGTCGACTTGTCACTGTAAGTACCGAGAGACAGTCATTCGAGTGAGACGCTTAGTGGTGGAAGGGTTGCGCTCGGGGTTCCAGCGCAATTATCACGCGATAACGACTGTTACGTCAACTCTGTCCTTTCAGCTATGGATTCATCTAAGTGTTGTAATATTCTTATAAATCCAAAATATATTTTCCCTCAAAAGTAGAATTAAATAAATGTTATTACTCGTAATAATTATACATATGCTACCACACATACGATAACGTACAGTTGCGCGCGAGTCAATTATATTAATCAATCAAAAATACTTGTTTGTTTTCATCGACCGACTAGCCGCGTTTCATTAGACGTGTAATTTATTGACATTAGTAGGTGTATAAATGGCGGTTTAGAAGCAGGTGCGCGCGATTCAATTAATCAATCAAAAATACTTAATTGCTCGAAGAACAGCGTTTAATTGCATTAGTAGTAATATGATGGCGATTCTTTTTTTTTCAATAATGTTTTATGCATGGACGAACATTATCTAATTGATTGACACAATTATGTACTCAAACGATTTGCCGATGTGCGGCAGGCATCGAGAATCGCATTCCCCCATCGCCAGGGTGGATTTCCAGGCCAGCGTCACGCACCGAGAACCCCATTCCCTCTTGCACCATCACCCGAGCGGCACATCCCCTACCCCAAACCAATCACCCGGGCGGGATTTAGACAAGTCACAATGAGGGGGTGGGAATTAGTCACCGTATAGGAACAATACACACTCTCCCACCTATCCACAGGGAACCAACCAGAACACAAAGGGGAAGGAGGGTACGCACCCAGCGTATGGGGGAGGGAGGGGGGCGGGCCACCGGCACGTGACCAGACCACATGGGGAAGGTGGGAGGACCTGCCGGCACAGAACCAGTCGGCATTAGATCAGCACATAAAGGGAAGGGGCGGGGCTAGCGGCACGCGACCAGGGCGGCATGTGAGGCCTCAAAGGAGGGGGCGGGGCTTGTCGGCATAGAACAAAGAACCTTATCAGACGGCGGCATCTCTCTGTGTTTCCGTAGCGGTATATTATTTCTACTATCCACATTTGCTGTAACTATTCACAAAGGAATCTACTTTTCTTAAATTGTGTGTTTTAAGGAAACCTACACTTTATGTACCTATCGAAAACATTTTGTCTGTCTCATTCGGTCAAACGTATACAATATTCATTCAGAACATAGAGGACTTGAATGGCGTCGAATTAAGCCTAAGTTATACGTTTTGTATGTCTCGCATACAAGATAAAAGGATAGTGATTTAAACAAAATCATTTGTGCAGTTTTTATAAAATCAGGAATATGGAAAAGATTATCTAAAGCATAGTTTTCAGCATAAGGCTTTTGTAGTTTATAGAACTGTTCTTTAATGAAAGAATTATACATCTCGTTTAAGGTTAAAAAAGTGAAGAAAGTGTGACAGAGTGATAGCCAAAATATTTTGAGGAGTTTTATGTGTTAGGTAAGAAATTCCGTCTTCTCCTCATTATAATGTGAAAAGAAAGAAATAAGGAAACGGTCATCAGGTGTAAAAGGATATAACTTTATTCTAATCCAATAAAATTATAATAAAGAACTCGTAGAAATTCTTAATGTAATAAATAATGTATTCTTGTTAAAATGTATATTTTAACGACATCTATATTTTTTTGGTACCTATTAGAAAAGCAAGTACTTTTCATAAATTGTATGTTTAACAAAATCTACAGATTTTTGTATCTATCGGAACCTTTTTGTCTGTGCCATTCGATTTACGGGTTATGCAAGGTTCATACCGAATGTAGAGGACTTCGAATCATATCCAAGAAAATCTCATCTATTCGTTTTGTTTGTCTCGCATATATGTTAAAGGAATAATGATATAATCAAAACCGTAAGAAGCGATTCCTGAGAAAATCAACAAGAATTTAATATCTAAAACGTGGATTGTGGTGGAGCAATTCTCGTGTTTATGGAGATGATGTTTATGAAACATTTACACGTTTCTTGTAAGGTAATATTACGTTACAATGATAACTTATATAACCGCATAGGTAACCTCTGTGTTAGTTAATAAATCCCGTTTTCTCTAATTGACGAAGAGATAAAAAACTGATAAAAAACTAATAAAAAACAAAAAGGAACAGATAACCTGCAGTTGAAGGTACAAGGTCTAAACAATTTCAGTGCCAGTATAACGAAAATGTCGGAACATTTAATGTCACAAAATGAATTAATTTACCTAAATTGTATGTTTTAACGAAACTTTCATCCATCCACCCAACCATTCATTCATCCATCCGACCGCACACCGACGATCCGCCCGCATGTCCGTCCGTGCGTCCATCCATATTTGTGAATATCCCATTGTCTGTCTCTCTGAAACATGTAACAATGTCTATCTACGGCATAGTTTGGGGTAAAGGAATTTTCTGTTAATGGAGATAACCTTTATTAAATATTTACACGTCTCATCTTAGATTGAATTACATTAAGGCGGCCTAGAGCGATAGTCAAAATCATCACAAAAAACTTTGTCTGAGATAAGAAATTGCATTTTCTCTGCATTGTGAGGATAAAAAAGAAAAACGATGTGCAGTTAAAAATGACAAATTATTTGGTATTTCATGTTTTATTTGCCATGTACATAATTTAAAAGAACTATGGTTTCATCAAAATTGTTATATATACACATATATTTTTTAGAAAATCAAGAACATGAAGTGCATTTTCATCTGAAGCATAGTTTTGAGGTAGAAGATTATTGTAGTTAGTTAATATGATTACTCTTTAATGAAACAATTGTACATCTCGTTTAAGGTGTAAGTGAAAGAAAGCGGGCTAGATCGATAGTTTGTTAACGGTTTTTATAGATTAGGTAAGAAATCGTGCCTTCTCTAGATCACAACGTAAAGGAAGAGAAATAAGGAAACAATTATCACGTATAAAAGGGTATAACAGTATTTACAAGTCAATAAAATCATAACGAACACCTTGAATTCGTTTAATGTGACAATGTATTCAAAACGTTTTAATCATCTCTGCATTTTTGTATACCTTTGTATGTCTCATTTGGTTTAGGAATTACGCAAAATTCATACTGGATGTAGAGGACTTCAAATCGTATCAAGAAAACCTAATTTATTCGTTCTATTTGTCTCGCATATATGTTAAAGAAAAGACCTAATCAAAACCGTAGGAGAAAAAGAAATATTTCCACATCTAGATTGGGGTAGAGCAATTCTCTTGTTTATGGAGATGAGGTTCACATTTCTTGTAGGGTAATATTAGGTTACCTCCGTGTCAGTTAACAAATATCGCTTTCTCTAATTGACGAAAAGAATAAAAAGGAAAAAAAGAACATATAATCTGCAGTTTAAGGTGTAAGGACTGAACAATTTCAAGGTAACTATAACGAAAATCTTGGAAACGTTTAACTTTAGAAAATAAGTTTTTTTTTCTTTCCTGAATTGTATTGGGTTGTCTCATAAGTTCGTTTTGTTCGCAAGTTCCATCTAAAGCGCCTGAAAACCCTGAACCCTCTGTACACTCAAGTTATCCCAGTTGCCTAACCACCCCTACGACTTAGAGAACAACAACCAGGCTCACTATTGGATATGTCAGTGTGTATTTGGGACTGACGTTGCATAGAACAGCGTGAACTTGTGTTTACAAACTATGGAAAGCGAAAAGAAACATTTCCGACATCTTATGCTTTTTACTATCGTAAGGGTAAAACCGCCTCCTCACAATGCCGGCAGAAAATTTGTGGTCTACGGGGACGATGCAGTAACAGAGCGAACATGTCAAAAGTGGTTTAGTCGATTTCGAGCTGAGAATTTCACCCTAAAAGACAAACCTCGGTCTGGACGGCCAATGGTTACGGACGTGGAAAGAATTCATGAAACGATAGTCAACAGTTCACGAATTACAACTCGGGTGTTGGCATTGGAGCTCAATTTAGCTCGTGCTACTATACCCAGGAACTTGGCAATATATTGTCGACAATAATGGTGCATACTGCAGGAAATAAATACTTTGCTTACAAAACCTCACTGCCATACTTATTTATTTTCTGAACGACCTTGTGTTAAAAGTTTGTAAACGGAAAGTTCGGCAGCTACGCTGTCGTAGCTATGCTGCGGGTGAGGTGTGTTCCCAGGCGTTCTTAGTGTTTGAAACGTAACGAAAAGTGAACGAACTTATGAGACAACCCTATATATTTTAACGATATATATATTCTTTGATGAAAGAATGATACACCTCGTTGGAGTTATACGTGGAAAAAGGTGGGCTACTGCGTTAGTCAGAGTTTTAGAGGGTTCTTGTGCATTGTCTACATCACTTCTAGAGAGAAGAAAGATGAAAACCATTATCAAGGATGAAAGGCTATAAAACACTTCATAATTTAATAATAGTATAGTGGATATCTTGTAAACATTTAATGTATTTTTGTTCTAGTGTATATTTAACCAAATGTACATATCCTGTGCTTATTCACACAAGAATATTTTAACGAAATCTACACTTTTGGTACTTATCCATAGCTTTTTGTCTGTCTTATTCGATTTGGTGCTTATACGGAATTTGAAGTAGAATATTTGTTGGTAGTTGGAAAATGCTTCATGTTAATCTGCCCCACATATGGGAGCCAATTTGTTGCGGTCACTTCGTGTTATCTTATTGCTGGGCGCCTGTTATTGTTTTACTATTTTGAATGTTGGGTTCTTTGTCCTCCGGCTAGCTATTATTACTACTCAGTCGAGCATATCTCTTGAACAGGGTGTGTAGACGCAAAGGATTTGTTACTGAAAGATAACAGAATTTGTTTTTACACTTTTATTACCGTCACAATTAATTAATTTCACATATTGACTCTTGATACACGCCCGACTGAAACTGTTATATTTTATAATATCACTATAATTACTTATTTACTGCACGTTATTAATTCGCGTATTTCACATTTATAATTAACTTTACAACGCAAGAGATTTTGTAGAATTGCGCGACGTATAACGCGTGAACGATTCTCTTAAACTGTGCGACGTATAACCTTTGTATGATTCTATTGGACTGAACGACGTTTGCCTTGTGAATTATTCTGTCAAACTGCGCGACGTGTAATGCGTGAATGATCCTTTTGAACTGGACAGCAATCCAGCAATCGAGAACAGGTCGCCCAGGTTCACCTGGGCGGATGTGATCGCCACAGTACCTAGCCGCGCATGCGGCTTTACCTGTGCGATATAGAAGGTTAAAAAAGATTGTACACAAGCTTTTGATTTTTGTCAATGTCTTGGGCGGGGTTTAGCTTTCTGCGCTACCATTGGCTGGGTCTCGGTGTTCCCTCATGGGCAGACTGGCGACCATGTGGTGATCAAGCCCAATGCTGCTTAACTTGGGCGACCGCTTGTGTGGTCGTCAAGTTAAGCAGGCCGGCATGGCAGCAAAGCAAGATGGGAAATCTAGTTAATGGGATGGTACTCAAGTTGGCGGTAAGGCGGGTCGCTGCTAGATGGTCACTCATCCAGCTAGCGACCGGGCCCAATGCTGCTTAACTTGGGGGAGTTTGTGGAAAGAGGGATTGGCAGACCTCAGCCTCGGGGGCCCAAGCCGTCCTTCGGCAACCGGTAGCTCTTTCTCCGCCTTGGCGCCTTGTGGTCGTAGCGGCCCAAAGAGTTTACCAGCTGGTTGGTGTGGTGAGTGAGTTTCGTGTACATGGTGCGGGTTCTCTCCCGCACCACGCCCACGATCTATGGGAGACCGGAATGGGTGTGTAGGATGTGTGACGGGAATCTACGCCCGGTATCATAGATCATCCGAAGCGCCCTGTTCTGAACGGTTTGCAGCCTGCGGATGGTGGTCGCTTCCGCCGATCCCCAGACCTCGCAGCCGTACAGAATCAGGGGCGAGATAATCGCCTGATATAGGCGTAGTTTGAGGTGTATGGGCATTGTGGAGCGGAATACAGGGTGCAGCTGCCTGAGCGCGGAGTGACCGAGGCCGACCTTTGCCCTGACATGTGGCGCGAAAGTGAGTCTGCGGTCGAGCGTGACTCCAAGGTATTTGGCTGAGGCAACCCAGGGGATTCTCCTCCACCGCAACCGCAGAGGCCGCTCGGGCCGCCACCGTCGGACCTTTGCCAGGAGAAGCGCAGAGCTCTTCCCCGGGCTGATGGCCATCCTCCACTTTTCGCTCCACCTGCCAATGGCTCGGAGCTGTCGCTGTAGTGGAGGGAAACAGAATCGGGCATTCTTGTTCTGTGCCATTATGAGGACATCGTCGGCATATTGGCACGTAACAGTCCTGGGTTCCGTGGGGAAGTCCGACATGTAGGCCGCGAAGAGAAGCGGGGACAGTACACTGCCTTCCGGGACTCCAGGCGGCTATGGGACGGACTGAGGAAACCTTCCCCTCCACTCTCACCCTGAATGTGCGATCCTGAAGGAAACTGCTTATCAGGGAAAGATAGGCGGGAGGGATGTCTGACTCCTTGAGTTTGTACAAAAGGCCTTGATGCCACGTTGTGGCAAAGGCCTTCTCTACGTCCAGCAGCACTGCTATGGTCTTGAAGTTCTCCTGGAAGCCCAGGGAGGCCTTCTCGGCCAGTTGCAGTAACTGCAGGGTTGTGGAGTGCCCATGGCGAAAACCAAACTGATGGTCCGGGAGGAGCTGCCTTTCCTCAAAGAGAGGTGTAAGGCGGGCAAGGAGAAACCGCTCAAAGACTTTTGAGACGGTTGGGAGCAAGCTGATGGAGCGGTAACTACATGGAAAGATCGGATCCCTGCCGGGCTTTAAAATGCATACCACCCGCGCCTCTTTCCAACTAGTTGGAAAGTGACGGAGGTGAAGGCATGCATTGAAAATCCGCGTCAAATGGATGACGGCCTTCTTGGGAAGGTGTTGGAGCATGGGCGCCGTGACGCCGTCATGCCCAGGGGAATTGTTCGGGTTGAGTTTTCGGATCTCGGAAGCCACCTGTTTAGAGGTGACTATGGGAAGATGGACCTCCTTGTGGCGCGGTTGTGTTTCCTCGTAGAGGTAATCCACAGTCGCTTCAACAAGTTCAGTAAAGTCCTTGTCCTGGGGGTCCTCCCGCGGTTCGAATTGGAGTTCTAGATGGTCTGCAAACACCGTGGCTTTTTCGCGGGGCTCGAAAGCGAGTCTCCCGCGAGTGCCGTGCAGAGGGTGCTGGTACTGGGTCTTATCCTTCCTCAAGGATTTGATTATCCGCCATGGTTTCTTTTCCTGCAGGTTTACGGTCTCCATTGTTCTTTCCCAGGCCACCTTCCTGTGCACACGGAGCAGTCGCCTTGCCAGGGTTTTGAACCGCTGGTATACTGCCCCTATCCTGGGATGGCGGAAACGCTGCCATAGCTTCCGTACAGTTTCCTTGGCTTTTAGCAGCTGCCGAAGTTCGTTAGGAATGGTTTTCGGTTTGGGGATGTCAGACGGGATGCGGTGGGTGTGTGCACGTACCGCATTCAGGATCTGTTGGGAGAAGTCTACCGCCGCCGCTTCCAGCGCATCGATGGAATCGATACGTGGCCGCGGGTCGACAGACCGGTTCAGTTCTTGGACGGCTGCATCCCAGTCGACCTCGTTTACCCAGTCTGGGCTGACCAGTGCTGGCATTGAAACGTTGGAATCCACCAGGACAGGGTCATGGTCGGAATCCAGCTCGTTTATCGCAGAGAGCTCTAGATGGAATGGAATGTTTTTGGTGATCATGATGTCGAGAATATCCGGCCTGCCGCGGGCCGGATAAAACGTAGGCCCTCTCGGTCCGTGCGCGATTAGGCTTGGGTCTCCGCTGATGAGGCGGTAGAGTCCGCGGCCTTTCTGGTTAACCGTGCGGCTGTGCCAGAGCCCGTGCTTCGCTTTGAGGTCTCCTGCAATGCAAACCACTGGGTGTAGGTTAAGTAGGGTTCGCTAATCTGCTTCATAGAAGCGATGGTCTGGAGGGTCATAAACCGCTATCAGCAATGTGTCTAGCCTGCCAATGGCAAGCCGAATGGCACAGGCTTCCACATGCTGTAGTGGAGGGAGAGGGAAGGGTGTATGCGTGATATGATTTTTTTTATGAATATAGCTGTACCGCCCCCCGGTCAGCCGACCCGATCTTGGCCTCTGGCTTTAGCTTTTTATACTCCCTCACCCGATATGCCTAAACATTATAACACAGCTGCTATTACTTAATAAAGCGCGCCAACATTAGCGTCTATTTTTATATCCAATCAAAATTACGAACACATATACTCTAGGGAAGATATGCCCTCCATTTCTAAGAAAAGCCCGCTAATCTGACGTCATTTGCTTGCCTCTTCTAATTGATAAACAACTCACCCCCTCGCTCATTGTTGCCCGCTCTTATTGTCAGTTTCAGTGAGGCCGTGTAAACTTATTTCCTAACAATGCTTATAATTAACAAACATCTCAAATCAATGTCATACAATAATGCTTATTTACACTACAATCACACTGGCATTTACATTGTTGTGATATAAAATACTGCGTCAGATACATTCAGAGCATATGGGACTGCAAATGGTGGCAAAGGAGGCCTAAGATATACGTTTTGTATGTCTCGCATATAAATTAAAAGGATGATAATGATTTAATCGAAATCGGTTCTGCAATTTTTCAGAAAACATTTTTATTTAAAGCATAGTTTTGGTGTAGAAGGCTTTTGTAGTTTATAGAATTATTCTTTAATGAAAGAATTATACATCTGTTTTAAGGTACGAGTGGAAGAAAGTGGGCTAGAGCGATAGCCGAATATGTTTACGGTTTCTATGTCTTAGGTAAGTAATCTCGCATTCTCCTCGTCACAACGTGAAGGACAAGAAAGAAGGAAACAACTATTAAGGATCAAAGATTATAAACCATTTCATAATACAATAAAATTATAACTAACATCATGTATACGTTTAATGTCACAAATAATGCACTTTGTTTAAAGTGCATGTTTTAACGAAATCCCATTTTTGTACCTATTCATCAAAGGTATTTTTCATAAATTGTTCGTTTAAGGAACTCTACATTTTGTTTTACCTATTAGTAACCTTTTGTCAGTTTCATTCGGTTTAGGGGTTATGCATAGCTCATACCGACTGTAGAGGATTTCAAATCATATCCAAACGAACCTAATTTATTCAGTTTATTTGTGTGGTATATATATATTAAAGGAATGATGATTTAATCAAAACCGTGGAAGGTGTTTTTTTTTTGAGAAAATATAACATATGAAAAGGTTTCATATCTAAGGTGTAGATTGGGATAGAAGAATTCTCTTGCTTATGGAAATAAGGTTCTTGAAACATTTACCATTTCTTGTAAGTTAATAATGGGTTGCAGTGCGCTAGAAATATGGTGAAATCTATTATAGAATTCTATGTATTAGGTAAGAAATTGCAATTTCTCTAATTGACGAAGAGAATAAAAAGAAAACAAGAAGAAATAATCTGCAGCTGAAGTTATAAGGTATTTAGGAATTCAAGATATGTGACGGTTTTATTAATGTTATTTATTTAACATTAATTGTATATGTTTGTATTTGTTAGCCCCACGTTTGGGAGCCAATTTGTGATGGTTTAGTTATATTGTTATTTGTGTATGTGTTTACTCAACATTGTGAAGCCATTTTGTAACGTGATTCATTTGTTAGGTTTGTAGCTCCATCTGGTGTTAGCAATTTGCGGCAGTATTAGTTTTTGTTTGAAAGAATGCTACTTTTATTTTATTTAATTTTGTTTCACTGTCCTCCGGCTAGCTATGATCTTTTGGGTCGAGCACTTCTCTTTATACAGGTTGTGTAAACGGAAAGGAATCTTTTATCCAAAGATAACACTGATGAAGAAATTTGTTTTACACTTTTATTGTCGAAACACAGTCACTATCACATTTACACATTGATCTAGACACTCGCCAAACTGAAACTGTTATAATAATTTCATTACTGATCACTCTTAATTCGCGTACTTCAACTTTTTGTATAATTAACTTTACAACACTTTATTCATAATTCTACTACGCGTAACTTGTGAATCTATAGCCGACGTGTAATATTGCTGCTGGACTGAAGGCGACGTGTATCATACAAATATTTTCGACGAACTGACGGGAATGCGACGTGTAATGTACAAAGAATTTTGATGAACTGACGGGGTCTTTACCTCTAACCTACCTTTTATACTCCTACACCCAGATATGCCTAAATATTATAACTGAACTGCAATTGGCTAATAAAACGCGCCAACATTAGCGTCTATTTTAATATCCAATGAAAATTATGAATACATATGCTCTAGGGAAATGTTCCAGCAAATTCTAAAAGAAAAACGCGCCAACATTACGTAACTTCCTCGTTTCCAATAATGATAAACAGCTCACCCCCTCGCTGCATTATTGCACGCTATTACTGTCAGTTTCAGTAAGGCAGTATAAACTTACTTCCTAACAATAATTACAATCAACAAACATCTCAAATCAATGTCACATAACAATGCATATTCATACTATAATCATTATTTACATTTAAGTAATTTGTGATACAAATTACTGCATCATATGCCCCACTAGAAACATAATTATGAATATTTACAACTTGTTTGGAAATTTTATAATTGGGTTTTTAGTCTCCTAAATCTTGGAACACACGCTATCACTTTCACTTAACACTTCACACGTATTTAACACACGACATGTTTTTCCTCTATCTTGCCACTACTTACTGGCTCTGGTTTAATGTGTTTAGACTTTAATCTGACATTACAAAATTTTTTATAGAAAATACTGTACCCTGAATTATTTAATTACTGTTACAAAATTGTTTACTTTCTTAAGTTGTTGACAAAAATTTGTGCATTTAAGAATTTTTGTAATTACTATACATTTTTACCGAAAATATTCACCCTCTACACAAATATATTTACATATCTTAAATCTAGGCACTGTTTCACATGTTCTGTTTGCTACATAAATATTTGTTTTAATGACTTTTACCCCATTTTTGTTGTTTTGTGCATTATATTCACAATACTCTTGGAATTATATTTACGTACTTTTACTTTAATATCATATTAAGTTTCAATTTTTACATTCTTAATTTCAAATACTGTTACAGTTACTAAGAATTTATTTTTTTTAAACATTTTTTTTATTATTATTATTATTTCTCTGCACCTATGACATATATAAATAGTTAACCCTCTTACATTCCAATACATTTCTCTGCAGGTCATCTTTAACTATCCAGCATTTACTTTACATCTCATTGCTATTTACCCTCCTGGATCAAATTGTCTGTGGCTAAACATTACTCGTAGCTGTATCCTAACCTTCAAAAATTTGTTCATGAATAACCTCTTGTATTCATATGAAATTTCATCCCATGATAACATTTGAAAACAATCTACAGTTTCTTGAACAACACATCTTTTAACAACTGTCATTTTCAATTCTTCTACTATCTCTTTAATTTGAGAGTACTCTGACAAATCTGTACTAAACTGTACTGGACTGGAGTTTTCAATTTGAACATCTTGGTACTTGTTAATTTCAGAAGTTAGCTTTTGATTATTTACAGGCAAAACTTTAACTTCTTCGTACAATTTATTTCTTTGCATTACTGACTCCTTCTGTATTTCTGATATCTCCCCTCTGAAATTAACTTTCGCCTGATTCACATCTACATTCATAACCTCTTTCATCTCTCTTATCTCACTTGAAATGTTACTCATTCTACTACCTAACTCTGTACATTCTACATCAACATGTTCACTTTTAGTATTAACCTCACTTTCTTTGTTACCTATTTCCTTGCTCATTTCTGACATTTTCTTTGAAACTTCACCTATTTCATTTGCTATCATTTCCTGATTTTCATTTCTCATTCTCATCATACTACTATCTAGCTCCATGAATTTCTTTTCAATTTCTTCCCTGTTTTGTTCTAAGCTTTTACCAATATCTTCCCTTAATTCCCTATGACTCTTTTGCATATCTTCCCTGTTTTGATCTATTTTCTTTTCTAATTTCTCATTATTCTTACAAATTTCTTCCCTTAATTGATCTGTAATACTCTTACCAATATCTTCCCTCAATTCTTTCTTATTCTGATCTAAACTCCTATCAATATCTTCCCTTAATTCCTCTATATTCTTTTCCATATTCTGAGTTAGTTTTTGTTCTAATTTCTCATTATTTTTTTGCATATTATCATTCATATTTCTCAGCATTTCCATCATTATACTAGCATCAAAATTAATATTTCCTGCTGTTCTATTCTCACTTCCTGCACTAACATTTCCTCCCTCAAATACTACATTGTTTGAGCTATTTTCTGTAACCTGTATTGAATTACAGCTAACTGTTACACTATCCCTTTCCATCATTGTTTCTTCTGTATTATTAGTGGACATAGTTTTCTTTATCCTACCACTCCTCAAGTACATTTGTATGTTACAATTTTGTTTTCTAAAAAAAAATTACTATACTCTGACCTTTATGATGCTGTCTGTTGCTGTTACTTTGATGTCCAGCTTCCTGCCCCTCTCTACTAGGTTTGTATGTCGCTTCTGCGTCGTATCATGATCAATCTACGTCGTTTTGGTGTTCTGTATTTGAATTCCCCTGTTGCCTTTTAATCTCGGAATTACGATGTCCAATCATCCGCGTAGTCTGTCGTTCCTATAGTTGTTTCTGGAATCTGCGTCTTGTAGTTCAGTTCACTGCTCCATTCGCTCCACGTCCTGATTCCTTTGCTCCTTCCTGGTTATCTCACTTCTTCCTGGTTAATTCTGCTCCTTCCTGGTTATTCTGCCCCACGTTCTGGGTGCCAATTTGGGAGTGGTTTAATGTTATTTATTTAACATTAATTGTATATGTTTATATTTATTAGCCCCACGTTTGGGAGCCAATTTGTGATGGTTTAGTTATATTGTTATTTGTGTATGTGTTTACTCAACATGGTGAAGCCATTTTGTGACGTGATTCATTTGTTAGGTTTGTAGCTCCATCTGGTGTTAGTAATTTGCGGCAGTATTAGTTTTTGTTTGAAAGAATGCTACTTTTATTTTATTTAATTTTGTTTCACTGTCCTCCGGCTAGCTATGATCTTTTGGGTCGAGCACTTCTCTTTATACAGGTTGTGTAAACGGAAAGGAATCTTTTATCCAAAGATAACACTGATGAAGAAATTTGTTTTACACTTTTATTGTCGAAACACAGTCACTATCACATTTACACATTGATCTAGACACTCGCCAAACTGAAACTGTTATAATAACTTCATTACTGATCACTCTTAATTCGCGTACTTCAACTTTTTGTATAATTAACTTTACAACACTTTATTCATAATTCTACTACGCGTAACTTGTGAATCTATAGCCGACGTGTAATATTTCTGCTGGACTGAAGGCGACGTGTATCATACAAATATTTTCGACGAACTGACGGGAATGCGACGTGTAATGTACAAAGAATTTTGATGAACTGACGGGGTCTTTACCTCTAACCTACCTTTTATACTCCTACACCCAGATATGCCTAAATATTATAACTGAACTGCAATTGGCTAATAAAACGCGCCAACATTAGCGTCTATTTTAATATCCAATGAAAATTATGAATACATATGCTCTAGGGAAATGTTCCAGCAAATTCTAAAAGAAAAACGCGCCAACATTACGTAACTTCCTCGTTTCCAATAATGATAAACAGCTCACCCCCTCGCTGCATTATTGCACGCTATTACTGTCAGTTTCAGTAAGGCAGTATAAACTTACTTCCCAACAATAATTACAATCAACAAACATCTCAAATCAATGTCATATAACAATGCATATTCATACTATAATCATTATTTACATTTAAGTAATTTGTGATACAAATTACTGCATCATATGCCCCACTAGAAACATAATTATGAATATTTACAACTTGTTTGGAAAGTTTATAATTGGGTTTTTAGTCTCCTAAATCTTGGAACACACGCTATCACTTTCACTTAACACTTCACACGTATTTAACACACGACATGTTTTTCCTCTATCTTGCCACTACTTACTGGCTCTGGTTTAATGTGTTTAGACTTTAATCTGACATTACAAAATTTTTTATAGCAAATACTGTACCCTGAATTATTTAATTACTGTTACAAAATTGTTTACTTTCTTAAGTTGTTGACAAAAATTTGTGCATTTAAGAATTTTTGTAATTACTATACATGTTTACCGAAAATATTCACCCTCTACACAAATATATTTACATATCTTAAATCTAGGCACTGTTTCACATGTTCTGTTTGCTACATAAATATTTGTTTTAATGACTTTTACCCCATTTTTGTTGTTTTGTACATTATATTCACAATACTCTTGGAATTATATTTACGTACTTTTACTTTAATATCATATTAAGTTTCAATTTTTACATTCTTAATTTCAAATACTGTTACAGTTACTAAGAATTTATTTTTTTAAACATTTTTTTTATTATTATTATTATTATTTCTCTGCACCTATGACATATATAAATAGTTAACCCTCTTACATTCCAATACATTTCTCTGCAGGTCATCTTTAACTATCCAGCATTTACTTTACATCTCATTGCTATTTACCCTCCTGGATCAAATTGTCTGTGGCTAAACATTACTCGTAGCTGTATCCTAACCTTCAAAAATTTGTTCATGAATAACCTCTTGTATTCATATGAAATTTCATCCCATGATAACATTTGAAAACAATCTACAGTTTCTTGAACAACACATCTTTTAACAACTGTCATTTTCAATTCTTCTACTATCTCTTTAATTTGAGAGTACTCTGACAAATCTGTACTAAACTGTACTGGACTGGAGTTTTCAATTTGAACATCTTGGTACTTGTTAATTTCAGAAGTTAGCTTTTGATTATTTACAGGCAAAACTTTAACTTCTTCGTACAATTTATTTCTTTGCATTACTGACTCCTTCTGTAGTTCTGATATCTCCCCTCTGAAATTAACTTTCGCCTGATTCACATCTACATTCATAACCTCTTTCATCTCTCTTATCTCACTTGAAATGTTACTCATTCTACTACCTAACTCTGTACATTCTACATCAACATGTTCACTTTTAGTATTAACCTCACTTTCTTTGTTACCTATTTCCTTGCTCATTTCTGACATTTTCTTTGAAACTTCACCTATTTCATTTGCTATCATTTCCTGATTTTCATTTCTCATTCTCATCATACTACTATCTAGCTCCATGAATTTCTTTTCAATTTCTTCCCTGTTTTGTTCTAAGCTTTTACCAATATCTTCCCTTAATTCCCTATGACTCTTTTGCATATCTTCCCTGTTTTGATCTATTTTCTTTTCTAATTTCTCATTATTCTTACAAATTTCTTCCCTTAATTGATCTGTAATACTCTTACCAATATCTTCCCTCAATTCTTTCTTATTCTGATCTAAACTCCTATCAATATCTTCCCTTAATTCCTCTATATTCTTTTCCATATTCTGAGTTAGTTTTTGTTCTAATTTCTCATTATTTTTTTGCATATTATCATTCATATTTCTCAGCATTTCCATCATTATACTAGCATCAAAATTAATATTTCCTGCTGTTCTATTCTCACTTCCTGCACTAACATTTCCTCCCTCAAATACTACATTGTTTGAGCTATTTTCTGTAACCTGTATTGAATTACAGCTAACTGTTACACTATCCCTTTCCATCATTGTTTCTTCTGTATTATTAGTGGACATAGTTTTCTTTATCCTACCACTCCTCAAGTACATTTGTATGTTACAATTTTGTTTTCTAAAAAAAAATTACTATACTCTGACCTTTATGATGCTGTCTGTTGCTGTTACTTTGATGTCCAGCTTCCTGCCCCTCTCTCCTAGGTTTGTATATCGCTTCTGCGTCGTATCATGACCAATCTACGTCGTTTTGGTGTTCTGTATTTGAATTCCCCTGTTGCCTTTTAATCTCGGAATTACGATGTCCAATCATCCGCGTAGTCTGTCGTTCCTATAGTTGTTTCTGGAATCTGCGTCTTGTAGTTCAGTTCACTGCTCCATTCGCTCCACGTCCTGATTCCTTTGCTCCTTCCTGGTTATCTCACTTCTTCCTGGTTAATTCTGCTCCTTCCTGGTTATTCTGCCCCACGTTCTGGGTGCCAATTTGGGAGTGGTTTAATGTTATATATTTAACATTAATTGTATATGTTTATATTTGTTAGCCCCACGTTTGGGAGCCAATTTGTGATGGTTTAGTTATATTGTTATTTGTGTATGTGTTTACTCAACATGGTGAAGCCATTTTGTGACGTGATTCATTTGTTAGGCTTGTAGCTCCATCTGGTGTTAGTAATTTGCGGCAGTATTAGTTTTTGTTTGAAAGAATGCTACTTTTATTTTATTTAATTTTGTTTCACTGTCCTCCGGCTAGCTATGATCTTTTGGGTCGAGCACTTCTCTTTATACAGGTTGTGTAAACGGAAAGGAATCTTTTATCCAAAGATAACACTGATGAAGAAATTTGTTTTACACTTTTATTGTCGAAACACAGTCACTATCACATTTACACATTGATCTAGACACTCGCCAAACTGAAACTGTTATAATAACTTCATTACTGATCACTCTTAATTCGCGTACTTCAACTTTTTGTATAATTAACTTTACAACACTTTATTCATAATTCTACTACGCGTAACTTGTGAATCTATAGCCGACGTGTAATATTTCTGCTGGACTGAAGGCGACGTGTATCATACAAATATTTTCGACGAACTGACGGGAATGCGACGTGTAATGTACAAAGAATTTTGATGAACTGACGGGGTCTTTACCTCTAACCTACCTTTTATACTCCTACACCCAGATATGCCTAAATATTATAACTGAACTGCAATTGGCTAATAAAACGCGCCAACATTAGCGTCTATTTTAATATCCAATGAAAATTATGAATACATATGCTCTAGGGAAATGTTCCAGCAAATTCTAAAAGAAAAACGCGCCAACATTACGTAACTTCCTCGTTTCCAATAATGATAAACAGCTCACCCCCTCGCTGCATTATTGCACGCTATTATTGTCAGTTTCAGTAAGGCAGTATAAACTTACTTCCCAACAATAATTACAATCAACAAACATCTCAAATCAATGTCACATAATAATGCATATTCATACTATAATCATTATTTACATTTAAGTAATTTGTGATACAAATTACTGCATCAGATAATAGGAATATATTCCGTATTTTGTATTTCTTTATAAATTCTGCACCTATGTGTGTAATTTACTTCTTTAGTCTTCATTTAAATTTATTTTACTTGCTTTAGAATTCTACTATTAAAATTGTGTTACTTCAATACAATATTCAGCATTATATTCACCATACTATTATGTGATCTTTTTAATCCCATTGAAATTGTTTAATTTACTTTATTATTCTTGTATAATTTTATTTAATTTATGCATTATTTAAGTATTGTGTACAACTACAGTGTTACTTATTTCACTTAATTATCTTTTCTAATAATTCCACCATACAACTTCGCTTATATATTTTACACTCTTAACTTTAAACTCATCTAACTTCATGGTGCTATTTTTACTTACTTGATTTAATTTAAATTGTTTAAACTACTTGATTATCATTTATTTATTTGTTTAACTATATATTTTTTATTTAATTTATTTGAATTCTACACAATTTATACTTCTCTACAGCTATACTTTTCCCTGTTTTATTTATTTATCATCTTAAATATTTTCATCACATTATTCGCTTATCACTTTTCGCTCATGTTATATCTACCTTTCGGTTACTTATGTATCTACTACTCTATAACTTCTCAATAAAATAAATTCTTTATATCTCTTTTCCTTATTAAATTTAAAATTATAACTCAGAACCCTTCATTAACTCACTTTGCCTACTTTCACCATATTTCAATTTTTAATTTAACTTTATAACCTCCTGGATTAATAATTTAACTCGCCTACACCTTAAGTGCAGATCCAGAATTTCTGTTAGGGGGGCACACTGGGTGATTTGGGGCTGTTCCCCAATTTTTTTTTTTAAATTTAGCTTCGAAAATTTTGTAGACACAAATAATTTGAAGAACCGTATCCTGAACGAAGCAAAATAAGATTACTATATCTGGCACTAACAGTATTTGTTACATTTTGAACTGCTAAACGAAAAGTATTACAGCAGGGAAAATATCCTAAAATAGTTGTGAATTAATCAATGTACAAAATGAAAATCCTAGTATTTTTACTTAAATTTTAAGAAACTAATTGACTTATGCAAAAAAAAAAAACAATAGCACCTGTGCAAAGAGTGAAAAACCAACTTCCTTTCTGCATACATTTTTACTTAAATAATGAAGTCCATCTTTATGGATTTTTGCAAACGCTTACAAAGTTTAAGCTATCTTATCGGCGTGGGAACTGACAGTAAAACTGGCTCCTGCGCAACGCCAGGTTTTGCCGATAGAGGCGCTGAAGTACCTACCTACTCCCTAAACTTCTAGCAGACAGCTATAATGACAATGAAGTTTTGGCGACTTGATTCAAATATTGTTTATATGTTTAAATGCTATATAGCACTTAGCTGAACCTTTATCGGTTATACATTCCAATTATATAATAATAATAATAATAATAATAATAATAATAATAATAATAATAATAATGGGTTGACACGTCTGTTGTTATAAAATGACGTAAAAATACGTACCTAAGGAGGCCCCCCAAGTAACCTTCCCTTTCCCCCTGCTGTTCAAAACAAGTAGATCACAAATCACTGAACCTGTGGGAAAAATGCACTGTGTTCAGTTTTTCAATGAACGTACGTTTCATTACATGCAACACCTTTCAGTTAAGCTTTTACAGTGTGCATGTCTGTGTGTTAAGGTCTCTAAACTGAAATGTGTAATATTCGCATTAAGTCGATAAATGAATAATAATTGTTTATAGCTGTGTAGCTTACTGTAAGTCAAGGCAAGAAACAGAACGTCGCTTGTCATTCCATGCATTTATAAAACAAAAAAGGAAATGATACATAGTTCCTCGCCAAGAAGACAAGCTGGGCTCTCTTTGGACACCAGGGTCAAAGTCTGTGGTCTGTAGTAAAGATTTGAAACCAACTGATTACAGCATCAGCACATCTATAAAATGCTGTTTCCTAAACTCATGCCATCAATATTTGAGGGTTTCCCATCGCATAAAAAAAGTGTTCAATATTCAAAATGCGGAGACCAAATAAAATTAAACACTGAAATGGGAAATGAATTTGCATTTTCTTTCTCTCCCAAATCATCCCGTGCAAAACTGTCCTCCATCATTTCAAATTTACGATTATTGGTGTGGCCCTGGGGGTGGGACAAGTGCCTGTTTAGTAGATATTCAGCGTCTCGCACTTCTGCACTAGGGTGTCGTTATTGAGAATGCTTATAAAAGCAAAAGGGAAGTGAATAAATTACCTTAAGAGTGAGTTTAGAAGTAGATGTGATCTCTTCAACAGCTGGTAACAACTGGTGCCCACCTGCCCGCCCCTTTTGGGTGTTTTACTCTTATAGGAAAATCGCGTTATGAACGCAACAAAAGTAGCCATTTTTTCGCTAAAGCACGTGCAAAATGGGAACTGGCAACCTAAAAAAATGTGAACTCCGCTAAATATGCGACGTGTTGTTTCTGCGAACGTGAATCATTCGAGTTTTAGACGCGCAGATCCCTCGGCTACACCTTGAGGCTGAGTATCTTACCGCATTTGGCGGCATTAGTTATTCATGTGTTGCCAGCACTACGTTAGAGCTAGCGTATGACTTAAAGTGACATCTGTAGGACATATAAACATCATTTCCATGGAAGATACACTAAGAGCAGAAAGTCCTTTATTATTTCACAGGTGCAGAGCACAGTACTTGTCTTCTACCAAAGTCACAACTGTAATGAATTTCTTTTGACTGAAGCATATGCGTTTAAAGTTTTCGTTATTGTTGGCGGCATTCACATCAAACACGAGTGATTACGATTTGTTTGTTGGTAGCGCAGACCGGCACAATTCAATTTTTGTCCGCAACTGTACTTTTCCAAACGAAGTCTCCACACCGTTTGATAGACCCATAATATAAACAGCGCTTAGCTTTGTCAGTTATTAGTATATTTAAATTTGACATCAAACTGATGCAAAACAGGACACGGGATTTTTGAGAACTATAATTAATGGCGTTTTATGCCGATAAGTCAATGTCGGTTATATGTGCCCAAGCCTGTAGGTACCTACTAAGCTTGCTGGCGTTCTTTATACGTAATACAATTATTTTAGACGTTCAATAAAATGCCTAGCGTTATACAGAGATTTTAAGCGCAGTATTTTCTTAAAGTTATAAAAATAAACCCTGTTTTGACTTGTATTACATGACGCTTTAAAGGGCGTCAACCACTGATATTGGTCAGAAAATTCGTATTTTCCTAAACAATTGAATCTTTCCATCTTTACCGGAAGTGTCTATCGCACCAATAGAGAGATCGCTGCAATAGGGGTGGAGATTCTCTGTAAACCCCAGAACCGTTTCCTAATGAGAAGCAGTCCAAACCTTGAGTGAGAGTAATCAATTTGGGTGTTAGGTAAGTTTTAATGTGTTTAAGAATAAAAGAGAAACTGAGGTGAAGCTTCATTGTACCGCAACACGCTAGAGACCGCTCTAGATTTTAATATACCAAAAATGTTTCCCATTCTTAAATTTGAGATGTTATAACAATGTCAAGTTTGCTACTTCCAAATGTTCTTACCGTGTTTTTATTATACTTTCATCATTTTTAACATTCTTCTTCTACATGTTAACTACAGCTTTGTTGCTTAACACAAAGATAAATTAACGAAAAATCAGAACAGGAGCGTCATTTCAGTTTCTGATTAGGTGGGGGCAAGAATGCCTGAAGCTGTTGTTGGAGTTTTCATATGTATTTTAACGACACATTTAACTTATCTTTTAATTGTGAAATATTTTTATCCAAGGTACAGTTCTAGTAATTTTTATTTTGGTAGAGCAAAAATAACCAGTAGCCTAATTGTTTCTCATAACTTGGGGGGGGGGGCAATTGTCTCCCCATTACCCTGAAATGACGCCACTGAGTTTGTTCTTTGTGCTTTGTTAATGAACTGAGGGTATATGTATACAGGAGTAAGCATAGCAATGTGAATGAATGAAATATGAATAAGTACACAATTTGCATATGAAAGTATATCCTAAATAAAAAAAGGCATTTTTAGATATGTGTGTGTGTCCGTGAACGTATAACTAATAATAAATAACCACCCCAAACTACCCTTTATATGGAAACATTTATTTATTTTTTATTTTGATTAAATTACCATATATTTATATATAACAAATTAAATGTATATTTTGAATCTTTTGAGATTAGTCTATGAAGACCTCTTCCTCCAGAAAGAATTATATATAATCTTGTGTAACCTATAAACCAAAACACATAGACAAAATTTTACTGCATAGAAACTGTAGATCTGTTTAAAATACACCATTTTTTTCAAGAAACTTTTTATGGCATTAGTCATTTTTATTTTCTCAAAAGTCTTTGTCACATTTTATTTCGAGATATTCCTTATTATTGGTTTGAATTTTACAATACTGCAAGCAGGATGGAATTTTTTCTTTTTATACAGTTATTTAATATACTCTGCTAGCAATCTTGATTATATCATACACAGGAAACAGATCAAAGTATTGTTTACTTGAGGGTTATTATAATATAGTGATATTGGCATTGCATCCATATCGTATCATTATAAGTAGACTCGATTAACTTTTGTTTTGTTGTGTCTTAGTTGCTAAATTGGGAGCATCTACATATATATTGTTTGGAATGAAATACCTGCAGCATTTATTTTATTTTGTATGCATTTTCTCAATGTTATAATGTTGCATCCATTATGTGCAAATTATATGGAGGGAGAGGAGGGCATCTTGAATAGATGGCTATTTTATCCAACTATGGTGATAAAAACAATATTACAATTAAAAATGTTATGATAATAATAATTCACATTAGTGCATTACCTCTAGCACAGCTGGAATGTTGAGCATTTCCTTATGCAACCAAAGTTTTAAAGCAATCTCTATGAGAAATGCTCAATATTTATTTGAGGCTACATTGGATCTTAGTCATCACTGGTGTTCCACATGGTGTTATCTATATCTATACTAATATTATAAAGAGAGAATATATGTATGTAAAGAATCTCAAAAATCACTCAGCCAATAATGATAATTCTTTCACCATTGAAAAACTCTATTCTCTCTGATATACATGGTTTATAAACACATAATTTCAATTCAAATATTACTAAAAGGATTTACAAAGCCTATGTACTAGAATGCAAACGCATTGGAGTTATAAAAAGAACACACCTGCACTTGCGAAGGAGGCTTTGACATTTGCTTGAGAATTTATGAACTAGAAAAGAATTGTTATTCCACAGAATAAGCAAGTAAAATAAGACAAATTAGGCAGATATTTATTTCCAAGCAATATACAATTGGTCATAATTTAGGAACTAATACACAGAAAAACAAAAGAGAAACGAACCTGCTTATAATACACATGTGATGCCAATTCCAAAATATTTTAATAACCCACATGTAAGAAAGTTTTGCTTTATTTCCTTTGTATATTGTAATTAAGTTCATTGGTAGGATATCTTAAAGAAATTGTATAGAGAAAGAAACATTGAAGTCAGTCAACTGATATTTTGTAATTAACAACTGAGAAGATCATTGTTTTCAATGGTTACAGCTTATGTATCTTTTCCAAAGAGGTGAACTTCGTGGTCTGGGGGTGGGGAGTCTTCATATTCCTCAGCTTCAGGTCTATTTAATTTTTTATGTTAAGCATTTCTGTATTATGCAAAAACTATGTGGCGTTTATGTTATTAAATAACTATGGGACCAAATAGAGGTTACAAAGGTTATAACATTTCACCTACTGTGAGGATCTAAGAACATTATTCGACATTAAGGAAGTCAGGTATTTTGTCAATGTTTCACATCCTTGTGCATGAATATATGGTATGGCTGTACAAAATTACGATTATATGGCGTAAAAGGAGGGTTCACCATAAACTAATGTGATCATATTTTTGAACCAAGAAAACAAGACATTTTAAAATTTGCTCAATGAAACAAGGGAAAAAAAGAGAATGCCTAAAACTGTTTCATCATAAATAAAAAGGTTTTGAAACTAATAAATAGATAAATTATGCTTACACATAGAGTAGCTCTAGATTCACTCCAGCCAAACAATCCTGTAGAATTATTAATGCAGGAGTTATTCCGTATTGATATTTGAATGAGTTTAGAAATATAGTCCATTGATCCGAAAGTTTGGTTGTGGTGGACAGCATGGTAAGTGGATGCTGCTTCAACAGCTGCTAACTTCATATCCTTTAAACCAAAACCTTCACTTTGAAAAAATTAGTCAATACAGTGTTAGAAGAAGCACTTGCATGCCCCAGCTTTTTAAGTTTTTTACTGTTTATATGTTGTGATATATATCCGATAGCCTCCATGGCTTATACTGAAAGTAGATGCACACTTATTGCATTGAACATCTGAGCCAGAAATTGTGAATTTACTGTATAGATATTCCTTTGGTAGGTCACTATTAAAAACAGACTTCCTTTTTGGCAGTGGCATGTTATTAATTTCAAGTGTTTAAGCACTCTCGCTGTATTTTATTATTTCACAAATGCAGAACACACTACTTTCTGCTACCAAACTCACAACTGTAATTAATTTCTTTTGACTGAATCATATATGTTTACAGTTTTCGTTACTGTTGGCAGCATTCAGATCAAACACGAGTGATTACGATTTGTTTTTTTGATAGTACAGACTGGCACAGTTCAATTGTACTTATCCAAGCAAAGTCTCCACATGTTTTCAGTTGTATATGTATTGTAGACCCATAATATAAACAGCGCTTTGCTTTGTCAGTTGTTAGTATCTTTAAATTTGACATCAAACTGATGCAAAATAGGATATCTTGAATTTTTGAGAACTATAATTAACGGCGTTTTATGCCAATAAGTCTTTGTCACAAAAAAGGAACATTTTGGCATTCCGTTTCTACCTTAAAAAAAGACAGGGCAGAGACTCAAAAAAAGGATGTGTCCTGGCTAATACGGGATGTCTGGTTACCTTACCATAAACCTCTTGTAGAAACGTTTCATAAAGAACAAGGAGAGGTAAATGAAGTTAATTAAATTACCATTCAAGTTTAAAAAACTATCCATGCAATGCATGGTAGCCAGCTAGTTAATTGGTTTTCAGCTTGAGATACATAAATTACTTGCAGTGTTAGTGGTAGTAAAAGTAAGAAACAGCTAGTATCACTTACTTTCATTGGGTTGTCAGCAGAAAATCAAATTCCAAGGTAATGTGACTAAGAAGAATGTTACCTAGTAGATTTTTTTCAAAAACATAGACAGTCTATAATCTGCTTTCTTCACTAAACTCTTTGATTTCCACAACTTAAAGGAGCTAAAGCTGCAATATGCTGTTTCAAGATTGCTCCATGTGCTATAATTTTAATCTCATTTGGGTAGTTAATACAAGTCATTCTATTGGTTTTCTTACTCTACTATTTTATTTGTTTTGACCATTCTTTTTACATTCAAAAACATTGATTGGAGTATTTCTGTGTATCATGGCATAAAATTATATAGAAATAAATTACTACGATATTTTCAAAACAAAATGTCTCCAATTGCTGTAACCCTTCTCTTCTGCCCTAAACCCTTTATTCTGAATGCTTGATGATGACATTACACTTCAGTAAATTTTCACATAAATAATCAAGATGAATGACACCAACTCATGATTTCTACCTCTTTAATACAAAGAACTCAGTGATTGAAGAATGTCGGATCTATGCTATTATAGCTGTTTGTCATACAGTCTTTGCCTTATCATTAGCCTAATTGCTACAACTGTCTTTCTCAGTAGATTGGGATCAGTGTTGACTGACTGTTCCTGTCACTCCAGCTATGAAGCATAGGGACCTCTAGCACGGCTTTCTGTATGTTCTAGTACCTGCCGTCTGCCACCAGAGCCCATAGTGATGAGTGATTGACTCAACATGAACTGGATCAGAGCATGAAACTGTGAACAAATGTTGCTAGGTATGAAGTTCATGGGGCTTCCCTTCTGTCCTCCGCTGTGTTTGAACCCAAACCTTGACTTTCAGCAGCATGTGTGAGAATGACACTATTTCACTGTTGATATTCTTTTGTCCTCTTGAATATTCCTTCTTCTGCTACCTACCTATAGTATGTACAGGAAGTATTGCATGCCACACAAAAATTTAATGTCAAGATTTCACCGGAAATACATGTTTTCAGATATTGTGAGTTCCAAAAGCAGGCATTTTTAAAAAAAGTGTGTGAGAGAGAGAGAGAGAGAGAGAGAGAGAGAGAGAGAGAGAGAGAGAGCGAGAGCGAGATGGAATAAATCAAAAAATGAAAAGCTGGTTAAATACCAAACTTTGTATTTAAGTTCATCATCTTCCAAGATTGCGACACAAGGCTTTTCAAGAAAATCCTACAATTCCAAACTCTCCTTGGCATGGAAAATCTTTCTTTTTCTTATTCTCAAAAGTGGCTATAACAATTTTAATTAAAATCTCATATTTTAACATATTGATATGAGAAATAAAATGCATATATTGAATTTTCTGTGAATGGCCCATGAAAGCTTCTTTATATGATTTAATTTATATAATTTTGATTTACATGGAAAACCTTAAAATGTAGTCAAAAACTTACTACAGGGAAAAATATAGAGATGATGAAAATACACAATTTATGTAATTTTTTTAAATGTTTGCCATTGTTTAAATATTCCATGCTAAGCATCGCCTAACAGACATAATTGAAAGTTTATAATTCTTGCCTCTTTTCTTTATTTCCATAACAATAACTCATTACCACGAATAATAATCGTTTAATGTTGTTTCTGCATGTTGTAACTAAGCGAGTCTTGTTCAATTTGAAATCATTCCTAACAAAAATATATTGTAACATAATTTGGTTACAAAAATACATTTGTGTATGAATAGTATAATATTAAAGAATACATGCAAATATTTAATTGGTGGAGAAAGTCATGTGAATGTATCAACATCAGATTTTTTTTATTTAATATCCTAAATGAGGTTTATATAACTAAAGCAGAGTTTCAGCAGAGCTATTTAGCTCACGTAGAAAAGTGTGTAAAGATAAGCGTGCACATGATGATACACTATGTGTTGAAGTGTTACAGACATGGAATGAATGAAACTCATTATTACACTGGTGATAGATGTGTTCCTAGCAATAAAGAAAGAAACTTTCATTTATGCACTAGTTTAATTTTATGTGAGCTTCATTTAAAACACAAATGAATGCAAGTTGCTGTGATTGTAGATGCCAATAAAGTAGACATTTTAAAATCCTACGATCACAGTCACAAATAACAGTTCATGTGGCTTTTGTGAATGCAAAATTGTACATTGAATTCTCCAGCATGTGTGCTTCATTCTTCAGAACTGAATATAATGAAAGAATAAAGATTGGTTATTTGTTTGTGATCAGCTGATCACATAAATTCACAGTCTGAAGCCTCATAGAATATGAGACCCAAATCCTGATGCTGAATTTCAAGCATTCTAGACAAATGGGAGAATTATAATCTCTATGGCAAAACAGCATTGTGGATTATCCTTAGGAATTAGATGATGTCAATCCAGTCATGGATGTCAGATATCCTAATTCTTATCTTATGCCATCACAAAGTAATTGTCCATCTTCCAGTTAAAATGGTACTCACATGGCTGGTTAAGTACATGGCAATGATTTCCCTCCATTGTATATCTCATTCTCATTTAAGTAGAAGAATACAAGCTTTATGCACCATTATATCTATCTGTAAAACTTGGGCAACTCTATTTTTCTCTTTTATTCTAAAACTTTGTACACAGATATTTATTTCCTCAATGCAACATTAAGTACATAACTGCTATTATATACAGTCTATTACAAATAAAATTTAAACTCAGCTAATCTTATATCTCCTTAAGTATATCTTTTCTAAAGATGCTTACCTATACTTATTGGAGCTTATTGGTGTTTTGGTGACCATCATGATTTTTACTGCCTTATACAATTCTTATTTATAATGTAGCTAATTACTCTTATAGAATCCCCCCTACCACCACTGTTTAGCTTCTCCTTGTCCATCGTTATCCATTTCTCTCTCACCACCCAAATAGTTTCCTACAATTTTTTATTTCACTGTCTTTTTACAGTTAAAATCTTTCCGATTAATATTTCCCCGTCCAAATTATTACCATGCCTGTTCTTGCCATAATTTTGTTTGATTGCAGTATAGTAAAAAATAGAAATCAGTGTTTTTTTCCTTACACATTGGACATTTCACTTAATTCTTGTTGTGTCTTAATGCTTTAAATTCATAACTCCAGTTCTAAGCCCATACAAATCTCTCTTGATGCACTTTATCAGATAGCTCTATGTGTTTATTCCTCTCCCATTCTATTTTTATCTTCTGTACAGCCTCCAAGAACTCTTCTGTCTCATGCTATAAAATATTTCTTGCCTTTTGATATCCTTCAGTCTTATAATTACTTTTCTCCAGAAACTACTGTTTTGATACTCCCTATTAATCCACAAGTTTTCCATGCCTATCTGTTGTAGAGCTTCTTGCACTTCAAGAACCCATGATCCTTACCACTTGCATTTCTCCTGGATACTGGAGAAATCTTTAGTAATATCATTCTCTTCCAATGTGGTAATATCCTTTATAAGGGTACTACTATTCATGAAGCAGTTTTAATACTTTGTGATTAAAAACTCCTGACAAAAAAGCTTAATTGGGCCAAACTCAAAATGTGGCTGATACATCTTCTGCCAGCATTCACACTGAATCTAATTGGCATTGAAATTGTAATAATAAAGGTGGATGTGCCTAGCACACGGCTTCCCCATAGTCATTAAGGCACAATTTGTGAGACTTGGAGCAGCTACTTTTCCATTTAGTAACTTTTCAGTTGGTCTCCAAAAGGCTCCAGAGGCTGAATGCTGCAATGCCAGATCTCCCAGCAGGAGAGAGGTCCCCTTGCTGGTACTGGGGCTCAAAACCCACGTTCCCTTGCATTACAGGCTGCAACACTACTATGAACAGCCAACAAATTATGGGAATAGAAAGGAACTGCAATAGACTCATGGTTTTCTGAGCTAATTGGAATGGTGGTTACCGAAGATGCCAAAACTAAAGTAATACAGAGATAATGTGCTAATAGCGCATAAATGACGAAAAAATTACTTTAAACTCAATAGTCTATTGCAACATAATTTCTTAAAACGTACACTGAATAGTTCATGAAGTTTAAAGAAAAGACAAAATGGAATGCAATTTTAAATGAGATCATGTTTTGAAATGTCTTTTATAGTTTTTCAAGCTAACCTCTTGCCTCTCTTGGATATTGTGATGTGATGGCAATGTTGTAGGGGCAGTAGATCAATGGTGTAGACACTTGTTGCTGTTTATTATGGGCTATAGCAGCTTCTAAAAAGTAGCTATAGCAAAGCTAGCAGCTTCACATCACCTTCAGTCCCTCAGAATATGATATTTGTGGGTGCCCTCATTGGTGTTGCGCGCCCTTTCAGGATTTATGACAATATCAAAAATAGTTTTGTCAGTCAGCTCGATTGTTGATCTTGATTACACCATTCGAAGACATCTTCATTTTAAATGTGCATTTCCACTGGCAGGTCATTCCCTACAGTACTATTCAACTTCTTTGACACATAACACCTAGCATTGCACTGATACAGAAATATGTATGCTTATTTTTTAACACCTCCCTGTATTAACCCAGATGCTTGGTTAATTTGGACTCCCTTAATTGCGAATCTACTGTAGTTACTCAGTAATGGGGACAGAAAATAAATGGTGACATGATCTCATCATCATATTTACTGTGTATGCATAGATCTACTCAAGATTAGTTCCTGTCATTACTAGAAGAAGCAAGTTATGTAAAACCATTATTTTATTCTCGAAATAGAATGGCATTACCATTGTGTTATACCATATGGCAACAGAAAATAAGATACTTTATGCATGCAGGTATGTAGTTGCACAGTATCTTTCATAATGTACATACTGCTTTTATTTCTTCCATTAACTCTTTGTTTTTTGGTAGCATCACAGGTATAAACTACAGGCTGACAGAGTATTTTGGAGGTCCACAAAATCTCAGGCAGAATAGTTTTAAAGAATTTAAAAATATATCATTTACAGTAAATTTTCCCAGAGAAGCTGATGTCTCAATGAGCCTAAAACTTGAAAACATTAAATAAAGTGTGGCTCTTTTCTTCACATTTTAAGCCTCTTCATGTATGCACACCTTCATCACCCAGTGTTCATTGTGAGCACAGAGTAATTACATTCACAGTTCACTTTAACATTCTTCTTCTTTGCTTTTATTTCTCTTGGAAGTCTGATTATCATTATTATCCATTTCTTTTACATTTTGGTTTCTTTAGGTTTTACTAAGGCCTCTTTATGTTATTATTTCATCATTAGGACCAATTTACTATTTGTTTTTTAAATCTTTATCTTGAAGATTCAAAATCAGTAAGAGATGAGGTAGGAAATATGAATTGTGAAGGAGCCCTGCTTAATCCTTGCAGGCAGGCCCATTATGTTTTGTAATGCCACAGAGCAGTACTATTTTTGAATATATTAAATGTCATTAAGTGATTTAATGTTTCATAAAACTGTTTCCCCTTAGCTTCTGTTATGTTCAGTTAGCAAGAATGCTATTTTATCCTGGAGCCTGTAGTGTGATTTGCAGCACATAATGTACAATTTAGAATTCCTTTAGCTCAAATTCTGCTTCCCTTCAGATTTGACTGATTAGTGTGGTTATGAACTATAAAATGAGTAAACACATGAAAACTATATGTGGATTTTCTGGGGAAAATGTGATTTATGCAGAAAGAAAATCATACCTATAGTAGTCCATCAGTAAATAATTTTATTGAATGGATAAACTTTTTTATCTAAAATGAATTGTATAATTGTCATGTACAATGCTTGCACATGACTTAACTTGTGACCATGATCTCTACTCTGCAGTCCACTCTGTCACAGATACTCGGTAACTTGTAACTATGGTATTAAGATATTATTTGTAACAACAGAGTGGCCCATAACATTCTCTACACCACTCGGTAGCACTTTTCATTCCCTAGACTAATACCAAAATTACAGTTTGTATACTGTGTACTAACCTTCACTACAGAAGGTGATGAAAATTATGTCCCCCTGCTATAACGCATCTCTGTAATATTCAAAGGATATTGGCATTTATACCCATTTATATGTGTATTCATTTATATATTCATCTAATGTAATTCTTCCAACTTCTTGTTCTATACTATCTTTTAACACATGGATTGTGTGCAGATTTCTTTGTATAATTTTTTTTTTCCTCCCGCATATACCAAAGTTGCAGGCTCGCATGTCATGGGACCTAGATGGATATAATCCTTTTCTAATAACCCTGTCCTCAAATATTTCCTTTATCAAACTCGGTGCTTCATCTGCTATATGGGCAGTTGCTGAATGCTCCTGGAAATGAATACTTTGTAGCGGGAACTATGATATATAGGGAACATAAATGTAATAGGAAATAAGCTGAGTATTGTAACAGATATGTAAGATGTGAAGCTAGCTAGCCGCGAGAAGAGAAACAGGCAGGTAGAAAGGGGTTTAGGGCTGGCAACACAGCTAAACAGTCACAGGCACGGAGAGAGATAGCAATAAGATGGAAAGAGAGGGAGAGAGATTTTGACACCTTGGAAATCCCAAAGTTGTCAAGACTGCAGATTTGGAGGCAAATGTTTTCATAGCACGCTTAGGGGAGAACCAATAACAGAAAGGATTAGAAAAGAGCTAGGCAAACTTAGCATCCCCTAAGCGAGTATAAAAGCGCACACGTGCAGAGCTCGCGCGTCTGTTCTTTTTCGTCTGTTCCTGAAGCAGAGGCAACAACTCACGCCATGTTTGTGGCGATGCGTGTGAAGTTAGATATAGGAGACACAGCTAGCTTGGGGAGGTAAATCTTTGAAGATAGGCCCCTTTGAATTGCATATAGGTTTAAAACACATGGCTAGCGGCATCACAAAACAGTATTATCACAATGCAATAAATTGAAGTTCAAGTTATCTGGAGTTTCATTTCGTCTACCGTCACCACACCCTGGGAAAGAGTTTAGAAATAGGGCACCACACAAGTGTGCTAGGCTTGAATTCCAGGAACCAGCCACCAACAGCTCCAAGAAGGAAGGAAGACGACGCCACGAGGAGGTCCGTCGCAACTGTAACACTCAATATCAGTAAATTGTTAAAAAAGTATGTTGAATATTGTTCTGTAGCATTCACCTTTGATATTATCTTCAAAAAATAGAGAGCATGTAATCCTACATATGTGCAGTTATAGTGCACTATACGTCAATCTCCTCATCACGTGTGTGAGTTTCGTGAATGAGATGAAAACTTTCTGTACTCCAGTATCTGTTATTTTGTTTTATAATGTGGCCATGTAAGTGAAATCAAGCTTTATCAGTTAAAGCAATAAACTCCATCAGCAACACTTTATAAAACCAGTTACAAAAATTCACACAACTCTTGGTATCTCTAGGATGTAAATGCATGCACTATTATTACAAGAGAGGGCGTAAATTTAAGAATTTTAATGGCTCTAAGTGCTGTGGTATTTGAAACACCTGTTGTGAGAGATGGTGGAAAGATTTTGGAGGATAATGTAAACTTTCCCCTCTCTCATGAAATGTTTCCTCAGCAAGCACCATGGGTTTCTCTTTGAATTTCTGTAACCATTTTTACAAGGTTTAATATAGTAGTCTTATGTGGAACAGAAGCACCAGGAAATGTTATTGCAAAACATTGTCCCAAGCTTTTGCAAATCCTCTTTGTGAAGTAACCTCATAAGATAAATCCTTTGTTGTAATGCAGCAGCAGCAGCTATGGTTAAAGATGATTGAAAGGTCGGTGCTGGGCAAAGTGCCACTCACAAGCATCAACACCAAGCATGCTATCAGCAGATAACTAGAACCTACTGGAAGTTTATTCTACCTCCTCCTCCAGAAAGTGTGTCAAAATAATTCGAAGATTTTGTGGAAATATTCCACTGACTATATAAACGAGTGCTCTCACAGCAGGCAAGTTGAGTGTGAGAAGAGTTGCGCCAGTCAGTGAGTGAGCAAGCTGGCAGTTGAGTTTCCTGTGTGACATCCACAACAATTCTCCGAGCAAGTTAGTGATCGCTGTTGTGACGTATGAGTAATGGGTTGTGGAGGTCTTGTGCTCAAATTCCGAGTGAAGTGAACCATCCGGCGTGAAGAGGGTATGTCACAAGGAAGTGAAGTAACACAGAATTGAACTAGTTCACCTTAGTGAATGAAGTAACAGTCTGAATGAAGTGAACTCCCAGTGAAGGTAAACTAGATACAAACAAAACAGTGACAGTGAGAGCAGAGTGACAGTTAAAGAAAAAGTTACAATCTTTAACTATGACTTACATCCATACACATGTCAAAAGAGCTCACAGGCAACTGAGCAGCAACTATCATTTGAGTGGTTTCCTTGATTACCCTAAATACACAAGTATACACACACACATATAATTTTCTCTCTTTGTAATATTAGTAGAGACTAGTTTCTCAATATTTGTCAATGAGTACAATATTACCTTATATACAATGATGCAACAGTTATTTTAATTTTATCAAATATTCCTTTTCATAAAACACATCTTAAACACATTTACATCCTCTATCCTAAGTAAGAGGAAGTATTCTATATCATTAAAATATTTTATGTCAAGTGTTTACGAGAAATAAGTGTTTTGGGATTCCCTGAACCCAAATAAAGAAGTATCTTTAGGAAAAGGTGTGCATGCAGTATAATGACTCGGTTGAATGCCAAACTGGTGTTTAAATTTCAGCATCTTCCCAAGAATGTGACAGGAAGGTTTTCAAGAAAATCATCGCACAACATACCACTCTTTATATATGGAAAATGTTTTGTTATTTTTTATTTTTTCAAAAATTGGCTGTAATGATTTTGATTAAAATGTCACCTATTTAATGTATTCTCATGAGAAATATAATGTATATCTTGAATTTTCTGTGTACATTTTGTGAACTTCCCTTTATTTTATTGAATTTTGTATAATTTTGTACAGCAAGGAAATTTTATTAGATACTCAAAAATCTATGGCATGAAAAATGAAGAACTCATTAAAATACACAAATAAAAAAGCATTTTTGTCATAGTATTAGCCTTTTTCAAAATATTCAGTATTGAAAATTTATACCTGTAGTAAGAATCAGTTTATGATTCTTTTCTTTTTTCCCCTTTTCTTTCCATTACAACAGCTTGTGACTATGAATAAACTTTTGGATGCTGAAAACCAGCATGTTGAAACCTTCTTGCTTAATGTGAAATACTATGTAGTTGAAAATACATATGAGTAACATAGCAGGATAGAAGAATCATAAACCAAGTTTATTTCTCTGATCATACACTAAGTTTCAACACTTGGCTACTTGGATGATAATTGCCTAACTTATTTTCTGTTGTGCCAAATGAATGCTTACAGTACTATAAGCCTCATAAATATTCTTGCATTATAATAATAATGATGTCAAGCATTCATGGTATTACCACACATTACTGCTAGGTTTCACAGGCTAAAGATCAAAAGAGCATTTTTATGTAGATGTGCCCATCAAATGGTCTTATAACATTAATCTTCTGAAATTTGTGTTTAATTAATTTTAGGTATTTAATCAATTCAATATATCTATATCTGTTCAGCTTTGTACCAAATACTACTTGCTTAATCAATAATGTACATATATGTTCCTAACTTGTGTAAAATTACTTGGTTAATAGATAATGTAAATATGTTTTTCTATCTTTTATAAACTTGATGATGCTTTGTAAAAATGTTGCAAATGGCAGAATAAAACTGAAACTGAAACTGAAAGCAAAGCCTCTCCAAGATTTACATGAGGGTTATTTCTTAAATGTAGTTGGTATTGTACGATTAATAAAATTGCATATTAATGATAACTTTGTTATTTTACATGTACAAAGAGAGATGGCTGACGCTTCATCAGATGACAATTTAGTGCCAGAGGCTCACAGACAGAGAAAGAAAGGTAATATCTGTAGTCACTTAAGCAATAGTTAACCTAATGGTACAGATAAGTTGTAAAACGTTTCCTTCACATACACATGTAAGCACTGCTTCAGTCTTACATAGATTTTAATTTCTGCTCCTTGTCATACATTATTAGCATGCTTAGGTCTGGACACTTGTCATTGAATTATTTTGGAGTGTGATTCAACTCTCTGTTTAACCAACACTTGCTAAAAAGTTGGTGAAAGACAGGAGATCTATGGGCAAGAGCCTAGTTTTTTCCTTTCTAGTTATACAAGCAAAATCAGAATGTGACATTATATCTGAAACTGTGTAGTTTTATAGTGTTTCTGAATGCCTATTGCTTAGATTCTCACACAATCTGGTGTTTGCATACCAGCAGAATCCAAAGCTCTGCTGCCTTTATTGCATTAATAGCAGAAATTATTTTCTCTCTTCCTTTGTCTACCTGCCCCAATTTCTGCATGCAGTGTATCTTGTTATGTAGTGCTTTAAAAACTGCATATAAATTCTTTTCTTGGGGGTAATAATGAAACTTGAAAATTAAGTAAAAGGCTAATAGTATATTAAAGATTCAAATTACTAACTCTCTTAATTTTTAACTGTGCCTCCATCAAAGCTGGTTAGAGTTTTACAATCTTACCAGGCAGCCTTCCATCTTGCAATATACTGTTACTAATTGGCATTGGCAAGTAGAAATTGATGTTCTGAACACCTTATTTCAACTTTAAATTGCACTCTTGTGACCAGTTCTGAAACTTGTTAGACTGAAAAATTCTCTCATTCTTGACCTTTACCATAAGTGTATGTTTTGTTCCTTGTTTCCATGGCATTTGATCTTGCAATCCCAATTTTTTGGAACAAGAGAAAAGTTACACAAGTGAAGAAGTTTGTGCATTTGTCAATAGAATACAGTGGCTACATGTTGCAATGCTATATCCAAACTGGAATGCTTATTGTAGCATCTATCCATATAATAATGAGCACATACTTGAATGAAATGAATTTCTGGCAAGGTATACAGTATTCCAAGAACATCCTGGAAAAGCCATTGAACTAAATCATAAAAAGGAAACTGGCTATGCACAGTCCTTCATGTCCTTCCTTCCTCCTTCCAGAAAATGTACTTTATTTTGTAGCTTAGGTAGGCAATGCACTAAATTTCTCACTTCAGTCGTGAAAAGTTAATCTCTTATATAAAATCAAGCACTGGAAGTTGTACAGAGTGAAGCAGAATGATAGAGTTTTAAAGAGCTGATTTATCGTTGTATTTATTGATTCACAGACATTAGTGGAGCCAAAGTGTGTATACACGCAAATGTATTTCTTAAAATTATGCTACTCCACTGTAAATAGTTCACTTCAATATTTTGTTTGAACTAGAAACAGACCAACTCCACAACAGTAATGAGAGGACTGTTGTGGTGGTATGAGTTTGTATTCATGTTAATGAAGAACTTTACATATGGAAGATAAACTTTATGAGTTTCATAAATCTTCACATAAAAGAACTTATTAATTAAAATTCCTGTGTATATATAAAATAACACTTGTCCCCAATGTTTTTGAGAAAATCCAAATTAAATAGCAATACTAAAGAACAAAAATCTTAGAACAAAAAGGGCAATGAATTGTTATTTGAAAAGGCTAAAACACTAGTTACACTGGCATAAATAGGCCTAAATTTAACAGTTTGCATTTACAAATACAGAATGACATTGGAAATACATTTGGGGTTAATTTTCAATCTGATTTGTATGATAAACTCAACATAATTGTAATGAACAAAACTAAGAAACTAAAAAAGAAAGGAGAAAATTTATGCCACAAAAGTTAGCAAAAGCAGAAAACATACAACAGAAAGGAGTTGTGACCAAAAACAACACAGAGGATTATTAAAGAAAGGACTGTTATTTCAAATGTAATGAAACATAATCTGATGATAAGTAATGCTGTTATACCAAAACTGTATTGCAAGCCTAAGATTCACAAAAAGGATCATTTCTAAGAAATAATTACAACCAAAACAGTGAAATTGTTACTTAACTTAAGAATCATGATTCATAGTTGTTCACAATTGTGCACAATGTACATAGCAACCACATCCAACAAAACACTTATTGCTTTTGTTTACTAAGGCTCATACAATGAGAAAGGAGGATAGGGTTTTTGTGTATCAGATTTTACAGAAGACAAACATTAGTATTTGGCATTCAGCGGGCCACAATCAGCAAAATACAACATGCCATAAATGGCTAATTTCTGGACCCCTGTTTACTGGAACTATTCACTTTTACTTCTCAACCCTTTTTACCATCATGTGTGTGGATAATATATTTGCTATTACACCTAAAAGAGAATAGTACAATAAAGCTGCTGAATTTGCAATATCAATTACCATTGAGGTGGAAAGGGATGAATGGTCACCATTCCTACATTCAAAAATCGTTAGAAAGTAGAGCTGGGAGAAGTATAATGCAACTGTTTTGGGATCTAAACCGTTGTGAGAATAGAGCAGTTTCGGTTCCATACCACTAGGGTACTAATAGTGGCAGCAGTCTGCAATGGTTTGCAACCGGTTGGCAGAAGACATCAAAGCAAGTAGTGATACTGACACAGTTAATATACATTCTTCATTGCTAGCACCATGCTTCTGTATGTATAGGGTCTCTGTATTACAAGGAAAGTGAGTAGCGTAAGAAGACAAGTTCCATGTGTTGTTACTTCGCAGTCATAAATGCTGACAATAAGGTAGCAAAATGTGGTCTAACATTGGCTTACCAGTCTACAATTACCAATCTGATCCATGTTTGACCATCATGTATCACGTTTTATGGACATTGATGATCCCAATGATTGCAAGCCCAACGCCATTCCAGTTCCATTAATGCAGTAGCCACTCATATTTAAGAAACCAATAGCAACAATGCTATCAATATAAACAATAACAGTTCAGCTTCTACCAACATTTCTCAAGCTTATAAGCAAGCAAATATTTCAAGTTAAATCCCAAGAAAAATAAATATTTGGCAGAACAAGAAAATGGATAACTTAAATCTCCACTTATTTACAAAAGACTTTTAGCCATTTTCTATAGTTGAAGACAATGGGTTCACTGCTTTTACATCAGCTCTCAATCCAAAAGTATTTCCTCAAATTTGATACCTGCTGCTTATCAGGAATGCTGAAACATTGCATTAGGAAAAGTGTAGAGTGTGTTTGATGACAGACTGTTGGATTTCTATAGTGTCAATGAAAGTTATCTTGCCCATTTAAGCCCACTTCTTGACATGTGATTTTAAACTGGAATCAGTCCTTCTTGAGTGTGTAGAAATACAAGGATCTCACACAAGCAAAACTCAGGCTAATGAGATTGAATGCATAACAGATTCATTTGATTTATCTAACAAAATATTGGCTGTCGTCACTGACAATGCTGCAAATATAAAAAATCTGATGTGTTACACTCACATGACTTTCTCTACTCTTGTACAATCTATTTTTACAAACGCCTATTCTCCATATGCTTTATGTTAATCGAGATATCGAGATGTCAATCTTATTGGTAATTTTCTTGTAGATGCAAGGGGAATATGGTAGCTTTTAAGCGATGGTCAAATATTTTATCGCTGGTTGCTATGCGGCGCATTCCATTCTCTTTGCAAGTCCAGGACATAAAAAAATGAATAACGAATTTGAGAAAAAGTATAAGTATTGGAAAATTTAAGGGAATAACAAGCAATATCTCGAAAACGGTTCACTCAACAAAAGAAATGTATATGACATAAGTTGTGTATTTTAACGAGATCTACATTTTTTGTGTAGTAAAATTTTGTCTCTCTCTTATGGTTTACCAGTTATGCAAAAGTCGTTCACAATGAAGAATACTTTTGGAGACATTCCCAGAAATTTCGAGATATACATTTCATTTCTCATGACATTATCTAAAACATATGATATTTTAATCAAAATTGTTAGAGCCATTTTTGAGAAAATTAAAATTTTCGAAAAATGTTCCATGTAAAGGGTAGTCTGGGGTGGGGGGATTTTCTTGAAAACCTTCGTCGCATCTCTGGAAGATACTGAACGTAAATACCAAGTTTGGTGTTTATCCGACTTTTCGTTTTTGAGTTATGCTGTTCACAGACACACACACAGACACACACACACACAGACACACACACACACAGACACACACACGGACATGTTTCCAAAAATGCTTTTTTTGGATTCAGGAGGTCTCAAAACATGTATTTCCGGTGAAATCTCGGTATCGAATTTTTGGGTGGAATGCAATACTTCCCCTACTTACTATACGTAGTAGAGAAAGTAAAAATGGAGTTATTATTAATGAGGTATAGTGGAACCATTTTGGTTGTTATGCACACACCCTCCAAAAATTGTTCAAGATGTGCTAAAGAAAATAAAGGATCTTCATGATAAAATTAAGCAGATAGTAGCACATTTTAGAAGAAGCATATCTGCACTAGAAAAGCTTATAAAGGTTCTACATGATTCTGGTGTAGAAATCCCAAAGGGGTTTATGCAGGATCTTCCTACATGATGGAATTCAACTCTTTTCATGCTCCAGTGATTAACAGAGTATCAGGATGCTCTTAAGAGTTCATTAGCTTTAATATACAAAAAATCCTCACACTTACACCTGGTGAGTGGAGAACATTAGGGAAGTACTGCAAAGCTTTGAAACCATTTGAAGAAGTGACACAAAAGATGGGCAATGAAAGTTATGTAACTGGAAGTTGAATTATTGTACTCAAAGTGGCTTGCTTAATTAATGTGGAGGGCCCTTCCATTCAACAGTGCTGGAAGTTGTGAACAAGTTGAGTAAAGTGGTATCACATAGATTTTCAAATATTGAGTATAACAAAACAGTGGGTGTATTCACTTTCTTAGATCCTCATTTTAAGTTAGATGTGTTTTTTTCACAACAAGCAAAAGAAGCAATAAAATAGCTTGTAACAGAACTTGTGGTAAGAGAATATAATAAAGATAGGTGAGTGACAATTGACACTCCAGGAAAAGCACCAGGTTGTAATAATGAGTGAGATGACTTTTCTGTGTGGGCCCATTTTGATAGCATGATAGGAACTGCTACTTCTAGTGCCATTATGGAGATTCAGAGATATCTAGAAGATCAAGTCATCACACAAGACCAGAATCCTCTTCTATAGTGCGGTACACAACAGTCACATTTACCCAACAATGAGTAAATAGTTCAAAATATTTCCATAATGTAGCAACATTGTGCCGTGTAGAAGCATTTTTTCATCGTTCATCTCTCAAATCATGGAAGGTTCGTCACCTAATATTTTTAAATGCCAATGAAAAATATGCTTCTTAAGCTCTTATTGATGTTTATTGAGGTATGATAAAATTTGTAAGATATTTCTGTTTAGTTTCACTCTACTTAGTGCAATATTTGCCATATGGTAATAATAGACACACTAACAGGAAACACTTTATCAATACTCCCTTTTTTTATTAATAAGATTTTTTTAAAATGGGTGCATGAATAAGACTGCTCTGTACATTTATTAGTATGCTGTTAAACCACTAGAAGAATGAAAGGGGATGCTTAAAGAGTGAGAGGAAAATTGAACTGTTTATCTGTTCAGGTAGTTGATTTGTTTGCCATGAAATGTGTGTACGTGAACCACTTATGCTGCCATATACTCATACATGTAACATCCTTGATAGGTATTAAGCATTTTCTGACAAGTGTCAGATAATGCAGTGTATATTTTATATGATAATAGCATGCATAAACACAATGGGGACAGCAGAAAATGTTTACATTGCACATTCCTCTCACTTGCCGTCTTCACAACTGACCATTGAGACCATTTCCTGTTTCTACTGTGGGGGAAAAGCAAAACAGTTCTTTTGCAACTGATTTATAAAATGGTTGTCTATGCGCAAAAGTTTTGGCTGCAACTGTTATATAAAAACAATGCTTTTTCCCACCTCTATTAGAAAGAAGTCAGATTAATTTTTGGAAGATTAGCTTTTGGAACTTACAGTCACATTCATAACTATATAATGTTGATATACACACCATTAACAAGAAGTGAATGATTGCCTCTGTGGTCCAGTGGTTAGCATGCTAGCTTCCAAATCCAGATGTTCTGGGTTTGATTCCCAGTTGGAGGATGAGAATTTCTTTTAGCCATGATTATTGCCCATCCCCCCTTGAGTCTTGAAGTATAGTTAGAGTGTAAATAAATATATGTGTGTGGGGAAGATTTGTGTTTAAGGGTGTTCAACTGCTAGGTCATTAATGATGTGGGGGGAGAGAGAGATTATTCTTTAAATACAAAACCCAAAAATTAACTTCACAGTAAAACAACTGAATACCATTGCCGATGAGCAACTGTTTCAGAGGCAAAGCTGCCGATATGGCCTTAGATTTTAAAGGCGACATAAAAAATCTTGAACATGATAAATAAAATAAAAATGTACATAAAGTTGTCATAACCAATGGTTTAATATCAATTTTCAATGATTTAAAAACACAAAAAGCAGAAAAGGATTACTAAGTATATTAGCTACAGAGAAAGCCCATATTTACCTTCCATTTGAAGCTGTTTCACAAACTTGAAAGCATTTTCTATGATTTCAGTATAAAATTGCAGTCACAAAATAGACATAGCCGTGCATTAGTAAACTTATAAGACGGAACATCAAATATATTATTTAGATTAAAAATATTAAATAATTTGATATTTACCAAACATTATCAAGACTACAAAAAATGTATATTGGGAAAACTAAAAGGAAATATCTGGGGACACCAACAAAGTCAATTACACATTTTTTCTGGATGTGTAACCAAAAGATCTAACCCTACATAAAGCTGTTAAAAATGTAAAAATGCTTGTTAGAAACTTGGCATAAAGGAAAAAGCTTTCATCATTAAAATCTAGGCTGTAGTTATGAATTTTTAAATCTCATCTGTGGATGATGTCATGGGGATGACAACATGCTAGTAAAACAGCCCAGCAGTCATTACCAGTGGATGAAGGGAGTAGCTTCCCCAAAACATGTGTTATCTAAATAAATGGAACAAAAGTGTTTATGATCCTTCCACTCTTTATACTTGGTAGAATAATTCCAGGAGAGATGGCACACTTTTTGCATTTATTTGCCCAAAAATTGTTTTGGGACAAAAAGTTGAGATTTAATCCACAAAAGTCCTGAAACAATGACTTTTCATAATATTATTGTTTGACTGCTAAGAGTATTTAATAACGCTATGAAAATCGTGATTTTCAAAAATATAACAATGTGCCATCTCCCCCATACTGCTTAGGAGAGTAGGCACAAAGTATGGGAAAGATGGTGCATGAAATTAAATTAACTTAAATACTACTAAAGCATCACGGTTTTATTCACAAAACAAAGTTACTACAAAATCAGAGAGTAATTTTGATTTTCAAAGCAATTTGTGTTATTTTGATTGGTTCATCAATCTCTTTTCCTTTACTATATCTTTGCCATAATGCATTACATAAACCTATTCTTTTGTACATTGCACAGTTCCTGTGTAACCATTTCATACACTTCACACAATCATCTTTCTTTTTCATAGTAGAGAATTTTCTCAACCTTCAGCACGTTTATTTGTATCCAAAGGTGGAGGGTCTTCTTCATGTTCACTTGATTCATCAGAATGGATCAGCTTTGATCTCTTTCTTTGCACCAACATAGCTTTATTCAACTCTTTCCCTCCTTTTCTTCTCTTCTCTTTTTCCTCAAGTTCTCAGGTAAAGTCAATACCAACATAGATTGTTTTGTGTTACATTTTTGGGCCACAGCTTTGGAAGACGACTCACATCATGAAGCATTTAAGTTGGAGTAAAACTTTCAAAAGAAGTCGAGGGCAAATAGTGTTTTTTGAAGAGTTTTAAATGTAGATGTTGTATGTGTTGAAAACAATGATCACCTGGAATAGTATCACAATGCCAAACATGCGGTCAGGTATGGCATGAGGATTCAGAAATAGATAACACATTTCCTGAAGCCAATGAGATTATTGCCTACAGAGGCAGGTTTCTTCCACTCATTACTTTTGATCTGGTCAGACCGTACTTTCCTTTGTTTTTCATTGCAATTTGTGCTTCTTGATTGAAATGATAAACATGAGTAGTATGACTGGGAAAACACAAAAAAAACCACACCATCTTGATCAATAACTTCGTAAAGTTCCAAAGATGTACAGTTGGAAACATGACTGTCAGCAATTATACAAATATGTTGTATGCAACTTTATTGAAATTTGCATTTCAAAGTTTGAACGTGCATGCTTTTTCCCCCAGACTGCTGTGCGCCATCTATCCCCACTTAAGGAGATAGATGGCGCATGCGATTACCATTTGCATAGTCTAACCAACATGGCTGGGAATGCACACGATATATTCTATGGAATCCTTCATCACATCAGCATTTAAAATTCCATTGAGCTTATGCCCCTACTTTATTCACTGAGAGTTTAAACTATGGGCAGAACAAGTTTTCACTAAATGTGCAATACACTTGCTTCAAATGACTCAAAAAACTACTCAAAAAACAATAAATGGAGAACTTAATGTCAATAGAATTCCTATGCTATGTACACCTTATCTGCTTTGGTGTGCATTCTGGTGGTTGATGATTGAGCTACAGGAATTGCACCAACTCTTCTGCTGTGCCATCTCTCCTGGAATTTGTTGCAGTAATTTGTATCACAAATTACTTAAATGTAAATAATGATTGTAATATGAATATGCATTTTTATGTGACATTGATTTGAGATGTTTCTTGGCTGTAATTATTGTTGATAAGTAAGTTTATACGACCTTACTGAAACTGTCAATAATAGAGCGCAATAATGCAGCGAGGGGGTGAGCTGTTTATCATTATTGGAAACGTGGAAGTTACGTAATGTTGGCGCGTTTTTCCGTTGAGAACCTTCTGGAATGTTTCCCTAGAGCATATGTATTCATAATTTTCATTGGATATAAAAATAGATGCTAATGTTGGCGCGTTTTATTAGCTAATAGTAACTCAGTTATAATCTTTAGGCATATCGGGGAGTGGGTGTATAAAAAGCCAAGTCAGAGGTAGATCGCGGTCAGTTCATCGAAAATCTCAATACCTTACACGTCGCCTTCAGTCGTTCAGTTCATAAAAAAATCTGTGTACACTACACGTCGTCTTCAGTCAGTCAGTTCGTCGAAAGTATTTGTACGGCAAACGTCGGGTATCGATTCACAAGTTACGCGCAGCAGAATTATGAATAATCTAAAGTGTTGTAAGGTTAATTATACAAAAGGTTGAAGTACGTGGATTAAAAGTGATCAGTAAGAAGTTATTATAACAGTTTCAGTTTGGCGAGTGTTAAGATCAATGTATAAATGTGATAGTTAACGTGTTCAACAATGAATGTGTAAAACAAATTTCTTCATCAGTGTTATATTTGGATAAAAGATTCCTTTCCGTTTACACACTCTGATCAAGAGACATGTTCGACCGAGAAATAATAGCTAGCCGGAGGACAGTAAACAAAAATTAAATCAAATAACAGTCGCATTCTTTCGAACACTAACACTGCTGCAAATTGCTAACACCAGATGGAGCTACAAACCGAACAAATGAATGACGTCACAAGATGGCTTCACATGAAGTAAACACACATACACAAACATCACAAGTAATAACATTATAAGTAATACCGTAACAAATTGCCTACCCAACGTGGGGCTAATAAATACAAAACAACAATAATGTTTAATAAATAACAAATAATGTTACTACAAATTACTCCATTAATCTTTATAAAGTATCAGAAAAATTCTGCAAATTTGTCAGGAAAATATTTATAAAAATCACTAAAGTAACATAATGCACTATGAAGAGGGTGTTTTTCTTTTTTAACATTATGCTGCCAAATCGTAAATTGATTGAAGCCTGTGATTAAACACAAGCAAGCCTTAAGGTGAAATTTCTACTTTGCACAATTTTAAAGCTAGATACTTAATTTTTTGTACACATATTTGGGATGTTATGTAGAACTATTTGGAAGAGCTTCATTTTTGCATATCAATTAGTTTTTGAATTATTGAAAATTTTCTTTCAAAAAGTTTGCAAACCTCAAAATTAGATTCACTCCACACTTTTTTGAAAAAAGTTAGATTTTTTTTTTTTTACAAAACCAGAAACTCGTTTAAATAAACTTGATACATGTGGGTTTTGTAATATATTAGCTGTAAGGGAAATTAAAAAAAAAGTATGGCCTGCATAGCAAACATTTCAACATTTTTGCAATCACCACATACATTTTATTTTTTATCTCAAAAAGTACTAAGTTAATTCTGAATCTCATGGGTTAGTTGTTTTTTGTTATGCTTTATAGAATGTGCAGTAAAAATGTAAGCCCTGTAACACTTAATTTGTGGATGTAGTTTTGTTTTGAATGAATAAAAAAGTAGCAAAACTTAAAGTGGGAAAATATGAGTTAAAAGTTTACATGCAGTTAACCAGCAATAATGGCTTACAGGCCTTCCTAGAATTGTCCAGCTTAGATGTGTAATTTGTAGCTTTCTTTCATTACAAGCACAGCAAATCCGTTTTAATTTAGGGCATAAGCCAAAACTTTCAGTGCCAACTTTTATATACAAACACTTTTGATTGTGATCATTATTCTTGAGGTAATTCACCAATGATGGCAGTAAACTGATGTCCACCAATATATATTTATATGTTTCATTATTTACATGTTCTTCATCACATCCTTGCTCATCACTAGTATTATTTATATTATTTACCCTTGTTTCTGGCTCATGTATATGAAACAACATATAATTTGATGTTACACGACATCTACCGGCAGAGTTGCTGTTACTGTTATACTCATCATGGTGGCTCAGTGATAAACTAGAAACTAACCTTTATGGAAAGAAACCTACAAAAATTGGTAAAAAAGCAGATTTTTTTGCTTCGTGCAGCAATTTCATCACCTGCCACACCTCAGGGACAATTAAGAAGCACAGATCTTTAAATATGATATAATTACAGCAACTTCATTGTATTGCTTTAAAATTTTGCATATATGCACTTCAAACTACCTAGTATTTTTAGGTACAAAAAACATAACATGTGAAATTTTGTCATTTTTGGTCACATTTTCACCCGTTTGCCCCCTTAAGATTGTGCAATAAAACTCATTTCAGTTTTACCAGAAATTTGTATCTATAGCTTTGGATTATTAGTTTTAGTTGGGTGGGGGAAGGTGGAGGGGAAATAGTCCTGTTTGTGTTTACAGTTTTTACAATTTTAGTGACATCAGTGGATATCATTTGTGATTTATTAATAACCTGAAAGCTTGTGTAAGTATATGACTGTTAGTGGGATAAGTAACAAATGTTCACTGTCACTGCTTTGAGTCTTGTATCACTTTCATTTGACCGTTCCACACAGTTAGTTGCATCACAATAAAAAGTTTATTTTTTAGAAAAATTTGATATTTAACAATGATGCTATTAGTCCTTTTGCACTTCAATAGGTGGAGGAAGAATTACACCCATAAATTTGATACTAAAATTTCATCAGAAATACATGTTTTGAGATCCCTTTAGAATATTTAAAAACAAAAAATGTGTGAATGCATTCACAGCATAACTCAGAAATGAAAAGTCTCATAAATACTAAAATTTATATTTAAGTTCAGCATCTTCTAAGGATAGACACAAAGATTTTCAAGATTACTTTCCCCGATGCCAACTACCCTTTACATGGAAATATTTTCATTATTTTTTATTTTCTCAAAAATGTTAAGAAAAATGTATTTAAAATATAATACTTTAAGATATTTACATGATTAATAAAATGTGTTTTCAATTTTCCACAAATAGCCTGTGAAGTCCACTTCACTGAGAAGGAATTTTGCATCTTTTGTATAATTGGTAAATCATAAGAGCTATGCAAACACTTACTATACAAAAACTGTATGATCTCTTTAATGGATACAATTTATTTAAAATAACTTTGTGGTATTGGCCATTTGAGATATTTTATGTCATTGGTTTGAATTTGTCAATTTTGTGAAGAGCTGTTACTGTTCAGTTATTTCTTGTGATGTCATGGAAAGGGCATGAAATTTCAAAATCAACAAATAGTGGAACCACTTTCTAAGGATTGGACCATTGCTTCAGCATTTTGCAACCCCTTTGTATCTACAACGAAATGTGTAATGAATCATTTAACTCAATTAACATCAAGTAGATAGAAAAATAAGCTTTAGCAAGATTAATTTGTAGAAACTAAATAAAAATAAATGATAATGGCTAGAGAAAGTTTGATGTAGTATGTTAGATTTTTAAGTGGTAGATTCTTTGTCTTATATTCTGCATTTCTTCTTAAACAATCTAATTTCAAGGATTCTTTGGAATTGTACAACACACAAGTAAGTATTTCAATCCTGTACAGATGGCATGTCTAACAGTCATGGCCAGTATTTTAATTGACACATTGCTACTGTTGAACAACACAGATTACCAAGGTCATTAAGATCACCTGTGAATGGGAGGTCTATGGTTCAAATCCTGCCTGAGTTTTTTTGCAGGTTTCACTCAGCCCTCATCATAAATGGCAAATACTGGGGAGATACCCAAATAGAATTTCATTTCATGTGTCACCAGTCCCAATGCCTATGAAGCTGTATACATTAAGAACATGCACACTGCTGCTGTAGATTTTCATGGTAATTGAGGAATAACTTCAGATATAGAGAAAAGAATTTGCCACTTTTTTTGACTTCAGCATTGTTTTTATAATTGATGAAAGTTGTAAGTGTAACAATTAAAATTTTCTTTGGACTAAAAGCTTTACTAGGTGATAAGATAAGTTTGGTCCTTTTTTTAATATTTCCCTGCCCTAATTAGCACCTCCAACCAAAATAAACTGCGGATTCATTCCCAATCAAACCAAAGTGTTATAAGATTCATTTAAGAATTTTCTTTAAGTAGAGTTACTGGAGAGTTTTGGAATATAACATCTGGAAGTTTTTTATTTTGTGTAAAAATTGTTCATAGATGTATAAATTTCAGTTATTTTACTACCAAAATTAACTCTCTGATTAGAATTAAATGAAAAATTGGGTAAGTGGATCCATTCCAGCTGTAATTTCTGGAGTTATGGTTTGTGGAAGTAACTAAAAACATGTTCTCCACAGGAGTGGTGAGTGATGTAGAGGTGGAATGCATCTTCAGCCACTGCAATCATGATAATAATATGATATGTTTATTTCAGCTACAGCAATAGGTGTCTTCAACATAAACCATTATTACATGTATCAGTGAATTCATTTAAGGCATAAAAAGGATTATCTTCTAACCACTTATACAGTAACCTTTTAAAACCATTCAAGGGTGCATTGTGCATGTGGTTAGACAAAATGTTGTACAGTTTAATTCCCAGCACTTTATGATTTTTTTAGTTTAGCAATAACGGTAGTCCAACCAACGACTACCCCTTGTTATATAATTGGGAATTTCACTTCTGGTATTAGAGTCCTTAAGTTTCTTCTTTATACCAACTAAGACATATATATATAAATGTTAACAATTGTTAATATAAGGGTTGAAATAAATAAAGCTTTACAATTATCTTTAACTTTAGATTGTATTATAATTCTGATTAACTTTTTCTGAATTATAAGGACATCATGGATTTCAGTAGCATTACCCAAAAATACTAAACTATATTTAAACACGCTTTGAAAGAAGGCAAAATATGCAAAACGCACATAGTCGAAACTACATGGTTCATTAAATTTCTGGTCAAGAATACAACCTTGGTCAGCTTTACACAAATATATTTTATATGGGATTTCCAGAATAGTTGTTTGTTGATTTGTAAACCAAGAAGTCCTACAGTCACTGTTTTCAGTTTTGCAATTTTTATGGCCAAAAGTTAAGAGGTTGTGCTTTATCTTAATTTATCATGAAGCCATTTATTTGGAACTATATCCTACATTGTTGTATTGTGCTATCTGCTGTGTTGGCAAGTTCACATAATTATTTATTAACATTTACGAAGTTCAGGAGAACATATTGTTTGGCATTTCTGACAATCTTTCTACATTTGGCAGGAAAACAGTAGGACACTACGTTGCAGAGACTTGTACTCTTACTGGAATTGCAACAGCCAATAATAATCATCACAACCACTATAACCTCATTAAAAAAGCATAAATTTTATAGAATCTAACATAAGACAGATTATTCCTCTTATTCATTTATTATTATTTGTTCATTTTGAAGCAATAATTCGTTGTGGTGAGAGTTATTTTCAAAAGTTTATTTTTAGTATAAATAAGGAAAAGGACACTTAACCAACAGATATTTCTATATTACTGGTGTTGACTATGTACAGTTAATATCTTATTTCATTTGGGTACTTGCTCCTCTTGCTATAACTGGTGACCAAGTGAAGAAAGGAGTGGCAGTTCTGCCCTTTCCCTCCATCTACTTCCTGGTGCATTAAGTTGTCAAGATATTGGGTAAAAGTAATATTTCATTTGACTTAAGGAACCATCTCTTTTGATGTAAAGCCATTTTTAAGATGTATCTTGTTTCAGTGGATTTCTAGGTGTAAGAATTTGCTTTTCTAAGTATTTATATCTGAATTTTTAAATTCTTCAGGAAGTTGTAAATTGTAATTCATTTGGAATATATATTTAAAAAGTTTGTATGTTTTCATAAGTATTGCTTCTTGTGTGAAATCCAGAGATTTCTTATTTTGTACCATCAGTTTTTAATACTTTTCCAAATTTTACAATTTGCCTAAATGCAGTCTAGAAAATTTAAAGAAGCAAAAAATTTATCTGGAACTTTGTGTGTTCCTTATTAAGCTGTGTTACCATTTCATTTATTATGGTGCATTTCCCTTCTCCCTTGTTTATTTATAAAGAGCATACTCAGCAATGGGACAAATGGCTGTAAAATGAGTAGCTTTGTCCATTCCTTATAGCATGAATTGGCTTGCAGCTTTTAAAAAGAAAACCTATTCTAGGCACTGGATGTATGTGTTAAGGAATTTGTTATGTAATATCAAATAGGACTGGAATAATATGTCCATCTACTCAGGTTTCATTTATAATCTTTATAGGTAAATGGCTTTATTTTTGTGGCTTCTAGGAAACAAAGAAAACAATTCCGGAAAGATTAAACGCAGACCACTCTTCACGTGTGCTGATGTGACTGAAACGGAGCTAGAGTATCGGCAGACATATTTCCAAGGTAGGTCTGTGCAATAAAATCTTAGGAAAATATAGTGCTCACAGTATGAACCTAGTTATTTAAAAGAGAACTTTAAATAAATAGGGCCCAGGTTTTGATGACCTAAGACTATTTATGAAAAATGGTCAACAAAATGCCGTAAAATGTTTTAAACATTTTGATCAGCTTAAAGCATCCAACAAATTGATTTAAAACTCCAAACAAATGGCAGAAGGTGCTGAAAACGACAACTAACACATGTTTGATATGTGCCATTCCAGGCAGAACTAAATAAATATATTAAATAAAATCTGTTATATTCCATTCCGGCACCTTGTTTACTAAACCGGGACATGTATTAACAAATTTTCAGTTTATTAATACGATACACTTACATTGTCATTGCATAGATAATTAACTATCTAATAAAAAGAAGAAAATACAACAAAGAATAATAGTAAAAGTAACTAAATAAAATTTTTAAATTTCCACCCACTAACTCAAAATAGACAAACAACAATTACGTTTCTACTGGTAGACAGCTATCTAGCTAAACCATTTAAATAAACTGTAAATAAATATGCGTCGGAAACCAACAACTTATGTACTGGTATCCAGCACCTCCAATACAAAACTAACATTATAGTAAACAAATAATTCATAATAATTGATTTATGGCTAAATCTATTTTTATCCTTGTCTGCTTTAATTGTTTATGAGATATTTAAATTTATTTTGTTTTATTTCTTTTGAGGTGTTTATGTAATTATATACCCTAATTAGTTAAATTTTAATTTATAATCAATTCACTCTTTTACCCTAACTTCTCAGCACTAGAAATATATTAAATTCACAATTATTAAACTTACACTTCACTTCCGTAATCTGATAATAATTTATATAGATATCATATTAACTATTTCACAATATACTTCACTTTCACATATGTTATTTAATATCCACCAAAACTATTCTTCATGCCGGCAATAACTCCTCCCTTGTAACTGCACCGATTTCCTCACTTTCTTCTTCAGTGCACCATACTTCTGCTTGCATCATTCAACAGCTAAAGCCTCCTTTGCTATTAGTCATCCATCCCGTTTCTCCTCCTTCCATCATAGATCATCCTTCTGCTCCTTCCATAATATACTGCTTTGTTTACATATTTATTCACATTTAGTGGTTGTAACAGTCAATAGGGTGAATTTTGCTATTATATTGTCTTCATATAACTGGGAAAGTTGTTTCTTTTAAGTGTCATATTGTTCATTAATTATTAGTAATGTTTACGTTTATTACTGTTCCTATGGTTATGTCATTAGTAATTTTCATTGCAATTGTTTATAGTCTTGTCATGTAATCCATAGGGTCAATATTTCAATATGTATTAATATGTGCTAGATCTTAGTTTCTTCTCTTTTATCTCTCTCCCTTCTTCTTTCTTTCTGTCCTTCCCTCCCTCTTTTTTTCTACTCCTTATCTTCTTTCTTCTTCTTCTTCTTCTTCTTCTTCTTCTTCTTCTTCACTTATTCTTCCATCTTCTTCCCCATCTCTCTCTCTTATTTCTTCTCCTACCCTCCTCTTTTCTTCAGTTACTTCTCCTCTTCCTTCTAATTTATATCCTCCATCACTATTAAATCTCCTTATCTAAATTCCTCTCCCTTCTATTCACTGTTTTCTTTTTATTTATTCTTTTTTTTTATTATTTTTCTCCCTTAACTTTATCTCTCTTCTTAACTGCCTCATAATTTACTTCATCTATAAGTCCTTCTCTCTTCTCCCCACTTTACTGCTTCATATCTTTTTATGTACATTTAATTTCCACTGCTTTTAAATAAAATCCATCTCCACATTTCTTCTTGCTATTATAATCAAGCTAGCTTCTTATATTATCATTATTATAATTATCCTTCTCTTCTTCTTGGCTCCCTTCTTCCTCTCCTACTTCATCTCTTCTTTCTTCTCCCTGTGAGCTAAATTGATGTTGTAATTATATACGTTCTGATCTTCTTACTATTACTTCCTCTTCATTGGTTCCTAAACTGTCTTCTTGTGGTATCACTGCATCCCTCGCTAAATTGCTTATTTTTAGTGCTAACTGGATGCATATATAATTCTTTATTTCTCAATATATTATGCACTTGATGGTCACTCAATGCTATTCTTTCTTCTCTACTTGATCTGAAAATTGTACACATTCAAACAAAACATGCTCTGGGTTGGTTTGTCTTTTACACAGGCTGCATATATCGTCCTGTGCTCTGTTAATTTTTTTGCAGTAGGTTTTATATGGTCCATGACCTGTAAGGTAATGGATCATTCCTTTGGTAGGTTGAATATGATTTAACATCAATCTTTCCACAATATTATTAAATAAATGGTAGGTTGAATATGATTTAACATCAATCTTTCCACAATATTATTAAATAAATGGTAGGTTGAATATGATTTAACATCAATCTTTCCACAATATTATTAAATAAATGGTAGGTTGAATATGATTAACATCACTCTTTCCACAATATTATTAAATAAATGGTAGGTTGAATATGATTTAACATCAATCTTTCCACAATATTATTAAATAAATGGTAGGTTGAATATGATTTAACATCAATCTTTCCACAATATTATTAAATAAATGGTAGGTTGAATATGATTTAACGTCAATCTTTCCACAATATTATTAAATAAATGGTAGGTTGAATATGATTTAACGTCAATCTTTCCACAATATTATTAAATAAATTAAAAGTTCTTCTTCCAGCCTCAATGTTTTCCCATTCCCGCTTCCATTGAGTTTTTAAAGTAAATTTTATATCTCGTATATTGTTACATTGCCAGTTATTGCATATACTTTCTCCATGTTCCCTTTCTTAAACCAAAAAACTGTGCCTCTTAATTTTATTATCATATGCTTGTAGCTACTAATAGGGCCAGGGTAGGTGAGGTACTTAACACTCCAGTAAATCTTAACAACACTTTTCTCTGAGATCTTTGTAATAAAGTTTTTGTCTCTTCGTCATTCATCCTCATTGCCCAGATCCCTGCTTCATACGTTACTATTGAGGCAAAGATGCTGGTGTGATAGGTCGATATGCCATTAATGGAATATTAAAACTTGTTTGAACTAATCTAGCTAATATCATCATTACTTTTCCAGATTTTTTCCGAACATATTCCATGTATTTTCTAAAATTAAGATGCTCATCTAAATAAATATCTAAATATTTAGCTTCTCTTTGGCATCTTATGTTTCGGTTATCATACTTTATTCATGGATCTCTCTTAAGATTGCCTTTGAGAACCATATATCCTGATTTATTTGGAGCCACCTGGAGTTTGGTCTTGCTACACCAATTGCTTAGTTTATTAGTTAAGTTATTTGCTCTGATTTCTATTTCACTTTTACTATTTACTTCTATTAAAAATAATACATTGTCCGCATATGCTGTGGTATTTTTAACGTTTGCATCAGTAATTAACTCTAAGATAAAGAGAGTTGAGGGTTGTTACACTACATCACTAAAATATTCTTAGTTGTACGCATTTCGGGAGACGGCTTGTTCCCATCGTCAACATGTTCTCAACTGAACTGAGATGTGTAACAACCCTCAACTCTCTTTATCTTAAATTATGACACATCACTGTTACTAGCTTCTAAATCTTCAAAATTAGTCATCCAACAATATTTCCAATACAGTATCCCAAAAGGTTGGTCTCAAAATCGAGCCTTGGGGTCAACGTTTGGTAATATCTCTATGCACTATATGTTCTATCCGCTTTATACGGACCCTTTGCAGTAATCTTTTAAAATGGGAATCCTTTCTCCTGTAATCTTACAAATAATACTGGCCACCATAAGTTGTCAAATGCACCAGAAATGTCAATTAAAATTCCAATTAAATATTTAAAATGCGTTGTGTTAACAGTTTCCATTATACAATTTATTGTGTCTTCTGTAGATTTCCCTTTCCTAAAATCAAATTGGTTTCCATTCATACCTGTCATTAATCTAAATTCTTTTAAACATTTACAAAGAAGTTCTTCTAAAATCTTTCCTAAAGTATTCAATAAGCATATTGGTCTGTAGGATTTTGTATTCTTTGGGTCCTTTTCAGCAGTTTTCTTCAAAATAATTACTTTAGCCTCTTTTCAGCAATAAGGAAAACGCCCTTTCCATATACAGTCGTTAAACAGTTGTAATAAAGACTGTGTAATTTTATCTTCCAAGGCTACTATAACTTTGTTTATTATGCCATTTGGCCTGCTGCCTTCTTAATTTTTAGCCTATTTAAAATTAGTCTCATTTCGGAAATATCAAAGGGAAGTATTACTTATTATTCCTATATGGCTTATTCATATCTATTCTTTTTTGTATATGTAAAATGTTATCCATACTTTTGTCATCCAGGAGAACATTTACTGAATTTTGCCAATTTGTTGTCATTTCCCCATTATTATTTTATAGGGCATACCCCATATATTTGTTTTTTCTAATTCTTTTTCAACAAAATTTTTCCACAAACTTTTCTGGTTTCTTCTAAGCTGTACTTATATTTAATTTTTGCCTCTCTATATTTATTCAAATTTTTCTCTCCTTTGTCCGCAATTATTGAACTTTGATAAATTCTTCTAAGTTTCCTAACATTTGTACATGCCTTCTGTAATGTATCTGTCCAAATTTGTCATAGTACATTTTAGGTTTAATAATTGGAACTGATTTTTCTATCGCCTTGATTGAACTAAATTTTTAGCATCCTTGTCTATATATTCCGGCTGTAAGTTATCAAACCCTTGTCTTAAAAATACCAATTTACTTGTTTGTAATTATAAATTTTATCTCCTTTTCCTTCTTTGTATTTAGGTTTCCCAATGTGGTAATCGAAATAAATTAATCTATGGTCGTCATATCATGACCAACTTTCCAGTTTAGGATTTTATTTTTTGAAAGTAAATTACATAGAGCTATAGCACTGACTATGTTTTCAAATGTAGCAGGATTATTGTTAATAAACAGATTTTCTTCAGAAATAAGTTCTTCCAATTTTTCTCCTCTTTCATCCTTAATACCACCAATCAGATTTGGCATTGGCATCGCAGGTAAAAATTTGCTCATAGTTTTTAAAAATATTACTAATTTCTTTTATTTTATTTAAGTATGAATCTGCATTGAAAATATTGATTTGTTAAAATAAATTTGACACTATTGTATGTAATTTCAATACAATTCGTATACGAGTACTCTAGTTGTGTGATATTAACTATTTGCAAATTTGGATTATAAATAATAATAGATGCCATTGAATTTTCGCCATAACTTATCACTCTAGTCTAACTGGAACATGTGTTACTTTTCCTTTGTATGTATAAGGTTCCTGTATACATAATAAATCTAAATTTAATTCCTCTGCTGTTTTCCTAAGTTCAGACATCACTTGTTTACTTCTCCAGGCATTTAATTATCCAATTTTAATAATCCTATACTCGTCGCAATCTACCACATTTTCTTAAATTCCTGATCGGTTACCTCTCTAGTTAATTTATGAACTCTAAAGAGCCTAGTGGTGGAACTATTCCTTGGCCTTGGCATTTTGAATTTGGAAGCGGTGGGTAATGTTTGCTTAGGTTTAGATTTGGTTTTAGTATACTACCTAACTGCTTAATAAAAATACTGAAAAGATTTGCCCTATAATTATTATTTCTTTTGGTGTTGTAGATGTTTTGTTTTATGATGGACTTTTTGTGTTTAAAAGGTGTGTTGGCATATTGACAAGGCATTGATGGGAAAAAGGGTTTTATGGGCTCACATTTAAGGGTGCTTTTAGGATGATTTATTCCATTGTGCCAAATTTGAGCATAACAATTGGGCCATCTTTGATTTATATCAAAAACAATTCCTCCGTAACAAAGTATAAAACGTTTATATACTTCATTAAGGTCTAATTTATCACCCCTTCTTTCAAAAACTGCATTTAATAGTTTTGGTAGTTCCGTTGGATTTGTTGTTATATTTTGGGATTTTAGATCTATGCAATCAATAGCGTCTGGGACATGGAAAATAATTGATTCACCATCCTCATGTAGCTTACATATCACATGCTGCGAGTAAAGTTCTTCTATCCTCTAGCCGACTCATCAATAATGACACATCAAAGTCCAGATAAACCTGTCTCATGTCTAAAGTCTTGTTGTCAGCAGTTTTGATTGAGCATATTTGTTCACTGATCTCATTTTGATTCAAGTTGGCTTCCTTATTGGTATTTACATCTTCTTCATTTCCTTCTTCTGCATTATCAATTTCACTCTCCTCATATACTTCAAATTCATTCTTCTTCTTCTTATTATTATTTACTTTTAAATTCCTTTTTCTATTTAACCACAGAAAATTTAAAAGCTTCTGCATGTTTTCCTATATAAACCCAATTCTTTTGCCTTCTCTTCTATTTCTTCTTTTTCAATCTCCTCCTCTTCTGCGCTATTTTCATCATTTAATAAGGCATCATAATCCACTGATATTTTGTTCTTAATACGCATTTCATGACTGATATTATGAATTCTTAATTTTGGGGGTAATTTAGGTTTATTCTCTAATATTACTCCCTGGTTTTCTATTTCTATAGTTGTCAAATAATCTCCAACAAACTCCTTATCTTCTGTCTGTGTTTCTTTATCTACATTATTAATCATCTTTTTTAATTTTAATTTATGCGCTATAACTCTTTTACGGTTCCGTTTCACCCTGCTTGGAGTATTCTTTCTTTTTAATTTTCTTCTTGATTTATCCATTTTCTGTTTATCCATAAACTGTCCTGGAAATAACTCTTTCCCGCATCAGTTTATAGGTGGGACAGTCTTGTTTACCTCCACATTTCTTATTTTGTCTACTGCATGGGATACAAATGGGTTGCTGCTCTTTTTTTGAACAATCCTTGCGCTCATGCTCTTCTTCCCCACAAAGTCCACAAATTATCTTAACTTTATTGCAAAGTTTTGCAACATGCCCGTAATCATAGCATTCCAAGCATTTTGCCACAGACATAAAATCCTTTTTGCTGACGGATTGGAAGCCAATAAAAAGTCTGCCGTTAGATATGACTATTTTTCTCAGTTTTGAGGACACATGGTGAACAGTTGCCCTGTTTCTGGGACTGGTTTTAAATCTTAATTTAAAATCTTTATTAAACTCTTCTCTGGTTACATAGTTCTCAAAGTTCTGTATAAATATGTGTTCTTTTCAATCTTCTTCATAAACATCTGTTAACACATCGTACATTACCATTAAAGGATTCATCTTCTTGGGTGGTTCAATTAAATCTTTCACTTTCAGTCACCATTATTAGATTCTTCCCAGCTGTTCTAAGACTTCATATTTGGATTTTCTCTTGTGCTGGTTTAAAATTTTGTGTTACAATTTTCTGTAGCTCTCTGACATCGGCGATTTTACTAGATGATATAAACACAGTACGTCTTTAAATCTCTGCTGTGCGTTGAAGATGCATTGGTGCATATGTGGCTGCGAATTTGGCAATACTTCTCATCAGTTTTGGAGGTTTCTTATCAAAAAGTTCCTTGGCCAATCTGGCCTTGGCCTTGGATTTCTCTGCTTCAATCCTGATGTGTTCATGAATTTTTTGTAGTTTTGCCAATAGCACATAAGCTTCTTTTTTCTTTTCAGACACAATTTTTTCTTTGCTTATAAGTGTATTAAGTTCTATTATAACATCACTAAACACAAATCTTACCACTACTTTTCCTAAACCTAACTCCATTTATTCTTTATTGATGTATGTAATTAGCAAGTCCAAAACGTCTCTCTTGAATTGCACCTTTCTCTCTCTGCAGAGCAATTGCATATCGAACACAACAGACTTCATGAAGTTCCCATCAGCCTCACAAGTACTGGGCTGTTAAAATATGGTTTCCATTAATGTGGTAAACCAGAAACTGCCTTGGTTATGGTCTCATGAACTGCCATCCTTTTCATTTATGGTTCATTGACACCCCTGATGACTTTAATAACTTTTCATAAAATCAATCGAAGAAATTAGAACCAATATTGTGCTTCCTGATAAAACAGCAATTGATTTAATAAAAGAAAATAAGAAAAGTCAACACCCTCAATTTACCTTCTTGCAAGTAACTCCAGAAATAGTACTAAGGACAGTGATTAAACTCAAACCATCTGATAGCACCGACATTTATGGTTTCTCTAATAATTTACTAAAAAAGGTTATAGACTGCATTAATGAACACCTCACATTCTGTTTAAACAAATGCTTGGCTGAGGGAGTTTTCCCTGAAGTATTGAAACTGTCCAGAGTCATTCCAATTTATAAAAAGGCAGACAAACATCTAACAGCTAGCTACCGTCCAATATCTCTTGTTTCCATTTTCTCAATAGTACTAGAATCGATTATGTATACTCAATTATATAATTATTTTGAATTGAGCAACATTATTACCAAATCACAATATGGATTCAGGAAAGGGAAATCTACCTGTGATGCAATAGTTTCGTTAACAAGAGAAGTACTCACAGCATTTGAAAACAAAAATTGTGCGCAGGCCTCTTTCTGTGACTTAAGCAAGGCTTTTGATTGCATAGACCACAATTATCTACTTAACAAATTAATATTCTATGGATTAAAAAATGCAGCTATTGAACTACAGATCATACCTAGTGAAGCGAAAGCAGAAGGTTTGCATAGGCAGTAAGAAGTCAAAAATAGCAGAAACTAAATATGGTGTCCTACAAGGTTCAATTTTTGGACCTCTATTATTTTTATTAATGATCTACCATCTTTTGTAGACTCTCACTCTATTTTGTATGCAGATGGCACTACCTTTTTTAATATGAGTAAAGATTTACAGACACTCAAATCCACAACAGAAATCACACTGACCCAAGCAGACAAATGGTTCAGAGCTAATGGCTTTCTGCTTAATGAATAAAAGACACAACACATGTTTATTAACTGTGGAGTTACACATAGTACAAATTACATGGATAAAGTAAAATTCTTAGATGTTGTAATAGACAATAAATTAACCTGGGCACTGCATATAGAGTTTATAACAACTAAACGATATTCTTGTATTACAGGAAAAAGCTATTTGCATAATGTCTAATGAATCAAAATTAGCTCATTGTAAACCATTATTTAAGAAATTAAAAATTTTGACAGTAATTAATTTGTACATTTACACAGTGGTATTGTTTATAAAACAACACTTATCAGAATTACAAAACAGACAAGACATTCATTCTTATAATACTAGATCATGCCAACTGATTGATATACCATATTGTAGATTGACTACAACACAGAACAATTTCAAAATACTTGGCTCTAAATTGTATAATAAGCTACCAGTAAAGTTAAAGCAAAGTCCCACACCTAGCTTTAAGAATAATTTGTATGACTGGCTTGTTACTAATCCTTTTTATTCACTACAAGAATTTTTTCATAATGAGTAGGTACATCTTAGTACCAATAATAATGTAAATAGCCTGTACTAGCATTATATTATCTCACATTGTCTATTACAGTTCAATGACAATAAAATTATTCATATGTCTGGAACCACTGCTGTCTCTGCCACTAGTGCTTGGGCTACTTGAGGTAGCCATCTCATCCACAGGAATCTGCGTCCCTTCCTCATTTATACTATATGTGCCCTCTCCTACAGTAACTTTTGGTATGCAGTCAGTGATTGGATCAAAACTGAGAGATGATGTTACTCTGAAAATATAAAAGAAAAAGGAGGCATTAAATCATGTACTGTAAAATAACCATATTTTATTACAGCCTGCTATGTGAACTTGGAATATTACTGTACATTATCTACATAAAACACTCTATTCTTTCACCAAATACAGTAATAAAATACAGATATGCTCTCTGTATATCCAACCAGCTAGCTTTATATAGCTTTGGGGCAAAGGCTTAGTTTTGCAAATCATTCATTTACAAAGTATTCTCTTCCAGATACAGTTTACTTTATTCTTCTAAAAACCATTTTATCAATATCTGGAGGAAAGCAACAAGTGTCTCTGTTCCAATGCTTTAGTGTCTTGACCGTTTTTGCATGTGCAATTTTACATCCCCAACTGCATTTTTATATTCAAATTTGTGTTTCAATTCAGTCACCAAATAAATTTGTTTGGCACTGAAATATGATGTTCTTAAACAAAATAATATACAACATAATGTTTTAAAAATTATTTGTGCATAAGATCCCAAAGGGTTGTACAGTGGGACAATATCAAAAAAATTACAAGGCAGGTTAGAAATTGCAAAATAATTTGAGCTCCCTTAAATCATAGGATTGCTATATAAACACACACACTAATTTAAATGTAATAAACAAACTATTAATCTTCTAAAAATACAAAAAGGTACATCATGCACTATCATTGAAATATACAGATAATATGCATGTTTTTACCGGTTTTTTTTTAAACCATGTTAAAGTACTGACATTCCTGATATGATTAGGAATTCTATTATAATCAATAGACATCAATAAAATTCTGTTTAACCCATATTTATTGGTTTTGGCATTACTTAGTGCAACATTATGTTTCATTCTTGGAGAATACTGACGATAGTTATTTGATATTAGATTAGATTGATAGAAATTATAAAATAATTTGAATACAAATGTGATAATAGATAACTTTTATGCAACTGAGAGAGGTAGAATATTTATATGTTTGTATTGTTTCACATCCTTTTTATGTAATAATTTAAACTAAAAACCAGTTATAAGTGCACAATTTTGTATAATCTTGTATAACTGGTAAACATTAGGCAATAGATGAAAACATACTACACAAATAATGAAGATCTCTTTAAAACACACAACTTATTTCAAATAAATTTTTTGTGGCATCACCCATTTCTGAGATATCCATTATTAATAGTTCAAATTAACAACTACTTAGCCATTCTTTTAAAGCCCTTGAATGTTAGCTGTTTCTTGATGTCATGGAAAGGGGATGGAATTTCAAGGCCAGTTTAGCTTAGTTTAATTTATTGGTCCAGTAGATATATTTGTATAAACTACATACAATATTGAACAAGTCAAAGTACAAACAAAATGCTATACCTACTATACAGATTTTTTTATACCTAATTTACATATTTTAAATACATTTTCTGTGAATGCTTCATAGTTTACCCTGATTTTTAAAATAATCTTTGATGGAATAAAAGCAGTGGTTAATTAGATGTGCCTTGAGACTTGATTTGAAATGTTTTGTTTGTAGTGTATAGCGTCCAGTTTAAAACATCTATTCCTTTTATATATGTAACACAGCTATTTCTGGAAAGGTTTATTTCAATCAAAGCGAGGTATGTAAGAAAATAAACTTTCCTATGTATAGTGTGTATACCCGCTAATGAGCGATAGAGATCAGAGAAAGTCATGCAAATGTAACGCATCAGATTTTTAATTTATGATCACTTAAATTACAATTTAGTATAGTCAGTTGTGGATTAATGTGTATGCAAATATTAGAAAAGCAAGGATGTTGGAGGCATGGACCAACAAACCAGATATGTTTTTTGTGTGAATTGAGTCAACCTATCTTGTGTTAATTTTTTAAGCTAATCCTATTATTTGTGCCAATTCAAAAAAAATGATTTAGATTCTTAATGTAGCAAAATAAGATAACAAACACATCTACATGTTGTTTCATAAACGTTTATGCGATTCTAAAATAAAAATATATGATTTTGTTGAGGAACGTTTTACATGCTCCATTTCTGGTATTCAGAGATGATCTATAAGAAAGCTTATATCCTTTACTGGTATAATATGCTACTATTGTATTACAGATGAACAAAAGACAGTTTCAACCCACAGAATTTACTGCACAGCATGTGGAGTGGATATCAAAAATATACATGACATCAGGGAAGTGCTTTGTCATCCTGTTCTGAAGGTGTTAATGTGCAAGGTAAGTGCAACAACAAATTCATTTGAAGTTGTCATACTTTCACTTTTCATTAACAGTATGCACATAGAAGATCTAAAATCAAGTAAAGATAGCCTGATGTGTATTGCTGATGAAAATCCAAGGTGTAAACAAGCAGGTTTCGTTTAAATGTGTTTTAGTAACAGTGACATCCATATTATACTAGTATGTTTGTGGAGTCAGTTTTGTCACACTTCAACCTCAGGGGTCTGAGTGGCATTGCTGGTTGTAGTGACTGTGGCAATGCAATGATGAACTTCTTCACCAAGATATCAGCTGATAGGATTTTGAAGTTTATCAGATGATCTTTGTGCTTCCCAATTAAAGTGTTTTCTCTTGTTGTGGCCCGTAATGCTTTTTAAGTAATTTCAGATTTGGGTCTAGGTTATAGTTTGCATTCCAAAAGTGAAATGTTACTGCTGACTCTTCTTGTTTTAACTGAACATTTATGAAGCATCCTTTCATTCTGGATTTTAGACCTTTTTGGTTTTCCTATGTAAAGCTTTTCACAATCCATGTAGTAGATTTCGTATACTGCCAGATCTGTTGTCTAGTGGAACCTCATTTTTTGTTTTTGAATTTAACATGTTTATTACTTGGTATCTGTTTATGGGAGCCAAGATCATGTTTTGTTCTCTAAAGATCTTGTTTGAATTTTCCAAATGCTGTTCTGCAAAAGAAAAACAAGCAGATAGATAGAAAAAAATCTGATGTGTTACACTCACATGACTTTCTCTACTCTTGTACAATCTATTTTTACAAACGCCTATTCTCCATATGCTTCATGTTAATCGAGATATCGAGATGTCAATCTTATTGGTAATTTTCTTGTAGATGCAAGGGGAATGTGGTAGCTTTTAAGCGATAGTCAAATATTTTAACGCTGGTTGCTATGTGGCGCATTCCATTCTCTTTGCATGTCCAGGACATAAAAAAAATGAATAACGAATTTGAGAAAAAGTATAAGTATTGGAAAATTTAAGGAAATAACAAGCAATATCTCGAAAACGGTTCACTCAACAAAAGAAATGCATATGACATAAGTTGTGTATTTTAACGCGATCAGCATTTTTTGTGTAGTAAAATTTTGTCTATCTCTTATGGTTTACCAGTTATGCAAAAGTCGTTCACAATGAAGAATACTTTTGGAGACATACCCAGAAAATTCGAAATATACATTTCATTTCTCATGACATTATCTTAAACATATGTGCTTACCTCCATATTCTTTAGTTGTTACGTGCGGCAATATCGGTGTTTATTCTTTGCTTATTAACAAAAGCCGAAAAATCCAGAATTAAACCAGATTTTCCCATCATACCTAGGTTATATGCACTACCAAAAATACACAAACTCGGCAACAAAATGAGGCCCATAGTGAATAACATAAACTCTCCCACATATAAACTAGCAAAATGGCTTTCAAATACCTTCAACTCCATGCCTATGTTCAAAAGTCTTAGCATAAAAAATTGTTTAGAACTAACCAGTCACCTTTCAAATATAAATATATCACCCACAGACATGATGGTATCATTTGATGTCACTGCACTCTTCCCAAGCATACCAAAAGAAGAATTATTACCACTCCTAGAAAATTGGATATTAAACAATGGCACACCTAGAGCACAAACAGAAGATTACCTGAAACTAACAAAATTATGTCTGGACCAGAATTTCTTTTCATTCCATCACAAAATCTTTAAACAAACCTCAGGCCTAACTATGGGAAACCCCCTTTCACCATTTTTAGCAGAACTATATATGAGCCATTTTGAATCCCATATTACTAAATCTTTCCCACATCTATTCAAAACCTGGTATAGGTATGTAGATGATATTTTTGCTATTGTTCCAAAAAAACTTTCAGAAGATGCTTTGAAATTATTAAATTTACAAAAAAGATCTATAAAATTCACAATGGAAAAAGAAGAAAATGGCCAATTACCTTACCTAGACATCAGGATCATCAGAAATAATGCACACAACAAACTAACGTTTGGCATTTACAGAAAACCAACACACACAGAAAACTATATTAAAAATAATAGCTACAATCCTACAAGCCACAAACATGCAATTTTAAATAGTATTACAAACAGGTTAGTACATATACCAATGGAGAAAGAGGAATACCAGAAAGAATACCAACACATTATCAACATAGCCATTATGAATGGATACCAGAAAAAAACAATAGATAAGAAGATAAAAAGGTTTGAAAGACAGAAATACATCCAACAAATGACTACGTTACTCAGACAACAAAAACCACAAACATATAGAAAATTCACTTATCACCCTTGGACACATCATAAATTTCAAAGGATTTTCAAAAAATACAACATCACCCTGTCTCCACAGAATAACCACAACATACAGAAACTACTATGCAACAGAACAAAAGATCCTATCCCCAACGATAAATCAGCTGGTATATATCAAATTGATTGTAATGAATGTAACCTGGTATATATAGGAAGAACAAAAAGAAATCTTGAAATAAGACTTAAAGAGCATATGAGATGCATTTACCAAAAGCAGCAAGATAAATCAGCAGTAGCACATCATTTCTGGTCTTCAAACCATGATATCACTCCAAACATAATACTCTTAAAACCGATCAACAGCAGCAATGAATTGGACATCTGGGAAAAAATACATATTGTCAAACACAGGAATTACCTAATGAATTTTGAACTGCCGCCACCCAACAGCCTTTGGAGGTTCATCAGCCCAGCACCAGAGAACACCACAAACCACACACATCCCCCAGACGATGACCGGCAAAAATCAGTTGAGAGAAAATGCTGACGATGGGAACAAGCCGTCTCCCGAAACGCGTTCAAGTAAGAATATCATAGTGATGTAGTGTAACAACTCTCAACTCTCTATTTTAAACCAAGTTTGGTGTTTATCGGACTGTTCGTTTTTGAGTTATGCTGTTCACAGACACACACACAGACACACACACACACACACACACACACACACACACACACACACACACACACACACAGACACACACACGGACATGTTTCCAAAAATGCTTTTTTTTGGATTCAGGAGGTCTCAAAACATGTATTTCCGGTGAAATCGTGGTATCGAATTTTTGGGTGGAATGCAATACTTCCCCTACTTACTATACGTAGTAGAGAAAGTAAAAATATGCTTTACATTTAACTATCAAATAACTTTTGAATAACAGTTAAGCTTTGAAAGAATAAGAACGGAAACTCACAGTGAAAATGAGTAATCAAAATACTTAAATATTACATTTAAAAGGCATATTTATTTAATAAATCTTTTAAGTTTGCTCAAAATTTTAATTAATGTTTGCATTCAAAGTATGATCTGTAGGTTACTTATATGATGTTTGAAGTTCTAGAGAGATAAAATGCTGTATTATTTGCTGTATTTTGCCCATTGGCAAAATGTGTTAGATCCTCCTTATAGAAATTCTGAATCCACCTCATAATGCCAATTTTAATTCAATGCGCTCAGGGCTTATGTTGAACTAAATTTGGGATAATTTTATTATTTATTGCTTCAGTGATAAAATGTAGCAGTTGTAGGTACTTCAGTGTTCATTTTCTCACTGTTTGTTTCCCCATCATTGTTTGTCAGAATCATTAAATATTAAAATATTTAAAGAAAAACCATAATATGCTATATTTAAATGAAAAACATGACATTGGAAATGCCAAAAATTCCTAAGAAGTACTACAGTCACTTGCTTTATGTAATTCAAGATTTTAATTTCTATTTTTACTTCTAACACATTTAACCTTCCAAATCCAGAGATCCCACCTTCAATTCCTGGCTGGAGGATGGGAATGTTGCTTTAGCAAGAATTATTCCCCATCCTCCCTAGAGCCTGTAAGTATGAGTGAGAGTGTAAATGTGTGTGTGTGTGTGAATTTAATGCTTTAAAGGAAACCCACAGATACACAATAGTAAATGAGTGAACATTATTGACAATGAGCCATTGTTCCTAACTCAAAACTGGTGATATGACCTTAGATGTTAAATGCCAAAAAAAGAGAAACATGTGATGCAGAATACACAATATTAGATGCACAGGCTATTCAAGAAGAAGGAGCTGAATTAAATATTAATTACTAATGAACAACAATATATAGTGACACACATGATACAATACTGGAGAGAAGTGTTAAGTCCTTAAATATTAGTTCTATTCAATGCCTGCAGAGGTGCTGTGGTTTGTTTACAAGATTAATGGTGTGCTGCAGTATGCAAAGAGTGAATCCATTATTTCAGCGAAGCATGCATTGTAAGTTCAACAAGGAGCCACCTTGTCATTAACAGATTTGCAATTGGTACAAGAAATTTATAGACGATGGTTGTGCTGGTCATCCTTGTGTAACAAATGATGCTCATGTTAAATGCATAAAATAAAACTTTGAACTTTCCTCTATCCAGTATGTGTCTCTATCTATTGTCATGCATTAGAAAAGTAAATATTTAAAATCAATACCTTCTTTTTGAATAAACCTGTATTCTTCTAGTATGTAATGATAGAGGTTTGTTTTGTTCCATTGTTTACTTGTCTAACTCACTATGAAATTCACTTTTGTTGAACTGATTGTGATTTAAGTTAAGCTTCTGATAGTAAACTTCTAAAAGTTATATATGTGTTGTTTGTTAAATACTAAGAAAAAATTATATGCTCTTTGTAACCTTAATATGAAATAATCCTGAATAATGCGGATGCATGGTCACCATGTATGCTCATGATTTTCCCAATAGAAATGCTTCCAAATTTGCTAGGGATGCTATCCATGTATTTTATAATTCTTAAGAATACCTCCCTCTGACTGCAATTTATGACAATTCACAGGTGGCTTTCGTCCAAGTGCAGTGCACAGAAATTAATTTTCTGTAGCTAAGCTTATCAAGAGCATTGGTTGTCTTGAATGCTTCCTTCTTCACCCTTAAAACACCTCATGAAGTACAACACCCTCATCTTCTACCTGACAAATATCTGGTGTTTATGGTTGCTGTTGTGTTTAACCATTTTTTGGACAAAAGTTGGAGTAACATTGCGTTTTGAGGCACAGTATTTGATATCTGCTGCCATGTATCTTCTTTATGTGTGTAATTTTAGAAATTTTTTAAAATCCTCTTTTACATAGCAGAGCAATGTGTTAAATTTTGTAGAATAAAGAAATGGGTTCAAGCATGTGGGAAAATTTTGAAACGCGAATGCATGAAGAGTTAAACAAATTTTTGACAATGAAAAATAAGAAAATAAATTAAATCAGTTAAAATCCTGTCAACTTGGATATACACAACAACAACAACAACAACAACAACAACAACAACAACAACAAAACTGTAGTAATAACAAATCGACCTGTATAATAAACTTATCTAAACAGAAATTCTCAACCAAAGAAATGAAGCTGCTCCAAAAGGAATTCAAAACTTGCCTTAGTTACTCACAGAACAAAGATGACTTTATCGCCAACTTAGAAACAGCCACACATAACCTCAAAATGGAAGACAAAATCAAAGCTAAGAATGAATGTCTAGATGTAATAAAACAACTCCGTACAAAACAAAATAACAACCACAATAAAATAATTATATGTGTAAACAACAAGCCAGTGGTATACCTGAAAGGGATAAAGGCAATTCTCTTGTAATTCTGGAACTGGATGACTATAACCATAGAGTAAAACAGATGTTAGACTACGAAGAAATCCCCAAGAACCCTTTAACCACATGTATGAATTTAGTTAATAAAGCACTCTCTGTTAACAGCACCCTAACAACAACTGAAAAATACAATCTAAAACCTGCTAACCCCACCTTACCAAGATTATATTGTTTGACAAAAATACACAAACATGACAATAGCATGAGACACATTATCAATGGCATTAACTCCCCTACCTATCAAATTACTAAGTGGTTACTAAACAAACTGAAAGCCTACAAAAGCTTTGAAAATCTGGGAATTGAGAACTCCTCTGAATTAATGAACCACTTACGGAACTACAATAGCCCAAAAACCACATAATGGTATCATTTGATGTTAAAGCGCTTTTCACAAGCATTTCCATAGAAAAAATACTTGCACTACTCAGAAAATGGTTGATCCAGACTACAATAGACCCCACAGAAATAGATGACATCATTAACCTTACAGAATTATGCATGAGACATAACTTCTTCACATTTAATAGTAAATTCTATAAACAATCAAAAGGATTAGCAATGGGAAGCCCTCTGTCCACCATTCTGGCAGAAGTATATATGAGCCACCTTGATGTCCACATAGTAAAAGCCTTCCTTCAGATATACAAATTTAGGTGGAGATATGTTCATGACACTTTTTCCATCATACCCCAGATATTAATAGAAGATGCTTTGAAACTGTTGAATCTGCAGGATAACAGCATTAAATTTACAATTGAAATGAAAGAGAACAAAACCTTAACCTTCCTGGACCTCATAATAATTAGCGATCAAAACAATTTTAAATTTGGCATACATACGAAACCTACACACGTGAACAATTATATAAAGAAAAATGGATGCAACCCAACTTTACGTCAAATAGCCACCTTTAGATGTTTGATCCACTGGTTACATAATGTCCCTTTGAACAATGAAGAAGTTTTAAAAGAAGAACAAAATATAGAAAAAAATAGCAGTAAGTAATGGATTCAACTCAGATCTCATAAACAACTTGATAAACAAGAAGAAGAAACTCAAAGCAATATCACAAACTACCACTCTAACACCACTCACAAGCAAAAACTGGAAATACAAGAAATTCAAATACCACCCCTGGGCCTTTAAAAAAAATTGAATGTGCCTTCAATACATTTAACATAAGACTAGCTCCACAAAACGAATTCAGTCTGAAGAACTTGCTTAACACACCTCTCAAAAATACCATCCCACACACATTAAAACCAGAGATTACCAGATTAATTGTAATGAACATGAGAAATACTACATAGGCAAAACAAAAAGAAACTTGGAAACCAGACTTAAGGAACACCAAAGGAACATAAAACTAAAACAAATAGAAAAACCCACTGTATCATACCATTTTAGGACAGAAAATCACAACATTGGTCAAAATATAAAATTATTAAAACCCCTCACCACACCAACAGCATTGAACATCTGGGAAAAAATATACATAATCAAAAACAGCAACAACATCATTAATTTTGAAACCCTGCCTGTGAACACTGTGTTAAAACTATGTGCCCCTAACACCAGATAGCAACAGGTTCAGAATTCGCAGGAAGAGGAAGAATAGCATACAGGAGAGAGAGAGAGAGAGAGAGAGAGAGAGAGAGAGAGAGAGAGAGAGAGAGAGGGAGGGAGGGAGGGAGGGAGAGAGAGACCCCCCTTAGTCACCGACAATTAGTACGAATGCCATAAAAAATGTTTCCTGTTTTGTACAACATTTAATTAATGAAGGTGAGTGTGATTCAGTCTACCATCATGAATAATCTTAATTGTGTAGATTAATATGGATTTGTAAGCAGGATTGTAAATAGCATTGTATATAGTTACTGGTTGAACTAAATCACATACATCCCAAACAAGATGAGTTGACTCTTGTCTTGTGTGTTGTGACTGCTAAGATTTGATAATATTGTTTTCCTTGTCTGGAAGTGCTTTGACTGCCTTGTAACAATGCGTTTCTTAAGGAATGTGATTCTTTAGGAACAATTTCTTGCAATATGAGGAACTCAATAATGCTTATTTTTTATAAATGCCTCAATTTAAGTTTCTCTCACTGTAGTTCCTACCCGGCCATCCAATCAAGGGACTATGTTACCTTTGGAATATTTAACACTGGGATCATCCATCACTGTAAAAATAGTAGGGCTGTAATTAGTTTCTCTTTACAGCTTATGTAAGCATTTAATAATTATGAATATACTAAAATCTATAAATTTAAGATTGCTCCCTAGATTTGAGATTGCTTACCATGTTTAAGCGAGTGCCTATGAGGGTTTTTTAGGCACTGGAGGAAATGATCCTCTAGGCCTTGAGTGCTTTAATACAGTCAGATTCAAAGAAAACAAGAGGGTCTCCCAGGCACAGGATATCAGATTACAAAATTTAATGAGAAATATTATATATCATGCCCATCGCCTTTCTGCCTTGAAACTGAACTATTAGGTATAGAGGCAGCACTTCTACAGTCTCTACTTTATCTGATAAATTTGTATGCATTTTCAGTGACTCGATGGGAGCCATATTAAATATAATCAAATATGTTTCAAATTCATAATTCTACTTAACTTCTTCACAACAGCAATTGAATAAAGTAATGCACCTTCATTGGATATCCAGCCATTGTGGCATCACTGGAAATGAAATTGCTAATAGTATCATAAAACAGGCAACAACTCTGCAACTCAAGCCTTTACAAATAACTTCTTACCTAGTGCCTATTCTGCAATTAACATTCATTCAATAAATTTATTGGTGAAATTATAGCTTTCTTCTGATAAAGGTAAAACTCTCTTAAAATATCCAACAGAAATCTGAAGATTTACAAATATTCTACCACTTACCTAGATATATACAAACATTTTTAACAAGAGCTAGAACAGGCCATATTGTTACCCAGTCATAGCCACATTGCTTCACTCTCATAGACTATAATATTTGTAACAATCATGAAGTAGATCTGAAACATTCTCATAAACTCTCTTATCACAAATCCTCAAAGTACTAAGCTGAAATATACAGTTTCTGTAACTTTGAACAAATCTCTGCAACACATATTGAATACTCCTCTTCTTTGGTCTGTGCCTACAGGAATATACTACAAACATTGTGCATTATATCCATCATTTGCAAAGAGAAACAATTTATAATGAAACATTTGTTGCCAGCAAATAGTTGGATACACTAAGAAGATTGATTACAAGTGCTTGATACATTTGCCATTTTGAAGTCCTAGATGCAACAATCATAAAACTGATCTATTTTTCTTAGGGTTGGTTTCACCAACTGACGTAAAAGTATTCTTAACATCTTCTTTGTAAAGATTATGTACAAAATCTTCTTGTGTTTCATCAAGCTTTTATAGCAAATTGTTAGCTAACTAATTGTTAAATGTCAAAGACAACAGTGAACTGTAGCTTTGGAGAAGGCAGTTTCTGAAGTACATGGCTTCAGAACTTGATCTGATGCAGTTTTGTCTACTTAGCACAGCGCTCTCTGTAAAGGTAGCAGACAACTATGTAGTTACATTCATGGGCAATTGCCATGATGTTGCTGATTGAGGTTAGAATTGCAATGTCAACTGAGGAAGTAATATTTCACCATTTGAAAACTATTGATTACGGAACTGGTTTTTCAGTCTAGAGGTATTATCAAGCGTGAAAAAGATAATGGTCTTACATTAAAGGATAAGGACGCAACCTTGGAGAGTAATTTAATTGGAATGAATGTGCTTCTCCCAGGTCCAGTAAAGCAACTATGGCAATTTTATGCTAGCATAAAGTGCAGTACCAAAAATGCCAGGTACAAGGAGCATTTATAATGGTTTAAAATTGGTAGTGGACACTACAATGAAACTAAAGCTGATGAAACTTGTTATTAAGATTAAGGATCAAGCAGACCCAAACAAAAATACTGTTTCCTCCTTGAAGCAATTGCTTCAGTAACTTTCCGGATAAATACATAAATGACAGTTTTAGAGATAGTAACATCATCACCTGCCATTAAATGAAAAGTGCCAACAGCATAAAATCTCAAAGTAATTAACACTTTTAAGAAAGAGGCATGCTTCTGCGTTTAGTATTCTAACCTTCTATATTTCCCATAACCCCTTTGAACAGTCCCTATTGGTTTAATAATTCTTTCTTTTATAGTTTTAAAATTCATTATGATGCACGGCTGCTGTTTCATTAGGAATGGCATTCAAAATTGCCAAATGCAGCAAACTTACATCAACAGTTTGGTTTGCAGCAGCCATTCTCTAACTTGTAAATTTGTTAAATGTCTTGGTAATGTTATCACCAAGTTTAACACATTGTTTGACGAAAAAGAATTTGCATTAACTTCAGTGTTACATCAGTTGGTGAAACCGCCGTTAGAGATTAAGTTAATTTAACACCTCTTGTAACATCACTGATTTATAGAGACAATTGAAGTGATCATCAATGTGTATTTAGTGATTTGAAAGTTAATCGGCATTTTTCTTTTCAAGATAAAACCTCATTAAATCCCTATCCACGTAACTCTCCCAAACTCTAGATTGTTAGGTGCACATGCTACAACATATCACATTATTGGTCTAGTGAATACCCATTATACGCAATAGCCAGATTTGAAGAGGAAGAAAAAATTAGAAACATTACTTTTGCTAATATTCCTAAAGCTATATAATTGCTCCACTCCTAGAACTCAAATTGAAGTACATACATGACATCATTAACTAACCTGCAATAGGTGTGAAACAGTAGTATATCACAACATTTGTTTAGTATGAAAAAGTAAATTAATTGAGTATAATTCATCCCTCTTAATGATGAGCAGTTAGTAAAGCACCAAACAAGTGCTGTTAGCTTGGCGAGTGACAATAAAGGTGAAATAGTGAAGCATTCTAAAAGAAACTGTGTTGAATGTGTTGAAACAGACTAATGCAGGGGAATAACATTGTTAAACTAACTGCAGATTATACTGGTGTTTCTGAGTAGAGCACTGCAGAACTGTAGGAAATGAGAGTATTATGAACACCAAAGAAGAAAAGACAAGCCAAAATTAAGAAAAGTAGAGGAATTTACCAAATGTGCTATTCATGGCAAAGTACATAAGTTTCCTTTAATAACAAATTGCTGATGTCAGACATAGTCTTAAATTCTGCATTCTCTTAGTGATTTACCTTTCATAAATGCTTGCTAGAAATTGGATTTAGGTTTCTGAAGAGAAATAAAGTGAATATAATAATTATTAACAGAGGATATCATGTATTGGATAGCATACTTTATACTTCTTCCTAATAGTGGTACAGTTACAGATTAATGTGAACTTTATTTTAATTAATCTGTATTGAATTTCAAATCAGTTTTTCTTTATTTAGATGTATATTATTATTATTATTATTATTATTATTATTATTATTATTATTATTATTATTATTATTATTATTATAGTACATCATTCTGTTACATTACAAACATGGATCTGTTTATGCATGTTCCTCATAGGCAATACAAACACAATAGGCCCAGTTCTAAGGTTGAATTGTTATATCACCTTCTCTTTCTCTGTAGCACCAGGCTATTTTGCAACAGCATTTTAACATCTTGCAAAAACATATAACATAATGTAGAAGAGGGGCAGGAGGGGGAAAAAACTAAAATTACTAACAATATATTGGGTAGGATGGTGGTACATGCTAATAATACAAATATTATAGCTTCATTGATAATATCAATTAACCCTCCGTCAGGCGCGCGCTTTGGTAGAACGCCGTTAGTCGCGCGGGGCCTAGTAGACCCGCGCCTTATATTTTTGTTGTTATTGTTTGTATTTTTGTTTTTTTTTTCTTTTTTTTCTTTCTTTTTTTCCTGTTTTTACCTTTATTTAGATTAAGCGTACAATGCTTTCATTAATAGGTATTAGCTTACAACATAAAAATACAAGCTAAAATATAAGTACATATACGTTATAAATTGTATTACAGTAAGTATAAAGAAATACATTGCCATTTCCAGGTATACATACAACTTGTAATTTCAAATGTTCAGTTACTCAGAACCATCTACTATTTCACCCGTGTTTTCCCCGACTAAGCAACTATCGCAAATAATTTTAGCATGTTTGCTCATGTTGCATTTCCCACATGCATATTTAGTTTTGCAGTTTATTTTGTCTTTGTTGCTGGGTTTACGTCGTTTCCTTTTCAATGTGATAGTGGTGTATTTGACAATTCATCTATGCCGGATTCTTCAGGTTTAAATTTTTACTTTCTCTACTACGTATAGTAAGTAGGGGAAGTATTGCATTCCACCCAAAAATTCGATATCGAGATTTCACCGGAAATACATGTTTTGAGACCTCCTGAATCCAAAAAAAGGATTTTTGGAAACATGTGCGTGTGTGTGTCTGTCTGTGTGTGTGTGTGTGTGTGTGTGTGTGTGTGTGTGTGTGTGTGTGTGTGTGTGTGTGTGTCTGTGTCTGTGAACAGCATAACTCAAAAACGAACAGTCGGATAAGCACCAAACTTGGTATTTAGGTTAAGTATCTTCCAGAGATGCGACACGAAGGTTTTCAAGAAAATACCCCCACACCAGACTATCCTTTACATGGAAGATTTTTCGAAAATTTTAATTTTCTCAAAAATGGCTCTAACGATTTTGATGAAAATATCATATGTTTAAGATATTCTCATGAGAAATGAAATGTATATCTCGAATTTTCTGGGAATGTCTCCAAAAGTATTCTTCATTGTGAACGACTTTTGCATAACTGGTAAACCATAAGAGATAGACAAAATTTTACTACACAAAAAATGTAGATCGCGTTAAAATACACAACTTATGTCATATACATTTCTTTTGTTGAGTGAACCGTTTTCGAGATATTGCTTGTTATTTCCTTAAATTTTCCAATACTTATACTTTTTCTCAAATGCGTTATTCATTTTTACTTTCTCTACTACGTATAGTAAGTAGGGGAAGTATTGCATTCCACCCAAAAATTCGATACCGAGATTTCACCGGAAATACATGTTTTGAGACCTCCTGAATCCAAAAAAAAGCATTTTTGGAAACATGTCCGTGTGTGTGTCTGTGTGTGTGTGTGTGTGTGTGTGTGTGTGTCTGTGAACAGCATAACTCAAAAACTAACAGTCGGATAAACACCAAACTTGGTATTTACGTTCAGTATCTTCCAGAGATGCGACACGAAGATTTTCAAGAAAATCCCCCCACCCCAGACTACCCTTTACATGTAACATTTTTCGAAAATTTTAATTTTCTCAAAAATGGCTCTAACGATTTTGATGCAAATATCATATGTTTAAGATAATGTCATGAGAAATGAAATGTATATCTCGAAATTTCTGGGAATGTCTCCAAAAGTATTCTTCATTATGAACGACTTTTGCATAACTGGTAAACCATAAGAGATAGACAAAATTTTACTACACAAAAAATGTAGATCGCGTTAAAATACATAACTTATATCATATACATTTTTTTGTTGAGTGAACCGTTTTCGAGATATTGCTTGTTATTTCCTTAAATTTTCCAATACTTATACTTTTTCTCAAATTCGTTATTCATTTTTTTATGTCCTGGACATGCAAAGAGAATGGAATGCGCCACATAGCAACCAGCGTTAAAATATTTGACTATCGCTTAAAAGCTACCATATTTCCCTTGCATCTACAAGAAAATTACCAATAAGATTGACATCTCGATATCTCGATTAACATGAAGCATATGGAGAATAGGCGTTTGTAAAATTAGATTGTACAAGGGTAGAGAAAGTCATGTGAGTGTAACACATCAGATTTTTTTATGTCCTGGACATGCAAAGAGAATGGAATGCGCCACATAGCAACCAGCGCTTAAATATTTGACTATCGCTTAAAGCCTACCAATTTCCCTTGAACCTAAGAAAATTAGCAATAAGATTGAAATCTCGATATCTGGATTAACAGGAAGCAGATGGAGAATAAGCGTCTGTACGAATAGTTTGTACAAGAGTAGAGAAAGTCATGTGAGTGTAACACATCAGATTTTTTCAAAACTCCTTTCAAATCTCGGATAGATTTGATGCTGTTGCTCTCCTTTGTAGCTGTTGCAACAGTAAAGCTAAAGATAGTGATTTCAAATACTCCTGCCTTGTGGAATATTTATTTTGGTTTCCAAAGAAGATAACCCTAGAATTAATACCTGCAATGTTCAAGATATGATCAAAAATTACCATGGGCCACCTTCTCGTTGTTCTGGCTACATTGTATGTAGCACACAATTTATCTACTGCATCAACTCCACATTTAGTGTCGTTGTAATGCAGGATTATTTTAGGCTTTTTCTCAGCACCTTCTGATAACTGTGTGGATGAAACATGTAGACTTGAGAGCAAAACTACTGTTTTACCCTTTTTTGGAACATATGAAACAAATGTTTCATTTTTTGTGAAGCCAAATATGCTTTCGTACTGTCTGCGATCTTTTGGAAAAGTGAAATTAGTGGGTAACTCTTTTTTGTTCTTTCGCACTGTACCGACGAAAGAAAGTTGTCTTTTGCGCAATTCATTCACCACGATACACTGGTAAACCAATTATCTGCAGTAACGTTTCGTCCAGTGCCAGAGATTGGTTCAGTTAGTCTCAGCACTACAGCCTCTGCCGAGTTAGTTTGCAAATTGGGTCCGTCCGGCTGCTGTCCACAATAAATCTCCATGTTAGTTGTATAAAACAGTTTTGCATTATTCAAACAGATTATCTTTATGCCATACTTGTTTGGCTTGGATGGTATATATTGTCTAAAAGCACATCGACCACGAAATGCCGGCAACTGTTGGTCGACAGTGACATTTTGTCCAAGAGAATAATGGTTCTGACAGTTGTTCAGAAACAATGTAAACATTTCTCTAACAACAGCCAATTTATCCAATCTTCGTCGCTCCAGTCTTGAGCTTTTGTCATCAAAGCTAATGCAGCGTATTAGGAAACTGAATCGTTTTTCGGACATAGTCATTCGGAATAGAGGAATTCCAAGATCGGTTCTCTAAAACTCGTGAATATTCTGGTGTCCACCACGAAAAATTCCTGCCAGGTACAATAAGCCTAGGAAAGCTTTTATTTCTATTATATCTGTAGGTCTGCTGTCTCTTTCACAATCAAATTTGTGCTGCACACAGCTAATGTAAGTATTTGAGCTTTCAACAATCAAATCAACTATATCTTCGGTAACAAAAAGGTTCCAACAATCAATTTCCGTTTTCGCATTTTTGGCAGCTCCTACCACACCAGGAAGTTTGGTCAATATATTGTGAGCCCTTGTCTGTGTTATTTTCAAAGGTGTTTTTTTTTTTTTTCATTTTGTTCCATCTCTTCCTGTGAATAACAACAGAATGTATTGTCAATAATAATAAGAAGAAAAAGAAGAATTACTATGATACGCATATGATGTTACCTATAAAATACATGTTATCACATAGGCTGCTTTCCTCGTCTTCCTCTTCATTTTCATGGTCGGTTTCTAATCTAAAGATCTCGTTTCGAGTTTATCTTCTGAATCAGAGTCATCTTATTCATATAAGTTGTCATCCACGGGCAAGGCATCATCGCAAAGTAGGCGATGTACTTCTTCCAAATCATTTGGATTTTGTAGATCGTACCTTTTACTCGTATTCATGACGAAGCAGTAACAGCTCCTTGCAATAGTAAAGCAATATTGCACAAAAGCTAATGAGAAACAAATCTGTCAACAATATCTAACGAGAGCAGGCGCACGGGGCCTGGTTGACCTGTGCGACACGTAACTGCTGATTATTCATTCCTCCAGCCAAACAAATAAACAGATAAGGTTATCGCTGCAGCAGATAATCGCGCAAGGTGTAATGTTAGATGTCCTAGTCAGGGAATTGCATAGGTGCGTTCATTCGAAAATTATAACATTTATATAATGCCAGGGGACTCTCAGGCTCCTAGCGACTGACGGAGGGTTAACATGCTTATATTGCTACATTACAGTCTTGTTTCAACTTCTATGGTGATGGAAGTTTCTCTCCTGATGAAAATGGTTTAGATGAGTTTTGTCGTTGGTGCGCAGATGGGGGAACGCTTTATTGCTGTGCAGAGTGCTCCTGTGCCTTTTGTAAGGTAAATTAAGCAAAACTACTTTTTTTATAATTATTGTGATTATTTTAGTGCTTATAAACTATATTATGTGACAGAATTTACACATTTCCTTTTGATGACCATATACACATTTTCAGCTGGTAGAATGAGGGTGATTTAACAAAGAAAATGTATGGAAACAGTAGTTGTTAAGCAGCTGCATTTATGATTAACCCCTCATTTGTCGCTACCATTGTTGTAACACGGTTTGTCGCACAGTGAGCATTTTGCTCACGGTAATATATAAACGTAACAAGAGATAACATTATGTCAATAACACGTAAATCATACTTTTCTAAATCTATTACAAATGACATTTTTTTGAAGTGATCACAAAATATTTGTCTTCACAAAAAAAGTAAAGAATATTAACTTGCGGTTGACTAAATGTAGTATATGTAGATATTTGAAATAAATTCAATGTCTTCATTGACAAAATTATGAGTTTAGTATTTGTTAAATTATAGTACTATGTGCAATACCTAAATATAGTACAAATTCAATATACTCCTAAAAACAAATTATGGTGATGGTGGCAACTCATGGCACTTATCACAGATAATTCTTGCATGTTCATTGCACAAATATCTGTTACATTTATAACAGCTTTTCTTGGTTTTTCTGTTCTTTCGCCAAGGGCACAGTGAACATACACCAGGAGTTGTCACAGTAGTTGCAGTTTTTGTATTCTCCTCTTCATTACCAACAATTTTCTTCATTGAGACTCACAAGTTGTCTGACAAATTTGAAATAGACAGATGTACTCTCACATGGGTTTTCATAAGTTCTAGAGACAAATGTTTCAAAAATATTTGATGTGCTAATTTCTTCTCTATATTAGTGAAATAAAATATGTGAGAGTTTATTGCACCAATGTTCAACAGCCAAAAAAATACCGTCATTGGCCACCTGCAGGTAATTCTAGATACTGAATGTTGAGATATCAGTTCGTCGACAATATCGACTCCACCTTTAGTTTTGTTGTAGAAGGTAGCGGTTTGATTTGGTTGCCGGTTTCCTCATCAATATCGACACCAGAATTTAGAGTTGAAAGAAGCAGCACAATTTTGTTTCTTTTAGACACATATGACACTAGAACCCCCGTTTTGAGGAAACCAAACATATAACTACAAACTCTTTGGTATTTACAAAAATGGGAGGAATTTCATTTTTGTTCTTCTTTAGTGTTACAACTAAAGTAGTTTTCTTCTGTAGCAATTCCAAGGCTAGTGGAACAGATGTAAAATAATTATCCATGGTAATGTTTCTTCCGCTATTCAAAATGGGTGCTGCCATTCTATTCACAACAACAGATGCTTTATTATTGGTCTGGTAAGGTTGCTTCCATGGATAGATTTGAAACGTAATATGTTTCAGAATCTACCAATGCATAAATTTTAATTCCATATTTTGATGGTTTTGATGGAATATACTGGTGGAATCTACATCTTCCTCGGAAAGCAGGTAGCATTTCATCAAGCATTTCATCCTAATTCATAATTATTCATGCATCTGACCGCAAATTCCTCAAATATTCTTCTAATGGGCGCCAGATTATCGATTTTCTTTCTATGAGCTCTATCGTTGATGTCATTGAACCCTAGAGCCTCGAGAAAAATATAGAACCTGCGACTTGACATCATGGCATGAAAACATTCAGGAGATGTGCAGTCATCAGCCCAAAGCTGTTTTTCAAGCCTGCATGTATCATGTATAGTATACACATGTGGAGTTGTATCAGGATAGTCCGTCAGTCGTGCATATTTAGTACACATTTTTTGGAGATATATGTTAGTACAGTATGTAATATGTAAAATTGTCTCTTCAGGAAAGAAGTCTCTTCCATGCATCTGTGACTAAAGTTGCATTTTTTGCCTCTCCTTTACAGCCTCGATGTGTTCCAACTATATTATGTCTAGGTCTTCGAACATTGAGGCGTGGTGGATGCATGGACCATACTGTTATTTTATCTTTTCTGATATATGAGAGACCTGTCAGCTGAAAATCACTTTTGGTTTCTGAGTCATCTCCTGCAGATTGTTCTGAAACAGTTATATGATCACTATGTTCAGAGGGCGCATCAGATTCAAATCACCACTGTCTAGGCCAACAGAAGTACTAGTTTCACTCAACCATGCGGGATGCATAGAATAAAATAATAATAATAATAATAATAATAATAATAATAATAATAAGTAGTAGTAGTAGTAGTAGTAGTAGTTAGAAATCATGTTACAAAATGTTTCACTATTGATTATGACATTTAATGCTGGCCTAGATTCGATTCTCAACAGCAGTATTCGAACCCGTGTCGAAAGAAATGTTAAAAATATGGTAATTACATATACATTTATTATAACAAAAAGTAAAAATAAACATACCTTGAGAATCCCTTCCATCCTGTTGTAAGGCTAGCAGAAGAATTTTTTTGCTTGACTCATTAGAAAAACCTAACTGAATATCAATGAAAACAATTCAAACAAACGAATATTTTTAATGGACACAAAAATAGGGCTTCTACATTTCAGCTTCAAGCCAGGATGATTGCAGACTGCCCAACAATTGAATAGCATGGTGTGTCGCTTGATGAGCAAACCACTCACAGTTGTGCTGCAACTGGGCAAAGATTGTATAAACCATTGTCAATGTGATTGTTGTTAAACCCAACTTAAACAACTGCTTCAGGAAAGTTTAAAAGTTAGCTAGATTGAGCGAGAAGATTTTATCAGCTGTCGTTACCGTAAAAAAAATCTAAATCAAAAGTGTGAGCAAAATGTTCATTTAGCGACAAAGACGGGTTAATCAAGTAGCATTTGGTGCTGTGGCTAACAAGATAGACTGGCTACAGTATGAATTAAAATCAGCTGATACTTCATGGTCTAAAGTAGTGAAACGACAATTACCCTATATATCCATATTTAGTATCTGCTTATTAAATTCAGATGAAATGTAAAAGTATACTTTGAACCATTTCAGCTTTGGCTCAGTTTATGATTACCATCACTACATAACTGATTTGGACCATAGCCTGTCTCTTTTGTTAGCCACATTTGGCCCTGCATAATTAGTAATATACTTAATCCTGACATGGTAAATTATAAAAGGATGTTCTATCTTTTTCTGCAACTTATATCAGTATTTGATAGTTTCTTATCTGTGATATCTGGTAATTTTATATATTTTTAATTGAAAATTTACACACATAATGTATCAAAATTGATTTCAGTATGCTGCAATGTCATAAGCTAATGAGACAAGGTACAGAACAGTAGATTATTTATACATTTTGCATTTATCACAGATTCAAATGTTGAAGCTATATACTCATTATACAGGGTCAGAATAACAAACAATTTTAAGGTGTGAATCAGGGGTTGTATTTGAATAATTTCTTTTAGGGAATGTATGTCCGTAAATGTCTTGTTATTGTGCTAGAGAGCATTAATGTTTTTCAACTGCTACATCAGTTCAGATGAAATTCTACCAAACAGGTCACTATGCATCTTTTGCTACAAGACATTAGGAGAGTTTTGAAATAAGAGTAGCCACATATCTTTAATTTTAAACAATTAATAAAGCTTTCTTTAATTTACTTACTAACTTGTGAATCGTCATTTAATTATATGGCAAGAAATCCATGTGCTCTGAAGTAGGTAAAAACTGTTTTAACAGATCTGCAGCTGTGGTTACAGTTTATTATCAATAACATTCAAATAATACTATTGTTGGTCAAAGTTTTTCCACCATTATAAAAATTACTTGAGAAGTAAAACAACATTAAATGATGCACACACATGTTTTTAAAAGGTTTAAAATATAGTTAAAGTAAGAGCACAAAAAGAATTGAATAAGTGCAAGTGTTTACAAAAAATGTTCAAAATGCCAACCTTTGACTTTGGAGTATAGTTTATAGTATCATTGCAATAACTGCAGAGTGCTTTAAAAAATACTTGGCACATCACAAATAGCATCAAATGCTATGCTATGTTATGTCGGAATATATCCACAAAGGAAAAAATCCAAAAGGGTTAGATCTGGTGAATGCTTTAGTTTCTGTGCTCCCCTACAGATCAGATTACATCACTGGAATAATGTGCCTCATTACCTTGGAACCACATTAACTGGCATATTCCTAAAAGAACATGTTCCAGATAAAGTATGTCGTAAAAACTTCAGGTAAATATGCTGCATCAAACATAGAGGTAGTAAACAGGGTTCAATGAGTGTTTCATGTTTATAATGTCATAGAACTGTATACTGTTTGAATAATAAACATGAAAATAAAGGCTGAGTTGAAATTAAATACAGGATAAAACACACATTAATCTGTAGCTGTGTCACTATTGGAGTGGTATAATATCTGGGTCTCCATCATACTCTATCCTCTCTGTCAATAATTCTATTCACTTTGTTTTTCTTCACAAACCTAAATCTAATTTCTAGCCCTAATTTATGACAGGTGTATTGCTTAAAAAAAGGAAACATAAGATCATTGTTGACAAAATTTAATACTTTGGCAGCTCATTATTATAAAACACTCAAGCACTTTCCTACCAATAGAACTTTTAGTAAAGTTATCTGCTTCTTCTGATGATGTGTAATAATAATAATAATAATAATAATAATAATAATAATAATAATAATAATAATAATAATAATAATATAAATCAGCATTAACATTTAAAATATTAGAAAATCTCATTAAACTCTTGCAAGTTATAAAAACACTGATCAATTAAGAAGAGCTTCCTAAATTGAAATGGATGTGTGTCAGTTATTTTATTGGTTAATAAATTATGGCACTTTCTTTTTCCCTTGGTGTTAGTAGTGTTCTTTATGTGCATAAGGAATGCTCCACTCGGAAACACTAGTATAATCTGCAGTTTGTTTAGCAATTTGATCCTTTATCCTAGGAGAAAAAGTAAGGAATTTGCTGGATGCAATGTAAAAACTGTGAGAAGGTTTACATTGGGAAAACAAAAAAGAACATAAAAACCCACTCCAATTGCATCAAATTTGAAGAGACCAAAAAATCAGTAGTTGTTTCACAGTTCTGCACTCAAAACCACAAAATAGGCACCAACATCAAGTTGCTCTTGCAATTTGGGAGATGATTTATATAAAGAAATATGAAAACCAGATCATGAACTTTGATTTGCAAGAATCAGACAACTAGAGGACACCCCAGGCTTTCCAAAAAATTACTTGAGAATTGATTATGCAGTCAGAAGGTAGTTGACAATGCTCACGATACATGCTCTAGGTAAGTGAAGCTAGTAAAAGTGTTCAAGTTGACGACCTCACTTTCATTAAGTGTCTTTTATGAACTGCTTCATCGTGTTTGATTCGACAACGTTTGCTGAATGCAGAGTATAGCTATCTTATGAGCAATATAAAATAAGTTTTAACTGCTTATGCGGTATGGCACAGTCATGCTGACTTCCAAATCCAAAGGTACCTGGGTTGATTCTTGTCTGAAGGTGGGAATATTTCTTTAGCCAGGATTATTCTTTATCCTCCCTAGAGTTTGGAAGTGTGAATGTACATGTGTGTGAATTTAATGTAATAACAAAAAGTAAAACCAACCCAAAGATTAACACCATTGTAAGTGAGTAAACATCATTGCTGATGAGCAATTGTTCCAAAGGTAAATATGACCTTAAATGTTAAAGGTGGCATATAAATGGAACCTTAAAAGAAAATAGCTATAACAGGTGATATCATATACTATTTTTATACAGCCCTGAACATTAAATTATAAAAGTATCCAGCTAAAATTTGTGTGGAAATAGCAGTATTCTACATTTTGACATGTACAGTGGTGAGCTGTAGTCTCTTACTGTTGGCCTTTGTTGTTTGACTTTCACAGTGCTGAAAAGATCTCATTATTAGTATTAATGTAATTATTTTGTACAGATTTTACGTTGCTTCATTGAAGAAATCTGTTGTATGTAATGTTGTACTGCTTCCTCAACTTCTTTGGTAATAATTTCAAATTATCCACTCTGCTGCTTGCAAAAGTACAAAGTACTTCTGGTTTTGCTGAATCCATTTCTGAGTGACTCAAATAATCTGCCATTACATTTATCAATATAAGGCCTCCAGTTAATGGGCATAAAATTGCCATTGCAAGAAATAAGGATGGTAACTATGGAGTGTTATAAAAGATTTATTCTACTGGTATTATAATCTTCTTTCTAGTATGAGTGACTCATGCTAAAAAACTCTACTTTTAGTGCTACATGTCTAGAAAAGAGTATTATCACCACTTTCATAAAATGTTAAATCAAGTATAACAGATATCCCAATACCTTTGCTATCTTCACACACGGTTTATAGGTAGTACTATATACAGGATGGAAGGTGACCTATTATCCTTTTAAACTATGAAACAGCATGCTATTTTGAGTGTTTTCCTTAATAAATATTTTCATAAAGCTTTTCATTCTTGAGATAATTACTATTTTATTTTGTACAGTATTGTAACACAGCAAATTCAACAGGTTAATTTTTAATTCTTCAGCTTCTGCTACTATGGCAATGAACAAATAAACACTTCTGGTACCTATACAAATAGAAAACTACACTTGATTGTAATACAACCTAAACATCATAGGGAATGTAGAACTGAGGAAGCATTTACAATATTATACAAATTATTAATAGGAACACTTATCTAAGGTATAAGATCAAGCTTCCGTTCTTTGTGAATTATAAAACTCGGTAAATAATGGAGGAACATTGTTTCAAAACTGGTTAGATGCAAAATTTTATGAAATTGAGCTATATATAGTATCGGCATAACTTCCAACCCTTGCATCATTCTGTTAAATCAGATTTTGCATATATCGATACATGCCCTGTGTGTACAAGATAAGGGACATTAGCAGTTCTTCCAGAACGAGATAGGTGCATTTAAAGCAAAAGTCGATAGATGCAATTTTATTATATTCTGACACAGCGTATACCAACCTTAATTCTATGAAATGCAGTGTTGGCTAACTTACCATTGTGGTTCCTGCAAGTTTTGTTATATGCAGTATATTTATTCTTAGTTGAGACACCACAATATGCACATGAATGGGCTAATATTGTGAAACTAAACTAGTCATAGAATGTGTGGGAGGCATAAACGCAACAACAAAGAAAGGAAATCGAAATGTAAGTCAAAGAAACATCATACTCCAGCAATTACTTGTTTACATGATCTCGTGTGCACTCTACATAATCCTAAAAATAAAGGAAATAAGCATTTTGATGTAGCTGCATTGTCTTACAATGATATAAGTAAATTTCACCAACATGCTCAACAAAATAGAGCAGGATAAATTCCTTGTAAAATATATGACTATTACATCATCTAATGGCAGAAAGTGAAGAAATAAGCTGCAAATAGAAAGAGTGTAAGCATCAAATACAGTGTCAGAACTAATGATGGCCGAATATTGTCTGCAAGCTTCCAAGGAATCTAAAGATAGATTCTCTCTCCTGGCTAGAAAATTTCACTCATCTGGGAATATGCCAAAGGAAACCAGAGAAGGTGATAGAATAGGAATAATACAGAAGGGCTGTAAAGGAAGTACAGATGTAGGGAGAGACACTATGAAAGAGCAAAATCAAGGAGATGATAGTTACCTCCAGAACCTAGTATCAGAAAGATGTGGACAAACTTTTGCAACAAAATGGAATCTACCAGTCTGCTCATTTTCAAAATATAAATACATATTTTACAACTTCTTCAATCTTTCATTCCATACACCAAACCTGATACATGCTCAACCTGCAAAATGGGACTGATAAAGATTAAGACAGAGGCAGATGTGTAAAAGAAAAATGAAATAAGAACCATTTACAGACTGCATATCCTCCATTCAAAAAGGTTTTATCAGCTATTGAAAGAGGAAGACTCACTATTCGCTTTGATATGCAGCAGAATCAACCGCTGCCTAAAGTTTCAGTTGCCAAGGTAGGTGTGGTTGTAATGATTCCTTCTAAAATCCAGAACAAAGATGATATTTACTTGTATACATGGTTGGAAACTGAATCAGCTAAAGGCTGCAACCAGGTTGCTTCGCCTTTGCACCACTTCTTGTTGGAACTAGAAGAAAGGATCTCCATCTACCATTTGTTTATTTTAAGACTCTTGCTTAGAACAAGAATAGTTCAATAATGTGTATGCTTATTGCTTTCTTGGAGAGAAGTAGAAAATTTTCCCACATTTCACATATCTACCCAATACATGGACACAATTATATGCCTCCAGATAGAGTTCTCGGCAGAATTGAAAAAGAGTTGTAGAAAAAAGATAATATCTTAAGCCCTGATGAGTACTATCAGATATTGCAAAATCACGGCTCTGTGAAGGTGTTGCTTTAAGATTGAGAAATTAACGATTTGAAGGAAAGTACAAAGCAAACACTGAAGTCAAAGCTTCCTTTTAAGATGAATAGACAGAAAATTATAACATATTCCAAGCAAATTATAACATATTCCAAGCAATCAAAGGAAAACCATTAGTTATGTGTAGAAATTCAAAATGCATATTCTGCTTTACCTGCAGAGGTAGATGTAATGAAACTGTGAAGCAAGTCCTGCAGCAAGGTACTGCTTTGATCTTAAACTTTTTCCAAAATCAATAGGATGAACAATGAAAAGAAAAAGGATGTTCAAAATCTAGGTAAGTTCTTTGAAATTCCAGAAAATACAACAGAACTTTATAAGAATGTGCTAGGCGAAGCAGTTAAAGCTTAAACCTTACTTATTCATATTGTTATAAATATAAAATTGTGATTTCTTTGTACTGTATTCAATATGTTGGGTATATAAACAAAATAAATATTGTTATTGTGAATGTGGTGGAACTTACTAAGTTATACCTGCTAATTAATCTGTTTAAATGTTAATATGGTGTTTGTATAGTACATTATGTATTATGAAAAGGTGAGAATAAATAAAAAATTAATATATAAGTAAATAAAAATAAATAAATAACAAACAATTATGTAGTCAGGAATTACGAATATTGCCACAATGCTAAGGCTGGCAAAATCTTGTATCAAATATTCAAAATAAAAGTGAATAAAGTTAAAACTGTAAACAAAGCGTTAAAACAACAAATAAACATTGGTCAACATTGACTAATTTTGAAGATTTAGAAGCTGGTAACAGTGATGTGTCATAACTTAAAATACAGAGTTGAGGGTTGTTACACTACATCACTATGCTATTCTTACTTGAACGTGTTTCGGGAGACGGCTTGTTCCCATCATCAGCATTTTCTCTCAACTGATTTTTGCCGGTCATCGTCTGGGGGATGTGTGTGGTTTGTGGTGTTCTCTGGTGCTGGGCTGATGAACCTCCAAAGGCTGTTGGGTGGCGGCAGTTCGAAATTCATTAGGTGATTCCTGTGTTTGACAATATGTATTTTTTCCCAGATGTCCAATTCATTGCTGCTGTTGATCGGTTTTAAGAGTTTTATGTTTGGAGTGATATCATGGTTTGAAGACCAGAAATGATGTGCTACTGCTGATTTATCTTGCTGCTTTTGGTAAATGCATCTCATATGCTCTTTAAGTCTTATTTCAAGATTTCTTTTGGTTCTTCCTATGTATACCAGGTTACATTCATTACAATCAATTTGATATATACCAGCTGATTTATCGTTGGGGATAGGATCTTTTGTTCTGTTGCATGGTAGTTCTGTATATTGTGGTTATTCTGTGGAGATAGGGTGATGTTGTATTTTTTGAAAATCCTTTGAAATTTATGATGTGTCCAAGGGTGATAAGTGAATTTTCTATATGTTTGTGGTTTTTGTTGTCTGAGTAACGTAGTCATTTGTTGGATGTATTTCTGTCTTTCAAACCTTTTTATCTTCTTATCTATTGTTTTTTTCTGGTATCCATTCATAGTGGCTATGTTGATAATGTGTTGGTATTCTTTCTGGTATTCCTCTTTCTCCATTGGTATATGTACTAACCTGTTTGTAATACTATTTAAAATTGCATGTTTGTGGCTTGTAGGATTGTAGCTATTGTTTTTAATATAGTTTTCTGTGTGCGTTGGTTTTCTGTAAATGCCGAACGTTAGTTTGTTGTGTGCATTATTTCTGATGATCCTGATGTCTAGGTAAGGTAATTGGCCATTTTCTTCTTTTTCCATTGTGAATTTTATAGATCTTTTTTGTAAATTTAATAATTTCAAAGCATCTTCTGAAAGTTTTTTTGGAACAATAGCAAAAATATCATCTACATACCTATACCAGATTTTGAATAGATGTGGGAAAGATTTAGTAATATGGGATTCAAAATGGCTCATATATAGTTCTGCTAAAAATGGTGAAAGGGGGTTTCCCATAGTTAGGCCTGAGGTTTGTTTAAAGATTTTGTGATGGAATGAAAAGAAATTCTGGTCCAAACATAATTTTGTTAGTTTCAGGTAATCTTCTGTTTGTGCTCTAGGTGTGCCATTGTTTAATATCCAATTTTCTAGGAGTGGTAATAATTCTTCTTTTGGTATGCTTGGGAAGAGTGCAGTGACATCAAATGATACCATCATGTCTGTGGGTGATATTTGAAAGGTGACTGGTTAATTCTAAAGAACTTTTGATGCTAAGACTTTTGAACATAGGCATGGAGTTGAAGGTATTTGAAAGCCATTTTGCTAGTTTATATGTGGGAGAGTTTATGTTATTCACTATGGGCCTCATTTTGTTGCCGAGTTTGTGTATTTTTGGTAGTGCATGTAACCTAGGTATGATGGGAAAATCTGGTTTAATTCTGGATTTTTCGGCTTTTGTTAATGTTTTGGTTTCTATCAATGTGTTCTGGAGTGACTTGGTGCATTCTTTTAATGGATTTTTGCTGATTTCTATGTACTCTGGGTTATGTAGTAATTGCATAACTCTAGACTCATAATCTTCTTGGTCTAATATCACTAATGTGTTTCCTTTGTCTGCTTTGGTGTATACTACAGGTTTTGACTTTAGAGATTTGATAATTTTTTGATGTGGTACGTAGTGGTGTTTTTGGGCTTGTATCTGGTCCAATATTGGTTCACACTGTGATTGTATTAAACCTTTATCCTTATCTGTAAGGTGGTTGGAGGCTATTTCAATATCAGCAACAAAGTTTTCTGTATTTTTTGTGAAGTTGAAACAGGTTTTTAGGCCATTGTTCAAGACAGATAGCTCAGTGCTGGTGAATGGTTCTTTTGAGAGGTTAACTACATATTGGCCTGTGGTAGGTTCATTGTTTAGGCTATGTTTATATGTTGCTTTCCATTTTTGGTTATGTCTAGGAGATTTTTCCCGGTATTCCAGGGAGTTTTTTTGTTTGAATATAAGGTTGTTTAGTTTCTTTTTCAGTTTCATTGTTTTGGCGCTCATTTTTTTGCTAAGTAGCGTAAGGAAATTTGACTGTAAATTTTCCCATAAGGGTATTCCTAAAACTTTCGGTAACCATAAGTGTAATTCATAGATTCTAAGGTCCAAGTCCTGTAAATTTGCATAATGGTTGTTCTTTTCTATTTCAATTACTTTCTTATCTGCTGCTGTTTGATGTTTTACATTGTGATTAAATTTTACGTATTTTCTAACGAAGTTTGGCGTAACTTTGTGTTTTAAGCAAAGATTTAGGAATCTTATGTTTGCAGCCGTGATTTTCTTTTTGATTTCTAGTTTTAAGTATCATTTTATGTCCTGTTTTATTCCAAAGTTTCCGTTGAATCTGTGTAAATCTGTGCTTACCTCCATATTCTTTAGTTGTTACGTGCGGCAATATCGGTGTTTATTCTTTGCTTCTTATAGACTTGTAAGTCCAAATTATTGACTAATTTTGAAGATTTAGAAGCTGGTAACAGTGATGTGTCATAATTTAAAATAGAGAGTTGAGGGTTGTTACACTACATCACTATGCTATTTAAATTGGTCAACATGCCTGCTAAGCATTTAGAAATTCTATGTTCATAAAAAGGTGTTCCATAATGAAACTAAGAAATACAAATAGTTCATTCTTGACAATAAATAACAAAACCGCTAATTTGACACTCATGCAAAAAAGTTAATCAGCATCCATCGGTTTTTGAGAAAACTTGGAGTTTTCAAACCTCAAAATTTCATTAGTTAAACTATGCTGTTTTCCCATGTGTTAAGACAGTTTTATGGAGGAGAATGAATCATTAAAACATTTGTAGTGCTAACCAATTGGTATTGCTAATAAGTAGAAAAACCATTTTTGTCAGAAACACATTTTGTACATCTATGGAGTTTTGAAAAGGCACTCCTCAATTAAGCAAGACAAGAAGAGAAAATAAATGAGAACTTCATTTTAATGTTTAAAGAAATTGTTCATCCAACACTCATTCTTCACATTTTCTCCATTTCTTCTGCACTTTATGAAGTGTATTCTGGGTTTTATTTTATTCCTTCTGCTGCTCAAAGTATTCTTTCTTGAAACCTTTCCATATCAGGTACTTGTGTAATGTATAAGCAAGTTTTATATCATCCTGAAGAAAAAATCTATTGAATTTAGATCTGAAAATCCTGTGATGGCCACACACAGCTTTGATTATAGCCATATATCATTTCTTGTTGCCAGAAGAATATTCTCAAGCAGAACTGGTAATGCTTCTTGAAGAACCTGAAGATAGGTGACTCCTGCCAAAACGCAGGGAAGAATTTGAGGACCAATTAATGTGTTTCCTATGATTCTGCTCAAACCTTTACAGTAAATCTGTGCTGAAAGTTGTCTTGCCTTATTGGGTTTGAATTGTCATAAGGTCAGATGTGTGCATTATGGTAATTAGTTATTCCATTCGTGGTAAATGTTGCTTCATCCATTGCAAGAATTTTATGGGGAAAATCCCCTCCTTGTTGAAGAAGCCATTCAGAAAATGTTATCCTTGGTGCATAATCTGCTTCAGAAAGATACTGGATACACTGAGTATGATAAGGGCATTGCAATTACTCTTTTAATGTTCTCAAAAACAGTACCATGGGATATGCTGATAGTGCGAGCTATACCATGACTGCTGCTTCAGGGTCTTTTTCCATCAAGTGAAGGGTTTCTTCTTCTTGTGTAACATCAGGAGTTGGTCCTGTATCTAGAACTCTTTTACAGATGAAAACAAAGACCAATGATATGGTGTTCATCTATTTGGAAATCTTCCTCAAAAAATTCTTGCTGCAGCTACTGCATTACAATATATTTCACCCTAAATGAGTAGCATTTTAAGATACTTGACATTAGTAAAGTGAGCCATTTTGTAAGTGATAATCCTCTGTTTCCAAAAAATCATAAGCACAATAAACAACAGCTGAAGCATGTTTCTTTATAAACAAACAGCTGAATTGCGTTTTTTTTTATCTTACTGTGTTGTCATGTTGTTTAGTCTTATGGCTAAGGGTGAATATTTAACTGAGACAAATTTTGATAGTGTATAATAATAATAATAATAATAATAATAATAATAATAATAATAATAATAATAATAATAATAATAATAATAATAATAGTGTGAATAGTTTATATCTAAAATGTATTTAAGCATGCAATATCCTCTAAGATATATTTGAATATAGTAGTTATGTTTCATAAAATTTTAATTTAAAATAGGCTTAATATTAAGCAATGTTTGTCTTTTCCCAAAAATTATTTTAAAAACAGCAAAACTGCAGTAAGATTTTTTATTCTATTCATTACAAAAAGTCATCATGTTCAAGGATGATTCATAAGTCACCTTCCACCCTGTATATTAAAATTAGATCATTGAAAGTAGTAACTGCATTCAAACTCTACTTACGGCGTCTATAGTGGAGGACAATAATTCCGAAAAAGGTGGAATTTGCAAAAATGTATGGAAACAAGACTAATACAGTTGAACCTCACTAATGTGTTATTTATTCTATGTTTTTAATGGATTTACAAGAAATGTTTTAGCCACTGAAATTTGTCTATTATTATTTAGCTCTTATACATTTTTTGGCGTTATGATTTCTTATTAACATATTACATTTCTCTTGTCCCATGTATGAAATATGTTAACTTACTTACTCATTTATATGTTATGTTAAGATATGTTATGCATGGTTTCTATATACATGTAGGCATGAATGTTTTCAGAATGCATTATACCTATGTACTTGTTAACTATATGCTCGGGCAAGGTCATTCTTTTCCAGCTTGTGTCTGATGATGGTGATAAGAAGTAAGTTTGAATAATGAAAGTTCTCTCAGTGTGCATTAGGCAATTCAAGCTCTAGAAATTACATGATTTCTAGCATTCCAAAGCATAAATGATGACAGAATATCTGTGACTGATGTATATAACTGACAAGTGTATAACCATAAAGCAAAGTAAAATTGATGCTTTTTTAAACCGCTTTAAACATCAGTACTCTGAATATTTATTTAAATGATAAATTCTTCATTTTTTTATGTTTTCTCAGTTATGCACTATTTTAGCCATCTTCATTTGAAAACGCATAACTGAGGTTATACTGCGTCTAAAACCCAAACCTAATTGTACCTGCTCCAGACTTTAGTTTAGGATTCACTGGCTGTCCTGGAAATACATGATTACACAGTAGAACCTCTGTTAACTGGACCAAACTTTTCGACAAAAATTGGTTAAGAAATCTTTTAAATGAAAGCTACTGCATTTACTCAAAAAAAGATGCTCCATAGTGACCTTTAACTACATATGCAGTAGTAATTATGTTTGAAAAAGTCTTATATTTTCTGTTCACTTTGTTTTTCAGTCACTATGCCATGCTATGTTTTATTAGCAGAACATCAGAAGACTTTAATTCTTCACATCTTTCTACAAACTGTAATGCTATTTAACAAGGATTTTAGAAAGAGAAAGGTAGATTCATTTCCTTCTCATTAGTTTAAGTATTTGACAGCAATTGAGAAATCTGTTCCATGAAAAAGTGGCAAAATAGTCTATATGTTGCTGTTCACAATACTATGCTCCCCACCAAGAATACTTAAGCTGCAGTAATGACAGTCCGCTGCTCGACTGTAAATGATTGACAGTCAACAAAAAAAAGGGCCAGCCTGGCATTAACGAAAGAGTCAAAACAGCTGCCAATAGAGAAGGGAGGGAAACAATCAAGGTCAGAGTCAATGCATTCCATTATACATACCCTTTGTCATTCCTAACATAAATTTATAAACAATGTTTCTTCAATTCGTTTTAATCAAAAATATTTATTTTTTTTGCTTGTTTCGGTTGAATGCTATTTTGGTTAAAAGTGCTTTAAAAGGAGATTCTACTTTATCAGTTCCTTTTCTGGTACACAACCACCTTCATGTCTGATTGCATCTATAGATAGGAAATAATATTCAGGCCAGGGGTGTCATTTCTGGCTACAGGGTGTCAATTTCCCCCCCCCCCCCAAGATATGAGAAATAATTATACTACTGGTTATTATTGCTCTAAAAAAAGAAAAATTAATGACAACTGTACTTATAATATAAATATTTAACATTTAAAAAATAAAAGATGGCATTCTCTTAGGCTAAATATGTTGTTAAAATTCACATGAAATTTCAGACAACTGCCTCAGGCAATCTTGCCCCCCTCCCCCAGCAGAAACCAAAATAAAATCCTGATTCAGGCCCTCTGTTTATTTATAAAGTTGGAAAATATGTTAGGAGTATAAATTGACAGTATTTATTACTGAAAGGAGAGTACAATGAAATGATATTAATGAGAAGTAATTTCTTTTTCAGAAATGTATAAAAACCAATTTGAAAGGTTCTACATTGTCTGATATTGAAAAGGAAAATTGGAAATGTTTTGTGTGCAATGTAAAGCCATTGTGGAAACTGAGAGCTATTTGTGCTGCTGCCCAGTCATGTGCAAACCGAGTTTGCAGGTGAGATATATTAATATTTAATTTACTGTGTTATTGGTCATTTTGTTCCACAGCTGCTTTCCTCATTCTGTAGCAGCTGAATCTAAAAGTGCTTTTACCCTCGAGTTTATTACATCCAAAACTTGTAAAGATTTGAACAATTCAGTTCTCCATCAATGATCAGAATTTAGGCTTTTAGCTTATGTTCTGATACTCTTTCTTTGAGCTAGCATAGCTCTTGTTCACATATATACATAAACGCTTTTTTTTATCTGATTCATGTTTATTCACATACAAACCTCCAAGTTGGTCTAAACATAGTGACATCAGACAACTTGTTATTGGAATACTTTATATACATTTTTAATATTCAGTGCCACAGCCGGGATTTGAACATGGCATTCAATTTTTCTATTGACTCTATATTAAAAACTTGACCAGGCTAATTAATTTTGATTCATTATACATATATAATAAAACAAAAGTTAAAATTAATATACCTTGTTCGGCAAGAGCTGTGTTGGAACATAAACAAATTGGTTTTTGGCTGTAGCATAGAAAGTGGCATTTTCTTTTAAGGACTGGTTTCATTAAACACAAAAATGCATTGATGTTAAACATTATGTTATTCATTTATTTTGAAAAACAATAAAATCATTTAAATTTAATTGTTTGATTTTCTAAAAGTTTTCAGTGTCACCCTCATATTCATGGTATATTGCAACTCAGGTCTCATAAGCTGAAGTAAAATAAAAAGCATACCACAATATCAAATTCCATAGTTTAGCTTGATGCTCATTGTATTCTATTCTTAAATAAATAGTTTATTATCCTAAACTCATTTATTTTATAAATGGAATTTGACTTCATTACAATAGTGTTAAGTTATGTTTTTTAGGTCACTTTGTATACTTTTATAATAACTGCATGTTTTATTTTGCATATCATGGTGATTTTTAGGTCACAAAAGCAGTCATAAAAGCACTAGTGATAAGGAAGTGAAGAAATGAAGTAAAAATTTAAGATGTTCATTTCACCATAAACAAGAATATGATTGAGCAATACAATTTTTTTATACAAAATAAAGATAAGAAACATTCATCTGCAGCCTAGTGATAATGTAACTGTTATCCTCAGTACCTATTGCATGTAATTTAAAATTAAATATATTTTATTCTTACCATTTTCCCTTCCTTACTAAGAATGTTGTATTTATATGCAATATAAAATAACAGGAAGTATAACTTTTTATTCATTAGGAATAAGAGAAAAGAAACACAAGACAAGATATTGCCAGAGAGAATTGAAAAGTGTAGATCAAGTGGACGGCTGACAGCTTCAAGCAAAGAAGATGACTTAATTCAGATAGCTACAGAAAAGGTATATTGCAATATCTATTATAATGCTTCTGAATTAACAATTTTACATTCCCATTTGCACAGTTAGTGACAATAAGTTCTATGCAGAGATAAGCCCAATACCTTTTAAGTAGCACCTCACTGAAGAAAACTATAATTTTATTGTAGTACTCTTTCTTTCTCTCTGTAATATCTAAGCTTCCTACATCCAGATCTATCTGGTGTATATATTAAGGTTGTATCTGGCACAACTAAATAGCATTTTTAAGCATATAATAGCTTAGGTTTTGTAATTTTTCTGATTTCTCAATTGAATGCTGAAGCAATATTTATTTAATGAGATTCCACTTTATGTGAACAGCGGTAAGTCAGTTTCTATCAACTCACTATTTCATTTAAGACAATGTATCTATGAAAATCCAAAAATCCATAGTTTTCCTTTGATTTCTTTGACTGCTTTTCCATATACTCAGACATAAAATGTTAAGTGCACATAAAGTTTAATGAGCTATGTCAAATCGCTGTTAAGATATTATTTTTTTTTATTATAAATAATAATTTTTTGATATGGTAATATGAAATGCTCTTTAGACACTACGGTTTATCCCAACACTCCCAAATTTTTTATTTGAGTTAAGCATACAAACATAAGGAAAGTGCTGTATAGACATTTCTTAATTTTAATTAGCTAAAAAGAAAAAAGGTGTTATATATATTATTGAATTTTTCAACTTTACTAATGTCAGTTAAGGAAAATAACGAATTTCAGTTGAACTATTCAATATTTTTAGCCTCTCTACTATGTACATATAGACAGAGAAGGTACTGCAATTCCATCCTAAAATTTTATACCAATATTTTGATGAAATACATGCTTTGAGGCTTCCAGAATCCAAAGAAAGCATTTTTAGAAAAATGTGCATTGTGTGTGTGTGTGTGTGTGTGTGTGTGTGTGTGTGTGTGTGTGTGTGTGTGTGTGTGTGTGTGGAAGAAGGAAAATTTGAATAAATACCAAAAGTGGTGTATAAGTTCAGTATCTTACTCAGATGGGACATGAAGATTTTCAAGAAAATCCCCCTGCCTCCCAACTACCCTTTATATGGAACTTTTTTGAAATTTTTTAAGACTCTCCAAAACGGCTCTAACAATTTTGATTAGAATACCATATTATAAAGATAAAGATATTTACTTGAAAATTAAACTGTATACCTTGAATTTTCTGGGAATATCCTTTGAAGTCCTCTTCAGTCAGAAAGAAATTTGTATAGTATTGTATAACCAGTAAAGATAAGCAATGGATGAAAATACACCTCAAAAAATTGTAGATCTCTTTAAAACACAATATATTTCAAATAACTTTTTTGTAGTGTCAGGGATTTCTGTGATATCCTTTATTAATGGTTCAAATTGTTCAGTACTTTGTTCATTCTTTTTAAGTCCTGTCGATTTTCAGTTCTCATGTAAAGGGTATGGAGCATCCAGTCCTCAAACATTTGACTATCGCTATTCCCTTTGTATGTATAACAAAATGTGTAATGTATCTATTTCTGGAAAGGTTTGTCTTGGTTATAATGAACTAGATAGAAAAACAAGCTTTTGTAAGAATAGTTTGTATACCTTCAAATAAACAACAGAAGTTACAAAAGTCATGTGAATATAACACATGATTTTTTTTAACTAATGCACAATAGTTTTTACTCTGTCTAAGCTGCGCGCTCACTTCCGTGAATGCTTGCTTGCACTGATTTTCTGTTGATGATTTTGATTAAATCGCCATATGTTTTAGCTATTTAAATGACATATACAATGTACATCTTGAATTTTCTGGGACTAGCATTTAAAGTCTTTTTCATTCTGAATGACTTTGGTACAAGTGGTAAACCATAAGAATTAAACAAACTCTTATTGTCATCTTCTTAAAGCACACAATTTATGCCAAATAAAATGTTTTGTGGCACTAATCATTTCCAAGATATTCTTTGTTTTTGGTTTGAAATTTGAAATACGTATTTATACTTTTCTCAGGAGAAAAATTGTTATTTGTTTTTTTCTTGTGATTATACAAAGAGAATAGAATTTTAAAACCATCACCTGACAACACATCCTTATAAATATGACTATTATTCAAGTCTATTGTATTCTTCTAATCCCTTTGTACTTAGAAGAAAATGTGCAATAAAACCATTTCTGCAAATATTTTTCTCGATTGACATGAAGTAGATAGAAGAATAAGCTGTTGTAACAATAGTTTGCTGAAGAATGTGTAGAGAAAGTCATGTAAGTGTAAAAATTCAGATATTTTTAAGCTAGCAGTTTCTGAAGCACTCCTGAAAATTTCAGGCTAATAGGTTGTCCAAGGAGCATTTTGAATGGTGAAAAATGCTAAAAATAGGAATTGGGAAAAATGGTGCTTAAAGTTCAATGCGATGCATTAACCAAATGGTACAGGACCAATAAATAGCCATCTGTGGCATTAAAATTTTTGAAATTAAAACAATCCATTGCTTGGTGTGAAAATAGTGCAAGCTGTAAGTTAAAAAAGTTGCAAAAAAACAAAAAAATGGAAAAATGTTCACACTTTTAGCCAAATTTCACAGATAAGTTGCTTAATTAGCAATGGCTTCAGTTCTATTTATGATGTACCTAGCTAGTCGTTGGTCCCATGTACTTAGTATTTTTTTGTTAGCTGAGCAGTTGGCAATGTGTAGATCACTATTTATTGTAATAGTCAAAATTTTTTATGTAAGAGTTTAAGGAGGGTATTTATCCTGATACAAGACAACCTCAAAAAAGATGATCCTAAATTTCAAGAACCCAAAAATTTTGATTATTTCCTGTTATTAAGTATTTTCTGATTATCAATGCACTACAATGATAGCAGCGGTGGATGTGATTTTCTATTTAGACACTGTACAATAGATTATTATAAACAGAAATGCACATGATGGCTGACAGGAATGGGAAACCACAAGCCATGCTTTTAAAATAAGTTTCGTTTTGATATTTTGAGTATACCCAATCACCATTCATTAGGAAGCTGTTAGTGAAAGTCACTTTGTGCTTTCCTGTTGTTACAGCATTTTGGAATGTTCAGCCTGTAAAGTCAGATCAGTGATTCATTTTTTGAATGCAAGAAGTGTTATGATGATTCATCTCCAGGTTGTGAGGTTTATGGGGAAACAATAATGAGTGAAGGAATGGCCAGCCATATCGATGTTGTCTTCACATTTTCCTAAAATCTTAACACTGTGACAGAATGCTTAAGATTTTGGATACTGTGATGGGTGACCAAAAACCTTACTGATGAGCATAAGAACAATTGATCTGCTACTGCACTGACTTTCTTGCCCGTGACAAAGAACAAAGACATCTACTGTCTCCATCATGTAATACAGAACAAACGGCATGGAATCCTTTTGGTTCATGACAATGCCCGGCCAAACAATCTCAACATTCTTTGATGAAAGCATACAAAACTTCTTTTCTGTTATAGCAAGAGCCTGAATAATGGTGGTGACTGCGGAAGTAATGTAAGGTAGTTAATGATAATAAAGTATTTGGAAAATAAGATTCTATAATTTTTTAAAAAATGATCGGTACCTACTTCAAAAACATTAATGCCAGTACAATATTATAGTCATGGAAGTGGAAAGAAAATCCTCCAATTTCTATTTTAGCCTTAAAAAGAAGCTTTCTCCAAAGGGAAGTCTTATAATCCCTCTAGGCATGTTGTTAACTCAACAGTTTACAATACAAAATGACACACACAAAATCTGGCTGATACGCTCTTCACAATAACTGTTCACATTTCCTGTGTGCTTCTCCAATGCAGACACCCATCCCATTTACATGAAATTTGAAACATGCTTTTTCCTGCATGCTAATAGAGAAACTTATATTGCGAATGCAAGACAACCTCTGGTTTTCATAACTAAAACTTGGAAACAGAGGTATCATCTGGTAATTGGATAGATATGGTACAAGTGATCCCACAATTGCATCATAATACAAACACAAATCCAAAATCAATGTGTCTTACCATCTTATTATCTTATATATTTATTATATTATCACACTATATCCAAGAAATTTACAATAGGAAATATTCTACTTTGCTCCCTCATTATGGACCTTGACATAGCCTTTATTGTTGTTGTTATTATTATTATTTTAAAACTTTTATTTAAGAAGTTATACATAGGAGGACTATGGCTTTTCATCAGTTTGAACCACCCAGTACTACATTGTACCTAATATATGTGTATCTTGTTTTGTGAGACTTATACATTAATGTGGCACTTGATGTAGAAAGGGAAAGGGATGATCATTAAAAGAGTAAATGCCCAAATCAATACAATAAATCATGAAAATGTATATTGAGAAAAGATGGCATACTATCTAAGGCAAAATAACCTGATTACTATAACAGATATTTAAAAGAAAAGAAAGAACCAATAAAATGAAGCGTGTTGAAAATTTAGCTTGTAAGGGGCTGAAAGGAGAACAGGGTATGGGGTCTAAAAGATAAACTGGGAATCTGAAGATGTACTCACATCACAAACTAGTAACTGCAAACAGATCTCAAGCATCCACTGACCGCAAAACACATAGGTACTGCTATTTCAAGCTTCCTTTATCTACTGGTCTGCAACCCTTCAACCTCAGTTAGACAACCATACAGTGGCAAATGACACCTGATGTAAGACCAAGAAAATTCTGAAAATTTGGGCTACTTGTACTGGGAAGGAAAACACTAGTCTAGCACAAAGTCATTCTTATTACATATTATAAAAAGAAGTTTAGTGTGTTCTTGTCTGAGACTTAGTTTAAGTCATAACCAAATTCCATTCCATTCCCCAGAAAAAAAAATAAATGGTGCAAATAACAGTAGTTAAGACTTGAGTTAATAATCACCTTTTGATTTTTTTTATCCCCTTCAATAAAGTCACTCTTCTCAATGTCATTAATCAATTAAACATATAACTGCTCACCTGTGCTCTCTATTTGCTACTTCTGTAGGCCCCCATATGATTCCATGCTGATTCTGTGTTTTCATTGGAATTGGACTCTATTTTCTCTATGCTTCATTTTTTAAGTGAGGGAGAGTAAAATGATTGCAGAAGTATGCTAAACAACTAATACGAGGGTAGCTTAAAGTTTTGAGAATGAATGCAAAAATATTTTAAAAAATAAATCTGTTCATTGGATCTTTCAAGGTATTCTCTACTGTATTGTGTACAATGTCTCATTCTTTCAAACCACTTTTCAAATGTTGAATGCCATTCCTCTTTAGAGAGACTGCAAATACATTCTTCACAAGAGGTTACTGCAGCTTCAGGTGAGTCAAATCATTGACCTGGAATTTTTTCTTTTATGTTTGGGAATAGAAAAAAAGTTGCATGGGTCCAACTGTGGATTGTAGGGATGATGGGACAAATATTTGGTTCTTAACTCTTGCAGATGAAATTGAGTTGTTTTCTACAGCAGCATGAGCAGAGGCATTGTCATGATGCAACAAAATTCCACAGAGGCCAGTCTTACAATACTTTATTCCCAGTTCATTGAAAGCTTATGTGGCAGTGATAGTCTTTTGTCTCTTGTGGAACTGTCATTTTATGGCCACTAGCTGAGAAGAATGAACACATCATCTTCTTACCAGCTCACCTCCTGGGAAGACCGATACTGATGACTCTTGTTTAGTTTCTGGGTCATACTGGTGTATCACCTATTATAACATTATGTCTGTTTCTGAACATTTGTGAGGTGGTGGGGGATACAACCACTGCAGAGGTTCCTGAAATGAAGTTTTTCTTTAAGGATTATGTTCACTCCTGCCAATCCAATATTCAGGGCTTTTTGAATGTGATAATGTGTGCATAATCTTCTTCCTGCATTCATCACATTTACATCCATTGATGCTGTAACTGGCTACTTTCATCTCCAAGGGAATCCCTTCCTCATCTAAACTCTGCAAACCATTGATAATCTTGGATTGCAAAGGGCAAAGGCCTGATGCAGACTTTCAAGGCATTATCTCTCCCCTAAACTGACTCTAAAGTCATGAAAATGCTCTCTTTTGAGATCCATCCTAGTGTATAGTGTGCATGCACACTGCACATTATTGGAGTGCACCCAGATTTGGACATGTTGCTATACCTGAACTTCAGTCTAAAGGTAGGAGGATTTGCTTTGACTTACTACATCTCATTGTTGCCCATTCTCAAAACCTTCAGAGTGACCCTCATAACAATAGCAATCTTGTAATAGCTTAGAATACTAACAATACAATTAGTGAAGTAGCTGCTGGCAGTATACAATTATTTGTAGACCACATCAACCAGCTCAATATAAATCTAACATGTTTTCATCATTCCAAATTATACATAGATAATATTAGAACTGGCTAGAAGCATTAACAGAACAGTTAAGAAAAAAAATACTTTAACACACCAGAAACAAGTCAACTTCGAGAAACCATAAGGTAATCACTACACCACGCAAGCGTCAATCATGTGACAAATCTTTGTGATTAATACTATTGCCCATTGATAGATGCTAGTGTTACCAATGTTTCAAGAACACAATTAAAATCACAAGTCAACGTAAAAAATGAAACCAAATTTTTTAATTTATCTATCTATATGTTTTCCTTTTGTGGCCATGGGTTCTCAAAGAAGAAGATAATATGCTATAAGTAGAGATAGGAAAAATATGTAGAAATAAGAAATTATGAAATTATTTAGCAAAAATATGAAAATATGATGAAAAAGATCACAAAATATTATGAAATATATATTTTATAAACACAACATCTTAAACCTAACTGGTTTGGAGAGGGTTGGCATCATTATTTAATAAGATAAGCTTTGTAGATTTTTGTCCATATTTAATAATAAAACACCAATGAAATACAACACATTACATAGAGTTTAAAAATGTTAATCATGAATCCTTTAAACTAAGAAGAAAAAATAAAAGAAGTTACTGGTTGCCTTGGCCTTGCTACTCATTACAATATGCCACTAAAAGCTTTTCAATATTATCTGGCAAAAGACTGTATCGCCTATCTGTCAATGACAAAGTGCTCCATATCACATACTTGTACCGTGCTGCTATATTTGGTACCTTCAAGTACCTTACTAACTTGACACAGAATATGGGTATGCTGGATTCTTTTCCAGCAGTACATCAAATTTCTTAGAAATGGCTTTTCCAGATGTCCCTGCTAAGTTCTTCCTTGAATTGGAGTACTGTGCTTAGTGGCAACCTCTTGGCTTCCAGCTTTTGTAGTACAGCAGGCAGTTTGGCAAAATGTGCCTGTATGTAAGCAAGTTCTCCCATAACATTTGCAAATGATTCTTGGGCAAGTTGTATGCAGCTTGCAGATTGAATTAAAAATATCATCTACCCGCATAAAACAATAAAAATTACAAAATTAATCTTAACAAGTTTGCATAATTTAGCTCTCTATCAATGTTGAACATTACATTTACAGGCTTTGCATTTACTTGCAATTACAATTCATGAAATCTCTGCAATATTTCTCTCTGGCTAAAGAAAAATTCAAATGGCTTCTAAGGCTACAAGGTACATTACAATTAATGTGAATAGATATAAAAATACTGTACTACTATGCATGCTTGCTCAAGTACACTCCGGAAGTTCATGAACTGTTAACTGGAAAAACTAAAATGATAGGGAAACATCTTCTGAATGTTAACTGCAAACTTATACATTTAATGCTGTCAAAGTTGGCAGCATAAAATAAGGCTACACTGATCCATATTCCCCATCTTGTGAGAACTGGTTGGGGTAACAAGACAATATCTGCTGCAAGCTCCTTTTATACCAAAATTCTATTAAGGTTAAAAATAACAAGGCTTGTGGAATCAATGGCCTACCAAGTAAATTCTGGAAAGCATGATGTGTAAACGATGATAGACTGAGGTTAATAGTGCAATTGTTTAACTCAATACATGAAAGGGGTAAAGTCCCAGAGAACTGGAAAAAGGGAATTGTAGTACCAATATACTAAGGCAAACCGGATATAGAGGATGCTACAAATTAGAGGCATTACCCTTCTAGCAGTGATAGGTAAAGTATATACAGGGATAGTAGCTGACAGAATGCAGAGATGAGCAGAGGAAAAGGGGAAGCTATCAGAATTCCAAGTAAGTTAAGAAAAAGAATGGAGTACAATAGATAATATATTAATCATAAAGACAATGGTGGATAAATACCTCAACATAAAAAAGGATAAACTATACATGATTTTTATTGATTTATAAAAAAGCAACAGGGATGCACTATGGTTAAAACTAATTAAGAAAAGGGGTGAATGAATCACTTATACAGAATATAAAGCATTTATATGTGAATGAGTTCTGTGTGAAAATAGCCAAGGGAAAAATTACTGAAGGGAATGCAAATAATTCAAGGCTTAGACAAGGGTGAAAACTTAGTCCAGTGTTATTTAACCTATTTATAGATGATATTATAGAAGAGACAAAAGAAGTTAATAACCATTCACCAATTATTAATGGCAAGGAAATACCAGGATTATTGTTTGCAGATGGTCTAGTGGCAGGTTCCATTTCAGCTGTGGGTTTAAGTAAAGCCATTAAAATAATTGGTAAATAGTGTTAAGATTGGGTGCTGAGAATAAACAAAAATAAATAAAAAATCATGATCTTTAAGAAAGGATGTAAACTAAGAAGGATCGAAGAAATGGGGTTGGAAGAAGTGAGGAACACTTACTATCAAGGAGTAAGGCAGTACTAGAAAAGGGGTAATCAGAGCATGTGTGAACAAAATACCAGAAATGTAAATTACATGGATAAATAGAATATATAGCATTGTGGTGGGAGCAAAGATGTTATATGCAGCAGAGATATGGGGACTGGGAAAGTATAGATGCTATATATAGGAATTTTTGCAAAATGACCAGGAAATGCCAAGAGGTTCACCGAATAGGGTAGTATAAGCGAAAATAGGGAGGGTGGGAGGAAGGCAAAATGGTAGAAAGAGAAATCAAATACTGGTTCAGAATAAAGTTACTAGAGGAAAACAATATACCAAAGCAATGCTTGGTTGTACAGGAGAAAATGGGAAATAAAGAAACTTGGATGCACAAGATACAACAACATTGGAAGAAAAAGGAATGGAGGAAACATGAGCAGGAAGAAACAACAAACATAGGAGTTCTGGAAAGAAATTAGAACACCAGCGGAGAATATTGAAAAGCAAAAGATTATAATTAGTTTCAAGGAAAAAAGGTCATTAGTAGAATATAAATATTTTAGTACAGAATGGGGTATGTATGGGCAAGGACAGGTGTAATGAATTTAAGTGGTTTAACAGGGAGAAGAGGGGAGGAGAGATGTAATAAATGTAATGGATTTCATGACAATTGGCATAATATTTTGGAATGTAATGATACAAATAAAGGAAGAGAGAATTTAATACTAGAGAAATGGAAAAATTTATCAATACAGCTAAAAGTTTGGAAGATTTTTAATACAAGATCAAATGAACATATGGAGAGTGCTGGAAAATATTTATTAACAATAAGATTAACTGGGATTTGAACCACGGATCTCCCGGTCTCCATCCAGTTGCTCTAACCACTGAGCTACCATGGCAACATGCCGACACGACATTAAATACGAGTCAACTGGAGAATTTAATGTCATGTCAGCATGTTGCCATAGTAGCTCAGTGGTTAGAGCAACCGGACGGAGACCGGGAGATCCGTGGTTCAAATCCCGGCTATGGCATTGAATTTTTCAGTCATCTGATTCTACCTTTCCAACCCTGTGCAACACATGGCTTGTGGGAAAGAACAATTAATTCCAATAAGGTTAATGTTTTTAAAAGCATGTGAAGCAAATTGGAGCAAATATGGAAAAAGGGTAACAAAGCAAATAAATAAATAGTGGATAAATTATACTTCTGCATTATATGTACAAACATAATGTTAAATATAAGGGGAAGAGAAATAATAAGCAGCTCCGTTGTATTCTATTCATTGTATAAATAGTATGTAAAGTTTAAAGGAGACAATAAATCATTCATTCATCATTACCTGAGTGCTTGAAGGAGTCTTCAAGAAAACCTTTTATGTTTGGTTTATTAATGCATTCACAACAGGGAATTGTGCCCTTATCTTCTCAGCAACGCAATGCATGGTATGTGCAACACACATTATATGCAGTCTTTCTGGATAGAAAGCCTTCACTATGTACAATGCCCCATTACTTATCATTAGAAGTAGCTTCTCCTCTTTACCACACTTGTCCCATAAGATGCATAAACAAATGTGTGGAAAAATAATTTTAAGTTATTTGCTATTTTTTGCAGTTACATATTAAAAATATTAATAAAATTATTGCATAAGTAAATTTCTGCCTTAGAAGTAATTTGTTTATTATCTAACCTTTTCCTATTAAAAGTGTCAATGTAAATGTACATGTTTAAAATAGGCCACAAAGTAAATTTTATAAAAACAAGGGTATTCTGAAAATGAAAACTTACAGATAAATTTATGGATGAAGTGAGCCACTGTTTCCTTATCAAGAACTTTGGAAGATAGCAGATGCTCATCACCACTCTTCTCATGTGAGAGGCTGCCAACAATACCTATGTACATTCCCAAGGCATCACTTGATTCATCAACTATTACCCAAATGGGATTCTCACTAATTTCATGTTTTATGCCTTGGATGGTTTGAAATTAATTTTCAAATTAATAATGTTTAAGAATAAAAATATTGATTTAACTAATTCATTCCTATGACAAGCTATAGATTGTAAAGTTTAATGAGTGTAAGAAAAAAATCAAGAGTTTACAAGGTGTTAAAATGTCCATTGTACATACCTTGATGTATACATTGGCAATTTTTCACTTAAGGCTTGTTTCACTATGTACCTCTCACCTGCAATACTTTTCTAGAAGGTCCTTCAATCTTATTTGATAGAATGTTTCTGCAACAAAGGCTTCACAAAGTTCCTCAGTGAATGTGTCTCCAACAGCAAAAGCATGCATTTTTAGGAATGATTGCACTGGATGTGCAAGTTTCTGCAGTGCTGAGCAGATTTTATATGTTGTTGCAATTGGAACTTCGATGTTGCAGTTACCTGCATTAAATGAAAACAGTAATGTCGATGACAATAATGATGATAATTAGTATAATAAAAATTCCATCACATGGAGAGATTCGAAGATGAGAATGTGCACAGAAATACAAACATCCTATCCTATCCACTGCAATGTTTTAGTTCATCTAAAGCCAAAAAGTAAGAACTTTTAAAACATTTTTAGTTAACAGTTGTTTTTAATCTTGTTTTAGTTTATTTTTATATGCAATGATTTCCTTCAGATAACAAAGTATTATGTAAATATAACATCTGTGATACTTTGCCTTGATAACCACACAGAATTCCAAGTAGTGCTTAGGGACATTTGCATTTCATAACAACTTGTAAAATCCACAAACAACTTAAAAGTCTGAAAAATGAGGGAGCCATGCTATTCACAAATGTTCCCAGTTATAATAAATATTCAAAAGAAATATTAATTGGTGTATGCATTTTAAGTCCCATTAAAGTTACAAGAAATTCTGATGACTTTGGTTACATTAAATAAAGCAACATTTTCTCTTTCATTTTTAGCATTAAGCTTTTCTGGTTATATTTAATCTTACTATTTTTCCAAGTATTTCATTTGCCTAGTTATTGTAGAGAAGGAAGCTACTTTTCCATAATAATTAATGTTTTTAAAGGGATAAAATGTTAAGTATATTTTGTTTGTGTTTCATTTAAGGTGTGATTAACATTTATACTTTAGAAATTACTTCTTTTTTTTCTCCCAGCAGCAAAGGAAACGAGATAGTGAGCCCGACTGTACTGATCATAAACATAAGAAACAAAAGGAAATAAAACAAAATGAAGATTTAGTGATAAATTCTTCAGATGCTGAAACAGAAAAAAGCAAAAAACAATCTAGCCAAACCAAGAAACAAATGAAGGCAAAAAAACAATATGCTAAGTTAAGGAAGAAGGTTACAGCTAGTCATTGGCAAAAAAAAAAAGTCTAAAGATATATCCTCTAAAAGGGTTGAGCAATACGATTCAACCAAAGAAAATGTGTCTGATAGAAGGAAACCTAAAAGACTGCTTAAAAATGCCTCTAGTGAAGATGAAGGAAGTTCTTGCCTTCCAAAAATAACTGATAAATACACAGCACAGTGGTTTTGTCATCGACTAAAAGCTCTAGGGCAAGTCATCAATATGTGCAACAATAATGTTAGAAAAGTCATAAAAAAGAAGGTTACTGTAGAAAGAATGATGAATACCAAAACTGCAGAGATAACAGTTACTGAGCTCCAAATTTCAATAGACTTGGCTATCACGAATATGGAAAGAACTAGAGAACTTTTAAATATTCATCATAAATTCTGGAAATCTAGTGCGATTAAACTCAGTAAGATCTTACATGATGATGACGATGATGTTTCAGAATCAGATGATGACGATGATTATTCAGAATCAGATGATGTTAAATCACCGAAAAGTAGAAAGACTATACATGAAGAAGGCAATCTGATACCAAGAAAGCAAACTGCAAGGAATTTATCAGAAGTTAGCAGTAATGAGATTGAAGAGGCAAGGGCTGTGATGAAGAAGAAAAATAAGAACAAGAAAAAGAACACTGACAGAGCAGCTGAATGTACACATGAGACTACCACCCTTAATGAAGCAGCAGTAACCAGTCCTGAGGATCAGAGTAATATATCTGCAGCAAACTTAGGCAAAATGAGTACAGCTGAAGAAAACAACTTGTTGGATGCATCAGAAGATACCTTTGATGCATCTACTGAAAGAATAACAGAAGAGTATGATACTGAAACTAAGCAAAATCCCACCAAAGCTGAAAATGCTGCTAAATCAAGTAGCAATAAGGAAAGCGAAGAATCTAATGAAAGCAATAAAGCAGGTCCCAGTGGTGAAGGCAAAGGTAAAAGCTCCAAAGGAGACACTTATGAGGATGCTCATGTTCTGTATAAAATATAGGAGAGTGAAGCTAGTAAAAGTGTTGGATTTGACTCCACTTTCATTAAGTGTCATTTATGAATTGCTTCATTGTTATGATTCTACATCACTTTGGATAATGAACATTGCTGAATTTATTGCAATAAGATACCCTAAATTTTCTGGCTAGCTCACATGTGTTTGAAATACAATAAAATCTGTTTTACAGCTGTAGAATTTACATATTTTTCTCTTTCCTCCCTTTGTTTCTCCGATAGGTTTACAACCATGTGAAAAACTTCAGTTTTTTTTTTCTTAAAGCTGAGGATGGAGCAGATATGTTTTGATGTTTGTTAATTTCAAATGTAACAATGTTTGTTTAAAATGTGAATAAAATTATTAAAATAAAATTACTGCTGTATGGTCCAAATCTCTTGTTGTGACTGCATGGTTTCCAAACTTCACTTTGCTTTGTTAGAATGTTATGAATTTGTTATAAATGCCATCACAACATTCACTTAAAAATTACAAGAAAACAAGAACAGACACAATATTGGCTGTAAAAATATGATTCTTTTACGTACTTGTTCAGGAAGATGCCACCTTTTATATTAGCTCCTAGTTGTTTTTCTGAAATATGAAATCCACATGCGCGCACAAGATATTGCAATTACAGTTTTACCAGCGGCAAGGTGTACTGTCCGCATGAGGCAACCTGCACTGCTGCTATTCACTAATGCTGTATTAGTGGACACGTGTCAAATGTCAAGAGATTTGGACCGCATAATAGAGCTTATTTATATGAGAATGAAGAATGCTTCAACATTCAGATATTTCAAATTACATTCCAAAGTTATGCATTTGTTCACATCCATTCATAACCTACTCTTCTAAACTGATCACTTGCATCTACATAATTGTACCTCCCCCTGATTCTCTTAATTATTTTATACAAAATTAAAGAGTTTTTGTCCTCAAAAATAGCCCAGATCTCCTACTCTTTTTTTCACCCTCTATCTCACTTCCTTCCAAAATCCACTACTATTGTTTTCACCTAATAGCAAAATATCCTCCATACCATTCTCTTCCAGAAATTTTTCCACCTCCCCAAGCCAACTCTCTTTTCTTGTTACATCCAACCATCCCTTTGAGAGATCCAGAAATTTCTATTCCCTTCATCTTGGTTTTATCTACCACTTTAGAAGATCTTCCCAGCCATTTTGTTAACATGGGTCTTTTATACAAACATATTTTTGCTTCCATTTGTACATATTTAGTCTGTCTGTGCCTTTCACTTCCCAATACTTGGGTATCTTACTCCCAGATAATCCAATTTTTTCACTACATCTATAGATATTCATGTAGTGGGAATAATGGTGCATTAATGTAAATATCTGCATTAATGTAAATAATATACAAGCATAAATATGTTATATATGGTAAACGTAATGGAAGCTAGCTAGCTGTACAACTGTGCAATTTAGATGCCTGAAGCCAAGCAGTACCAGGCAGAGATATCTCTAGGGTGGCTTGAAGCGCAGGGTATAGGCTGAATATGACCGGAGCTGCTTGAGTGAGAGAGGTGAGTAGAGATAATGAGAGATCGGGACAGAAATGGGAAGTCAGAATTTGTCACGATGAAAGATATGAGAGCAAATATTCTCCTATGATACTAATGTGATCAACCAATCACAATATTGCTTTAAAATAGTTGTGTGAAGAATAGCATCTTTAGTAGGGTGTATAAATTAAACAAGGCCCCCATAAGCCAGTAAGATAATTGCAGGATAGAATTCATGGCTAGCTGCAAACATGTGTGCAAATAAATTACAGTTAATGTGAACTTAAACTTTTTAATTTCCTCTCCTGTGACCACTCCCTAGATCAAAGTTAAGAGCATAGGCCAACAAAAAGTGTTGTAGGATCATTCTCTTACAGGAAGTCAACACTCACACCAGGAAGGAAGACAACTCGCAGCCAGAGAGAAGGTCCGTCGCATCCATTAATATGTCATCTCTCATCTTTTATTAGTCTTGAGCCCTTTTTAAACATTATTATCTTTGATTTAGTTTTTGTTTAACCTTACATCTCACTCTGCAGAAGATTTAAGCTTCCATTAATAGCATGTTTGTACTTGCCAACCTTTACAGTTTTCCTGTAAAATGTACAGGAGCGGAGGCATTTTATGCCTTTGTGGGCAGATCCAAAGTGTTACAGATTTTCACCATGGACATGACAAAGCATTAAATTCTATTACAGTCTATTGTAACCTAAGATTACAGACTGAATGTGCTCTACTTCACTGGAATGTAAAAAAAAATGTATAGCATGCAGATTTAAAAATTTATTGCACCACTAATGACCTCTCGTAATGAATGAGCAGTAAATGCTGTGAAAATTCAGTAATGGATGGCATGAATTTTAAAGTCAACTCCCTCAAGTAAATTGTTTATTTTATTCGTGTTACATGATTCTTGGATATAAGTTTCACACTTTTTGAGTTTATGTTATGAAGCATAAAATATACACTATAAATATGTGTGTAACCTACGAAATGCTGTGCTTTGCTTTAATACATGTTTATTCTCATACCAGGAAGAATTTCAGATTGTGTGACAAGGAAGCAGTATTACCAGTAGTAGCACTACTGCATTACTACTCCTCTTCCTCTGATTCCTCCACTCTCTCCACCATCACTACCATGTGGCCAAATAGCATTGAATTAGGCTTATTCTAGCTGAGAACTAAAACAAAATATTTATATTAGCAGTTTTGATTTTATATGTTATTTTCTCCTGGGACATCCATTCTAGTATTCTTAGTGCAATGTTGAGACTCATCTATTTGCCAGCATAAACTATCACTACTAGTTGTTTATGCATACCACCCTGATATAGCTACTTCATAGCTGTCTCTTTGCACTCAAACCTGTGACATATCACGTCAGTAAAACCTACACGGACCTGCACGGCTTCTTTGGCAGCTTCATCTGCCTCTCATTGCCTGGAATACCAATATGTGAGGTTTTATGCTGGGAGTTTATCCATTATAGGGTATCTGGATGCAAGAGACAAAGGGTTTGGAGGAAGATGTTATTTAATTTAATTGAGTTTTATTTATGGACGCTCTTTAACTGCTGTGATCCTTAGCATCCCATTCTATATTGGATGTGCAAGTCTGGTAATTTTGGTCAGAGGCCTCTTTATCAAGCTTGAGCTTCTTTTACTGCCATAAATCTATAACACGGGACCACTGGCTTTACATCCCTTCCAAAGGAAGCCATGCTAAGGAATTTTACACCTGAAAAAATCCACCCCCGTGCCAGATTTGAAGCCATGACCTTGGGAACCAGAGACTAGAATGGTAACCACTGCACCATCAAGCACTTTTTAAGTCTGTAAAATAGCATAGTGGTAGTAGCTGCTCTAAGGTGAACTAAATGGCAAGCTAGTCACCAGAAATTATGGGTGAAGCACGTAGCTTGGCATGGTTGGGAAAACCTGAGTTGAGTAACTATTTCCACTGAGTTGGATGTGTTAATTGGTATATGACCCACATATTTCATAGTACAAGGACTGACCATGAAAGACAGATTGAGCTCCCCCCCCTCCCAACACAGATGCTTCTTACTGTCAAGTTTTGTATGATCTTTTTTAAAGTAGTGTCCTTAAACTTGAAAACACTTTTGAAAGTGTTTATGCCAAGTCCTCAAACATATGATGCAGACCACTCTTTATCAGATCTTTGAGAATTGCCTCACAATCGTTGATTACGTCTTTAAAGTTCTCAAATCAAATGCCCTAGAGATTTTTCTTTAGTGATGGATATAAAAAAATAGATCATAGGAAGCAAGATGGGAACTGTAAATTAGATGTATAAGGTAATTTTGATTTTAGCCAAAAAGTGCATGACTGTATTCATGATTCATGACGTGAGGCTGCCCTTTGTTGTGATACAAGTCTTCACCCAACCCAATGAAACTGGGTCATTTCTTTGCAATGCACCTCTTCAGTGTAGCCAGTACTGACATGTAGTATACTTGTGTATATGCCTTAACAACATTTTTACCTGGAATAAAAACTGAGCAGTCCAGAGCTAGCAAATGATATGCACAGCCTTCTGTGGATTGGGAAGTAGGTGTTAAAGCATGTCACAAGTATATTTTCCTGTAACAGTAGTATGAGGAAATGCATGCTGATACGTCATTTGCTTACAGCTGTGGATCGATCAGTCCATTTGGTTGTTGGCTTTGGTCCAGTGGATCTGGTTGGTGGGTGAATTCGGAGTGTAAGTCAGTCTCATGGGTGGCTAAAAAAGAATGAGCTACACAAAGTGAGATAAATAATGGGAAGGAGATACACTTTGACAAAAGATTAAAAAACAAAAACAAGATTGACAACAAGAATGGAAAAACATAAATGAGTGAAGAAGAGTTTATGAATTATTTAGCAACATAAATGAAAGACTTAAAACCAACTAAAGGAACTACTCATTGTTTGACTGGGCAGGGACTGAATAGAAATTATTGGTACAAAATTAATAAATGCAACAATAACCTATGTGACCTTGTACAAAGACAGGCACACCTGAAAATGTACTCTTTGAATGTGATTGCTACTAACATCAAGAGAGACAAGAATTAGTAGGACAAAAAATTGCTTTTATTTTAAGAAATACAAACTCTTACAATAAATTAGTTAATAAAATAATTACATTGGCTTGAGAAGAAAGAATTATAATACCACATGAAGTAAGAAATATAGAAACAATGGAGACAAGAACTAGAATATCAACAAGAATAAGAGACAGAGACTAACAATCATAACATATATGACAATATAAATAATGACAACCAAATCTCAGATATAGAAAAGGATGTAGTAGATGGGGAATTTAGATAATGGGCAGAAAGAAGAAGGGTATGACTTAAAAAAAGATCAGATGATAAATATAAACATTAAAAAATAATGTAAAAGAGGGGGAAGTGAATAACAGAGAAGACCAAACCAAGATGGATGACATCAGCAGTGTGTGACAAGGATGGAGTTAGCGAATGAGATAGAAAAGGAGTGAATCCAGTGCAGGGGGTTGCAGCCATAAAGACAGGGATTGGATGGATAGGGAGGGAGCAACTACAAGGATGGAGTTGGACAAGATGGTAGATTACAACTTAGGGGTGAGTTTTCCCTTATATGGAAATGAAACATAGTGCTAAAGAATGAGCTCAATTCCTGCTAAGTGATAAGTGAAGTGAAAAGTAAAATATTGTAGTTTAATTTTATTTTAGCGAGGTGGAGAAGAGTTGTATAAAAATAATACAAAGTAAAGAGAAGTGATAAGTGTGGAAGTTTGGTAAAGATTCAAAGAAGACAGAACAAAGGTATTGATAAGATTTATAAATAAGAAGAGGATATTATAGATAGCATACAAATGTAATAGTGTAAAATAAGTAATATTAAAAAATTAAAATAAGAATAATTTAGTTAAATCAATTTAATAAACTCATAATATATTTCATAATCGTACAACAATAACCTAACAAACACAAAGAAATTTAATTATAAACAATTTAAGGATTAAAGTTATATAAATAAAATAAAAAAGAAATTCATAAAACAGGAAAATTTGTGTCGGACTCCAGTGCTTAATTTACCAGATACTGGTAAAGGTTTAAAGTAAAGGAATAGTAAATCCTTCACTTTTACGATTTTGTCGTAATTGTTATTGAATTGTTTTGTAAACTCTATGTACTGAGTAGATTGGTAGCTGGATACCAGTTACTTTAATACTGAATATCGGTACAGTTATTTTTGTTCGTAGTTTAGTAGATACAGGAGCTGACTTTTGTTTGTTTGTGTTTTTAGTTTATTTTCTTATTCTCTTTTCTTTTTATAATATATCTGAACAATAATATTTTGTAAAATGATTTGATGAATTTGGAATGTAAGCCCGGGTGTAGTATATCAGTTTATTATTATTATTATTATTATTATTATTATTATTATTATTATTATTATGGGGGTCAGTCAGTCTGGTCCAGTCGGTGGGTCATTCCAAATTCCAAGCCCAACATATAATAGCTGAGTGGTTAGTAGGTGGATCGGCCCGGTCCTGTCTGTTGGTCCATACATGTGCTGTGTTGGATGTTCAGTTCGGGTAGTCTGTGCATCCAATCACTATGCCTGATTCTGTTGGTATGGTGTGTCTGTCTGGTTGATCATTCACTGGGTCTATTGGGTTGGTCAGTCCAGGTTATTTGGTTAGTCGGTCAGATTGGTTTTTGATCCTGTCGGTTTAATGCCTTAAATAACAAAACAACACATTTTTAGCTTAATGTTAATAATGAAATGCAAAAAATTTGGTTAAACTGCATCCCTTGAACCTACTCAATAATTAGTAATTTTCATTAGGCACTTTATAGCAATCGCAGAGATAACAAAAGGCACAGAAAAAGTTTTAATCTCCACAGGAATTGCTGTTGTTTTTGCAATTTTGAAAGTGAAATTTTCTGGTGACAAAATACTATTTTTCTAGAAACACAAGTAGCTTACATCTATTTATATCTGGTTTTATTTCTTAAAAAGAGTGTACTCAATGCTTTCATACTGAACAAAATTTCAATGCCTTAGTGCCTGGTACAGCATATTTTATGCAAACCTGGTTTGTTAAATTTTTAGATTGTGTTTTAAATTTCTTATTATATTAGCCTTCAACAATGTAATATAATCCCTTAAAGCTGTTTTATATTCTGAACATATTAAATTTTTTCCATAAAATTATTGTGTTTTTTTAAGACTAAGAAGAAAAATCCATGCAACTGCAGTCAAGTGTAGCCCTCTCAGACAATTTTATTTTACTTGGGCTCTCCCTGTCCTTTACCACAAACTAGTCGCTAGTATTCGAATTCGTGAGGTTTGTCTTTGATTGGATGGCCAGTCTATTTTGTCTTGCCCAAAGGACTGTGACTATTTGAGTCACTTCAGTAGTGGTGCATGTGAAAGAGACAAGAAATCTACATTTTATGTACCTCTTCACGAAAGAATATACACTTCTTAAATTACATGTTTTAACTAAATCTACATTTCTTTTTGCACCTATCGATACCCTTTTGTCTGTCTGATTCGGTTTAGGGGTTATACAAAATTCATTTCAAACATAGAGGACTTCGAATTGTGTCGAAGGAAACCTAAGTTATAACTTTTGTATGTCTCACTTGTGAGCTAAAAGGATAATGAGGCAATCAAATTTGTTTGTGCAGTCCTTTAGAAACTCAATAACATGGAAAAAATGTACATCATAAGCACAGTTTGGGGTAGAAGGTTTTTGAAATTTATAGAATTGTTCTTTAATGAAGGAATCATACATCTAGTTTAAGGTATAAATGGAGGAAATTGGTAGAGCGACAGTCAAGTCTATTAACAGTTTTTATAACTTAGGTAAGAAATCCTAGATTTCTCTACATCACAATGTGAAAGAAAAGAAACAGAAACAATTATGACGTATACAAGGGTATAACAGTATTCATAAGTCAATAAAGTTATAACGAAGATCTTGAATTTGTATAATGTGACAAATTATTAATATAATTATGATTATTATTATCAATACTATTATTATTTTTAAGTATAGCTTATAAAAAAATCTACATTTTATGTACCCAATCAAAAAGGATTTATCTTTCATAAATTCTATGTTTTAACCATATCTATATTTTTGTACCATTCGATATACTTGTGTGTGAGTCTCATTTGGTTTAGGAATTACACTAAATTCATACCGAATGTAGATGACTTCAAAAATCATGTCCAAGAAAACCTAATTTATTTGTTTTATTTGTATTGCATTTATGTTAAGGGAATCATGATTTAATCAAAACTACAGGAGTCCTTTTCTGAGAAAATAAAAAAAATGAAATTTGTTGTAAGGTAATAAGCGTTACAGTGGTTACGTGTGTAATTAAATAGGTTACCTCTGTATTAGAAAATGAATCTCGCTTTCTCTAATTGACTGAGAGAATAAAAAGGAAAAAAGAATAATAACCTGCAGTTGAACGCATAAGGTCTGAAGAATTTCAAGATAACTATACCGAAAATCCCGGTAACGTTTAATGTCCCAAAGAAGTTATTTTTCCTAAATTCGATTTTTTGTTTTTGTTTTGTGAATAACCCATTCTCTGTCTCATATGGTTTAAGAATTATTATAACGCATTCAGAATGTAGAGGACCTTGAATGTCGTCTAAGGAAACCCAAGTTACAGGTTTGTTTGTATCTCGCAAATAATATAAATGATGAGTTGTCCAAAATAGTTGATGCTGGTTTTTAGAAAATCAGAAATATGTAAAAATGCTGATACAAAGCATGGTTTGGGACAGAGGGATTTCTGGTTAATGGAGATAACGTACATTAAACATTTCCACGTCTAATGTTAGATTGGAGTAGGTTACATTGGACTAGAGCGATAGACAAAATCAGAGGAATCTTTGTGTGAGGTAAGCAATCGTATTTCCTTTGCATTATGAGGAAAATGTAAAAGGAGAAAGAAAAACGATGTGCAGTTAAAAATTATAAAATATTTCTTATTTAAACAACATTATAAAAATTATGAAACATTTTAAGGCCACAAAGGAAACTATTTTTCTTAAATTGTATGTTTCATCGCAATCTAGAGTTGTTGTTTTGTAAACGTTTCTCTCTCTTTCGGTATAGGTTCATAACAAATTCATTCAGAATGTAGAGTGCTTCAAGTTATATGATTTAATTGCCTCGCACATTAGTTACAGCAATATCGGTTTAATCAAAATCGTTGGTGCAGTTTTTTTTACATTTTGAAGATCATGAAAGAAATGTCCATCTAAAGTAGAGTTTTCTGTAGAAGGCTTTTGTAGTTGATATAATTATTCTTTAATGAAAGAATTCTACATCTCGTTTAAGGTGTAAGTGAAAAAGTGGGCTAGAGCAATAGTCGAATATTTCAACGGTTGCTGTGTCTTATGTAAGTAATCCCGCATTCTGTGCATCAAAACGTAAAAGAAAACATATAAGGTAAGAATTATCAAGTATTAAAGGTTTTGAAACTATTCATAATTCAATAAAACTGTGATGAATATCTTGTAAACATTTAATGTCACAAATAATGTATTTCTGTTGAAGTGTATCGCTAAACGAATTCCACATTACACAGAATATTTATTTTTCATAAATTGCATATTTTAAAAAATCGACATTTCTTATACTTGTCGATAATCTCTGGTTTGCCTCATTATGTTTAGGGGTAATGTAAGGTTCATACCAAGTGTAGAAGACTTCAAATCATATCCAACACAACCTCATTTCTTCGTGTTATTTCTCTCGCATACATCTTATGGGAATGATGATTTAAGAAAACCCAGGCAGGGGTTAAGGTAATAATAATAATAATAATAATAATAATAATATGTTATAGTGGGCTAGAAATATAATGAAATGCATTACAGAATTCTATGTGTTAGGTAATAAATCCCGGTTTTTCTAATTGACGAAGAGAATACAGAAGACAATGTGCAGTTGAAAGTATAAGGCCTGAACAATTTCAAGATAACTATAACGAGAATCTCGGAAACGTTTGATGTCACAAAAGAAATTATTTTTCCAAACTATGTTTTAACGAAATTTATATAAATTTGTGAATAACCCATTCTCTGTGTCACGCGATTTAAGGGTTATTAAAACTCATTCAGAATGTAGAGGACCGTAAAGGTCGTTTAAGGATACCTAAGGTTTTCTGGATAATGGAGATACCTTCAATAAGTACTCACACGACTAACGTTTGATTCAAGTAGGTTACATATGACAGAGCGAAAGTCAAAATCATCAGAGGAAACTTTGTGTGAGCTAAGAAATCGTATTTTCTCTGCATTATGAGGAAAATGGGGAAGAAAAAAGAAAAATGATGTGCAGTTAAAAATGACAAATTATTTTCTATTTCACGTTTTATTTTCCACGCATATAAGTTAAAGGAGTATTGATTTCATCAAAATCGTTGGTGTAGTTGTTTTTAGAAAATCAAGAACATGAAAAGCATTTTCATTTACAGCATAGTTTGGGGTGGAAGGCTTTTGTAGTTAATAGAAATGTTCTTAAATCAAACAGTTATTCATCTCATTTAGGTTATAAAATGAAGACAGTGGAACAGAGTCATAGTCAAAACTTTTAGTGGGTTTCTATATCTATGGTAAGAAATCCAATTTCTCTATATCCCGACAAGAAAAAAAACAAGAAAACAATTATCAAGGATGAAAGGTTATAAAACGCTTTATAATTAAATAATAGTATAACAGACACCTTGTAAACATTTAATGTCACAAATAATATATTTTTGTTACATTGACTGTTTCAAGGAAACCTAAATTTGTTGTACCTATTCAAAAAAGATCTATTTTTCTTTAATTGTACTTTTAAAGGAAACCTACAGCTTTTGTACCTATCGATAACCTTTGGTGTACAAAATTCGATCAGACCATAGAGGACTTGAAATGGTGTCGAAGAAAACCTAAGTTATACGTTTTGTATGTCTCTATATAAGATAAAAGGATAATTGTGTAATCAAAATCGATTGTCTGGTTTTTAGAAAATCTACAAAATGGAAAAAATTAGTAGAAGGGGTAGAAGGCCTTTGTATTTTATAGAACTCTTCTTTAATGAAAGGACTATACATTTCGTTTAAGGTATAAGTGGAAGAAAGTGGTCTAGAGCGATAGCCAACACTTTTAGAGTATATGTGTGTTAGGTAAGAAATCCCGCATTCTCCTCATCACAACATGAAAGAAAAGAAATACGGAAACAATTATCACGTATAAAAGAGAATAAATATAGTCATAATTCAATAAAATTATAACGAACACCTTGTAAACGTTTAATGTAATAAATAATGCATTTTTGTTAAAGCGTATTTTTTAACGAAATTTACTTTTGTATACCTGTTCACAAAGACAGTATTTTTCATAAATTGTATGTTTTAATAAAATCGGCATCTTTTGTACCTACTCACAAAAGAACGTATTTTTCACAAATTGTAAGCTTTAACAAAACCTACACTTTTTGTACCTATTCTGAAAGGAATGTTTCTTCATAAATCGTATTTTTTATCGAAATCGACATTTTTGTACCTATTCCTAAAAGAATGTATTTTTCATACATTGTATGTTTTAACAAAATCTACATGTTTTGTACGTATTCACAAAAGATGGTATCGTTCATAAATGGAATTTTTCAAACGAAATCGACATTTTTTTACTTATTCACTAAAGAATGTCCTTTTCTTAAATTGTACTTTTTAACGAAATCGTCATTTTTGCACCTATTCACAAAAGAATGTATTTTTCATAAATTGTACGTTTTAACAAAATCTACTTTTTTACGTATTCACAAAAGAATACATTTTTCATAAATTGTATGTTTTAACGAAGTCTATATTTTTGTATCTACTCAAAAAGAATGTATTTTTCATAAATTGTATGTTTAACAAAATCTACAGTTTTTCTACCTATCGGTAAACTTTTGTCTGTCCCATTCGGTTTATGGGATATGCATGGTCCATACATAATTAGAGGTCTTTAAATCGAATGTATGTTAAAGAAATGATTTAATCAAAACCGTAGGATGCGTTTTCTGAGAAAATAAAAAAAAATAAAAATTTCCATATCTAAAACCTAGATTGGAATAGAAGAATTCTCTTGTTTATGGGGATGAGGTTCACGAAACATATGCAACACGCCAAATATGCAACACGCACTGCATCACTCAGCACCATGTGAAAATCAAACGGACGGTTGCAGAGAGGGAACGTGCGCCTGCGAGTCAAAATGACTCGCGAGTCACGTTTTCGCCACCTCTGTTGTAGAGTAATATTAGGTTACAGTACTTACCTCGGTGTTAGTTAATAAATGCCGCTTCTCTAATTGACGAAGAGAATAAAAAGAAAAAATAATCTGCAGTTGAAGGTATAAGGTCTGAACAATTTCAAGGTAACTATAACAAAAATCTCTGAAAAGTTTAATGTCACAAAAGAAGTTACTTTTACTGAATTGTATGTTTTAACGATATATATGATTACATATATATCAGGTGAGTCAGATGCCCCTAAGTGCTCGTATCTATGCAACCCGCAGTTTATAGTCTAATGTGAAAACATTGGCCCTTTTAGCAAACAAGCTGTCATTGTAGCTCTATTCGGTACTATACGCAACCAGCATTAATGATTAAACGCCTGAATGAGAACCAAGGAGCCGCGAAAGCCTTAAAAAAAGACGGATTTTCATGCATATAATGCTTGCAAGGAGATAGAGGAATGTTTTCCCGAAGAGTGGAACAGAATACGTGGGTTCTGGCCGAGTGGGTTAGCTGCCGGAATGTGGTGAAACAAGGGTTAGCTTCGGGGGTTTGAAACTAATACAAACATGAAATTGTTTTGGTTTCTTTTTTATCTTTCTCGTGTTTGTTTTCTGTATTTTAGTATACTAATTTATTTATTTATTTTGTTATTGGCTTCCTGTGAGCCAAAGACACAAGAATTACAGTTAGATATTTGTTTATCATGTTTACCCTAATAATCTGTACCGTATCTGGTGTAAACCGTGTTACAAAGTTAGCTTTCATTCTTTTGGGCGCATATCGACAATATTAAATCTAACTGTTTTTATTTCATGTTTAAACCTTATGTTTCACTTCTTCTACTGACAAAGGGACTGTAAATGTGCTAAGTTCACGGGTAAACAGAATAATAAATTGTTAAAGAGCGTGGATTTCATCAAAGAAGTAAATGTTCAAAATGACGACCACCTTCATCAATGCATATTTGTGTACGTTGCCGTAACATGCTGCATGCTGTAACATGCGCAGTGTAATCTGCCTGCATTCTTTACGTATGAGTGCCCTAGATAATTTGGGCTTTGTGAATCTTGAGCATAGACCCGTTCCTTTAAATGACCCACAGAGAGAAATCCAGTGGGGCGAGATCAGGTGATCCAGGGGGCCAATGCAATTGGGTCCTCTCGGCCAATCCATTTTTGCGGATATGTTCTATGTAAGTGATTCCTTACAATCAGTGACCAGTGTGGTGGAGCTCCATCCTGCTGGAACCATATTCCTGTCCGTTTCACTAGTGGCACATCTTCTAGGAGCAATGGCAACTCTCTTGCTGAAATGTAAGGTACCGTGGTCCTGTAAATTTGCCCTCAAAAAAGTCCCGTCAAATTTGCTGGTCGCCTAGTATCCCGCACCAGACATTGATGCTCCACTGTACCTGGAATGCAGCTTCTCTCATCCAGTGAGGATTGCCTATACGCCAGTAGTGCATATTATGACGGTTAACAGTTCCGTTATTGTGGAATGTGGCTTCATCACTGAAGAGAAACCCTCCTAAGAACTCTGCATCCATTTGCGCTCGCTCTGTAGCCACTGTGCATATATCACTCGCGCTTGAAGTTCGCGTCCATGGAGAGCCTGATGTAGTTGTAAGTAGAGATATAATGGCGACTTGAGCGCAGTAGAGAGATGCCGACAAGCGATAAAGTTCTTTGTTCTACGCCGACAAGCCCCGCCCCCTCCCTTTGTGTGCTCACATGCCGCCAGGTCTCGTGTCGTTAGGCCCCGCCCCCTCTCGCTTTGTGTGCTCACCTAATGCCGGCAGTATCTGTGCTAACAGGTTCTACCCCCTCCCCCATGCGTTCTACTGTGGCGTCATGACTTGATGGAATTGTTTTCTCGAGTCCTGCCGCCCCTCGGCAAATTAATTAGGTAATGTTCGTCAAACATTTTTTTTATGATTACTAAGGTCTGCAGATTGCATCCTCGAGCAATTAAGTTTTTTGATTAATGAATTGTTTACTGGAGCGTGAGTATAAGTAGTCTGCTCACGGTAACAGTCTGTCATGTAATGAAACACTGCAGCCTTCTTGTATCTGGGGAAATCGCTTGTCCATTAGCTGAACATGTTAGACGCTTTCAACACATTAATAGGCTTTTAAGTTTACATTCCGGATCTGTTTACATACATTAGCGAACGACATACTTCCGCCAGGCGGTAACGGTGACCTCCATTAGCTGACCCGTTAGACGCTTTCACCCCATTAGCGAACAATGTCAGTAATTGTTTTCCTAAGTGCTCTGCCCAACACTCAACACTTTAGATTTTAGCGATGGAAATGATATAAAAAGCAGCAGCTTCTCCAACGAGTTCCAAGTTGACCAGGATGCCCGGGTTCGAATTACAAATTCAGCTTCTAATAACTCAGAGACTAATTACGATAAAGACATCAAATAAAGTTTATTACATTAATGTCATTAGATAGTTTCTTGTGAATGTATATTTGGGTACATGGTGTCCAGGGTTCGAATACCGATAAAATGTAATTTAATTATAAATTTAATAACTCCTAAACTAATTAAGATAAAGACGCCAAATAAACTTTATTGCCTTCATTTTATTAGGTAGTATCTTGTGGATGTGTAATTAGATACCTGACGTTCTGGGTTCGAGCCTAATGTTTAAATCGTCATTATCTCAGAAACTAAGAGAGGTAGAGGAATTGACCAAAGCATGATTGATAGCTCCTATGATGGGTAATTAATACTGTATATAATTTTCAATCAGTTGTCCTTACTTCGAATCCCGATCTTTCAATCACTTACTTATTTTTTCTCTATACTCTAGAATATGTCACTTAGATTGATGCTGTAACTGCATACACAACCTTTAAACATATCAAACTAATATTGTAAATAATTTTGTTTCTGGTGTCCAGGGTTCGAATACCGATAAAATGTAATTTAATTATAAATTTAATAACTTCTAAACTAATTAAGATAAAGACGCCAAATAAACTTTATTGTCTTTATATTATTAGGTACTATCTTGTGGATGTGTAATTAGATACCTGACGTTCTGGGTTCGATCCTAATTTTAAATCGTCATTATCTCAGAAACTCAGAGAGCTAGACGAGTGAACCAAAGCATGATTGATAGCTCCTATAAGGGGTAATTAATACTGTATATAATTTTCAATCAGTTGTCCTTACTTCGAATCCCGATCTTTCAATCACATACTTATTTTTCTCTATACTCTAGAATATATCACTTAGATTGATGCTGTAACTGTATACAGCACCTTTAAACATATCAAACTAATATTGTAAATAATTTTGTTTCTGGTGTCCAGGGTTCGAATACCGATAAAATGTAGTTTAATTATAAATTTAATAACTTCTAAACTAATTAAGATAAAGACGCCGAATAAACTTTATTGCCTTTATGTTATTAGGTATTATCTTGTGGATGTGTAATTAGATACCTGACGTTCTGGGTTCGAGCCTAATTTTAAATCGTCATTATCTCAGAAACTAAGAGAGGTAGACGAGTGAACCAAAGCACGATTGATAGCTCCTATGAGGGGTAATTAATACTGTATATAATTTTCAATCAGTTGTCCTTACTTCGAATCCCGATCTTTCAATCACTTACTTATTTTTCTCTATACTCTAGAATATATCACTTAGATTGATGCTGTAACTGCATACAGCACCTTTAAACATATCAAACTAATATTGTAAATAATTTTGTTTCTGGTGTCCAGGGTTCGAATACCGATAAAATATAGTATAATTATAAATTTAATAACTTCTAAACTAATTAAGATAAAGACGCCAAATAAACTTTATTGCCTTTATGTTATTAGGTATTATCTTGTGGATGTGTAATTAGATACCTGACGTTCTGGGTTCGAGCCTAATTTTAAATCGTCATTATCTCAGAAACTAAGAGAGGTAGACGAGTGAACCAAAGCATGATTGATAGCTCCTATGAGGGGTAATTAATACCGTATATAATTTTCAATCAGTTGTCCTTACTTCGAATCCCGATCTTTCAATCACTTACTTATTTTTCTCTATGCTCTAGAATATATCACTTAGATTGATGCTGTAACTGCATACAGCACCTTTAAACATATCAAACTAATATTGTAAATAATTTTGTTTCTGGTGTCCAGGGTTCGAATACCGATAAAATGTAATTTAATTATAAATTTAATAACTCCTAAACTAATTAAGATAAAGACGCCAAATAAACTTTATTGCGTTTATGTTACTAGGTAGTATCTTGTGGATGTGTAATTAGATACCTGACGTTCTGGGTTCGAGCCTAATGTTTAAATCGTCATTATCTCAGAAACTAAGAGAGGTAGAGGAATTGACCAAAGCATGATTGATAGCTCCTATGAGGGGCAATTAATACTGTATATAATTTTCAATCAGCTGTCCTTACTTCGAATCCCGATCTTTCAATCACTTACTTATTTTTCTCTATACTCTAGAATATATCACTTAGATTGATGCTGTAAATGCATACAGCACCCTTAAACATATCAAACTAATATTGTAAATAATATTGGTTCTGGTGTCCAGGGTTCGAATACCGATAAAATGTAATTTAATTATAAATTTAATAACTCCTAAACTAATTAAGATAAAGACACCAAATAAACTTTTATAGGGAAAGGATGCTCTCCTGAAACATTAGGTCTCTAGATAGAAGTATTTATAGGGGAGAGATAGGGAATACCAGGGCTGATGCTAGGCTAGTCAGATGCTAAAGGAGGGAGGGATATGCTTTATACGAGAGAGATAGGGAACACAAGGAAAGATGCTATACTAAACAGGACTTGAAGGGTAGAATATGAGCGATATAGCAAACCGAGGAGAGGTATTAGGATAGGAGTTTTGAATGATGGAGTAGGCGTTTATATGCGAGAGATAGGGAATACGAGGTTCGATGCTAGGCTAGACGGTGTTGAATGAGGGAATGCATCTTATATGAGAGAGGTAGGGGAATATGAGGAGAAGTGCTAGGCTAGTCGGGAAGGTCTGAATGAGAGAGTATACGTCTATATGGGAAAATATAGGGAAAACGAAGGTAGGTGCTAGGTTGAGAGAGTCTTCAAGGAGGAAAATGCATTTATATGAGAGCCGTAGGGTATACGAGGAGAGGTGCTAGTCTAGACATGGTTTGAGGATTAGAGTATACGTTTATATGGGGGAAATATGGAAAACAGGAGAGATACAAGGATAGACAGAGATTGAAGGAGGAGGAATGTAGGTTTATACTGTAATATAGAGAGTAATTCGATTATAAAACTTTTCTCATCCAGCCTTACAACACTTTTTATATACTTAATTTCTAAACCTTACAAACTTTATATTTGTTAAACAGTAGTGCGCGAGACGGAGAGGGACAAACAGTATATCGGTTTACAGTGAAGTATACGTCCTAACCTATTCCCACCTTGTTTGTTCTGGATCTTCTCATTGTCTGTCATCTAACGTAACCACGTAACAAGACGTAACACAGGAAATCATACATATGGCACATTAAAAAAAATAAAGGTATATATAATGAAACATAAACAAGTAGACAGAGGGTCGTCGATACATAGAAAACCAGGAGTTGTATGTACTGAGACCATAGATTAGTATAGGCAAACAACAAAGAAGTGAATTTATAGTGTAAATAGCCTAATATTTTCAAATATTATTATAGTCTAAAAGTATATAACTTAATTATGTATCGAGTATTGAGAAATAAACGTTATTCATTATTCACTAATCTCAGATCACTGCAATTGTATTGAATCAATTCACAATTGCTAATGCCATTCAACTTTCATTTGTCTCTGATACATAAACAAATTGCAAAATGGAGAAGGACGAGAGTAATAAAAAAACTCAGGCAGCAAATTTTAAGAAAGAAGAGAAAGATATATGACCGACATTGTTTTAGAACACAAATTAGTGTTGAAAATAAAATGACTGATAGCTCTGCTAAGCGTAAGGAAGAGACATGGAAATAAATTGCAAATGAATACAATTCTAGGTTAGAAAAAGAAGATAAACAACATTCATGTAAACCAATTTTTAAAAATCAGTTTAACTGAATACATGTAAAAAAACATATCACTTTACAAAAAGTAATGCAGACAGCATTTATTTTTTATAAACATTATCCTATTACATTCCTTTACAAAAAACCATACATATTTCCTAAAGGCAAAGGTGATAGTCTTGACATTCTAAACACTCAGTTATATAATCATATACATCACACAGAAAGAGACCATCATTATCAGTAAAAAAACTAAACATCTCAACAATGTCTGAATGATGTATTTTATAAGTACAAGTTTTTTGATATTTCAAAGTTCCTGTTAACCATGGCAGTAATTGATTAACACAATTTCTCGATCCTGTCATGCTATAACTTTAGATGCTTTCAGCTTACTTATAATTTCCTCAATCTCTTGTGTGTGACTATTATTACCAGCATCCCTCGACGCAATTAGTAACCTCAATATATTTACTAGTCTATTCGGATTTTCAAGCGTTGATATCACTGAATCATCATCATCTGAAGATTTCATATTCTTGCAACTTCCGATGTATCCAGATTTTTCACCAACAGTAGTCTCCAGTGAAGGACAGAGGCTTGATCCGGTATAACATTCCCCTCTATACATCTTCGGATCTTCAAGTACAGGTGAGAGAGTCGATTCAGTATAACATGTTGCTCTATGAAACTTAAATCTTGACAAAGAACGATTCTTAAAAATCCGCCCGCATACACAGCATCTAATAACGCGTTTTCCTCCATGTGTAATGTATGAAAAATCGTGTTTCTCATTCGTCAGTTGCACAGATTTTCCCGGGCAGTAGTTCATGCTAAAACTAAAAGAAATTAAATGAATACGTGAATGCTAACGCTCGAAGGAATTAAAAGCGAATGAATGAATTCATAACACGCACCTATGTATATATCCAGGATGAGGACGACGGAGGGAATTGCGATCAATGCATAGCAGGGAGAAAGGATACTCTCTTGAAACATTAGTCATCTAGACAACTATTGTTCACGGAGCCTGTAGACGTCAGGTTGAATGGGACAGACCTCAGGTTCAAATCTTTACGGGCACGGACCCAGCCTTTTGCCTGTCATGTATACTAAAACATCCTAACAGCGTAACATTACGTTACAACGACACGTAACCAGAACATGGCGAGTGCGAGCATGGAAAAAAGGATGCTCTCTGGGAACATTACTGGAAAAGGATGCTCTCTGGAAACACTAGTCATCCACACACCGGGTTGTCCCTAACATTTCCAAATTTCGGGTCGTTCAACATCGTGACGCGCCCCTGTCATCTACATTTCGACGAAATTTTACCTCCTGAATTAAAGTTTGGTGATCTGTATAGACCTGTACAACATGATCACGCTATGTAACAACCTGAGCACGTTATGTAACAACATGACTACGCTATGTAACAAAACGATCACGCTATGTAACAACTGATCACGCTATGTAACAACATGATCACGCTATGTAACAACATGATCACGCCATGTAACAACATGATCACGCTATGTAACAACATGATCACGCTATGTAACAACATGATCACGCATTGTAACAACATGACCACGCTATGTAACAAAACGATCAAGCTATGTAACAACTGATCACGCTATGTAACAACATGATCATGCTATGTAACAACCTGAGCACGCTATGTAACAACATGATCACGCTATGTAACAAACTGAGTACGCTATGTAACAACATGATCACGCCATGTAACAACTGATCACGCTATGTAACAACATGCTCAAGCTATGTAACAACTGATCACGCTATGTAACAACATGATCACGCTATGTAACAACCTGAGCACGCTATGTAACAATCTGATCACGTTATGTAACAACTGATCACGCTATGTAACAACATGATCACGCTATGTAACAACATGATCACGCTATATAACAACATGATCACGCTATGTAACAACATGTTCACGCTATGTAACAACATGACCACGCTATGTAACAAAACGATCACGCTATGTAACAACACGATCACGCTATGTACAACACGATCACGCAATGTAACAACTGATCACGCTATGTAACAACCTGATCAAGCTATGTAACAACTGATCACGCTATGTAACAACATGATCACGCTATGTAACAACCTGAGCACGCTATGTAACAACATGATCACGCTATGTAACAACCTGAGTACGCTATGTAACAACATGATCACGCCATGTAACAACCGATCACGCTATGTAACATCATGCTCAAGCTATGTAACAACTGATCACGCTATGTAACAACACGATCACGCTATGTAACAACCTGATCAAGCTATGTAACAACATGATCACGCTATGTAACAACCTGAGTACGCTATGTAACAACATGATCACGCCATGTAACAACTGATCACGCTGTGTAACAACATGCTCAAGCTATGTAACAACATGTTCACGCTATGTAACAACATGATCACGCTATGTAACAACATGTTCACGCTATGTAACAACATGATCACGCTATGTAACAACATGACCACACTATGTAACAACATGATCACGCTATGTAACAAAACGATCAAGCTATGTAACAACACGATCACGCTATGTAACAACCTGATCAAGCTATGTAACAACTGAGCACGCTATGTAACAACCTGAGCACGCTATGTAACAACCTGATCACGCTATGTAACAACTGATCACGCTATGTAACAACATGCTCAAGCTATGTAACAACATGTTCACGCTATGTAACAACATGTTCACGCTATGTAACAACAGGATCACGCTATGTAACAACATGACCACACTATGTAACAACATGATCATGCTATGTAACAAAACGATCAAGCTATGTAACAACATGATCACGCTATGTAACAAAACGATCAAGCTATGTAACAACCTGAGCACGCTATGTAACAACATGTTCACGCTATGTAACAACATGATCACGCTATGTAACAACATGATCACGCTATGTAACAACATGATCACGCCATGCAACAAAACGATCAAGCTATGTAACAACCTGAGCACGCTATGTAACAACATGTTCACGCTATGTAACAACATGAACACGCTATGTAACAATACGATCACGCTATGTAACAACATGATCACGCTATGTAACAACCTGAGCACGTTATGTAACAACATGACTACGCTATGTAACAAAACGATCACGCTATGTAACAACTGATCACGCTATATAACAACCTGAGCACGCTATGTAACAACATGACCACGCTATGTAACAAAACGATCACGCTATGTAACAACTGATCACGCTATGTAACAACCTGAGCACGCTATGTAACAACCTGAGCACGCTATGTAACAATACGATCATGCTATGTAACAACCTGATCACGCTATGTAACAACCTGATTACGCTATGTAACAAATGATCACGCTATGTAACAACATGATCACGCCATGTAACAACCTGAGCACGCTATGTAACAACATGATCACGCTATGTAACAACATGAACACGCTATGTAACAATACGATCACGTTATGTAACAATCTGATTACTATGTAACAACGGATCACGCTATGTAACAACATGATCACGCTATGTAACAACCTGATTACGCTATGTAACAACTGATCACGCTATGTAACAACATGATCACGCCATGTAACAACCTGAGCACGCTATGTAACAACATGATCACGCTATGTAACAACATGAACACGCTATGTAACAATACGATCACGTTATGTAACAATCTGATTACTATGTAACAACGGATCACGCTATGTAACAACATGATCACGCTATGTAACAACCTGAGCACGCTATGTAACATCATGATCACGCTATGTAACAACCTGATCACGCTATGTAACAACATGCTCACGCTATGTAACAACATGCTCAAGCTATGTAACAACATGTTCACGCTATGTAACAACCTGAGCACGCTATGTAACAACATGATCACGCTATGTAACAACATGTTCACGCTATGTAACAACACGATCACGCTATGTAACAACACGATCACGCTATGTAACAACATGGACACGCTATGTAACAACATGAACACGCTATGTAACAATACGATCAAGCTATGTAACAACCTAGCACGCTATGTAACAACATGATCACGCTATGTAACAACATGAACACTCTATGTAACAACCTGAGCATGCTATGTAACAACATGATCACGCTATGTAACAACCTAATCACGCTATGTAACATGATCACGCTATGTAACAACATGATCACGCTATGTAAATAGGGTGGACCATTTAAGTTGAGGCTATACAATATATCCAAAACTAAGCGTTGTAGAAAGAAATGTCTTTAATAAACTTGATTGATATTATGGCGAAAGTAAATGCTGCTAGTCGTATTTCGTTTGGAGGACGTAGTGAGGGTCATTTCAGGGTCTTTTTTAATGGGACCCTAATTGTAGGTTCCCATTTAAAAGAATAAATTGACCCAAAATGACCCTCATAACGGCCTCCAAACGAAACACGACTAGCAGCATTTACTTTCGCCATAATATCAATCAAGTTTTATTAAAGACATTTCTTTCTACAACGCTTAGTTTTGGATATATTGTATAGCCTCAACTTAAATGGTCCACCCTATTTACATAGCGTGATCATGTTGTTACATAGCGTGATCATGTTACATAGCGTGATTAGGTTGTTACATAGCGTGATCATGTTGTTACATAGCATGCTCAGGTTGTTACATAGAGTGTTCATGTTGTTACATAGCGTGATCATGTTGTTACATAGCGTGCTCAGGTTGTTACATAGCTTGATCGTATTGTTACATAGCGTGTTCATGTTGTTACATAGCGTGTCCATGTTGTTACATAGCGTGATCGTGTTGTTACATAGCGTGATCGTGTTGTTACATAGCGTGAACATGTTGTTACATAGCGTGATCATGTTGTTACATAGCGTGCTCAGGTTGTTACATAGCGTGATCATGTTGTTACATAGCGTGATCAGTTGTTACATAGCGTGAGCATGTTGTTACATAGCGTGATCAGGTTGTTACATAGCGTGATCATGATGTTACATAGCGTGCTCAGGTTGTTACATAGCGTGATCATGTTGTTACATAGCGTGATCCGTTGTTACATAGTAATCAGATTGTTACATAACGTGATCGTATTGTTACATAGCGTGTTCATGTTGTTACATAGCGTGATCATGTTGTTACATAGCGTGCTCAGGTTGTTACATGGCGTGATCATGTTGTTACATAGCGTGATCAGTTGTTACATAGCGTAATCAGGTTGTTACATAGCGTGATCATGTTGTTACATAGCGTGATCCGTTGTTACATAGTAATCAGATTGTTACATAACGTGATCGTATTGTTACATAGCGTGTTCATGTTGTTACATAGCGTGATCATGTTGTTACATAGCGTGCTCAGGTTGTTACATGGCGTGATCATGTTGTTACATAGCGTGATCAGTTGTTACATAGCGTAATCAGGTTGTTACATAGCGTGATCAGGTTGTTACATAGCATGATCGTATTGTTACATAGCGTGCTCAGGTTGTTACATAGCGTGCTCAGGTTGTTACATAGCGTGATCAGTTGTTACATAGCGTGATCGTTTTGTTACATAGCGTGGTCATGTTGTTACATAGCGTGCTCAGGTTGTTATATAGCGTGATCAGTTGTTACATAGCGTGATCGTTTTGTTACATAGCGTAGTCATGTTGTTACATAACGTGCTCAGGTTGTTACATAGCGTGATCATGTTGTTACATAGCGTGATCGTATTGTTACATAGCGTGTTCATGTTGTTACATAGCGTGAACATGTTGTTACATAGCGTGCTCAGGTTGTTACATAGCTTGATCGTTTTGTTGCATGGCGTGATCATGTTGTTACATAGCGTGATCATGTTGTTACATAGCGTGATCATGTTGTTACATAGCGTGAACATGTTGTTACATAGCGTGCTCAGGTTGTTACATAGCTTGATCGTTTTGTTACATAGCGTGATCATGTTGTTACATAGCTTGATCGTTTTGTTACATAGCATGATCATGTTGTTACATAGTGTGGTCATGTTGTTACATAGCGTGATCCTGTTGTTACATAGCGTGAACATGTTGTTACATAGCGTGAACATGTTGTTACATAGCTTGAGCATGTTGTTACATAGCGTGATCAGTTGTTACATAGCGTGATCAGGTTGTTACATAGCGTGCTCAGGTTGTTACATAGCGTGCTCAGTTGTTACATAGCTTGATCAGGTTGTTACATAGCGTGATCGTGTTGTTACATAGCTTGATCGTTTTGTTACATAGCGTGATCATGTTGTTACATAGTGTGGTCATGTTGTTACATAGCGTGATCATGTTGTTACATAGCGTGAACATGTTGTTACATAGCGTGATCATGTTGTTACATAGCGTGAACATGTTGTTACATAGCTTGAGCATGTTGTTACACAGCGTGATCAGTTGTTACATGGCGTGATCATGTTGTTACATAGCGTACTCAGGTTGTTACATAGCGTGATCATGTTGTTACATAGCTTGATCAGGTTGTTACATAGCGTGATCGTGTTGTTACATAGCGTGATCAGTTGTTACATAGCTTGAGCATGATGTTACATAGCGTGATCAGTTGTTACATGGCGTGATCATGTTGTTACATAGCGTACTCAGGTTGTTACATAGCGTGATCATGTTGTTACATAGCGTGCTCAGGTTGTTACATAGCGTGATCATGTTGTTACATAGCGTGATCAGTTGTTACATAGCTTGATCAGGTTGTTACATAGCGTGATCAGTTGTTACATTGCGTGATCGTGTTGTACATAGCGTGATCGTGTTGTTACATAGCGTGATCGTTTTGTTACATAGCGTGGTCATGTTGTTACATAGCGTGAACATGTTGTTACATAGCGTGATCATGTTGTTATATAGCGTGATCATGTTGTTACATAGCGTGATCATGTTGTTACATAGCGTGATCAGTTGTTACATAACGTGATCAGATTGTTACATAGCGTGCTCAGGTTGTTACATAGCGTGATCATGTTGTTACATAGCGTGATCAGTTGTTACATAGCTTGAGCATGTTGTTACATAGCGTGATCAGTTGTTACATGGCGTGATCATGTTGTTACATAGCGTACTCAGTTTGTTACATAGCGTGATCATGTTGTTACATAGCGTGCTCAGGTTGTTACATAGCATGATCATGTTGTTACATAGCGTGATCAGTTGTTACATAGCTTGATCGTTTTGTTACATAGCGTGGTCATGTTGTTACAATGCGTGATCATGTTGTTACATAGCGTGATCATGTTGTTACATAGCGTGATCATGTTGTTACATGGCGTGATCATGTTGTTACATAGCGTGATCATGTTGTTACATAGCGTGATCAGTTGTTACATAGCGTGATCGTTTTGTTACATAGCGTAGTCATGTTGTTACATAACGTGCTCAGGTTGTTACATAGCGTGATCATGTTGTACAGGTCTATACAGATCACCAAACTTTAATTCAGGAGGTAAAATTTCGTCGAAATGTAGATGACAGGGGCGCGTCACGATGTTGAACGACCCGAAATTTGGAAATGTTAGGGACAACCCGTTGTGTGGATGACTAGTGTTTCCAGAGAGCATCCTTTTCCAGTAATGTTCCCAGAGAGCATCCTTTTTTCCATGCTCGCACTCGCCATGTTCTGGTTACGTGTCGTTGTAACGTAATGTTACGCTGTTAGGATGTTTTAGTATACATGACAGGCAAAAGGCTGGGTCCGTGCCCTTAAAGATTTGAACCTGAGGTCTGTCCCATTCAACCTGACGTCTACAGGCTCCGTGAACAATAGTTGTCTAGATGACTAATGTTTCAAGAGAGTATCCTTTCTCCCTGCTATGCATTGATCGCAATTCCCTCCGTCGTCCTCATCCTGGATATATACATAGGTGCGTGTTATGAATTCATTCATTCGCTTTTAATTCCTTCGAGCGTTAGCATTCACGTATTCATTTAATTTCTTTTAGTTTTAGCATGAACTACTGCCCGGGAAAATCTGTGCAACTGACGAATGAGAAACACGATTTTTCATACATTACACATGGAGGAAAACGCGTTATTAGATGCTGTGTATGCGGGCGGATTTTTAAGAATCGTTCTTTGTCAAGATTTAAGTTTCATAGAGCAACATGTTATACTGAATCGACTCTCTCACCTGCACTTGAAGATCCGAAGATGTATAGAGGGGAATGTTATACCGGATCAAGCCTCTGTCCTTCACTGGAGACTACTGTTGGTGAAAAATCTGGATACATCGGAAGTTGCAAGAATATGAAATCTTCAGATGATGATGATTCAGTGATATCAACGCTTGAAAATCCGAATAGACTAGTAAATATATTGAGGTTACTAATTGCGTCGAGGGATGCTGGTAATAATAGTCACACACAAGAGATTGAGGAAATTATAAGTAAGCTGAAAGCATCTAAAGTTATAGCATGACAGGATCGAGAAATTGTGTTAATCAATTACTGCCATGGTTAACAGGAACTTTGAAATATCAAAAAACTTGTACTTATAAAATACATCATTCAGACATTGTTGAGATGTTTAGTTTTTTTTACTGATAATGATGGTCTCTTTCTGTGTGATGTATATGATTATATAACTGAGTGTTTAGAATGTCTAGACTATCACCTTTGCCTTTAGGAAATATGTATGGTTTTTTTGTAAAGGAATGTAATAGGATAATGTTTATAAAAAATAAATGCTGTCTGCATTACTTTTTGTAAAGTGATATGTTTTTTTACATGTATTCAGTTAAACTGATTTTTAAAAATTGGTTTACATGAATGTTGTTTATCTTCTTTTTCTAACCTAGAATTGTATTCATTTGCAATTTATTTCCATGTCTCTTCCTTACGCTTAGCAGAGCTATCAGTCATTTTATTTTCAACACTAATTTGTGTTCTAAAACAATGTCGGTCATATATCTTTCTCTTCTTTCTTAAAATTTGCTGCCTGAGTTTTTTTATTACTCTCGTCCTTCTCCATTTTGCAATTTGTTTATGTATCAGAGACAAATGAAAGTTGAATGGCATTAGCAATTGTGAATTGATTCAATACAATTGCAGTGATCTGAGATTAGTGAATAATGAATAACGTTTATTTCTCAATACTCGATACATAATTAAGTTATATACTTTTAGACTATAATAATATTTGAAAATATTAGGCTATTTACACTATAAATTCACTTCTTTGTTGTTTGCCTATACTAATCTATGGTCTCAGTACATACAACTCCTGGTTTTCTATGTATCGACGACCCTCTGTCTACTTGTTTATGTTTCATTATATATACCTTTATTTTTTTTAATGTGCCATATGTATGATTTCCTGTGTTACGTCTTGTTACGTGGTTACGTTAGATGACAGACAATGAGAAGATCCAGAACAAACAAGGTGGGAATAGGTTAGGACGTATACTTCACTGTAAACCGATATACTGTTTGTCCCTCTCCGTCTCGCGCACTACTGTTTAACAAATATAAAGTTTGTAAGGTTTAGAAATTAAGTATATAAAAAGTGTTGTAAGGCTGGATGAGAAAAGTTTTATAATCGAATTACTCTCTATATTACAGTATAAACCTACATTCCTCCTCCTTCAATCTCTGTCTATCCTTGTATCTCTCCTGTTTTCCATATTTCCCCCATATAAACGTATACTCTAATCCTCAAACCATGTCTAGACTAGCACCTCTCCTCGTATACCCTACGGCTCTCATATAAATGCATTTTCCTCCTTGAAGACTCTCTCAACCTAGCACCTACCTTCGTTTTCCCTATATTTTCCCATATAGACGTATACTCTCTCATTCAGACCTTCCCGACTAGCCTAGCACTTCTCCTCATATTCCCCTACCTCTCTCATATAAGATGCATTCCCTCATTCAACACCGTCTAGCCTAGCATCGAACCTCGTATTCCCTATCTCTCGCATATAAACGCCTACTCCATCATTCAAAACTCCTATCCTAATACCTCTCCTCGGTTTGCTATATCGCTCATATTCTACCCTTCAAGTCCTGTTTAGTATAGCATCTTTCCTTGTGTTCCCTATCTCTCTCGTATAAAGCATATCCCTCCCTCCTTTAGCATCTGACTAGCCTAGCATCAGCCCTGGTATTCCCTATCTCTCCCCTATAAATACTTCTATCTAGAGACCTAATGTTTCAGGAGAGCATCCTTTCCCTATAAAAGTTTATTTGGTGTCTTTATCTTAATTAGTTTAGGAGTTATTAAATTTATAATTAAATTACATTTTATCGGTATTCGAACCCTGGACACCAGAACCAATATTATTTACAATATTAGTTTGATATGTTTAAGGGTGCTGTATGCATTTACAGCATCAATCTAAGTGATATATTCTAGAGTATAGAGAAAAATAAGTAAGTGATTGAAAGATCGGGATTCGAAGTAAGGACAGCTGATTGAAAATTATATACAGTATTAATTGCCCCTCATAGGAGCTATCAATCATGCTTTGGTCAATTCCTCTACCTCTCTTAGTTTCTGAGATAATGACGATTTAAACATTAGGCTCGAACCCAGAACGTCAGGTATCTAATTACACATCCACAAGATACTACCTAGTAACATAAACGCAATAAAGTTTATTTGGCGTCTTTATCTTAATTAGTTTAGGAGTTATTAAATTTATAATTAAATTACATTTTATCGGTATTCGAACCCTGGACACCAGAAACAAAATTATTTACAATATTAGTTTGATATGTTTAAAGGTGCTGTATGCAGTTACAGCATCAATCTAAGTGATATATTCTAGAGCATAGAGAAAAATAAGTAAGTGATTGAAAGATCGGGATTCGAAGTAAGGACAACTGATTGAAAATTATATACGGTATTAATTACCCCTCATAGGAGCTATCAATCATGCTTTGGTTCACTCGTCTACCTCTCTTAGTTTCTGAGATAATGACGATTTAAAATTAGGCTCGAACCCAGAACGTCAGGTATCTAATTACACATCCACAAGATAATACCTAATAACATAAAGGCAATAAAGTTTATTTGGCGTCTTTATCTTAATTAGTTTAGAAGTTATTAAATTTATAATTATACTATATTTTATCGGTATTCGAACCCTGGACACCAGAAACAAAATTATTTACAATATTAGTTTGATATGTTTAAAGGTGCTGTATGCAGTTACAGCATCAATCTAAGTGATATATTCTAGAGTATAGAGAAAAATAAGTAAGTGATTGAAAGATCGGGATTCGAAGTAAGGACAACTGATTGAAAATTATATACAGTATTAATTACCCCTCATAGGAGCTATCAATCGTGCTTTGGTTCACTCGTCTACCTCTCTTAGTTTCTGAGATAATGACGATTTAAAATTAGGCTCGAACCCAGAACGTCAGGTATCTAATTACACATCCACAAGATAATACCTAATAACATAAAGGCAATAAAGTTTATTCGGCGTCTTTATCTTAATTAGTTTAGAAGTTATTAAATTTATAATTAAACTACATTTTATCGGTATTCGAACCCTGGACACCAGAAACAAAATTATTTACAATATTAGTTTGATATGTTTAAAGGTGCTGTATACAGTTACAGCATCAATCTAAGTGATATATTCTAGAGTATAGAGAAAAATAAGTATGTGATTGAAAGATCGGGATTCGAAGTAAGGACAACTGATTGAAAATTATATACAGTATTAATTACCCCTTATAGGAGCTATCAATCATGCTTTGGTTCACTCGTCTAGCTCTCTGAGTTTCTGAGATAATGACGATTTAAAATTAGGATCGAACCCAGAACGTCAGGTATCTAATTACACATCCACAAGATAGTACCTAATAATATAAAGACAATAAAGTTTATTTGGCGTCTTTATCTTAATTAGTTTAGAAGTTATTAAATTTATAATTAAATTACATTTTATCGGTATTCGAACCCTGGACACCAGAAACAAAATTATTTACAATATTAGTTTGATATGTTTAAAGGTTGTGTATGCAGTTACAGCATCAATCTAAGTGACATATTCTAGAGTATAGAGAAAAAATAAGTAAGTGATTGAAAGATCGGGATTCGAAGTAAGGACAACTGATTGAAAATTATATACAGTATTAATTACCCATCATAGGAGCTATCAATCATGCTTTGGTCAATTCCTCTACCTCTCTTAGTTTCTGAGATAATGACGATTTAAACATTAGGCTCGAACCCAGAACGTCAGGTATCTAATTACACATCCACAAGATACTACCTAATAAAATGAAGGCAATAAAGTTTATTTGGCGTCTTTATCTTAATTAGTTTAGGAGTTATTAAATTTATAATTAAATTACATTTTATCGGTATTCGAACCCTGGACACCATGTACCCAAATATACATTCACAAGAAACTATCTAATGACATTAATGTAATAAACTTTATTTGATGTCTTTATCGTAATTAGTCTCTGAGTTATTAGAAGCTGAATTTGTAATTCGAACCCGGGCATCCTGGTCAACTTGGAACTCGTTGGAGAAGCTGCTGCTTTTTATATCATTTCCATCGCTAAAATCTAAAGTGTTGAGTGTTGGGCAGAGCACTTAGGAAAACAATTACTGACATTGTTCGCTAATGGGGTGAAAGCGTCTAACGGGTCAGCTAATGGAGGTCACCGTTACCGCCTGGCGGAAGTATGTCGTTCGCTAATGTATGTAAACAGATCCGGAATGTAAACTTAAAAGCCTATTAATGTGTTGAAAGCGTCTAACATGTTCAGCTAATGGACAAGCGATTTCCCCAGATACAAGAAGGCTGCAGTGTTTCATTACATGACAGACTGTTACCGTGAGCAGACTACTTATACTCACGCTCCAGTAAACAATTCATTAATCAAAAAACTTAATTGCTCGAGGATGCAATCTGCAGACCTTAGTAATCATAAAAAAAATGTTTGACGAACATTACCTAATTAATTTGCCGAGGGGCGGCAGGACTCGAGAAAACAATTCCATCAAGTCATGACGCCACAGTAGAACGCATGGGGGAGGGGGTAGAACCTGTTAGCACAGATACTGCCGGCATTAGGTGAGCACACAAAGCGAGAGGGGGCGGGGCCTAACGACACGAGACCTGGCGGCATGTGAGCACACAAAGGGAGGGGGCGGGGCTTGTCGGCGTAGAACAAAGAACTTTATCGCTTGTCGGCATCTCTCTACTGCGCTCAAGTCGCCATTATATCTCTACTGTTGTAGATGGTACGGACGATATTCATTACGGTGTAATATGACTAATGAACAGATCTTGTGCTGTGGCCCTTTAACTGGTATGTGGATTGTTTTCTATTGCGTTTCGCACAGCTTCTTCATTGCCTCCAGAGGTTACTGGAGCATCGCGTGCAGGTGGTGCTCTTCCAAATGGTCCTGTTTCACAAAGGCGTCTTTCAACACTTCCAAAAGTGTCTGCATTAGGTATCCTCCTTCCCGGAAACCATTCTTCATACAGGCGCTTTGCTGACAGTGCATTCATTACACCTTGTTTCTCCATAGATTAACACCATGTCAACATACTTGTCGTTTGTATACATTATGACAGCAGCCGTGTCTCGTAAAAGGGTTTCAGATACTGAGTAGATAATGGAGAGGGAATTATTTATTCATGCCAAGCATTGACGCAGGCGCAAACAGCCAAAGCCAACTTGCATGTGCGAAGTGTTTTAAACTTGGTTGAATGGGTCAAGAATAATACTGACCACAATAATATACCTACTACGAAGTATAAATTATCCACCTACCAGTGGAAAACATGGCATTATTCTATTTTATACATACCTATAGTGTTATAAAATGTTATTTGTATCTTATCAAATTATAGGCCCAAAGGGATAAACAAGACGTAATAAAAGTTTGAACTCTACACGAAGTATTTCAACCCGAACTGATGTGGCACAGTGTTAAAGCAACTATGATAATACCATTCGCCTAATACTAGCTTGCGAGCCGAGGTTCCTATACGAATTAGTAACGGCAGAACTATACCCCTACTCAAATCTTTACACGCCTTTGCAGCTTCATACCGTGTTTTGAGCTCGGTTTGGTAGTTTTAACTCAAATAAATAAACTGCGTCAGTCATTACAGCTACTGTATGAACCAAAATATGCTATAGTTTGTGACAGAAGCGAAATTATCTACCAAATACTTAGCATTTTTTGACAAGGTTGTACATGGCTTAAATCCAATTGGTCGCACTGCGGAGATCTGCCATTTTGTTTTCAAATGGTTTTGTCAACCGATGAATGTGATAGGGTATTCCTTCAGGGGCATTTTCAAAGGTGTGCATAAATGTATGCTAAGGAATAAAAGTTTCTAAAATTGGCTAAAAGTGCTGCTGCAGCTCCCAGTATCAGGGTGGGATGTTTTTTGTATCGACATACATAACGATTGCATTCTGTACCGTAAAACACTTATGCACTGAGTTATCTATCCCTCCTCTATAAAGTGTTATGAAAATCAGTCATTAGAAGGCATTCAAGAAAGGCGTAAGTCACATATGTCACTTAGCACGTTGCATAAATTAAAAAATAAATAGGGGCATCTGACTCACCTGCTATATATGATTTTTGTGAATAATCCATTCTCTGTTTCATGTGGTTTAAGGGTTATTATACCTCATAGAGGAATTGCCATGTTTATGAAGATAAGGCTCATGAAAGATTTACGCATTTCCTGTAACGTAATAATAGCATACAACGGGCTAGAAATATAGTGAAATATATTAGAAAGTTCTATATGTTAGGTAGTAAATCCGGTGTTCCCTAATTTACGAAGAGAATAAAAAAGAAAAAAAGAACAAATAATCTGTAACTGAAGATATTTACCATTTCAAGGTAATTATAAAGAAAGTATCGGAAACATCTAATATCACAATAGAAATTAATTGTTTAAATTGTATGTTTTAACTAAATTTATATATTTGGTTTCTTGTGAACAAACCATTGTCTGTCCCATGCGGCTTAAGGATTATTAATGCTCATTTAGTATGTAGAGAACCTGAAATCGCGTCTTAGGAAATTCAAATTATAAGTTTTATTTGTCTCGCAAATATCTTAAACAAATGACTTGTCCAAGATCGCTATGCCGTTTTTTACTTTCTCTACTACGTATAGTAAGTAGGGGAAGTATTGCATTCCACCCAAAAATTCGATACCGAGATTTCACCGGAAATACATGTTTTGAGACCTCCTGAATCCAAAAAAAGCATTTTTGGAAACATGTCCGTGTGTGTGTCTGTGTGTGTGTGTGTGTGTGTGTGTGTGTGTGTGTCTGTGTGTGTGTCTGTGAACAGCATAACTCGAAAACGAACAGTCGGATAAACACCAAACTTGGTATTTAGATTCAGTATCTTCCAGAGATGCGACACGAAGGTTTTCAAGAAAATCCCCCCACCCCAGACTACCCTTTACATGGAACATTTTTCGAAAATTTTAATTTTCTCAAAAATGGCTCTAACGATTTTGATTAAAATATCATATGTTTAAGATAATGTCATGAGAAATGAAATGTATATCTCGAATTTTCTAGGAATGTCTCCAAAAGTATTCTTCATTGTGAACGACTTTTGCATAACTGGTAAACCATAAGAGATAGACAAAATTTTACTACACAAAAAATGTAGATCGCGTTAAAATACACAACTTATGTCATATACATTTCTTTTGTTGAGTGAACCGTTTTCGAGATATTGCTTGTTTTTACTTTCTCTACTACGTATAGTAAGTAGGGGAAGTATTGCATTCCACCCAAAAATTCGATACCGGGATTTCACCGGAAATACATGTTTTGAGAATCACTGAATCCAAAAAAAGCATTTTTGGAAACATGTCCGTGTGTGTGTCTGTCTGTGTGTCTGTGTGTCTGTTAGTGTGTCTGTGTGTCTGTGAACAGCATAACTCAAAAACGAACAGTCGGATAAACACCAAACTTGGTATTTAGGTTCAGTATCTTCCAGAGATGCGACACGAAGGTTTTCAAGAAAATCCCCCCACCCCAGACTACCCTTTACATGGAACATTTTTCGAAAATTTTAATTTTCTCAAAAACGGCTCTAACGATTTTGATTAAAATATCATATGTTTAAGATATTGTCATGACAAATAAAATGTATATCTCGAATTTTCTGGGAATGTCTTCAAAAATATTCTTCATTGTGAACGACTTTTGCATAACTGGTAAACCATAAGAGATAGACAAAATTTTACTACACAAAAAATGTAGATCGCGTTAAAATACACAACTTATGTCATATACGTTTCTTTTGTTGAGTGAACCGTTTTCGAGATATTGCTTGTTATTTCCTTAAATTTTCCAATACTTATACTTTTTCTCAAATTCGTTATTCATTTTTTTTATGTCCTGAACATGCAAAGAGAATGGAATTCGCCACATAGCAACCAGCGTTAAAATATTTAACTATCGCTTAAAAGCTACCATATTCCCCTTGCATCTACAAGAAAATTACCAATAAGATTGACATCTCGATATCTCGATTAACATGAAGCATATGGAGAATAGGCGTTTGTAAAATTAGATTGTACAAGAGTAGAGAAAGTCATGTGAGTGTAACACATCAGATTTTTTCCTTAAATTTTCCAATACTTATACTTTTTCTCAAATTCGTTATTCATTTTTACTTTCTCTACTACGTATAGTAAGTAGGGGAAGTATTGCATTCCACCCAAAAATTCGATACCGAGATTTCACCGGAAATACATGTTTTGAGACCTCCTGAATCCAAAAAAAGCATTTTTGGAAACATGTCCGTGTGTGTGTCTGTGTGTGTGTGTGTGTGTCTGTGTGTGTCTGTGTGTGTGTATGTCTGTGTGTGTGTGTGTGTCTGTGAACAGCATAACTCAAAAACTAACAGTCGGATAAACACCAAACTTGATATTTGCGTTCAGTATCTTCCAGAGATGCGACACGAAGATTTTCAAGAAAATCCCCCCACCCCAGACTACCCTTTACGTGGAACATTTTTCGAAAATTTTAATTTTCTCAAAAATGGCTCTAACGATTTTGATGCAAATATCATATGTTTAAGATAATGTCATGAGAAATGAAATGTATATCTCGAAATTTCTGGGAATGTCTCCAAAAGTATTCTTCATTATGAACGACTTTTGCATAACTGGTAAACCATAAGAGATAGACAAAATTTTACTACACAAAAAATGTAGATCGCGTTAAAATACACAGCTTATATCATATACATGTTTTTTGTTGAGTGAACCGTTTTCGAGATATTCCTTGTTATTTCCTTAAATTTTCCAATACTTATACTTTTTCTCAAATTCGTTATTCATTTTTTTATGTCCTGGACATGCAAAGAGAATGGAATGCGCCACATAGCAACCAGCGATAAAATATTTGACTATCGCTTAAAAGCTACCATATTCCCCTTGCATCTGCAAGAAAATTACAAATAAGATTGACATCTCGATATCTCGATTAACATGAAGCATATGGAGAATAAGCGTTTGTAAAAATAGTTTTTACAAGAGTAGAGAAAGTCATGTGAGTGTAACACATCAGATTTTTTTTATGTCCTGGACATGCAAAGAGAATGGAATACGCCACATAGCAACCAGCGTTAAAATATTTGACCATCGCTTAAAAGCTACCATATTCCCCTTGCATCTACAAGAAAATTACCAATAAGATTGACATCTCGATATCTCGATTAACATGAAGCATATGGAGAATAGGCGTTTGTAAAAATAGATTGTACAAGTGTAGAGAAAGTCATGTGAGTGTAACACATCAGATTTTTTTTAGAAAATCAGAGGCATGTAAAAATGTCCATTTAAAGCATAGCTTGGGGTGGAGAATTTTTCTTTTAATGGAGATAACCTTCATTAGACTTTTACACGTCTAATGTTAGATGGAAGTAGATTACAGCGGACTAGAACCATAATCAATATCATCAGAGGAATCTTTGTGTGAAGTAAGAAATCGAATTTTCTCTGCATTATGACGAAAATAACAAGGAAGAAAAAATGTGCAGTTTAAAATGACAAATTATTCCTTACTTCAACAGAATTATAAAGAACATTTCGGAAAATTGTAATGCCACAAAAGAATCAATTTGTTTTTGTTTTGTATGCTTTAACGAAATATGGATTTGTTGTTTTGATAACCTTGTGTCTATTTCATTCGGTTTAGAGTCATACAAAATTCATTCAGAATGTGGATGGCTTCAAATGGTGTGGAAGAAAGCCTAAGCTATATGTTTTATTTGCCTCTCATAAAATTTAAAGGAATAATGCTTTAATTAAAATCGTTTTTGCTGCTTTTTAGTTTTAGAAAATCAAGAACATGGAAGAAATTTCCATCTAAAGCATAGTTTGTGGCAGAAGTCTTTTGTGTTTATAGAATTATTCTTTAATGGAAGAATATCTCGTTTAAGGCATAAGTGGAAGAATGTGGACTAGGGCGTTATTCAAATCTTTTAGAGGGTTTCGTTAGTTAAGAGATCATGCGCTGTCTACATCACTACATGAGAGAAAACAAAGAAGGAAACAATTATCAAGGATGAAATTCAATAATAGTATAACGAATATCTTGAAAACACTTAATGTCACAAATTATGTATTTTTGTTAAAGTGTATATTTTAATGAAATCTGCATTTCCTGTGCCTATTCACAAAAGAATATGTTTTCCTTAAAGTCTATGTTTTACAGAAATCTACATCCTTCGTACCTATCCATGCCCTTTTGTCTGTATCATTCGGTTTAGTCGTTATACAGGATTTTAAATGGTATCGAAGGAACCTAAGTCATACGTTTTGTTTATCTCGCATGTAAGTTAAAAGGTTAAACATTTAATCTAAGTAGATTCTGCAGTTTTTTAGAAAATCAAGACTATGGAAAATTTCTATCCAAGCATAGTTTTAGTGTAGAAGGCTTTCGTAATTGATAGAATTATTCTCAAATGAAAGAATTATACATCTCTTTTAAGATATAAGTGGAAGAAGCGTTAGATTTTTTGTACGCGTTCACAAAACATCGAATTTCTCCTAAATTGTATGCTTTAACAAAATTTAAACAATTTGTTTTTGTGGATAACCTGCTGTAATTCACATGCAGCTTCAGGACTATTAAAATTCTTTCAGAATGCAAGGGAACTTAAATATCGTCTAAGGAAACCTAAGTCATACGTTTTATTTGTCTCGCAAACAGCTTAAATAAATTATGAATTGTCCCAAATGGCTGATGCCGAATTTTAGAAAATTAGAAACATGTAAAAATGCCGATCTAAAGTATATTTTGGGATAGAGGGATTTTCTGGTTAACGCCAATAGTCTCCATTAAATATATAAACTTCTAATGTTAGATTAAGGTAGGTTTCAGCGGTCTAGGGTGATAATCAAAATCATCAGAGGAATCTTTGGGTGTGGTAGGAAATTGCATAATCTCTGCATTGTGCGGAGAATAAAAAAGAGGAAAGAAATATTATGTGCAGCTAGAATGATAAATTATTTCTTACTTCGACAAAATTATAACGAATAACTTGGAAAGTTTTGATGCCAAAAAACTATTTGAAAAGTTTTTCTTAAATTGCATGTTTTGAAGAAATCTAGATTAGTTGTTTTGTAACTTTTTGTCTATTTCATTTGGTTTAGGGTTATACAAAATTCATTCAGAATGTAGACGACTGTCAATGGTGTCGAGCAAAGTCTAAGTTATGTTCTGTTTGCCTCCTAATGGTTTAATCAAAATCGTTGCTGTATTTTTATTAGAAAATCAACAACATGAAAAACATTTTCATCTAAAGCATAGTTTGGGGTACAGGGCTTTTGTAGTTAATAGAAATATTCTTAAATGAAAGAATTATTCATTTCATTTAGGTTATAAAATGAAGACTATGCACCAGAGACATAGTCAAACCTTTTAGTGGGTTTCTATGTCTTAGGTAAGAAATCCCATTTACTCTGTATCACGACGGAAAAAAAAGAAACAAGCCAACAATTATCAAGCACGAAAGGTCATAGAACGCCTTGTAATTCAATTATAGTATAACGGACACCTTATAAACATTAATGTCACAAGTAATGGATTTTGTTACAGTGATTGTTTCAACGAAATCTACATTTGCTGCAGCAATTCAGAAAAGAATCTATTTTTCTTAAATTGTATGTTTTAAGGAAACGTACAGCTTTTGTACCTATAGATAAACTTTTGGCTGCCTCATTCGGTTTAGGGGTATATAACATTCATTCAGAACATAGAGGACTTGAAATGGTGTCGAAGACAGCCTAAGTAATACGACTTGTATGTCTCGCATATAAGGTAAAAGGATAGTGATTTAAACAAAATCCTTTCTGCAGTTTTTAGAAAATCAAGATAATGGAAAAGATTATAAAAGCATAGTTTGCAGTAGAATGCTTTTGTAGTTTATAGAATTGTTTCTTAATGAAAGAATTATACATCCCAGTTAAGGTATAATGGAACAAAGTGTGCCAGAGCAAAAGCAAAACCTTTAGAGGATTTTTATGCGTTAGGTAAGAAACTCCGCATTCTCCTCATCACAACGTGAAAGAAAAGAAATAAGGAAACAATTATCACGTATAAAGGGGAACAAATCCATTTATAATTCAATAAGATCATAACAAAAAAACTGGTAAACGTTTAATGCAATAAATAATGCATTCCTGTTAAAGTGTATCATCTAATGTAATCTATATTTTTTGTACCTATTCAAAAGGAGAGTCCTTTTCATAAAATCTACCTTTAACAAACTGTACAGTTTTTTTGTATCTATTACCCTCTTGTCTACGCCATTCGGTTTAGGTATTATGCAAATTTCATACCGAACTATAGGGTTTCAAATCATATACAAGAAAATCTCATCTATTTGTTTCCTTTGTCTCGCATATATGTTAAAGGAATAATGATTTAATACAAACGTAGGCGGCCTTTTCTCAGAAAATAAAAAAAGATCTTACACAAAACGTGGATTGTGATAGAGGAATTCTGGTGTTTATGAGGACGATGTTTATGAAAGAGTTACACATTTGTTGTAAGGTAATATTAGGTTACAGAGATAACCTGTGTAACCTTATACGTTACCTCTGTCTTAGTTAATAAATCCCGTTTTTTCTAGTTGACGAAGAGAATAAAGAAGAAAAAGGAACAAATAATCTGCAGGTAAAGATATAAGGTCTGAACAATTTCAGGATAACTATAATGAGAAACTCGGAAACGTTTAATGTCATTAAAGAAATTGCGTTTCCTAAACTGTAAGTTTTAACGAATTTTCCATCCATCCATCCTCCCGCTCGTCCATCCGTCCATTCATATTTGTGAATAACCCATTGTCTGTCTTTCTGAAACATGTAAAAGTGTCTATCTAAAGCATAGTTTGGGGTCGAGGGATTTCTAAAGAATGGAGATAACCTTCACTGCCTAGAGCGATAGTCAAAATCATCACAAGAATCTTTGTGTGAGATAGGAAATTGCATTTTCCTTGCTTTGTGAGGCGAATAAAAAATAAAAACGATGTGCAGTTAAAAATGACTTTGTGCTTTATGTACCATGCATATAATTTAAAGGAATAATAATGTCTTCACCAAAATCGTTGGTGTATTTTTTTTTATTTTTTTTTAGTTTTGGGGTAGAAGGCTTTTGTAGTTAATAGAATTACTCTTTTATGAACCAATTCTACATCTCGTTTAAGGTATAAGTGAAAGGAGCTGGACTAGAGCGGTAGACAAATCTTTTAGCGGGTTTCTGTCTAAGGTAAGAAATTCAGTTTTCCCTACATCGTAACTTGAACAAGAAGAAAGTGGGAAACTATTATCGATGATGAAAGGTTATAAAACATTTCATAGTTCAATAACATTATAACGAATATATTGTAAACGTTTGTCAGAAAATAGTTTTTAATAGTGTTAAGTTTTAACAAACTCTACATTTTATGTACCTATTAAGGAAGGATAATACACTTCTTAAAATATATGTTTTAACGAAATTTATATTTCATTTTGTACCTATCGATAACTTCTTGTCGATCTCATTTGGTATAGGGATTCTACAAAATAAATTTAGAATATGGAGGATTTCGAATTGGGCTGAAGTAATCCTAAGCTATAGTTTCGTATGTATGGCTTATACTAAAAGTGAAACAATTTAATCAAAATATGTAGTTTGTGAGGACAATAGTTAAGGCCCAGGATTAAACAAATGGATTAACGATAATCCTGCCCTAGGTAGCGTTGGTGTCGCTTTAATCCGTCTTAATCCGTGGATTAAGGTGGATTAAGCGACTTGGCCACTAGCGGTGAGGATTATGATTAATCCAGTTGCCTAATCCGGGGCACTTATTTATTTATTTTTTTAAAGAACACAGAGAAGTTTACAATATTGGTTTTATTGATGGTAGAAAGAGTGCAAACATGAAGCCCCAAAATACACACATGAATGTAATTAAATTTGAGAGGAATGATGTATTAGTTTATAAACTATGAATAAAATCTCATGGATAGATATATTGATTTACAAAGGTGTAGGATACGTATATGCACTATTTAAGTTTCAGTTGCAGTATCACACATGATGTTGATGCACGAAAATTACTTTGCCATATGTGGTGTACAGGGCTGTTAACGGTGAACACCGTTTTCTTCATCGCTGCTATCGATGCAAAACACAGGTCTACGACGGAGAGGTTCTGGGATGCAGGTGAGAGAACATCGTCGGGAGCGGGGATGATGAAATCCTTGTCGAAGTTGGTTGCGTGGCATTCTGTAGATGTGACTTTGTTGCAGACTTGTAGCGTTACTTACAGGTAGAAGGTGCAAAGGGCATTTTGTTGGAAAATGTTTATTTTGGTAGGAACACAGTTTACATAAATAACATCGGTACCGTCTATGTTTAGTTTGATGGTGGTATTTTGATGTTCCCGAAGCAGATGGTGCAGGAGGAGACAATGCGAATATTGAAGAGTTGGGCGTTGAAGAGTTTCAGGATTAGGTTGTTCCCAGCGAAAACTGGATCGTTTTGGTAGGCCATTATGCGCTGGTGAGCTGGACGACGTGACGTTTGAAGCCGTTTTGCACTTTCTCTTCGCCTTTGTAGATGATGCAGAAAGGCGTGGAATTGAGGTTTTGGATGAGTTCCGGAGTGACTTTTTCGAATTTAGCTGGGAGGAGTACCTCGGTATCGTCTTCTGGCATGATTATTGTGTTCTCGAGGGATCTGACGCTCTGCACATGGTATGACACATTTTGACATAGCGATGAGACGCTCAATATGTCACAGCTGATGATATTTGCTCAAGTTAGTGAAGGGCTTGCATAATTACTTTTGGTAGAAGCGGCACTTTTAACAAGCGGAGGAGGTGGCGTCGAAATGAATAGTTTGGGTTGGAAGGTTGTAATGCGCCGTGCACCTTTGTTACATAGCACACTCCTCCATGGCGTCTATGAAAAGCTGGTGCCAAACGACGTCTGCGTCATATGGAGCGTACGCGACTAAAGATGGCGTTACCGTTCTGCAGGAGTGCTTGTCGTTCTGTGGGCAGGAACACCTCTAGGCGTCTTCCGTTTTCTAGGAACTTTCAAAATAAGGCAAAGTACCCGCAGGTAATGCGTTATTTCTCTTGATGTATTTGTGGAGAAACACTTGGATCTTACGGGAGAGATCAGCGAGGTCTTTGTAGAAGCCCGGTTGCACCGCTGATCCAGCTGAATGAGACTCCCACGGAGTTGGCAGCTGTACGTCGGATGGAAACAGGTGGGGCTTGCGGAATACCATACCGGGTTCTTCTGGCATGTCACGACGATAGCTGAGCACGGACTGCCTGCTATGCTTGGATGGGTAAACTTATTTGCACCTACATCTGCAGGAAATGGTAATTTGTGGGAAAGCAAGTGAGCAGCGAAGTATTAGGAAAATACGATTGGAAAAACCACATCCGTAGGAAGCGGTGATGAACTTAATTGACAGCAAATTAGACGGGAGATGTAAAAGAAAAAAAAACAGTTGGAAAACCCGCAGGAAGAGATAATGTGAGGTTCTTAATTGACAGGAAGTTAGTCGGGAGATGTGAAAGAAAAGTACGGTTGGAAAACCCGCAGGAAGCGATAATGTGAGGTTCTTGATTTACAGAAAGTTAGACGGTAGATGTGAAATAAAACTACGGTTGAAAAACCGCAGGAAGCGATAATGTGAGGTTCTTAATTCATAGGGAAGTTGGATGGTAGATATCGATGAAAAGCACGGTTGGAACACCCACATCCGCATGAAGCGATTATGTCAGGTTCTTAATTGATAGGAAGTTAGACGGGAGATATCGATGAAAAGCGCGGTTGGAAGACCCACACCCGCATGAAGCCATAATGTGAGGTTCTTAATTGACAGGAAGTTAGATCCGAGATATGTAAGAAAAGTGCGGTTGGAAAACCCGCAGGAAGCGATAATGTGAGGTTCTTAATTGATAGGGAATTTGGACGGAAGATATCGATGAAAAGCACGGTTGGAAGATCCACATCCGCATGAAGCCATAATGTGAGGTTCTTAATTGACAGGAAGTTAGACCAGAGATATGTAAGAAAAGTACGGTTGGAAGACCCATGGGAAATGATAATATGAGGTTCTTAATTAACAGGAAGTTAGAAAGGAGATATCGATGAAAAGTACGGTTGGAAGACCAACGGGAAACGATAATATGAGGTTCTTAATTAACAGGAAGTTAGACCAGAGATATCGATGAAAAGTACGGTTGGAAGACCCATGGGAAATGATAATATGAGGTTCTTAATTAACAGGAAGTTAGAATGGAGATATCGATGAAAAGTACGGTTGGAAGACCCATGGGAAATGATAATATGAGGTTCTTAATTAACAGGAAGTTAGACAGGAGATATCGATGAAAAGTACGGTTGGAAGACCCATGGGAAATGATAATATGAGGTTCTTAATTAACAGGAAGTTAGAATGTAGATATCGATGAAAAGTACGGTTGGAAGACCCATGGGAAATGATAATATGAGGTTCTTAATTAACAGGAAGTTAGAATGGAGATATCGATGAAAAGTACGGTTGGAAGACCCATGGGAAATGATAATATGAGGTTCTTAATTAACAGGAAGTTAGAATGGAGATATCGATGAAAAGTACGGTTGGAAGACCCATGGGAAATGATAATATGAGGTTCTTAATTAACAGGAAGTTAGAATGGAGATATCGATGAAAAGTACGGTTGGAAGACCCATGGGAAATGATAATATGAGGTTCTTAATTAACAGGAAGTTAGACAAGAGATATCGATGAAAAGTACGGTTGGAAGACCCATGGGAAATGATAATATGAGGTTCTTAATTAACAGGAAGTTAGAATGGAGATATCGATGAAAAGTACGGTTGGAAGACCCATGGGAAATGATAATATGAGGTTCTTAATTAACAGGAAGTTAGAATGTAGATATCGATGAAAAGTACGGTTGGAAGACCCATGGGAAATGATAATATGAGGTTCTTAATTAACAGGAAGTTAGACAGGAGATATCGATGAAAAGTACGGTTGTAAGACCCATGGGAAATGATAATATGAGGTTCTTAATTGACAGGAAGTTAGACAGGAGATATCGATGAAAAGTACGGTTGGACGACCAACGGGAAACGATAATATGAGGTTCTTAATTAACAGGAAGTTAGAATGGAGATATCGATGAAAAGTACGGTTGGAAGACCCACGGGAAATGATAATATGAGGTTCTTAATTAACAGGAAGTTAGAATGGAGATATCGATGAAAAGTACGGTTGGAAGACCAACGGGAAACGATAATATGAGGTTCTTAATTAACAGGAAGTTAGACAGGAGATATCGATGAAAAGTATGGTTGGAAGACCCATGGAAAATGATAATATGAGGTTCTTAATTGACAGGAAGTTAGACAGGAGATATCGATGAAAAGTATGGTTGGAAGACCCATGGGAAATGATAATATGAGGTTCTTAATTAACAGGAAGTTAGACAGGAGATATCGATGAAAAGTACGGTTGGAAGACCAACGGGAAACGATAATATGAGGTTCTTAATTAACAGGAAGTTAGACAGGAGATATCGATGAAAAGTATGGTTGGAAGACCCATGGGAAATGATAATATAAGGTTCTTAATTGACAGGAAGTTAGACAGGAGATATCGATGAAAAGTACGGTTGGAAGACCAACGGGAAACGATAATATGAGGTTCTTAATTAACAGGAAGTTAGAATGGAGATATCGATGAAAAGTACGGTTGGAAGACCCACGGGAAATGATAATATGAGGTTCTTAATTAACAGGAAGTTAGACAGGAGATATCGATGAAAAGTACGGTTGGAAGACCCATGGGAAATGATAATATGAGGTTCTTAATTGACAGGAAGTTAGAATGGAGATATCAATGAAAAGTACGGTTGGAAGACCCATGGGAAACGATAATATGAGGTTCTTAATTAACAGGAAGTTAGACAGGAGATATCGATGAAAAGTACGGTTGGAAGACTCATGGGAAATGATAATATGAGGTTCTTAATTAACAGGAAGTTAGAATGGAGATATCGATGAAAAGTACGGTTGGAAGACCCATGGGAAACGATAATATGAGGTTCTTAATTAACAGGAAGTTAGACAGGAGATATCGATGAAACGTACGGTTGGAAGACCCATGGGAAACGATAATATGAGGTTCTTAATTAACAGGAAGTTAGAATGGAGATATCGATGAAAAGTACGGTTGGAAGACCCATGGGAAATGATAATATGAGGTTCTTACTTAACAGGAAGTTAGAATGGAGATATCGATGAAAAGTACGGTTGGAAGACCCATGGGAAATGATAATATGAGGTTCTTAATTAACAGGAAGTTAGAATGGAGATATCGATGAAAAGTACGGTTGGAAGACCCATGGGAAATGATAATATGAGGTTCTTAATTAACAGGAAGTTAGAATGGAGATATCGATGAAAAGTACGGTTGGAAGACCCATGGGAAATGATAATATGAGGTTCTTAATTAACAGGAAGTTAGAATGGAGATATCGATGAAAAGTACGGTTGGAAGACCCATGGGAAATGATAATATGAGGTTCTTAATTAACAGGAAGTTAGAATGTAGATATCGATGAAAAGTACGGTTGGAAGACCCATGGGAAATGATAATATGAGGTTCTTAATTAACAGGAAGTTAGACAGGAGATATCGATGAAAAGTACGGTTGTAAGACCCATGGGAAATGATAATATGAGGTTCTTAATTGACAGGAAGTTAGACAGGAGATATCGATGAAAAGTACGGTTGGAAGACCAACGGGAAACGATAATATGAGGTTCTTAATTAACAGGAAGTTAGAATGGAGATATCGATGAAAAGTACGGTTGGAAGACCCACGGGAAATGATAATATGAGGTTCTTAATTAACAGGAAGTTAGAATGGAGATATAGATGAAAAGTACGGTTGGAAGACCAACGGGAAGCGATAATATGAGGTTCTTAATTAACAGGAAGTTAGACAGGAGATATCGATGAAAAGTATGGTTGGAAGACCCATGGGAAATGATAATATGAGGTTCTTAATTGACAGGAAGTTAGACAGGAGATATCGATGAAAAGTACGGTTGGAAGACCAACGGGAAACGATAATATGAGGTTCTTAATTAACAGGAAGTTAGACAGGAGATATCGATGAAAAGTATGGTTGGAAGACCCATGGGAAATGATAATATGAGGTTCTTAATTGACAGGAAGTTAGACAGGAGATATCGATGAAAAGTATGGTTGGAAGACCCATGGGAAATGATAATATGAGGTTCTTAATTAACAGGAAGTTAGACAGGAGATATCGATGAAAAGTACGGTTGGAAGACCAACGGGAAACGATAATATGAGGTTCTTAATTAACAGGAAGTTAGACAGGAGATATCGATGAAAAGTATGGTTGGAAGACCCATGGGAAATGATAATATGAGGTTCTTAATTGACAGGAAGTTAGACAGGAGATATCGATGAAAAGTACGGTTGGAAGACCAACGGGAAACGATAATATGAGGTTCTTAATTAACAGGAAGTTAGAATGGAGATATCGATGAAAAGTACGGTTGGAAGACCCACGGGAAATGATAATATGAGGTTCATAATTAACAGGAAGTTAGACAGGAGATATCGATGAAAAGTACGGTTGGAAGACCCATGGGAAATGATAATATGAGGTTCTTAATTGACAGGAAGTTAGAATGGAGATATCGATGAAAAGTACGGTTGGAAGACCCATGGGAAACGATAATATGAGGTTCTTAATTAACAGGAAGTTAGAATGGAGATATCGATGAAAAGTACGGTTGGAAGACCCATGGGAAATGATAATATGAGGTTCTTAATTAACAGGAAGTTAGAATGGAGATATCGATGAAAAGTACGGTTGGAAGACCCATGGGAAATGATAATATGAGGTTCTTAATTAACAGGAAGTTAGACAGGAGATATCGATGAAAAGTACGGTTGGAAGACCCACGGGAAATGATAATATGAGGTTCTTAATTAACAGGAAGTTAGAATGGAGATATCGATGAAAAGTACGGTTGGAAGACCAACGGGAAACGATAATATGAGGTTCTTAATTAACAGGAAGTTAGACAGGAGATATCGATGAAAAGTACGGTTGGAAAACCCATGGGAAATGATAATATGAGGTTCTTAATTGACAGGAAGTTAGAATGGAGATATCGATGAAAAGTACGGTTGGAAGACCCATGGGAAACGATAATATGAGGTTCTTAATTAACAGGAAGTTAGAATGGAGATATCGATGAAAAGTACGGTTGGAAGACCCATGGGAAATGATAATATGAGGTTCTTAATTAACAGGAAGTTAGAATGGAGATATCGATGAAAAGTACGGTTGGAAGACCCATGGGAAATGATAATATGAGGTTCTTAATTAACAGGAAGTTAGACAGGAGATATCGATGAAAAGTACGGTTGGAAGACCCACGGGAAATGATAATATGAGGTTCTTAATTAACAGGAAGTTAGAATGGAGATATCGATGAAAAGTACGGTTGGAAGACCCATGGGAAATGATAATATGAGGTTCTTAATTAACAGGAAGTTAGAATGGAGATATCGATGAAAAGTACGGTTGGAAGACCCACGGGAAATGATAATATGAGGTTCTTAATTAACAGGAAGTTAGAATGGAGATATCGATGAAAAGTACGGTTGGAAGACCCACGGGAAATGATAATATGAGGTTCTTAATTAACAGGACGTTAGACAGGAGATATCGATGAAAAGTACGGTTGGAAGACCCATGGGAAATGATAATATGAGGTTCTTAATTAACAGGAAGTTAGAATGGAGATATCGATGAAAAGTACGGTTGGAAGACCCACATCGGCATGAAGCGATTATGTGAGGTTCTTAATTGACAGGAAGTATAGACAGGAGATATCGATGAAAAGTACGGTTGGAAGACCCACATCGGCATGAAGCGATTATGTGAGGTTCTTAATTGACAGGAAGTATAGACAGGAGATATCGATGAAAAGTACGGTTGGAAGACCCACGGGAAATGATAATATGAGGTTCTTAATTAACAGGAAGTTAGACAGGAGATATCGATGAAAAGTACGGTTGGAAGACCCATGGGAAATGATAATATGAGGTTCTTAATTAACAGGAAGTTAGACAGGAGATATCGATGAAAAGTACGGTTGGAAGACCCACGGGAAATGATAATATGAGGTTCTTAATTAACAGGAAGTTAGACAGGAGATATCGATGAAAAGTACGGTTGGAAGACCCATGGGAAATGATAATATGAGGTTCTTAATTAACAGGAAGTTAGAATGGAGATATCGATGAAAAGTACGGTTGGAAGACCCGCAGGAAACGATAATATGAGGTTCTTAATTGACAGGAAGTATAGACAGGAGATATCGATGAAAAGAACGGTTGGAAGACCCACATCGGCATGAAGCGATTATGTGAGGTTCTTAATTGAGAGGAAGTATAGACAGGAGATATCGATGAAAAGAACGGTTGGAAGACCCACTTCGGCATGAAGCGATTATGTGAGGTTCTTAATTGACAGGAAGTATAGACAGGAGATATCGATGAAAAGAACGGTTGGAAGACCCACATCGGCATGAAGCGATTATGTGAGGTTCTTAATTGACAAGAAGTTAGACGGCAGATGTGAAAGAAAAGTACGGTTGGAAAACTCGCAGGTAGCGATAATGCGAGGTTCTTAATTGACAGGAAGTATAGACGGGATATATCGATGAAAAGAACGGTTGGGAGACCCACATCGGCATGAAGTGATAATGTGAGGTTCTAAATTGACAAGAAGTTAGACGGGAGATATCGATGAAAAGCGCGGTTGGAAGACCCACTACGGCATGAAGTGATAATGTGAGGTTTTTAATTGACAGGAAGTTAGACGGGAGATATCGATGAAAAGCGCGGTTGGAAGACCCACATCCGCATGAAGCGATTATGTGAGGTTCTTAATTGACAGGAAGTTAGACGGGAGATATCGATGAAAAGCGCGGTTGGAAGACCCACATCCGCATGAAGCGATTATGTGAGGTTCTTAATTGACAGGAAGTTAGACGGGAGATATCGATGAAAAGTACGGTTGGAAGACCCGCAGGAAACGATAATATGAGGTTCTTAATTGACAGGAAGTTAGACGGGAGATGTGAAAGAAAAGTACGGTTGGAAAAGCGATAATGTGAGGTTCTTAATTGACAGGAATTTAGACGGGAGATGTGAAAGAAAAGTACGTTTGGAAAAGCGATAATGTGAGGATCTTAATTGTGATGCAGTAATTTGTATCACAAATTACTTAAATGTAAATAATGATTGTAATATGAATATGCATTTTTATGTGACATTGATTTGAGATGTTTATTGATTGTAATTCTTTTTGGAAAGTAAGTTTATACTGCCTTACTGAAACTGACAACAATAGCGTGCAATAATGCAGCGAGGGGGTGAGCTGTTTATCATTATTGGAAACGAGGAAGTTATGTAATATTGGCGCGTTTTTCTTTTAGAATTTTCTGGAACATTTCCCTAGAGCATATGTACTCATAATTTTCATTGGATATAAAAATAGACGTTCATGTTGGCGCGTTTTATTAGCCAATTGCAGTTCAGTTATAATCTTTAGGCATATCTGGGTGAAGTGATGATGATGATGATATGCGGCTTAAGGGCGCTAAACTGCTGAGGTCATCAGCGCCCTTACAAGGTATAAAATATAAAGTCAAAAAATAAAAGACAGGTAAAAAACCGCATAATTAAAAAACGGGACACAAACCCGCGATGTCAAAAAAGTTAAAAATAACAAAAGAATAACAATAACAATAACAATAAAAACAATAACAATAATGACAATAACAACAATAGTAACAATAACAATAAATATGTCTCAAAAACCAACACACTACAAGCATAGCCAATAAAAGATTAAAACGTGTCAAGGACTGTAGAATGCGAGGGACATGAGCGCCATATGTCACTGGGGAGTAAGTCCCTATTAAAACATACAGAATAAAATAACAAAGCTAAAAGACGCTCAGCGCATCAAATGCGACGATTAAAACCAATGTCACTTATAAAACGTAAAAGACATTCTACAGCATGCGCGTCGTCTGCCAAAACGTTGGCTATGCCAACAGGCAGACCCAGGCGAACGCGCAGTGGAGCTAAAACTTGACACTCAGTTAAAATGTGACGCACCGTTAAGGGCACGTCACACTGCTGACACAGCGGAGCGGGATCACCACTGAGCAGGTAACTATGACTAAAACGACAATGTCCAATTCGTAAACGGGCTAAAAGTACCTCTTCCCGACGTGAAGAACGAGAAGAGGTACCCCAGATTAACGGGAGCGGCTTAACCTCCCGCAACTTGTTCCCCCGGAGGGTCGTCCACTCATCGCGCCAGCGCGAGAGGATGCGGCGACGTAAAATAACACACGAATCTGACGAGGGAACAACAGAGGTAAAGAATCTGGGTAATAAAATCGCCGATTTCGCAGCGGCGTCGGCAGACTCATTACCTGAGATGCCCACATGACCTGGAATCCACATGAAGGACACGCTGATGCCAGTGACATCAAGCGAGTGGAGCAGGTCATGTATGCGCTGTACAAGCGGGTGGTAATGGTACAGCGCAGTAATAGTCTGAAGGGCACTCAGAGAGTCCGTACAAATAAAACAGGGCTGTAAGGCGTGCCGCTGAATGTATAAAATAGATTGATAAATGCTAAAAAGTTCGGCAGTAAAAATTGAACATTGTCCAGGTAAACGAAACTTAAAACTACAGTGACCAGAAACAAAGGCACATCCAACTCCAGCTTCAGTCTTAGATCCATCGGTGAAGATAAAATGGAAGTCTCCGAATTGAGCCCGTACTTCTAAAAAAGCCGATCTAAAGACTGAAGCAGGGGTCTCAGTCTTCGGCATCGACGTTAGCCCAAGGTGACAGTGGGCCTCAGCGCGAGACCATGGAGGAAAACGCGTTTCCCCCCGTGGAAGGGCCGGCGCTGGCGGAACGTCTAAATGCCGAAGGAGCTGTCGAAAGCGAACCCCTGGTGGGAGCAAAGCAGAGGAGCGAATAAAATAGTGACGATCAAGTGACTCCTCGAAAAATAACTCGAAGGACGGGTGGTTAGGCAAGCTTGAGAGTCGACAAGCATAGCTGCACAAGAGCATCTCACGCGTGAAGGACAGCGGAGGCTCTGCAGCTTCAGCATACAGGCTAAAAACAGGGCTGGTTGGAAAGGCCCCTGTAGCGACTCTTATGCCACGATGGTGAATGGCATTCAATCGACGTAACACAGATGGACGTGCCGACGAATAAACAATACACCCGTAATCAAGCTTGGATCGGACCAAAGAGCGATAAAGGCGAAGAAGGACGGTCCGATCAGCTCCCCAGGATGTGCCACTTAAAACACGTAAAATATTAAGAGAACGGTCACACTTTGCTTTTAAAAAGGAAACGTGCGAGGTCCAACACAACTTCCTGTCAAAAATCAACCCCAAAAATTTCGCCTCGTCTGCAAACGGAAGTATCCCTGGCCCAAGATGGAGAGAGGGCGGAGGGAAATACTTCCGGCGCCAAACGTTGATGCAGACGGATTTCTCGGCGGAGAAATTAAAGCCGTTGGCGTTACTCCAGGCGTAGAGACGGTCGATACAGCTCTGGAGACGGCGTTCGAGTAGACAGGTCCGCCGTGAACTACAATAAATAGCGAAATCGTCAACAAAAAGGGACGATGAAATGCCAGGTGGAATACAATCAACAATGGGGTTGATAGCAATCGCAAAAAGTGTGACACTGAGTACAGAGCCCTGCGGTACTCCGTTCTCTTGAATAAAACGACGAGATAAAACCGAGCCCACACGTACACGAAAGACGCGGTCCGTCATAAACTCCCGAAGAAATATGGGAAGACGACCGCAGATATTCCAATCGTGCAGTGTACGTAAAATGCCGCCCCTCCAACAAGTGTCATAAGCTTTCTCCAGGTTAAAAAATACAGCCACGGTTTGACACTTTCTCAGAAATCCATTCATAATATGCGTCGACAAGGACACCAGATGGTCGACGGTAGAGCGATAGCGACGAAACCCGCACTGAGCGTTCGCTAGAAGTTTCTGAGACTCAAGCCACCATGTCAACCGCCCGTTGATCATGCGCTCCATCACCTTGCAAATGCAACTGGTGAGGGAGATAGGGCGGTAGCTGGAAGGTAGCTGGCGATCCTTCCCAGGCTTAAGAATAGGGACAATGGTGGCTTCGCGCCAAACGGAAGGAAAATGCCGTCTTGCCAAATACGGTTATAGACCTGTAAGAGAAAGAGTTTACTGTCGGCTGAAAGGTGCTTTAACATCAGGACATGAATGCCGTCCGGGCCAGGAGCGGAGTGCCTAGAGCAATTAAGAGCGTGCTCCAGCTCCCTCAGTGTGAAAAGTTCATTATAACACTCATTATCAGCAGACCGAAAATGAAAGGTGTCGAAATCCAGCCGGTCTTTGATAGAGCGAAAGCCGGCGGAATAATGGTCTGAACTGGATACGGCCTCAAAGGCAGTACCCAGAGTGTTAGCGATGGCAGCCGGATCCACTATGGTGGCATTAGAAACCTGAAGGCCAGAAACAGTACAATGTGACACTTTACCTGAGAAGCAACGAAGTTTATCCCAAACAACGGATGAAGGCGTAAAACGATTAAAAGACTCGACAAAACGAGCCCAAGATGCCTTCTTGCTATCCTGAATAATGCGACGAGCCCTGGCGCGCGATTGTTTAAAAGTCACCAAATTATCAAGTGTAGGGTGTCGCCGAAACACCCTAAGTGCAGTCCTACGGGCACGAACGGCGTCCCGACAATCCTCGTTCCACCACGGAACAGGTGGCCGCCGAGGTTGGGAGGATGAACGGGGTATTGCGCGTTCGGCGGCTGAGAAAATAATAGACGTAAGGTGCTGCACTAGTTGGTTAATGTCGGAGAAGGGCTGGTCGTCAAAATGCACGAGGCTGGAATACAAGCTCCAGTCGGCTTTTGCGAATATCCAGGTAGGTACTCTGGAATGCTGTACGTGGTGCGACAGAAGAGAAACGATGCAGGGGTAATGGTCGCTGGAGTAGGTGTCAGCGACGACGTTCCAATGAAGACGACGTGCAAGCTGGAGTGAGCAAATGGCAAGGTCCAGGTGAGAAAATGTACCAGAAGAATCAGAAATAAAAGTAGGTGCACCTGTATTGAGGATGGAAAGATTGAACTGATAAAAAATGTCGGAAAGAAGAGTTCCCCTGGCACAAGCCCTTGGCGAACCCCATAGTGGGTGATGGGCATTAAAATCTCCCAACAGAAGAAATGGTGTTGGGAGAGCGGACAGGAGAGATCGAATGTCCGCGGGAGCGAGTGATGATGATGATGATGATATGCGGTTTAAGGGCGCTAAACTGCTACGGTCATCAGCGCCCTTACAATGTATAAAAGATAAGGTCAAAATATAAAACAGGTAAAAAACCGCATAGTTAAAAACGGGACACAAACCCGCGATGTTCAAAAAGCTAAAACTAACAACAGAACAATAACAACAATAACAATAACAATAACAACAATAACAAGAACAACAAGAATAACAATAACAACAATATAAAGTTCTGAAAAATCAACACACTAAAAGCAAGGGCAATAAAAGATTAAAACGTGTCAGGAACTGTAGAATGCGAGGGACATGAGCGCCATATGTCCACTGAGGATAAGAGTTCCCATAAAAACAGACAGAATAAAAGTACTAAGCCAACAGACGCCCAACGCATTAAATGCGCAGATTAAAATCACTGTCATGAATAAAACGTAAAACACATTCTACAGCACGCGTGTCGTCTGCCAAAACGTTGGCTAGGCCAACAGGCAGACCCACACGAGCACGCAATGCAGCTAAAACCTGACACTCTGTTAAAATGTGACGCACCGTTAAGGGCACGACACACTGCCCACAGAGTGGTGCGGGGTCACCACTGAGCAAATACCTATGACTAAAAACACAATGTCCAATCCGTAGACGAGCTAAAATTACCTCTTCCCGACGACAAGAACGAGAAGAGGTACCCCAGATCAACGGGAAAGGCTTAACTTCCCGCAATTTGTTCCCCCGGAGGGCCGTCCACTCATCGCGCCAGCGCGAGAGGATGCGGCGACGTAAAATAATACACGAATCAGACGAGGGAACAACAGAAGTAAAAAATCTGGGTAATAAATTCGCCGATTTCGCAGCGGCGTCGGCAGACTCATTACCTGAGATGCCCACATGACCTGGAATCCACATGAAGGACACGCTGATGCCAGAGACACCAAGCGAATGGAACAGGTCATGTATGCGCTGTACGAGTGGGTGGTAATGGTACAGCGCATGAATAGCCTGAAGGGCACTCAGAGAGTCCGTACAAATAAAACAGTGCCGTAAGTCGAGCCGCTGAATGTATAAAACAGATTGATAAATGCTAAAAAGTTCGGCGGTAAAAATTGAACATTGTCGAGGTAAACGAAAAGTAAAACTCTGAACACCAAACACAAAGGCACATCCTACTCCAACATCAGTCTTAGACCCATCAGTATATATAAAATGACAGTTCCCGAACTGCGCTTGTAGTTCTAAAAAGGCGGATCTAAGAACAGAAGCATGGGTCGCATTTTTCGGCATCGACGTTAGCCCAAGGTGGATGTGGGCCTCAGCGCGCGACCATGGAGGAAAGCGCGTTTCCCCTCGGGTAAGGGCCGGCGCTGGCGTAACGTCCAAATGCCGAAGTAGCAGTCGAAAGCGAACCCCTGGAGGGAGAAATGCAGAGGAGCTAACTAAATATTGCCGGTCAAGCGAATCCTCGTAAAATACATCGAAGGACGGGTGGTTAGGCAAGCTTGAGAGTCGACAAGCATAGCTGCACAAAAGCATCTCACGCCGGAAGGACAGCGGAGACTCTGCAGCTTCTGCGTACAGACTGGGTACAGGGCTAGTTGGAAAGGCCCCTGTAGCGACTCTTATGCCACGATGGTGAATGGCATTCAATCGACGTAACACAGATGGACGTGCCGACGAATAAACAATACACCCGTAATCAAGCTTGGATCGGACCAAAGAACGATAAAGACGAAGAAGGACGGTCCGATCAGCTCCCCAGGATGTGCCACTTAAAACACGTAAAATATTAAGAGAACGGTCACACTTTGCTTTTAAAAAGGAAACGTGCGACGTCCAACACAACTTCCTATCAAAAATCAACCCCAAAAATTTCGCCTCGTCTGCAAACGGAAGTATCCCTGGCCCAAGATGGAGAGAGGGCGGAGGGAAATACTTCCGGCGCCAGAAGTTGATGCAGACGGATTTCTCGGCGGAGAAATTAAAGCCGTTGGCGTCACTCCAGGCATAGAGACGGTCGATACAGCTCTGGAGACGGCGTTCGAGTAGACAGGTCCGCCGTGAACTACAATAAATAGCGAAATCGTCAACAAAAAGGGACGATGAAATGCCAGGTGGAATACAATCAACAATGGGGTTGATAGCAATCGCAAAAAGTGTGACACTGAGTACAGAGCCCTGCGGAACTCCGTTCTCTTGAATAAAACGACGAGATAAAACCGAGCCCACACGTACACGAAAGACGCGGTCCGTCATAAACTCCCGAAGAAATATGGGAAGACGACCGCAGATATTCCAATCGAGAAGTGTACGTAAAATGCCGCCCCTCCAACAAGTGTCATAAGCTTTCTCCAGGTCAAAAAATACAGCCACGGTTTGACACTTTCTCAGAAATCCATTCATAATATGCGTCGACAAGGACACCAGATGGTCGACGGTAGAGCGATAGCGACGAAACCCGCACTGAGCGTTCGCTAGAAGTTTCTGAGACTCAAGCCACCATGTCAACCGCCCGTTGATCATGCGCTCCATCACCTTGCAAATGCAACTGGTGAGGGAGATAGGGCGGTAGCTGGAAGGTAGTTGGCGATCCTTCCCAGGCTTAAGTATAGGGACAATGGTGGCTTCGCGCCAAACGGAAGGAAAAATGCCTCTTGCCAAATACGGTTATAGACCTGTAAGAGAAAGAGTTTACTGTCGGCTGAAAGGTTCTTTAACATCAGGACATGAATGCCGTCCGGCCCGGGAGCGGAGTGCCGAGAGCAATGAAGAGCGTGCGCCAGCTCCCTCAGTGTGAAAAGTTCATTATAACACTCAATATTAGCAGATCGAAAATTAAAGGTGTCGGAATCCAGCCGGTCTTTGATAGAGCGAAAGCCGGCGGAATAATGGTCTGAATTGGATACCGCCTCAAAGGCAGCACCCAGGGTGTTAGCGATGGCAGCCGGATCCACTATGGTGGCATTAGAAACCTGAAGGCCAGAAACAGTACAATGTGACACTTGACCTGAGAAGCGACGAAGTTTATCCCAAACAACGGATGAAGGCGTAAAACGATTAAAAGACTCGACAAAACGAGCCCAAGATGCCTTCTTGCTATCCTGAATAATGCGACGAGCCCTGGCGCGCGATTGTTTAAAAGTCACCAAATTATCAAGTGTAGGGTGTCGCCGAAACACCCTAAGTGCAGTCCTACGGGCACGAACGGCGTCCCGACAATCCTCGTTCCACCACGGAACAGGTGGCCGCCGAGGTTGGGAGGATGAACGGGGTATTGCGCGTTCGGCGGCAGAGAAAATAATAGACGTAAGGTGCTGCACTAGTTGGTTAATGTCGGAGAAGGGCTGGTCGTCAAAATGCACGAGGCTGGAATACAAGCTCCAGTCGGCGTTTGCGAATATCCAGGTAGGTACTCTGGAATGCCGTACGTGGTGCGACAGAAGAGAAACGATGCAGGGGTAATGGTCGCTGGAGTAGGTGTCAGCGACGACGTTCCACTGAAGACGACGTGCAAGCTGGAGTGAGCAAAGGGCAAGGTCCAGGTGAGAAAATGTACCAGAAGAATCAGAAATGAAAGTAGGTGCACCTGTATTGAGGATGGAAAGATTGAACTGATAAAAAATGTCGGAAAGAAGAGTTCCCCTCGCACAAGCCCTTGGCGAACCCCATAGTGGGTGATGGGCATTAAAATCTCCCAACAGAAGAAATGGTGTTGGGAGAGCGGACAGGAGAGATCGAATGTCCGCGGGAGCGAGGGGAGACGATGGAGGTGTATACACAGAACAAACAGAAAAGAAAAAACCGGGTAACTGCAGTCTAATGGCAACAGCTTGCAAGTCGGACGTAAGTGTGATAGTTTGAAAATGAACGTCATTACGCACCAACAACATAACACCTCCATGAGCAGGAGCACCCTCCGGTTCAAGATCGTAGCGAACCGGAGTGTACCCTCGGAGATCGAAAGGGTCGTGAGGGCGAAGCTTGGTCTCCTACAAACACACGACCATAGGTGAATGGGAACGCAATAAAAGTTGCAGTTCCGCACCTATGCGATCGTACACCACGTACATTCCAGGTCAGGATAGCCATTAAGAAAAAGGGGATAAACTGTCTATTTAGAAGGGCGGCTTAAAGTTACCTTTTGTTTAACCTTTGGGCTCGGGCTTTTTGTATGGAGTTGGTCAGACTCCATAGCTTCCTCGGAGGGAGGGCCCACGCGCTCAGTGCCAGAAACCGATTCAAGCGCCGTGAATCGGTTCTGGGTGGCGATGGGTGAGGGGTGCTGCTGAGCGCGGCTTGTCCCAGGACCTTCCTGGGACAGCGACCTCCGAGGAGGAGAAGGTGAACTTTTGTTACCGCGCGCACGCGGAGGGTCTTTTAAAAAATCTTCCCTGCGAAGTTTCTGCTTGGGTTTCTTTTGAACGGCTTGCGACTTCATGGACTTGGGACCAGGTTTATACGGCTTGGTAACTGTAGCCTTAATGGACGGCCGGATGGTAGTGGCGGTTAATCCAGTCAAGGTCCAGGTCTGAGTTTCGGCATCTACTCGTGGTACCGGCGAGGCAACAACAGAACTAAATGTGCCAGATCGCAGGAGTGAAGGTTGGCGCGCATGGTAACGCCTCCGGGCTTCAGCGAAGGAGAGTTTTTCCTTTACCCGGATCTCGTGGATCGCCTTCTCGTCCAAGTACCGCGGACAGTCGGCAAACGAAGCAGAATGAGACCCTTTACAATTAACGCAGACGGGGGCTGTTGAACAGGTACCTTCGTGTGAGTGATGTGATGATGAAATGCGGTTTAAGGGCGCTAAACTGCTGTGGTCATCAGCGCCCTTACAATGAGTAAAATATAAGGTCACAATATAAAAAACAGGTAAAAAACCGCATAATTAAAAAACGGGACACAAACCCGCGATGTCAAAAACGTTAAAAATAACAATAGAATAACAATAACAAGAATAACAATAACAATAATAACAATAACAATAAAAACAATAACAATAATAACAATAACAAGAATAACAATAAATATATCTGTAAAACCAACACACTAAAATCATGGTCACTAAAAGAATAAAACGTGTCAAGAACTGTAGAATGCAAGGAACATGAGCGCCTTATGTCCGGGGGGAAGGGCCCCATTAAAACTAACAATATAAAATCAAACAGCTAAAAGGCGCTCAGCGCATCAAATGCGACGGCTAAAACCAATGTCAGTGATAAAACGTAAAAGACATTCTACAACATGCGCGTCGTCTGCCAACACGTTGGCTAGGCCAACAGGCAGACCCACGCGAACGCGCAGTGGAGCTAAAACTTGACACTCGGTTAAAATGTGACGGACCGTTAAGGGCACGTCACACTGACCACACACAGGTGCGGGATCACCACTTAACAGGTATCTATGACTGAAAAGGCATTGTCCGATACGAAGGCGTGTTAAAAGTACCTCTTCCCGACGAGAAGCACGGGAAGAGGTAGCCCAGACTAGCGGAAGAGGTTTAACCTCCCGCAACTTGTTCCCCCGGAGGGCCGTCCACTCATCGCGCCAGCGCGAGAGGATGCGGCGACGTAAAATAACACACGAATCTGACGAGGGAACAACAGAAGTAAAAAATCTGGGTAATAAAATCGCCGATTTCGCAGCGGCGTCGGCCGACTCATTCACTGAGATACCCACATGACCTGGAATCCACATAAAAGAGACGCTGATGCCAGAGGCACCCAGCGAATGGAGCAGGTCATGAATGCGCTGTACGAAAGGGTGGTAAGAGTACAGCGCGTTAATACTCTGAAGGGCACTCAGAGAGTCCGAACAAACAACACAACGCCGTAAAACATGCCGCTGAATGTATAAAACACATTGATAGATACTAAAACGTTCGGCGGTATAAATCGAACATTGCCCGGGTAAACGAAAAGTAAAACTATGCGCACCTAAAACAAAGGCCAATCCTACTCCAACATCAGTCTTAGACCCATCAGTATAAATAAAATTACAGTCTCCGAATGTTGCCTGAAGTTCTAAAAATGCGGATCTAAGGACTGAAGCAGGGGTCTCATCCTTCGGCATCGACGTTAGCCCAAAGTGGATGTGGGCCTCAGCGCGCGACCATGGAGGAAAGCGCGTTTCCCCTCGGGTAAGGGCCGGCGCTGGCGTAACGTCCAAATGCCGAAGTAGCAGTCGAAATCGAACCCCAGGAGGGAGCAATGCAGAGGAGCTAACAAAATATTGGCGATCAAGCGAATCCTCGTAAAATACATCGAAGGACGGGTGGTTAGGCAAGCTTGAGAGTCGAAAAGCATAGCTGCACAAAAGCATCTCACGCCGGAAGGACAGCGGAGGCTCTGCAGCTTCTGCGTACAGACTGGGTACAGGGCTAGTTGGAAAGGCCCCTGTAGCGACTCTTATGCCACGATGGTGAATGGCATTCAATCGACGTAACACAGATGGACGTGCCGACGAATAAACAATACACCCGTAATCAAGCTTGGTTCGGACCAAAGAGCGATAAAGGCGAAGAAGGACGGTCCGATCAGCTCCCCAGGATGTGCCACTTAAAACACGTAAAAGATTAAGAGAACGGTCACACTTTGCTTTTAAAAAGGAAACGTGCGAGGTCCAACACAACTTCCTGTCAAAAATCAACCCCAAAAATTTCGCCTCGTCTGCAAACTGAAGTATCCCTGGCCCAAGATGGAGAGTGGGCGGAGGGAAATACTTCCGGCGCCAAAAGTTGATGTAGACGGATTTCTCGGCGGAGAAATTAAAGCCGTTTGCGTTACTCCAGGCGTAGAGACGGTCGATACAGCTCTGGAGACGGCGTTCGAGTAGACAGGTCCGCCGTGAACTGCAATAAATAGCGAAATCGTCAACAAAAAGGGACGATGAAATGCCAGGTGGAATACAATCAACAATGGGGTTGATAGCAATCGCAAAAAGTGTGACACGGAGTACAGAGCCCTGCGGAACTCCGTTCTCTTGAATAAAACGACGAGATAAAACCGAGCCCACACGTACACGAAAGACGCGGTCCGTCATAAACTCCCGAAGAAATATGGGAAGACGACCGCAGATATTCCAATCGAGAAGTGTACGTAAAATGCCGCCCCTCCAACAAGTGTCATAAGCTTTCTCCAGGTCAAAAAATACAGCCACGGTTTGACACTTTCTCAGAAATCCATTCATAATATGCGTCGACAAGGACACCAGATGGTCGACGGTAGAGCGATAGCGACGAAACCCGCACTGAGCGTTCGCTAGAAGTTTCTGAGACTCAAGCCACCATGTCAACCGCCCGTTGATCATGCGCTCCATCACCTTGCAAATGCAACTGGTGAGGGAGATAGGGCGGTAGCTGGAAGGTAGTTGGCGATCCTTCCCAGGCTTAAGTATAGGGACAATGGTGGCTTCGCGCCAAACGGAAGGAAAAATGCCGTCTTGCCAAATACGGTTATAGACCTGTAAGAGAAAGAGTTTACTGTCGGCTGAAAGGTTCTTTAACATCAGGACATGAATGCCGTCCGGCCCGGGAGCGGAGTGCCGAGAGCAATGAAGAGCGTGCTCCAGCTCCCTCATTGTGAATAGTTCGTTATAGCATTCATCATTAACAGACCGAAAAGTATATGATGCGGAATCCTGCCGGTCTTTAATAGAGCGAAAGCCGGCGGAATAATGGTCTGAACTGGAAACCGCCTCAAAGGCAGAACCCAGAGTGTTAGCGATGGCAGCCGGATCCACTATGGTGGCATTAGAAACCTGAAGGCCAGAAACAGTACAATGTGACACTTTACCTGAGAAGCGACGAAGTTTATCCCAAACAACGGATGAAGGAGTAAAACGATTAAAAGACTCGACAAAACGAGCCCAAGATGCCTTCTTGCTATCCTGAATAATGCGACGAGCCCTGGCGCGCGATTGTTTAAAAGTCACCAAATTATCAAGTGTAGGGTGGCGCCGAAACACCCTAAGTGCAGTCCTACGGGCACGAACGGCGTCCCGACAATCCTCGTTCCACCACGGAACAGGTGGCCGCCGAGGTTGGGAGGATGAACGGGGTATTGCACGTTTGGCGGCTGAGAAAATAATAGACGTAAGGTGCTGCACTAGTTGATTAATGTCGGAGAAGGGCTGGTCGTCAAAATGCACGAGGCTGGAATACAAGCTCCAGTCGGCTTTTGCGAATATCCAGGTAGGTACTCTGGAATGCTGTACGTGGTGCGACAGAAGAGAAACGATGCAGGGGAAATGGTCGCTGGAGTAGGTGTCAGCGACGACGTTCCACTGAAGGCGACGTGCAAGCTGGATTGAGCAAATGGCAAGGTCCAGGTGAGAAAAAGTACCAGAAGAATCAGAAATAAAAGTAGGTGCACCTGTATTGAGGATGGAAAGATTGAACTGATAAAAAATGTCGGAAAGAAGAGTTCCCCTCGCACAAGCCCTTGGCGAACCCCATAGTGGGTGATGGGCATTAAAATCTCCCAACAGAAGAAATGGTGTTGGGAGAGCGGACAGGAGAGCTCGAATGTCCGCGGGAGCGAGAGGAGACGATGGAGGTGAATATACAGAGCAAACAGAAAACAAAAAGCCGGGTAAGTGAAGGCGAAAGGCAACAGCTTGCAAGTCGGATGTAAGTGTGACAGGTGTAAAATGAACGTCGTTACGCATTAAGAACATGACACCTCCATGAGCAGGAGTACCCTCCTCCGGTTCAAGGTCGTAGCGAACCGGAGTATATCCTCGGAGATCAAAAGGATCGTGAGGGCGAAGCTTAGTCTCCTGCAAACATACGACCATAGGCGAATGGGAACGCAATAAAAGTTGCAGTTCCGCCCTATGCGATCGTACACCACGTACATTCCAGGTCAGGATAGCCATTAAGAATAAGGGGATAAACTTTTTATTTAGAAGGGCGGCTTAAAATTACCTTTTGTTTAACCTTTGGGCTCGGGCTTTTGGTATGGAGTTGGTCAGACTCCATAGCTTCCTCGGAGGGAGGGCCCACGCGCTCAGTGCCAGAAACCGATTCAAGCGCCGTGAATCGGTTCTGGGTGGCGATGGATGAAGGGTGCCGCTGAGCGCGGCTTGTCCCAGGACCATCCTGGGACAGCGACCTCCGAGGAGGAGAAGGTGAACTTTTGTTACCGCGCGCACGCGGAGGGTCTTTCAAAAAATCTTCCCTACGAAGTTTCTGCTTGGGCTTCTTTTCAACGGCTTGCGACTTCATTGACTTGGGACCAGGTTTATACGGCTTGGTAACTGTAGCCTTAATAGACGGCCGGATGGTAGTGGCGGTTAATCCAGTCAAGGTCCAGGTCTGAGTTTCGGCATCTACTCGTGGTACTGGCGAGGCAACAACAGAACTAAGTGTGCCAGATCGCAGGAGTGAAGGTTGGCGCGCATGGAAACGCCTCCGGGCTTCAGCGAAGGAGAGATTTTCCTTTACCCGGATCTCCTGGATCGCCTTCTCGTCCAAATACCGCGGACAGTCGGCAAACGAAGCAGAATGTGACCCTTTACAATTAACGCAGACGGGGGCTGTTGAACAGGTACCTTCGTGTGAGGGCTGGCTACATGTTGCACAGATGTTAACGACACTCTTACAGGAGACTTGCGTATGCCCAATACATTGGCATTTAAAACAACGCAGAGCTCTAGGAATATAAGGCCTCACAGAAATCCGTTCGTACCCTGCGGAAATGCTCGTGGGCAGATCGACGCCATCAAATGTAATAAACAGGGTACGAGTGGGTACCAATACGCCGTCGCGTTTGGCCTGCACTCGATGGACTGCTGTCACCTTCTGGTCTGCAAGATATTCTACCAGGTCCTCGTCCGATATACCATCGAGGCTATGGGTAGTAATAACGCCTCGACAGGAATTCAATGTGCGGTGCTTCTCCACACGGATGGGATAGCCGTGGAGAAGCGTAGCGCGCAACAAGGTTTTACTTTGCTGATCGGATTTCGTTTGGGCTAATAAGGAACCATTCCGGAGACGAGTGCAGGACTGAACCGCACCAGCAATTGCATCAATGCCCTTTTGAATGATGAAAGGGTTCACCTTCTCAAAGCTTTGTCCTTCTTCGGTTCGTGAAATGACCAAGTAACAACCAGTTGTCGGTGGTGTCACTTCTGTTACATAAACTTTTCGGCGCTTGTTAGTAGTAATGGAGGAAGGGTGCTCCATAGCGAAATAAATCCTCCACCATTGCAACCGTCTCGGACCTCGGGCTCTGACTTCTCGGGCGTTACCCCGGCTTGGGTGAGTGGCCTATCTATACCAGACTCACCCCAGGGTCACACCTCCCAGAACATAGACAGAGGGACCCAATCGCCGTCAGAAGTCAGCAGCTCATGCAATGGCCCCCCCCCGCGGGACTGCAGTTGAACAGCGGATACGAACACATACCCTACATGACGACCCCGGGTGGTGGGGATGACGCCATTACCCACTCACCCAGCTGCGCACGCGGTGCGCGGGTATCCGTCAGGCTGTGTCCACGGAGGATTTAAATAAAAAGATAAAAGAAACTAAAACTGTGTGGGCGTTTCGCACGCAAGGTAGGCCGGCGGGGAAGAAAAGGAGAGATATGCGAATGTCGTGGTGCGAAATGGCCGGAAAGTGACAAGGGAAGAAAGAAACGATGGTGAGGTGCGGTATGAATGGAATGTAACGAACGCACGAGAGCCTACCTTGTGTCCACCGGTCACTTGAAGAACCCACCTCGACCGGATGGGGGTGAGGGGATGAATGTGGCGATGACTGGCTCGGGAACCCCCGGGTGCGCCAAAAACCCGTACTCACATAAGGTGAGCCCTGAGGGGCCTTCGTGTGAGGGCTGGCTACATGTTGCACAGATGTTAACGGCACTCTTACATGAGACTTGCGTATGCCCAAAACGTTGGCATTTAAAACAACGCAGAGGTCTAGGAATATAAGGCCTCACAGAAATTCGTTCGTACCCTGCGGAGATGCTCGTGGGCAGATCGACGCCATCAAATGTAATAAACAGGGTACGAGTGGGTACCAATACGCCGTCGCGTTTTGCCTGCACTCGATGGACCGCTGTCACCTTCTGGTCTGCAAGATATTCTACCAGGTCCTCGTCCGATATACCATCGAGGCTATGGGTGGTAATAACGCCTCGACAGGAATTCAATGTGCGGTGCTTCTCCACACGGATGGGATAGCCGTGGAGAAGCGTAGCGCGCAACAAGGTCTTACTTTGCTGATCGGATTTCGTTTGGGCTAGTAAGGAACCATTCCGTAGACGAGTGCAGGACTGAACCGCACCAGCAATTGCATCAATTCCCTTTTGTATGATGAAAGGGTTCACCTTCTCAAAACTTTGTCCTTCTTCGGTTCGTGAAATGACCAAGTAACAACCAGTTGTCGGTGGTGTCACTTCTGTTACATAAACTTTTCGGCGCTTGTTAGTAGTAATGGAGGAAGGATGCTCCAAAGCGAAAGAAATCCTCCACCATTGCAACCGTCTCCGACCTCGGGCTCTGACTTCCCGGGCGTTACCCCGGCTTGGGTGAGTGGCCTATCTATACCTAGCTCACCCCAGGGTCACACCTCCCAGAACATAGACAGAGGGACCCAATCGCCGTCGGAAGCCAGCAGCTCATGCAATGGCCCTCCCGCGGGACTGCAGTTGAACAGCGGATACGAACAACAACCCTACATGACGACCCCGTGTGGTGGGGATGACGCCATTACCCACTCACCCAGCTGCGCACGCGGTGCGCGGGTATCCGTCAGGCTGTGTCCACGGAGGATTTAAATAAAAAGATAAAAGAAACTAAAACTGTGTGGGCGTTTCGCACGCAAGGTAGGCCGGCGGGGAAGAAAAAGAGATATGCGAATGTCGTGGTACGAAATGGCCGGAAAGTGATTAGGGAAGAAAGAAACGATGGTGAGGTGCGGTATGTATGGAATGCAGAGAACGCACGAGAGCCTACCTTGGGTCCACCGGTCATTTGAAGAACCCACCTCGACCGGATGGGGGTGAGGGGATGAAGGTGGCGATGATTGGCTCGGGAACCCCCGGGTGCGCCAAAAACCCGTACTCACATAAGGTGAGCCCCTGAGGGGTGCGGGAGGTTAAGCCTCTCCCGTTAGTCTGGGGTACCTCTTTTCGTTCGTGTCGTCGGGAAGAGGTAATTTTAGTTCGTTTACGGATTGGACATTGTCTTTTTAGTCATAGGTATCTGCTCAGTGGTGACCCCGCTCCACTCTGTGAGCAGTGTGATGTGCCCTTAACGTTGCGTCACATTTTAGAAGAGTGTCAGGTTTTAGCTCCATTGCGCGTTCGTGTTGGTGTGCCAGTTGGCACAGCCAACGTTTTGGCAGACGACGCGCGTACTGTAGAATGTGTTTTTCGTTTTATTAGTGACAGTGATTTTAATTTGCGCATTTGATGCGTTGAGCGTCCTTTCGCTTTGTTATTTTATTGTCTGTTTTAATAGGGACTCAACTCCCCAGTGGACATATGGCGCTCATGTCCCTCGCATTCTACAGTTCTTGACACGTTTTAATCTTTTATTGCCTATGCTTTTAGTGTGTTGGTTTTGGGGATATTTGTATTGTTGTTTAACTTTTTGGACATCGCGGGTTTGTGTTCCGTTTTTTAATTATGCGGTTCTTTTACCCGTCTTTTATATTTTGACTTTATATTTTATACATTGTAAGGGCGCTGATGACTTAGCAGTTTAGTGCCCTTAAACCGCATCTCATCATCATCATCATCATCATCATCATCATCATCATGTAACACTCCTTCATAATAGGTGTCGGAAACCTGCCGGTCTTTGAAATTGAGGAAGCCGTCGGAATAATGGGCAGAATTGGAAACTCCCTCAAAGGCAGCACCCAGGGTGTTAGCAATGGCAGCCGGATCCACTAATGTGGCATTGGAAACCTTAAGACCAGACACAGTATAATGCGACACTTTACCGGAAAAGCGAAAACTTTTATCCAATACAACAGATAAAGGCGTAAAAGGATTAAAATACTCGACAAAACGAGTCCAAGAAGCCTTCTTGGTATCCTGAATAATGCGACGAGCCCTGGCGCGCGATTGTTTAAAAGTAACCAAATTATCAATTGTAGGCTGTCGCCGAAACACCCTAAGCGCAGTTCTACGGGCACGAACGGCGCCCCGACAGTCCTCATTCCACCAAGGAACAGGAGTACGCCGAGAGTGAGAGGACGAACTGGTAATGGCGCGTTCGGCGGCAGATAGCATCGTAGACGTAAGGTGCTGCACTATTTGGTTAACGTCGGTGAAGAGCTGGTCGTCAAAATGCACGAGGTTGGAATACAATATCCAGTCGGCTTTTCTGAATATCCAGGTAGGTACACTGGAATGTTGTACGTGGTGAGACAACAGAGTAACGATGCAGGGTAATGGTCGCTGGAGTAGGTGTCAGCGACTACGTTCCACTGCAAACGACAAGCAAGCTGGTTGGAGCAAACAGCAAGGTTCAAGCGAGAGAATGTACCGGAAAGAGTAAGTAGATTCACCGGTATTGACAATGGAGAGGTTGAACTGGGGAAAAATATCCGAAAGAGAGTTCCCCTCGCGCAAGCCCTTGGTGAACCCCACAGGAGGTGATGCGCATTAAAATCTCCCAACAGAAGAAATGGTGTTGGGAGAGCTGACAGGACATCTCGAATGTCCGCGTTAGCGAGGGGAGACGATGGAGGTGTATAGAGAGAGCAAACAGAAAAGAAAAATCTGGGTAATTGAAACCTAATGGCAACAGCGTGCAAGTCGGACGTAAGGGCGAAAGTTTGAAAATGAACGTAGTTACGCATCAACAACATGACACCTTCATGAGCAGGAGTACCCTCATCCGGTTCAAGATCATAGGGAACCGGAGTATACCCTCTGAGATCAAAAGGGATGTGAGGGCGAAGCTTAGTCTCCTGCAAACACACGACCATAAGTGAATGAGAACGCAATAAAAGTTGCAGTTCCGCCCTATGCGATCGTACACCACGTAAATTCCAGGTCAGTTTAGACATGAATACAAGGGATAAACTGTCTGCATAGAAGGGCGGCTTAAAATAACCTTTGGGCTCGGGCTTTTGGTATGGAGTTGGTCAGACTCCATAGCTTCCTCAGAGGGAGGGCCCACGCGCTCAGTGCCAGAAACCGATTCAAGCGCCGTGAATCGGTTCTGGGTGGCGATGGGTGAAGGGTGCCGCTGAGCGCGGCTTGTCCCAGGACCTTCCTGGGACAGCGACCTCCGAGGAGGAGAAGGTGGACTTTTGTTACCGCGCGCACGCGGAGGGTCTTTCAAGAAATCTTCCCTACGTAGTTTCTGCTTGGGCTTCTTTTCAACGGCTTGCGACTTCATTGATTTGGGACCAGGTTTATACGGCTTGGTAACTGTAGCCTTAATAGACGGCCGGATGGTAGTGGCGGTTAATCCAGTCAAGGTCCAGGTCTGAGTTTCGGCATCTACTCGTGGTACTGGCGAGGCAACAACAGAACTAAATGTGCCAGATCGCAGGAGTGAAGGTTGGCGCGCATGGTAACGCCTCCGGGCTTCAGCGAAGGAGAGTTTTTCCTTTACCCGGATCTCCTGGATCGCCTTCTCGTCCAAGTACCGCGGACAGTCGGCAAACGAAGCAGAATGAGACCCTTTACAATTAAGGCAGACGGGGGCTGTTGAACAGGTACCTTCGTGTGAGTGCTGGCTACAGGTTGCACAGATGTTAACGGCACTCTTACATGAGACTTGCGTATGCCCAAAACGTTGGCATTTAAAACAACGCAGAGGTCTAGGAATATAAGGCCTCACAGAAATCCGTTCGTACCCTGCGGAAATGCTCGTGGGCAGATCGACGCCATCAAATGTAATAAACAGGGTACGAGTGGGTACCAACACGCCGTCGCGTTTGGCCTGCACTCGATGAACCGCTGTCACCCTCTGGTCTGCAAGATATTCCACCAGGTCTTCGTCAGAGATACCATCGAGGCTATGCGTGGTGACAACGCCTCTACAAGAATTCAAGGTGCGGTGCTTCTCAACACGGATAGGATAACCGTGGAGAAGCGTGGCGCTCAACAAGGACTTACTTTGTGCCTCGGATTTGCTTTGAACTAGCAACGAACCATTACGAAGCCGAGTGCAGGAAAGAACCGGACCAGCAATTGAGTCAATGCCCTTCTGGATAATAAAAGGGTTCACCTTCTCGAATGATTGTCCCTCCTCTGTACGGGTAATCACTAAGTAACAACCAGCTGTTGGCGGTGCTACTTCTGTTACTAAAACTTTGCGGCGCTTGTTGTTAACAATGGAGAAAGGGTGCTCCATAGCGAAAAAAAATCCTCCACCATTGCAACCGTCTCCGACCTCGGGCTCTGACTTCCCGGGCGTTACCCCGGCTTAGGTGAGTGGCCTATCTATACCAGACTCACCCCAGGGTCACACCTCCCAGAACATAGACAGAGGGACGCAATCGCCGTCGGAAGCCAGCAGCTCATGCAATGGCCCCCCCCGCGGGACTGCAGTTGAACAGCGGATACGAACAACAACCCTACATGACGACCCCGGGTGGTGGGGATGACGCCATTACCCACTCACCCAGCTGCGCACGCGGTGCGCGGGTATCCGTCAGGCTGTGTCCACGGAGGATTTAAATAAAAAGATAAAAGAAACTAAAACTGTGTGGGCGTTTCGCACGCAAGGTAGGCCGGCGGGGAAGAAAAAGAGAGATATGCGAATGTCGTGGTGCGAAATGGCCGGAAAGTGATAAGGGAAGAAAGAAACGACGGTGAGGTGCGGTATGAATGGAATGTAAAGAACGCACGAGAGCCTACCTTGGGTCCACCGGTCACTTGAGGACCCACCGCGACCGGATGGGGGTGAGGGGATGAATGTGGCGATGATTGGCTCGGGAACCCCCGGGTGCGCCAAAAACCCGTACTCACATAAGGTGAGCCCCTGAGGGGACCTTCGAGGAGAAGGTGAGCTTTTCTTACCGCGCGGACGCGGAGGGTCTTTAAGAAAATCTTCCTTGCGTAGTTTCTGCTTGGACTTATTGTCAATGCTTTGCGACTTCAGTACCTTAGGACCAGCTTTAGAGGGCTTGTTAACTGTGCCAGAAATGGACGGCCGAATATTAGTGGCGGTTAATGCAGTCATTGTCCAGGTCAGTTTCAGCATCTCTGCATGGTACTGGCGAGGCAACAAGAGAACTGAATGCACCTGATCGCAGGAGCGAAGGTTCGCGCGCATAGTAATGCCTGCGGGCTTCAGCGAAGAATTTCTGCTTTACCCGGAACTCCTGGATCGCCTTCTTGTCCAAGTATCGCGGACAATCGGCAAAAGAAGCAGAATGAGACCCTTTGTAATTGTCGAAAACGGGGCTGATGAACAGGTAGCATCGTGTGAGGGCTGACTACAAGAGGCAAGATCTCCCCAGGGGCTCACCTTATGTGAGTACGGGTGTTGGCGTACCCGGTGGTTCCCGAGCCTTTCATCGCCATCATCACTTCATCCTCGTACGGTCGAGGTGGGTTCGTTCTCGTGACCGTGGGACTCAAGGTAGGCTCTCGTGCGATCTGTGCATTTCATTCCATGTCGCCCCTCGCCATCGTTTCTTTCTTCTCTTCTATTTATGCCCATTTCGCCCCACGCCCATTCATTTACACATCTCTATTACTTCTTCGCCGGCCTAACTTGAGTGCGAAACGCCCACACACTTTTAGTTTCTTTTAACCTTTTACTTTAGTCCTCCGTGGACACAGTCTGACGGATACCCGCGCAAGGGTGCGCAGCTAGGTGAGTGGGTAATGGCGCCATCCCCACCACCCGGGGTCGTCATGTGGGGTTTGTGTTCGTATCCGCTGTTCAACTGCAGTCTCGCGGGGGACCATTGCATGAGCTGCTGACTTCTGACGGCGATAGTAGTATGAAAGGTTCTTGAGTCCGTTCGTTGACCCCTGATGACCTCATAACCGCAAGGCATGTAACATAAACAAGGCCGCTGCCGCCGCCGCCGCTGCTGCGTCCACGTGTTGTTGCGTCGAACTTGGTTTAGGCCGCAGACAAGTCCGCCGCCGCGACCACACCTAAACAGGTGCTTTTAAAACCCACTGTGTTGGTCTCGGTCGCGGCAACACAATACAAATATATTTTTTATAAAGTACTGATAAAAAAAATGAATAAGTAAATAGCATTTATTGGATATTAGTAATATTCTTTATTTGATACCAATTGCAATGGATATATCAATTTTTTTGCTAACAAAATTTTTCGTTACCTTAGGAAAGGCCTTGCGATAACGTTTTGACGTGAAGTAGGTTTATAAGAATACACAGCAGCAAGTGAATGATTGCCAAGTCTAGATCAACTGATATTTCTCTTCCTGGCTGCAGCGCATTGCATACAAGGTTACGCGTGCCGAGTCTAGATTTCTCTTCCTGAATGCAGTGCATTGCATATAAGGTCATACGCTTTTACTTTGTTAAGGCTAGATTCATTTCCTTGTTGCAATGTATATAAAGCTTGCACTGTCTTTGTAAGATTATGACTTTGAAGGGGGAATAGGAACAGATGGGAACAGGAATAAATAAGGTAAGCTATGAGTTTAACATATATATTTTATATGTACATTTATTAGAATAAGCAAACTTAATATTTTCTTTTACATATTAATAAGTACATTATCTTTGAGGAAAATATATATATCTTTTTACATATTAAGAAGTACAAATAATGATTTAGACCATACACAAAAAAAAACAATATCTTTGAGTACATATAGTTAGCTAAGCAAAATTTATATTTTAATAAGTACAAATAATGGTTTAGAGCATACACAATTAATATTTTTCTTACATATTAATAAGTACAATACCTTTGAGTACATAAAGCAAATATTTATGTTTGTTTACATATTAATAAGTACAAATAATGGTTTAGAGCATATACAGCAAAACCAATTATCTTTTGCGTGAACCATTTCGTCAATAAATGAATCTTCATATTTAATGACTTTTCTATGTTTAAAAACTCCATAGCGTTCTTCTCTGTAACACAAAAGGTGGCATCGTTTGTTGGTGTCGATAGGGTAATAAAAGGCTTTAATTTCAATAGGAAAATCTATAGGAATTATTTGTTCAATTGAAAGATTGAATTCGTATGCATTAAAAATTATATACATAAAATTATTATAAAGTGTGTCTGCATGCAAAAACTTTAATTTTGCGTTTTCAAATAAAATGTTCGATGCTAAACCTTTTAATGGAGGGCTCTTAATACAGATTTTGCAATTACAAGTATTTGTGTTACTACAGTGAAACAGGTTTTTATATTTTTGTAAGCTGGTGATTGGGTTTGGCCCCCAACCATTTAACTTTGCTATGGGATCACAAAGATACTGTATAGAAAACAGATCGTTGTGAAATGAACCAAACATTACACGTTTTTGAAAGTCAAACCTAAAACTTCTAAAAAGAAAATACATGAAATCCACCCAATTGTTTTGCAAGGTTATAGGTTCTTTGGTATGAACGTAGGCTACCTTAATTATAAACTCATGTGTTTCGCATTCCACTTTCCAAAAAAAAGGTATTGTAGGCAAATAAAATAGACTACATTTTTTGAATGGCTAAATATAAAATTAACGTTATTTGTAACGTAATTAGCATTTGGACATAACATGAATCTTAACATCTCTTCTTCCTTCTGATTTTTGTTTATAGCAACATATAAGCAAACACATTTAGGTTCTATGTCCAATATTCCGGCCATATAGCACGCAAATGTGCCTCCCAGAGCACAGCAAATATTTTCTTTTGATAGCCAGTGCATAATCCAAACAATAAAAGACCAGTATTCTGGAAAACGGACAAATACAAACTCTTCAAAAAAGGTTTTGAAACCAGTTTCTTTTTGTAGTAAATTATATCTGTTTGTTAATTCGCTTGTTGAACTAAAGATGAAAGTATCCATCTATAAAAATGCAAAAATAAAAATAAATTACTAAAATTTTCCCGTACTGCCAAAACCATTGTTACCCCTATAGGTAACACTGAACTTTTTAACATATTTTATTTTTGGTATACATATTTTTTCACATATCAATTGAGCAATTTTCTGATTTTTAAGAATATGTTGTTTTTTATTTGAGTTGTTTTACATTAATACACAAATTTCCCCTGTAAAATCTCTATCTATACACCCTCCTTTTATTGATAAACCTAAAAGCGCTAGGCTAGACTTTTCAGCAATGCGAAGATAAGTGTCTTTTGGGGGTGTTGCATAAATTCCTGTTGGGATCATTAAGGTTTGCAAAGGTTGTAGTTCATGCGCTTTAGGTGAAAAAATGTCTAAACCAACGGATTCTTCAGTGCATCTTACGGGTCTCTTAATATTAGATCTAAGTAACGTGATCTGTAGGGTCATCTGAAAAGATAGAGAGAACTTTTAGTTCCTCTGAAATAAAATATCATAACCGTTATTAGAAGTAAACCCTAAAAATAAAAACGTTAGCGAAAGTTTTTCATTATTAATATCATCAATGCCCGTTTCCTTAAACACGTTGGTATATTTTCTTGGAAGAAAGACCTCCAATGGGTCTTCATAGCTTTTCTCAAGTTTAATAGATATTGAGGGTCCATATTTGGTGGCGACTTTTGTAGCTCCGATCACTTTATATGGAACATTCATTAATAGATCCCTAATTTGCATCAATTTAATATTCTTTTCTTGATTAAATCTTGTAAGGAAATCCATTCTGTAAAGAAGATAAGTATGCACCAATAACTATTTGAAATAGTTTTAGTTTTCTTTTAAGAATAATAAATAGAGTAAAATAATTTACCTTGATGATTGCTGCAGCGTCTAGGAGTAAACTGATGTTTCAATGCAACGTATGGCCTCCTTATATACAGATGCACATTGCATCAGCACCAAGGACGACAAGTGAAAGTTGCATTTTTAAACTGCATCTGTTAGGTATATAAGACGGGAGAGACAATCTCGGCCACCAACAGTTCCACGTTAAACCCTACTGCTGTTAAACCTGCTACTGCACGAGAAAATGTAAGTAACAAAGTTATCAGGCTTTGGAAATTCAATTAGCTTTTACGTACGCTTATACAATTTTGGTCTGTTCTTTTAGCATGGAAAATATTAACGTCCTAAATGAAATACGTAGAGAGTATAAAAGGTTCAAAGCACACGGGAGACATTACGATATTCAGATAAATCCTGCTTCCAAAAATGAAAATCCTATCCTTTACTTTAGAAATAGCATGCAAGCTGTATTGGATATTGTTTTAGATGGTACGAAACCCAGTGATATGGTGGGTCTGTCAATAAGCAACTCTGTGAATGTACAAGATAAACCGATAGGACTAAGCTTCCGCAGAAGCGATCAGGTATCTCTGGATGTATTAATGGCTGTTATAGAGAAAGTATGCCAATTTAACGCTAATTTTTATGCCACAGATACTTTATCCATAAAAGTAGATCACGTTGAAATGCCTTTAGGACATGGTAGAATCAAAACAAAAGGTAGACATTTATCCGCATTGACGCACATAAAAAGGTCCATCGTTAGAATTAAAAGCAGAACAAAATGCTTACCTCATGCTCTATTGGTAGCTATAGCATATTTCGATAGAGATCCAAATTATATAAGTTATAGAAAAGGTCGAAAAATTTATTCCAAAGTCCATGAGCTTCTAAAGGCCGCAAATGTTGATCTAAGCAATGGTGGAGGAATAGCAGAATTGCAAAAATTTCAGGACCATCCTTCCGAATACAGAATCATAGTTTATGAAGGATTGCGTTGCGAAAATATAATATATGATGGGAACACAAATTCACAAAAAACGTTTAAATCTCCTGTGTGATGCACAGGAAAAACACTATAATGTGATTGTAAGTCTCACGGGTGCCATGTCTAAAAAATATGTTTGCGAAGGATGCAATAAGGGAATGAGTTACGATGGAGCAAAGACGCATAAATGCAATTATCGATGCTCCGGATGTAATTCACTTCCGCCCTGCATTTTTGAAGGAAACTACATATACTGTAATAAATGCAATAGGTACTGTAGAAGCCAAAGCTGCATGAATAATCATGTGCAGAATAAAATTGGCACTCAAATAATTTTTGAATGGAAGCGGCATTGTTTAATTTGTAGTCAACGGTTAAAGCCAAATCATCAGTGCTATATGTCATATTGTAGAAGCTGTAAAAGTAACGAGATGCCGGGCCACTTTTGCTATATGCCAACGCTTAGCGCAAAAAACCATCATCGGAAAAGGTCTTATTCGTATTTTACGACATAGAATGTACTCAAAACACGCAAATAGGAGACAATACATATCTTCATATTCCAAATTTACTCTGCTTAGAACACTATTGTTTTCTTTGCGAAAAGAACAAGGATATGACCGAAGGGTGCAGTCAGTGTGGAAAGCGTAGGCATTCATTTTGGGGCAATGGCTGCATCAAACAATTTATGGAATATTTGCGCCAAAATAGACCTTTTTGTGAAAGGATAATTGCAATTGCACATAATGCCAGAGCCTACGATCTCATGTTCATCTTAGATTATGCAATAAAACAGGGATGGGTACCGGATTTAGTAATGAATGGTGCTAAAATTTTATCCATGAAAATGGAACACATAACCTTTCTGGATAGTTTGAACTTTTTACCCATGAAATTGAGAAGTTTACCGAAAGCTTTGGGAATAGATTGTGTGACAAAAGGCCACTTTCCGCATTACTTTAATACTCCTGAAAATATGAACTATGTAGGTTGTTATCCCGACCCCGTTCATTACGGCATCGATTACATGATGCAAGACGAACGCAGAGAATTTTTCGAATGGTACGAAAAGGAAAAAGATGGCATTTTTTATTTTAGAAAAGAGATTGAAGCCTACTGTATGGCCGATGTTGGAGTGTTGAGAGAAGCGTGTTCTATATTTAGAAATACTTTCCTAGATATCGGAAGTATTGACGTATTTCAAGAATCTATTACGATAGCTTCGGCATGCAACAAAGTATTTAGAAAAAAATATTTGAAACCAAAAACTATAGGACTTATTCCTTGTGGAGGTTATAGGAAAGCCGATAAACAATCCATAAAAGCTCTCATGTGGCTTAGGTATGAAGAAATTAAAAGGGTGATTTGCATAAAACATGCAGGTAATGGTAGAGAGGTGAGAATACCCGAATTACCTAACTTCAAATTAGATGGTTTTTGTGAGGAGACGAGAGAGGTGTTTGAATTCATGGGGTGTTACCACCATGGCCACGTGTGTCTTACTAATAGAGATGTGCCCGTCGTAGACACGCGAACAGAGACTCTTGCAGATAGATACGAGCTCACCATGAGTCGAATAGATAAAAATGTGTCGGCAGGTTACGTCTGTCACGTCATGTGGGAGTGTGAATTTGAGGACATTCTAAAACAACATCCGGCTCTACACAACGATCCCGTTGTGAAAAATGTTCCACTCATTCTTAGGGATTCCCTCTACGGAGGTAGAACGGAAGCATTGAAAACCTATTGCAAAGCCGATGAAAAAACTCGCATTAAGTATTACGACGTGATGTCTCTGTATCCTTATGTATGTAAATATTCTAAGTTTCCCGTAGGTCATCCCATAATTCACATTGGCGAAGATTGCGCCAATATTACGGAAATGCTTCAAAAAGAGGGGGTTATAAAATGTAGGGTTTCGGCAAAAAATAGAAGTCTTTATCATCCTGTCTTGCCCTTTAGATGTCGACAAAAGTTAATGTTTGGTCTTTGTGTTACATCTGTGCGAAGGAGGAAAATGACGGTGAATGTAGCCACGACGGGGAGCTAATTGGTACTTGGATCGTAGACGAGGTAAGAAAAGCCGTTGAAATGGGTTACAAAGTGAGAGAAATTTTTGAATTTTACGAATACAAAATGGAACAGTATGATAAAAATGAAAATAAAGGAGGGCTCTTTGTAGATTACATTAATAGTTTTTTAAAATTAAAAGCAGAGGCCAGCGGGTATCCCTCTTGGGTTAAGAGCGATGAGGATAAGGAGAAATACGTTCGAAGCTTTTTTCAGAGCGAAGGAATTCTTTTGAATAAGTCAACAATTAGAAAAAATCCAGGTGCAAGGTCTCTAGCAAAATTGTGTCTAAACAGTTTTTGGGGAAACCTCGCCGAACAAAGTAATCGGTCGCGCACGAAAATGATTAGGGAGCCCGCGGAATTGTTTACGTTCCTGACCACGCCCGGCATAGAGGTGCAGAACCTAATGTTTGCGAGCGACGAGATAGTCTGGCTCTCGTGGAAATATGCCGAAGAGGTCGAGTGCCCTCCACTGGCACACACCAATGAAGTGTTAGGAGCCTACGTTACCGCAGGTGCAAGGCTTAAGTTATACACATACCTAGAGGCACTGAATAGGGACATATTATACACAGATACGGGTTCGATACTGTTTACGGTAGAGAAGGCGAGAAGTGTAGGGTCGAATGCGGCGATATCCTGGGAGACATGACGGATGAGCTAGCGGACTATGGAACGGATTCCTACATTTCAGAATTCGTATCCGGAGGCCCAAAAAATTACGCGTATAAAATACTCCTACCAAATGGTGATTTCAAAGCTATTTGTAAAGTGAGAGGGATAACATTGAATTACGCCTCTTTACAGTTAGTTAATTTTGATTCAATAAAAGATTTAATTCTTGGAGAAAACGTGGATCGAAACATTGAAGTTAGAACGGAAAAGAAAATAAAGCGCAAAAGATCCCATGGCGTGTATATTTTCTCCGAACTGGAAGATAAAATCTATAGAATTTGTTTTCATAAGAGAAAAAGAATTTCTAACGATTCCGTCCCTTTCGGATATATAAAGCCTGACTGAACGAGCCGCCTCCTCTCATTATGGATTCCGAGGTGGAACGAGCAGTATCCAAGTACGTGGAAAACCGAAGAAGGCAGAGAGGCCTAAAATATTGTACGAACGAGGAGATAGCGCTCATTCCCTTAGAAGAGTTTGCTCAATATCCTCCCTTCGATGTAGATTACGTAATGTACAGGTTAACGGACGAATTGAGGGAAAAACTAAAGATGTTTCGACGATGTAATGTTTACCGTAGTAAAATTTAAGCACCCCTTTACGCTGATCGTTAGTGGTAGTTCGGGTCCTGGTAAGACTTATTTTGTGTAAATTTAGTAAAACATTTGAAGCATTTGTGCACTGTTGGAAAATTTAAAGAAATATTGTGGTGTTATAGCGAAAAATCGGCCGTGCCAAAGTTAAAACACATAACATTTCATGTAGGTGTGCCGGAGTTTGAGAACCAGAAAGGAGAGCCAAAACCAGTAATATTAGACGATCTCTTGAACTCTGCATATTTCAGAGAGGTGTGCGACCTGTTCACGAAGGAAAGTCATCATAGAAACATAAGCGTAATTTTAATCACTCAAAAGTTGTTTCATCAAGTCAGGTATTGCAGAGACATCTCGTTAAACGCTAAATACATTGTGGTTTTTAAAAACGTAAGAGATAAAAATCAAGTGGCTCATCTAGCCAGACAAATATACCCCGAAAATTGGAAATCGCTCTTCGAGGCGTATCTGGATGCTACGGAAAAGCCTCACGGCTATATGCTTTTCGATCTGTGCCAGGAGACCGATAGCAGATTACGATTTAGAACCAACATCTTTCCATCGGAGCTCCCTGTCGTAGCATATCAGCATGAGCAAGTGGATAAGATCCAACTATCACTTGCTGCACGTGCTTAAAAGCGCCAAGCCTAAGCTTAGGAAAGCCATTTTGGAGAAGTCCGGCAAAGAGTTAGTGTTGACTATTGCAGAATGCGCTCTAAATGTTCTAAAGGGCAATTGTAATTTAAGCAAATGCACCATTCGCAATCTAGGAAGATATAAAAATAGTCTGAGGCGAGTGATGGATAAATCTCTAAAGGTTAACAATAAGAGAAGGTTTTTGATTCAAAAAGGAGGATTTGATTCCTCTGCTGACTGCCGTACTGACCGGACTTTCGTCTCTAATACAACGTTAGATGCTGCAAAAATCATTTTTAGTTTCTCAGCGTTACATAGACACCCACTGCTTGAAGAAAAACGCGACGTCGAAGAAGAAGCGGAGAAAAAGTGATGCGTACGAGGAGCTGATCAAATTTAAATCCAGTGGCCGCCGCCGCCGACCGTATCTACCGCCGCCGCCGCCGCCACTGCCGCTTCCCCGAACCTCCCCTTCTCCTCGGGTCAAAAAGAGGTTCGTCTTCCCTCCAGAAACGGTCTACGAGAAGCAGGAAGAAGAAGAGCAAGAAGAAGAGTTTGACGAAGAAAAAGTAAGGCCTCTGCCATTGCCGGCCCACGAGAAGAAAGTAGAACAGTTTACAAATAGGAGCTTTGGGTACATAGCAGGTCCTTACCTAGCTCCATATTTGCACACTCCTAGGGCAACGGATACCGTATTCGGCATTTACAAGGATAGGGACGGGAACTTTAAAATTGGCGATTCCATTATTCGTATAGAAGACAACGATTTGTATGTAAAGGATAGGTATTTTAAGGGAACTCGCGGTCTCTGGGAATTGCTCACTAGGAAGAAGGTAGATCTCTCGAAAGTCACCTCTTCGGACAAGAGTAAATATAGACAAATTCTTCTTTTAACCACCGACCAGCTGCAGAATAACGAAGCCTTTAATCAGATAAAATCAAACAGAGGTAGCAAACATAAAGAAATAATTGCCGAGTTGTTTCCGTCCAAGACGTGGACGGATTATTAGCAATGAATAAGAAGTATTTTTACGATCCCGAACAACCTTCGGCTTTTTCCACCGTGCAGAAACTTGCATCTCTTACGGGAAATAGACGTAAAACGGAGGATTGGCTTCTCCAACAAGATGCCTACACTTTGCACAAACCTGCGAGGAGAAAATTTCAGAGGAACCACTACACAGTGAATAACGTTAATGATGTGTGGGAACTCGACTTGGCCGATTTTAAAAGCATTAGAAAGTATAACGATGGAGTTCAGTATCTCCTAACGTGTGTAGATTGTTTTTCCAGATTTGCACGTGTTATGGGTTATAAGATCAAAATCTAGTACGGAAACTGCAAAGGCCTTTGAAGCCATCTTAGATTCCGTTCCTCTAGCAGTCAGATCCGACAGAGGAAAAGAATTTTTAGGATCGGCATTTCAGAAGCTTTTAAAAGAGGACATCGAGCATCAAGTTTGCAGAAACCCCGATGTAAAGTGCGCCATGGTCGAGAGATTTAATCGTACCATTAAGTCTAAAATATACAAGTATTTTACTTACAGGAACTCGTACAGATATATAGACGATCTCGATAAATTTGTTCGCGCATATAATCGCACCATCCATTCGTCAATAGGAGTGGCTCCAACCGAAGTGAATGAGAAAAACGTGTTACAAATATGGAAAAGGCTAGACCCGTTCAAGTTCGCCGAAGAACAAACCGTGAGAATAAGCAAAGAAAAGATGAAATTTGCCAAAGGCTACGAAACAATTTCTCAACGGAGATTTTCAAAGTTGTAAAGGTTATAAAACGTTCGCCGCAACCCGTGTACGAACTACAGATCTGAACGGAACTCCCATAGAAGGTCAATTTTACAGTTACGAACTAACTCCGGTAAAAATTAACAAATCCACTTTGTATAAAATAGATAAAATACTAAAAAACTAGGGCGAGGAATGGCAGAACGCAGCTTCTCGTCCGCTGGAAAGGATATGGTCCCGACTTTGACAGCTGGATCGATGCATCATGGATGAGTTTTACGAAACCGTGTTGAGCGATTCTAGCGTCGATTTGTATCCCGAGAATTTGCATGCTAGTTTTCGTAACGATTTAGCACAACTGATCAATCTTCAGAGAGATAAGTGGGTTGTAGGTCTCGCAGAGCTTTCCTATTCTTACGGTTACGAGTCCATAGATGAGAACATACTTAACGAAGCTGGAGAACTGACCAAAAATGTCGTCATAACAAGATTTGGTAGAATTGTTTGAAAAAATGGAGTTTAAGGGCTTTAAGGAGTTGTACACTTCGCTAGAGAATCAGGTAACAGACGATGAACATCGGGAATTGCTGCTGTCGGAGCTGCAGGGTTACCTCATTTCTCATCACAGAGAGATAAAAGAATTGGAAAACGCTAAGAAAGTATGGGTCCCAACACATTCCATTCCACAAAAACCAAGCGGAAAGGCTAACAGTATTCATTTAAAGATTACTAAAAGTAAAACGGAAACAATTTTTAACGGAAAATTATTTTTTCCTTCCAGAATATATTATGGTCTAGGCGATCTTGTGGACACCATAAAAAATTCTTTGCCAAATCTCGATTCCTATAAAATTGTTAATCAAAATATGCTCACAGAAGTAACTAACGATATGAAAACCCTTTTCCTTAGATCGCACAGAAAAAGCTCTTTTCAGTTTCTTTCTGGAACCAAACCCATTTTTGTTTACTGCAATCTCATCGAACCGCAGCTGCTCGGTAGCTCCTACGTTAGGTGCATAAGAATTATTCAGTTTCCCTCGTACACTAGTCATCACAAGTTTGAAAACATATTTTACGTTCCGGTAGAACTTAATCATTTTCGAACCGTAGCAATTGAAATGGTTAACAAGTTTGGTGATCTGGCTCGCTTGAGCAGTAGCGTTATGCCTACCATTGCTGTGCTGCATTTTAAGAAAGTTAAATAATGTTTTTTGTTTTTTTTCAGATGGCCGTTGAATACTCTTCAGCCTTTCAAGGATTTTATAATCCAGAGGGACAAGTTATGATAAAAGAATTGGCCGTCGTGGAAATTGAGACGGAACAGGTGGTATTGCACCAACTGATCCGTAAACCAAATCTTCCGCAAAATGCGTGGCCAATAAAGTTTAGACGGACGAACACATGGTTATCCGAAAATTTTCTCGGTATACCATGGAGTTCAGGCCACGTCGAGTTTGCTCCCAAAATTCCAAATGGAATATTGTTTGTAAAGGGGAGCATGCTTGGTTATGTATTGCAACCCACAGCTGAAGATGACTTTAGAGTCCACAATACAGAAAACCTAGGGTGCAACCTAAATATTGAACTTTTAGTTACTGCACCTGCCTGTCGGTGGCATCAGTTTAACACCGTCAGGTGTGCCAGATCGGAGGCACTAGGTATAGCTAGATGGGTAAACGAAAACCGTTGGGAATTTAATATTTAAATTTAAATTCATTCCCAATGGATTTTTTTAAGCGGGTCAATATAAATTAGGCCTCTAAATTTAAAATCCATGCATTTGGCAATGGACCCGCTTACAGCGTACTATGTAAACCAGAGTGGAGGGCGCCTCGGTCAGTACATCGGACCGCTGTACGTACAGCAAGGTAGAGGCATAGGTAACTTTTTGGGTAGTCTATTCAGAATTGTTAAGCCCATCCTCCTATCCGGGGCAAAAACTTTGGGCAGGGAAGCCCTCACCACGGGTGCAAACATCATGACCGATATTGCTGCACGACAGGAAGGTACCAAAGTCAAAGATATCGTGGCAAAACGAGTCACGGAAGGTACAAAAAAGTTAGTTGGTAGGTTACAACAAGGAAAGGGCAAGAGAAAGAGATCAGCTCCATATAAACCCAAAAAAGCTAGAGACATTTTTGATTAAATACAGGGTGCAACACGATGCCACGAGCACATGCTCCCGAGATAGCAACATGATCGCCTGCACAAAATCCGAATTTGATATTTTTGCAAAAAAAAAATTCAGTCGTCATTGTTAGGAAACTTCACTACCCTAATCAAACCCATCGCACCAGTAGATCAATCCGTATTGGAATTTGTTATTCCTGGAGATAAGGAACACTACATCGATTTAAATGTTTATTTGATGGTAAAAGGAAAATTTGTAGAGCCGGATGGTTCCAACTTAGCAGCAACAGATAAAACGACGGGTGTTAACAATTTATTGCACTCCTTGTTTAGCCAATTGAGCGTTTCCCTAAATGGAACATCCATCACTCCGTCTGAAGATCTTTATCATTATCGTAAGTATTTAGAAACCTTATTAACGTACGGTCACGATGCATCGAAAAGCCATCTTACTAACGCTTTCTGGTACATCGACACGGCTCTCCACGGTCTCTCCGGGGCCGATGCTTCGAAAAACGGAACGCTGGAAGCCGGAGATTCTAATCGCGGATGGAAAGAACGTCATCACAGGAGCAATGCATCTAAAGAAATAGTCATGTTTGGTAGATTACATGGGGATATTTTAAATTTACCCACTTTGTTACTACCGGGACTTACACTTCAAATCAAGTTGACTAAAGCGAAGGACTCGTTTTATATAATGAGTGAAAGTGCGGATCTACATGCTAGATTTCAATTCCTAGATGCCACTCTATACGTGAAAAAGATAAAACCAGCTCCTAGCCTCTTAATGGCCCATATGAATGCTTTAGAAAAAGTAAATGCGAGATACGATATAACGCGAGTCGATGTCAGGTCCTTTACTTTCGCAGCAGGGCAAAGTACCATCTCTATAGACAATGCTGTATTAGGCCCGCTACCTAAAAGGATACTCGTAGGTATGACAGAAAATACAAATTTTTCCGGAACTCACACCACAAACCCTTTCAATTTTAAGCACTTCCATTTGGAATATTTTGCGATTTACGTTAACGGCCAGCAAATTCCGGCAGAAGGTCTTTATATCGATACCTCTAACGAAAAAGGTTCAACGTTAGCCTACCAAACGCTCTTTTCCGGTTCTGGCATCCATCACACCAACAGTGGAATTCAAATCACGCACGATATGTATATAATGGGTTATTTCCTCGTGCTTTTCGATTTAACGCCAGACAGTGCCGCTTCAGAAGGTCATGTTTCTCTATTAAATAACGGAAATATAATAGAGCTCAGATTTAAAACAAAGTTAACACAAGCCATCACGTGTATCATGTACTGTGAGTACGAAATTCTATTCAGATAGACAAAGATCTGAGAGTGTACACCGATTATTAATTATGCACACCTTACAAATAGAACAAACTTTGCGAGGCATTCCAAATTTTGCAGGCGTTTTTGCATCGGACATGTTGCCTACAGTGTTTACTAAACCGTCAACATTCGTAATAAATTTAGATCCTCACAACCTACCTGGTTCACACTGGATAGCTGTAACTCAAAATTCAAATTCTTTTGCATGGTATTTCGATTCGTACGGCCTCCCTCCCTTTATAAAATCCTTGAAAATGTTTATGTCATTTCACTTTATTGTGAATCATTGCCAACTTCAAAGCCTCTACTCCGACATCTGCGGCCAGTACGCGTGCCTCTATACTCTCTACGTCTGCACCAGAGGATACACCATGAACGAGTTCGTAGCCCTGTTCAACTCTGCCGATCCAGATCGTCAGGCCAGGGAGATGTTCCACAGAGAGTTTCCAGTCTGGCAGCGATGCCTACCGGGTATAAAGGTAAGTAGCTCATTTATTTTTCGGCCAGTCTTTGTGCAAGATGGAAGGAGGTCTTGTCGTAGATTATACAGCGCTCAGAGGAAACGGCAAAGAATTAATCATAAATGAATTGGCGATCATTGGAAAAGGGATTGTTCAAACCTTTCATTTTGCAAGCCCATATCCTTGGAATAGTAAATTAGATGCATTTAACAAAGAAAATAAAAATGGAATGCATTTCATGGATGGTTACGTCCCTTATAGCATGCTAAAAACTGTGTTGGAAGAGGTGGTGGCGGGGCACATCTCTCTCTTCGCTTATGACGAGGATAAATGTGAAGTTCTTTCCGCACTCTGCGATAGAACGTTTATCAATTTAAGAAAAGAATTTAGTTGCCCCAAGCCAGAAAATCTCTATCATCAGTTACACTGCGGATTTCCTTGTCATAAGTTCTCAAACACTCACTGTACATGCAAACACGCTCACGCCATGTTCAATTGGTTGAAGCATCATAAGCTTAAAAAACTTAACACCAGATGTCCTGCTGATAGCTCTAACAGACACGATACTTCTTTTGTTTCAGCTGTGGAGCAGTCGACGAGATGAGCTCAAGAGGTAAACAGATCAGAATGCCACTGCGCCGGGTAACTCCTCCTCCGGAACCCGTGTTGCATCGCAGGACCTACTTTCTCAACAAACATCACTCCAGATACATCAGCCTGGGTTTCTTCAAAAGAAGAAATTACGAAGCTCACGTGGAAATTGGCGGAGTAAAGCAGGGAAGAGTCGTCCTCTCGTCCTAGTACTTCGCGACTCTGCTGAATCACCTACCTAAACTTGCCGAACATCTCTGCAAAGGGCAGTCGTACAGATGCATCGAAGAACAGTTTCGGCTCAAATCCATAAATGGGCATCGTGCCAGGATACAATGCGAAGACTCACACGTCATGCTTTGTTTAGATGATGTAAACTTTCTATTGTGCAATGCAAATGTGTTGCAACATCAACTTGCAAAATATGTCTTAGCCACAACAGATATAAAAGACTATGTTAACAGTGCTTCTGGTAGTAGCACTTATGTACTTCCAAAAGAAAATGCTTCATGTTTCGTCCTTTACGATGTTATTTGTGACGAAATAAACTCGGCACTTGTATCTTATAAGAATGAATAAAAAACGAACTTACCTTCACGTCTTTTATTTTCCAACTTTTTCCCTTTACATCCGAATATAGGGAAAATCGCCTCCCATCCTCAATTATACCTAGAAAAATCAGTAGTAATTAAAGAAAAGGATCAGCTAGTGCACTCTTTTATTTAGATGATAAATTCAGGCTTCAATGCCAAGAAAGTGCCAGCTAGACCAAGGCTAATAAACACCTGTTTAGGTGTGGTCGCAGCGGCCTTCATGCCTTAGGGTGAACACGTGCTAGCTACACCAAGGTCGACGCAACAACACGTGGACGCAACAGCAGCGGCGGCGGCGGCCTTGTTTATGTTACATGCCCTGCGGTGATGACGTCATCAGGGGTCAACGAAGGACTCAAGAGGCTGTTATACTACTGGCGATTGCGTCCCTCCGTCTATGGTCTGGGAGGTGTGACCCTGGGATGAGACAGGTATATATAGGCCACTCACCCAAGCCGGGGTAACGCCCGGGAAGTCAGAGCCCGAGGTCGGAGACGGTTTCAAAGGTGGAGGATTTATTTCGCTATGGAGCACCCTTTCTCCATTTATACCAACAAGCGCCGAAACGTTTATGTAACAGAAGTGACACCACCGACAACTGGTTGATACTTGGTCATTTCACGAACCGAAGAAGGGCAAAGTTTTGAGAATGTGAACCCTTTCATTATCCAAAAGGGCATTGATGCTATTGCTGGTGCATTTCAGTCATGCACTCGTATACAGAATGGTTCCTTATTAGCCCAAACGAAGTCCGATCAGCAAAGTAGGACCTTGTTGCAGGCTACGCTTCTCCACGGCTATCCCATCCGTGTGGAGGAGCACCGCACATTGAAATCCTGTCGAGGTGTCATTACCACACATAGCCTCAATGGTATGTTGGACGATGAACTCGTAGACTATCTTTCAGAACAAAAGAGGACAGCAGTACATCATGTGCAGGCCAAACGCGACGGAGTATTGGTACCCACTCGTACCCTGTATATAATATTTGATTTCGTCGATCTGCCCACGAGCATTTCAGCAGGGTACGAACGCATTCCGCTAAGGCCTTATATTCCTAGTACTCTGCGTTGTGTTAAATGCCAACGTTTTAGGCATACGCAAGTCTCCTGTAAGAGTGCCGTACCATCTGTGCCTCATGTAGCCAGCCGTCAGACGAAGGTACCTGTTCCACAGCCCCCGTCTGCGTTAACTGCAAGGGGTCTCATTCTGCGTCATTTGCCGGCTGTCCGCGGTACTTGGACGAGAAGAGGATCCAGGAGATCCGGGTAAAGGAAAAACTCTCCTTCGCCGAGGCCCGGAGGCGTTACCATGCGCGACAACCTACTCTCCTGCGATCTGGTACATTTACTTCTGTTGTTGTCTCGCCAGTACCACGAGTAGATGCCGAAACTCAGACCTGGACCATGACTGCATTAACCGCCACTACCATCCGGCCGTCCATTTCTGCTACAGATATCAAGACATCCAAGGCTGGTCCTAATGTACTGAAGTCGCAAGCCGCTGAAAAGAAACCAAAGCAGAAACTTCGTAGGGAAGATTTTCTGAAGCACCCTCCGCGTGCGGGCGGTAAGAAAAGTTCACCTTCTCCTCCCCCTCGGAGGTTGCAGTCGTAGGATGCTCCTGAGACAAGCTGCGCTCAGCGGCCCCTTTCACCCATCGCCACCTAGAACCGATTCACGGCGCTTGAATGGGTTTCTGGCTCTGAGCGCGTGGGCCCTCCCTTCGAGGAGGCATTGGAGTCTCACCAACTCCATACCAAAAGCCCGAGCCAAAAGGTTAAACAGAAGGTAACTTTTAGCCGCCCTTCTAAGTAAGAATTTTATCTTTTTCTTTATGGCTATCCTGACCTGGAATTTACGTGGTGTACGATCGCATAGGGCGGAATTGCAACATTTATTGCGTTCCCATTCACCCATGGTAATGTGTTTGCAGGAGACTAAGCTTCGCCCTCACGATCCTTTTGATCTCCGAGGGTTTACTCCGGTTCGCTACGATCTTGAACCAGAGGAGGCTACTCCTGCTCATGGAGGTGTCATGTTGTTAGTGCGTAACTACGTTCATTTTAAAACTCTCGCTCTTACGTCCGACTTGCAAGCTGTTGCCATTAGGCTTCAATTACCCGGCTTTTTCTTTTCTCTTTGCTCTGTCTATCCACCTCCATCGTCTCCCCCCGCTCCCGAGGACATACGAGCTCTCCTGTCCGCTCTCCCAACACAATTTCTTCTGTTGGGAGATTTTAATGCCCATCACCCACTGTGGGGTTCGCCAAGGGCTTGTGCGAGGGGAACTCTTGTTTCCAACACTTTTTACCAGTTCAATCTTTCCATCCTAAATACAGGTGAACCTACCTTTATTTCTGATTCCTCCGGTACATTCTCTCACCCGGACCTTGCCGTTTGCTCACTCCAGCTTGCTAGTCGTCTGCAGTGGAACGTCGTCGCTGACACCTACTCCAGCGACCATTACCCCTGCGTCGTTTCTCTTCTATTTCACCATGTCCAGCATTCCTGAATACCTACCTGGATATTCAGAAAAGCAGACTGGAGATTGTATTCCAGCCTCGTGTCTTTTGCGGACCACCCCTTCACTGACGTTAACCAAATGCTGCAGTACCTTTCGTCTACGATTCTATCTGCCGCCGAACGCACAATTCCCCGATTATCCCATCACCCTCGGCGTACTCCTGTTCCGTGGTGGAAAGGCGATTGTCGGGACACCGTTCGTGCTCGTAGGACTGCGCATAGGGTGTTTCGGCGACACCCTACACTTGATAATTTGGTTACTTTTAAACAATCGCGCGGCAGGGCTCGTCGCATTACTCAGGATTGCAAGAAGGCATCTTGGACTCATTTTGCCGAGTCTTTTAATCGCTTTACGCCTTCATCTGTTGTTTGGGATAAACTTCGTCGCTTCTCAGGTAAAGTGTCGCATTGTACTGTTTCTGTCCTTCAGGTTCCCAATGCCACCATAGTGGATCCGGCTGCCATCGCTAACATTCTGGGTGCTGCCTTTGATGCGGTTTCCAGTTCAGATCTTTTTTCCACCGGCTTCCGCGCTATCAAAGACCGGCTGAACTCCAACACCTTTAATTTACGGTCTGCTAATAGTGAGTGTTATAATGGACTTTTCACAATGAGGGAGCAGGAGCACGCTCTTCATTGCTCTAGGCACTCCGCTCTAAGGCCGGACGTCATTCTTGTCCTGATGTTAAAGAACCTTTCAGCCGACAGTAAACTCTTTCTCTTACAGGTCTATAACCGTATTTGGCAAGACGGCCTTTTTCCTCCCGTTTGGTGCGAAGCCACCATTGTCCCTATACTTAAGCCTGGGAAGGATCGCCAACTTCCTTCCAGCTACCGCCCTATCTCCCTCACTTGTTGCCTTTGCAAGGTAATGGAGCGCATGATCAACGGGCGGTTGACATGGTGGCTTGTGTCTCAGAAACTTCTGGCCAACGTTCAGTGCGGATTTCGTCGTCACCGCTCTACCGTCGACCATCTGGTGTCTCAGTCGACGCATATTATGAACGGATGTTTTGAGAACGTGTCAAACAGTGGCTGTATTTTTTGATCTGGATAAAGCTTGTGGCACTTGTTGGAGGGGCAGAATTTTGCGTACAGTCCATGCATGGAATTTCCGGGTAGTCTTCCCATGTTTCTTAGGGAGTTTATGACGGATCGCGTCTTTCGTGTACGTGTGGGCTCGGTTTTATCTAGTCGCTTTATTCAAGAGAACGGAGTACCGCAGGGCTCTGTACTCAGTGTCACACTGTTTGCGATTGATATCAATCCCATTGTTGATTGTATTCCACCTGGCATTTCATCGTCCCTTTTTGTTGACATTTTTGCCGTTTATTGCAGTTCACGGCGGACCTGTCTACTCGAACGCATCTCCAGAGCTGTATCGACCGTCTCTATGCCTGGAGTAACGCTAACGGCTTTAATTTCTCCGCCGAAAAATCCGTCTGTATCAATTTCTAGCGCCGGAAGGCTTTCCCTCCGCCCTCTCTCCATCTTGGGCCAGGGATATTTCCCTTTGCAGACGAGACGAAATTTTTGGGGTTGATATTTGATAGGAAGCTGAACTAGGATTTCGCACATTTCGTTTTTAAAAGCAAAGTGTGACCGTTCTCTTAAACGTTTACGTGTTTTAAGTGGCACATCCTGGGGAGATGATCGGACCGTCCTTCTACATCTTTATCGCTCTTTGGTGCGATCCAAGCTTGATTACGGGTGCATTGTCTATTCGTCGGCGCGTTCATCTGTTTACGTCGATTGAATGCCATTCACCATCGTGGCATAAGAGACGCTACGGGGGCCTTTCCAACCAGCCCAGTACCCAGTCTATATGCTGAAGCTGCAGAGCTTCCGCTGTCCTTCCGGCGTGAGATGCTTTTTTGCAGCTATGCCTGTCGAATCTCAAGCTTGCCTGACCACCCATGTTTCGATGTATTTTACGAAGATTTGCTTGATCGGCAATATTTCGTTAACTCCTCTGCCTTGCTCCCCCCAGGGGTTCGATTTCGAAAGCTTCTTCGGCATTTGGACTTTACGCCAGCACCGGCCATTTCCAGGGGGGAAACGCGCTTTCCTCCATGGTTGCACGCTGAGGCCCAGTGTCACCTTGGGTTGACTTCAATGTCGAAGAATGAGACCCCCTTTTCAGTTCTTAGATCGGCCTTTTTAGAACTTCGGGCGCAGTTCAGAGACTTTCGTTTTATATATACTGATGGGTCTAAGACTGATGTTGGAGTAGGGTGTGCCTTTGTTGATGGTAATCGTAGTTTTACATTTTGTTTACCCGGGCAATGTTCGATTTTTACCGCCGAACTTTTTAGTATTTATCAGTCAGTTTTATACGTCCAGCGGTACGACTTACGGCACTGTTTTATTTGTTCAAACTCTCTGAGTGCTCTTCAAAGTATTCGCGCACTTTACAATTACCACCCCCTCGTACAGCGCATACATGACCTTGTCCACTCGCTTGGTGCCTCTGGCATCACCGTCTCCTTCATGTGGATTCCAGGTCATGTGGGCATCTCAGGGAACGAGTCTGCCGACGCCGCTGCCAAATCGGCGATTTTATTAACCAGATTGTTTACCTCTGTTGTTCCCTCGTGAGATTCGTGTGTTTTTTACGTCGCCGCATCCTCTCGCTTTGGCGCGATGAGTGGACGGCCCTCCGGGGGAACAAATTGTGGGAGGTTAAAGCTTTTCCATTAGTCTGGGGTACCTCTTCTCGTTCTACACGTCGGGAAGAAGTACTTTTAGCCCGTTTATGAATTGGACATTGCCTTTTTAGTCATAGATACTTGCTCAGTGGTGACCCTGCACCACTGTGTCAGCAGTGTGATGCGCCCTTAACGTTGCGTCACATTTTAACTGAGTGTCAAGTTTTAGCTCCACTGCGCGTTCGCGTGGGTTTACCTGTTGGCATAGCCAACGTTTTGGCAGACGACACGCATGCTGTAGAATGTCTTTTACGTTTTATAAGTGTCATTGGTTTTTATCGGCGCATTTGATGCACTGAGGGTCTTTTAGCTTTGATATTTTATATTGTCAGTTTTAATGGGGTTCTTCTCCCCGACCGACATAAGGTGCTAATGTCCCTTGCATTCTACAGTTCTTGACACGTTGTTTTATTCTTTTAGTGACCATGATTTTAGTGTGTAAATTTTACTATTTGGTCTGTTGTGTTTTTTAGTGCTTTTGACCAAGCGAGTTTGTGTGTGGTTTTTTAGTTTTTCGACTTTTCAATTTTATACATTGTAGGGGCACTAATAACCGTAGCAGTTGAGCGCCCTTAAGCCCCATCACATCATCATCATCCTTCCACCCTCATCCGGTCGAGGTGGGTTCGTTCTCGTGACCGGGGGACTCAAGGTAGGCTCTCGTGCATTCTGTGCATTTCATTCCATGTCGCCCCTCGCCATCGTTTCTTTCTTCTCTTTTACTTCTGCACATTTCGCTCCACGTCCATTCATTTACGCTTCTCTTTTTCTTCCTCGCCGGCCTACCTTGCGTGCGAAACGCCCACAGAGTTTTATTTCTTTTATATTTTATTTTAATCCTCCGTGTACACAGCCTGTCGGATACTCACGCACGGGTGCGCAGCTGGGTGAGTGGGTAATGGCGTCATCCCCACCACCCGGGGTCGTCATGTAGGGTATGTTTTCATATCCGCTGTTCAACTGCAGTCCCGAGGGGGGCCATTGAATGAGCTGCTGACTTCCGTCGGCCATTGTGTCCCTCTGTCTATGTTCTGAAAGCTGTGACCCTGGGGTGCGCTAGGTATAGTTAGGCCACTCACCCAAGCCGGGGTAACGCCCGGGAAGTCAGAGCCCGTGGTCGGAGACGGTTGCAATGGTGGAGGATTTATTTCGCTATGGAACACCCTTTCTCCATTAATACCAACAAGTGCCGAAACGTTTACGTAACAGAAGTGACACCACCGACAACTGGTTGTTACTTGGTCATTTCACGAACCGAAGAAGGGCAAAGTTTTGAGAAAGTGAACCCTTTCATCATTCAAAGGGGCATTGATGCTACTGCTGCTGCGGTTCAGTCCTGCATTCGTCTACGAAATGCCTCCTTATTAGCACAAACGAAGTCCGTTCAGCAAAGTAAGACCTTGTTGGGCGCTACGCTTCTCCACGGCTATCCCCTGCGTGTGGAGAAGCACCGCACATTGAATTCCTATCGAGGCGTCATTACCACCCATAGCCTGGATGGTATGTCGGACGATGAACTCATAGACTATCTTTCAGACCAAAAGGTGACAGCAGTGCATAGAGTGCAGGCCAAACACGACAGAGTATTGGTACCCACTCGTACCCTGTTTATAACATTTGATGGTGTCGATCTGCCCAGGAGCATTTCAGCAGGGTACGAACGCATTGCGGTAAGGCCTTATATTCCTAGACCTCTGCGTTGTTTTAAATGCCAACGTTTTGGGCATACGCAAGTCTCATGTAAGAGTGCCGTTAACATCTGTGCAACATGTAGCCAGCCCTCACACGAAGGTACCTGTTCAACAGCCCCCGGCTGCGTTAATTGTAAAGGGTCTCATTCTGCTTCGTTTGCCGACTGTCCGCGGTTCTTGGACGAGAAGGCGATCCAGGAGATCCGGGTAAAGGAAAAACTCTCCTTCGCTGAAGCCCGGAGGCGTTACCATGCGCGCCAACCTTCACTCCTGCGATCTGGCACATTTAGGTCTGTTGTTGCCTCGCCGGTACCACGAGTAGATGCCGAAACTCAGACCTGGACCTTGACTGGATTAACCGCCACTACCATCCGGCCGTCTATTTCTGGTATAGTTAGCAAGCCATATAAACCTGTTCCCAAGTCAATGAAGTAGCAAGCCGCTGAAAAGAAATCAAAGCAGAAACTTCGTAGGGAAGATTTTCTGAAGGACCCTCCGCGTGGGCGCGGTAAGAAATGTTCACCTTCTCCTCCTCGGAGGTCGCAGTCCCAGGAAGCTCATGGGACAAGCCGCGCTCAGCGGCACCCCTCACCCATCGCCACCCAGTACCGATTCACGGCGCTTGAATCGGTTTCTGGCTCTGAGCGCGTGGGCCCTCCCTTCGAGGAGGCTATGGAGTCTGACCAACTCCATACCAAAAGCCCGCGCCCAAAGGATAAACAAAAGGTAATTTTCAGCCGCCCTTCTAAATAGACAGTTTATCCCTTTTTCTTAATGGGTATCCTGACCTGGAATGTAAGTGGTGTACGATCGCATAGGGCGGAACTGCAACATTTATTGCGTTCCCATTCGCCTATGGTCGTGTGTTTGCAGGAGACTAAGCTTCGCCCTCATGATCCTTTTGATCTCCGAGGATATACTCCGGTTCGCTACGACCTTAAACCGGAAAAGGTTACTCCTGCTTATGGAGGTGTCATGTTGTTAGAGCGCAACGACGTTCATTTTCAACGTCTCACTCTTACGTCCGACTTGCAAACTGTTGCCATTAGACTGCAGTTACCCGGTTTTTTCTTTTCTGTTTGTTCTGTGTATACACCTCCATCGTCTCCCCTCGCTCTCGCGGACATTCGATCTCTCCTGTCCGCTCTCCCAACACCATTTCTTCTGTTGGGAGATTTTAATGCCCATCACCCACTATGGGGTTCGGCAAGGGCTTGTGCGAGGGGAACTCTTCTTTCCGACATTTTTTATCAGTTCAATCTTTCCATCCTCAATACAGGTGCACCTACTTTCATTTCTGATTCTTCTGGTACATTTTCTCACCTGGACCTTGCCATCTGCTCACTCCAGCTTGCACGTCGTCTTCAGTGGAACGTCGTCGCTGACACCTTCTCCAGCGACCATTACCCCTGCATCGTTTCTCTTCTGTCGCACCACGTACAGCATTCCAGAGTACCTACCTGGATATTCGCAAAAGCCGACTGGAGCTTGTATTCCAGCCTCGTGCATTTTGACGACCAGCCCTTCTCCGACATTAACCAAATAGTGCAGCACCTTACGTCTATTATTTTCTCTGCCGCCGAACGCGCAATACCCCGTTCATCCTCCCAACCTCGGCGGCCACCTGTTCCGTGGTGGAACGAGGATTGTCGGGACGCCGTTCGTGCCCGTAGGACTGCACTTAGGGTGTTTCGGCGACACCCTACACTTGATAATTTGGTGACTTTTAAACATTCGCGCGCCAGGGCTCGTCGCATTATTCAGGATAGCAAGAAGGCATCTTGGGCTCGTTTTGTCGAGTCTTTTAATCGTTTTACGCCTTCATCCGTTGTTTGGGATAAACTTCGTCGCTTCTCAGGTAAAGTGTCACATTGTACTGTTTCTGGCCTTCAGGTTTCTAATGCCACCATAGTGGATCCGGCTGCCATCGCTAACACACTGGGTGCTGCCTTTGAGGCGGTATCCAATTCAGACCATTATTCCGCCGGCTTTCGCTCTATCAAAGACCGGCTGGATTCCGACACCTTTAATTTTCGATCTGCTAATATTGAGTGTTATAATGAACTTTTCACAATGAGGGAGCTGGAGCACGCTCTTCATTGCTCTCGGCACTCCGCTCCTGGGCCGGACGGCATTCATGTCCTGGTGTTAAAGAACCTTTCAGCCGATGGTAAACTCCTTCTCTTACAGGTCTATAACCGTATTTGGCAAGACGGCCTTTTTGCTTTCGTTTGGCGCGAACCCACCATTGTTCCTATCCTTAAGCCTGGGAAGGATTGCCAACTACCTTCCAGCTACCGTCCTATCTCCCTCACGAGTTGCATTTGCAAGGTGATGGAGCGTATGATCAACGGGCGGGTGACATGGTGGCTTGAGACTCAGAAACTTCTAGCGGACGCTTAGTTCGGATTTTGTCGCTATCGCCTACCGTCAACCATCTGGTGTCCCTGTCGACGCATATTATGAATGGATTTCTGAGAAAGTGTCAAACCGTGACTGTTTTTTGACCTGGAGAAAGCTTATGACACTTGTTGGAGGGGGGCATTTTACGTACATTTCACGCATGGAATATCCGCGGTCGTCTTCCCATATTTCTTCGAGAGTTTATGACGGACCGCGTCTTTCGTGTACGTGTGGGCTCGGTTTTGTCTAGTCGTTTTATTCAAGAGAACGGAGTACCGCAGGGCTCTGTACTTAGTGTCACACTTTTTGCGATTGCTATCAACCCCATTGATGATTGTATTCCATCTGGCATTTCATCGTCCCTTTTTGTTGAGTATTTTGCCATTTGTTGCAGTTCACGCCGGACCTGTCTACTCGAACGCCGTCTCCAGTGCTGAATCGACCGTCTCTACGCCTGGAGTAACGTCAACGGCTTCAATTTCTCCGCCGATAAATCCGTCTGCATCAACTTCTGGCGCCGGAAATATTCCCCTCCGCCCTCTCTCCATCTTGGGCCTGAGATGCTTCCGTTTGCAGACGAGGCAAAGTTTTTGGGGTTGATTTTTGATAGGAAGTTGTTTTGGACTTCGCACATCTCCTTTTTAAAAGCTAAGTATGGCCGTTCTCTAAATCTTTTACGTGTTTTAAGTGGCACATCCTGGGGAGCTGATCGGACCGTCCTTCTACATCTTTATCGCTCTTTGGTCCGATCCAAGCTTGAACACGGGTGCATTGTCTATTTGTCGGCGCGTCCATCTGTATTACGTCGATTGAATGCCATTCATCATCGTGGCATAAGAGTCGCTACAGGGGCCTTTCCAACCAGCCCTGTACCTAGCCTATATGCTGAAGCTGCAGAGCCTCCGCTGTCCTTCAGGCGTGAGATGCTCTTGTGCAGCTATGCCTGTCGACTCTCCAGCTTGCCTGACCACCCGTCCTTCGCGATATTTTACGATGATTCGCTTGATCGACAATATTTCGTTAGCTCCTCTGCGTCGCTCCCTCCAGGGGTTCGATTGCGACTGCTCCTTCGGCATTTGGACGTTCCGCCAGCGCCGGCCCTTCCACGGGGGAAACGCGTTTCCTCCATGGTCGCGCGCTGAGACCCACTGTCACCCAAACGTCGATGCCGAAAAATGAGACCCCTGTCCTTAGATCCGCTATTTTAGACCTACAGGCGCATTTCGGTGACTGTCATTTTATATATACCGATGGGGCTAAAACTGATGTTGGAGTAGGATGTGGCTTTGTTTTTGGTACGCAGAGTTTTACTTTTCGTTTACCTGGACAATGTTCGATTTATACCGCCGAACATTTTAGTATATATCAATGTGTTTTATACATTCAGCGGCACGTCTTACGGCGCTGTGTTTTTTGTTCGGACTCTCTAAGTGCCCTTCAGAGTATTCAGGCGCTGTATAGTTACCACCCGCTCGTACAGCGCCTTCATGACCTGCTCCACTCGCTTGGTGCATCTGGCATCAGCGTCTCCTTTGTGTGGATTCCAGGTCATGTGGGCATCTCAGGCAACGGGTCCGCCGACGCCGCTGCCAAATCGGCCATTTTACCACCCAGATGTTTTACCTGTGTTGTTCCTTCCTGAGATTTTTATGTTATTTTACGTAACCGTATCCCCTTGCGCTGGCGCGATGAGTGGGCGGCTCTTAGGGGGAACAAGTTGCGTGAGGTTAAACCTCTTCCGTTAGTCTGGGGTGCCAGTAGTATAAGTCCCGGATGAGCCAATTTGATTAACGATAATCCTTCCGCTAGGGGCGCTAGTGTCGCTAGTGTCGCTGCGAGCGACGGCGGTAAGTTTGAAAAGCGCCATGAGCGGAAGGATTATCGTTATTGCAATTGGTTCATCCGGGACGAGCTAAAAGAATTGAGGATTAGGGAAAGATGAACGAAAAACAGTAAGTGACGTGGAGTGTTTTGATTGGTAACAATAAGACGAAATGTGATTGGTTCGTTAATTCGGGTGGAAGATGAAGGAAGGAAGATAAAAGAGTATGGAGGACACGTGATGGAGAGGAGCGGGGTGGCGAGGTGTTGTCTGTGCGGAGGTCGGGACTGAAAGAGGGAAAAGATGGCGAACGAGGAATAAAAAGTATAACAGAAAGTGACGTGTGAAGTTGTGATTGGTGGGAATAAGAAGTGATGTTATTGGTGGAAAGGAACAAATGAAAGTTGTTGATTGGTAAGAATAAGAGAGATTATGATTGGTGGAAAGAAAAAGGTGTGGGAGTGGGGTATGTTGGAGGTGATGGGAAAGGTAAGTTTTCCTAGCAACAAGATTTGCAAAAGCCTCTCCAGAACTCATCAGCAATTTTTGAACGTTGGATGGTAGTTTTCTTGAGTGGATAGAGAGATGGGGCGATATGAGATGCGGTGGCGAAAATGGGAACTAAACAAGATGGTTGAGACAAGAGGTCTAAGGACGAGGAAATTTCGAGGTTAGTGGTCAACATGGCGGTCGCAAGAGGTGGGGGCAAGGAGACGCGGTGGTGAGAATGGGAACTAAAAGAAGATGGCGGTAGCAAGAGCTTAGAAGAGCAGATTTTGAGGTTAAAATAGTGGGAACTAAAAATGGCGGAGGGTCGGCGACAAGGAGATGCGGTGGCCAACGTGAGAACTAAACAAGATGGCGGACGCAAGAGTAGGGTAAGGAGATTTGAGGTTAAGATTTTTAGGTTAAAACAGGACGTAAGCATGGGAACGAAATCCAAGATGGCGAAGGCAATGGTGTGGACGAGGAGATGTGAGGCGCGGTGGCGAAAATGGGAACTAAACAAGATGACGAAGACAAAAAAGTCTAAGGACGAGGAGATTTCGAGGTTAGTGGTCAACATGGCGGTCGCAAGAGGTGGTGGGCAAGGAGATTTGAGGTTAAGATTTTTAGGTTAAAACAGGACGTAAGAAGGGGAACTAAATCCAAGATGGCGGAGGCAAGGGTGGGACGAGGAGATGTGAGGCGCGGTGGTAAAAATGGGAACGAAATAAGATGGCGGAGGCATGAAGTTCAGGTTAAAAATATGAGGTAAACGTGGAGAGCTTAAACCAAGATGGCGGTGGCGTGGTGGTGAAAATGGGAACTAAACAAGATGGCGGAGGCAAGAAGTCGAGGGACGAAGAGGTTTGAGGTTAGGGTCAAGATGCGAAAGATGTCGAACGCAACAGATGGTGACGAGGAGATAGAATTGAGGATTAGGGAAAGATGAAGGACAAACAGGAAGTGACGTGGAGTGTTTTGATTGGTAACAATAAGACGAAATGTGATTGGTTTGTTAATTCGGGTGGAAGATGAAGGAAGGAAGATAAAAGAGTATGGAGGACACGTTATGGAGAGGAGCGGAGCGGCGAGGTGTTGTCTGTGCGGAGGTCGGGACTGAAAGAGGGAAAAGATGGCGAACGAGGGATAAAAAGTATAACAGAAAGTGACGTGTGAAGTTGTGATTGGTGGGAATAAGAAGTGATGTTATTGGTGGAAAGGAACAAATGAAAGTTGTTGATTGGTAAGAATAAGAGAGATTATTATTGGTGGAAAGAAAAAGGTGTGGGAGTGGGGTATGTTGGAGGTGATGGAAAAGGTAAGTTTTGCTACCAACAAGATTTGCAAAAGCCTCTCCAGAACTCATCAGCAATTTTAAATAACTAGTGTTTCGGGGTTTTCTCTGGTTAATAGACGAATGCAAGCTGTTTCTGCTTTTTCATAGGTTTTCCCAAAATTGAAAATGCATATATATTGTAACACAAAAATGTGCAGTGCAAAAGAAAATAAAAATTAAATAGGCACACACACACACCCGTTACAGTTGCCATACTTATATTATTCGTCTTTTTCTTTTTTTTCTTTTTGTTTTGTTTTTTGTTTTTTTAAAAAAAAATAACTGGTTTTTCGGGGTTTTTTGTGGTTGGTAAACGAATGTAAGCTCTTTCTGCTTTTTCATAGGTTTTCCCTGGTTGGTAGGCGTTTGCTGTAGTGGTTGACGAAGCCCTTTCTAATTTTCGAGGTTTTTCAGGTTTTTCGTGGTTGTCCCTGCCTGGTAGGCAAATGATGAAGTTTTCCCTTGTCGGCGCACGGATACTAGGCACATACTCGCACACACACACGCACTATAATAGTAGCGTATAAAAAAATTTAACAAACAAAATCCACACAATGACAAAACTGAAAATGTATATATATTTTAACACAAACGTGTGCAGTGCAAAAGAAAATAAAAATTAAATAGGCACACACACACTATAATAGTAGCGTATAAAAAAATTTAACAAACAAAATCCACACAATGACAAAACTGAAAATGTATATGTATTTTAACACAAAACTGTGCAGTGCAAAAGAAAATAAAAATTAAATAGGCACACACACACTATAATAGTAGCGCATAAAAAAATTTTAACAAACAAAATCCACACAATGACAAAACTGAAAATGTATATATATTTTAACACAAAAGTGTGCAGTGCAAAAGAAAATAAAAATTAAATAGGCACACACACACACATTTAATAGTAACGATACCGCTTGATAAGGCATAAATTGCACGCTGTTTGTTAGGGCAATGCATGTTGAAAGTTAGCACACAGGCAAGCTGGGTCGCGCTGTGGGCAGCCGACTACTTCGTCAGCATGGTTCCCACGGTCAGTTTTCATGCTATCGTGCAGTTTGCACGATGTGTACAGCACGTGCTTCCCCGTATGATAGCTTGTCGGCTTATTTCATGTTCATACTTCTTTTCAACGCATTTCGTTTAGAGGTATTGTTTATTTGTTTTTATGGCAATACGTTTTTGGCATAAGTTTTTTGCATTAATTTTATATAATGGATTGCGAAAATGGAAGTTTCTATTCGTATTTATGACAACTATGAAAATACAAGGAGAAGGACAGGCTTTTGCCACTTACCATGCTGTTGCTGATGGTGCACTCGGCGGCCATATTCCACAGGGTGCGGTTGGTGGCCATATTCGACAGTTTATTGCAATGCGTGCAACAAGGGCACACAGCCACTTGTTGCTCGCGTCGAAGGTTTGTGCGTGATTTTTCTCAGATTTTATGCACCGCACATCACAAATACACTACACACGCCACTGATAGTTTTAAATATTTGACACTGATGTTGAAGTTGTGGCGGAGCACTGTTTTTAACTGCACACGCACTTAATAAATCACATAACCGTGCGGAAATACTTAACTTTCAGCGAAAAGCGCTAGTGGGGAGTGCAAGCTGAACGACTATTAGCAACATGTAGCAAGCGTTATAGTTCTGCTCGCGTTAGTCTTTTCTCCTACGATGTCGCTGGTGATGGTGCAGTTGGCAGCCATATTTGAAAGTTTATTGCAATGCGTGCAACAAGGGCACACATCCACTTGTTGCTGGCGTCGAAAGTTTGTGCGTGATTTTTCTCAGATTTTATGCTCCCCACAACACAAAATCACTACACACGACACTGATAGTTTTAAATATTTGACACTGATGTTGAAGTTGTGGCGGAGCACTGTTTTTAACTCCACACGCACTTAATAAAACACATAGCCGTGCGGAAATACTTAACCTTCCGCGAAAAGCCCTAGTGGGGTGCAAGCTGAACCACTATTAGCAACATGTAGCAAGCGTTATAGTTCTGCTCACGTTAGTATCGGAGAAAACAGTAAAAAGAACGATTCTCATGTGCAGCGGAAGCAGCAGTACGTGAATGACCGTGTGCTGATCAAGCAGTCGATGTGTGTTTCAAAATGGCGGCCACTGTTAAAGAACTCCAAACTGCGCGATAACGTGAAAAGACCGTGGGAACGGATGCTGACAAAGCAGCGGCGTTTAAACAGTTGCCGACTGCACGGTAACTTTAAAAAAATGCCGTGCGAACGGATGCTCGTCAGCGAGAAAATTTTTAAATGCGGTTTTATGGTCGATGATAGGGAAAAGTGCAGCGGTGGATGGATGGTGTGACCGGAAATGTCTGCGATTACAACTTGGCAAGCTGTGGCGAAATAAGGCGTCAGGATTTTTAATGAGGCATTTAACTCGACGCGCATGCTGAAACTGCGGTTGCGATAAGCGAACTTATAAAAACCCAGTGCCTAGAGCAGTGGGCCGTAGTGAGAAACGGGAGCGATAGTGGATTTTGCTATAAAATCGTGCTATTGGACGTGATATAAGTTTTAGACCAATACGCGCACATGTGCGGGTGTCTTCATCGATCGGTATTGACCATCGCCCTAGTGATAGCAGAACATACGCCGCAGCAGTTAAAGCCGAGAAAAAATAGTTTAAAATAAAAACAAAAATAGCAGCAGCACTTTGCAGGTAAAGAGGGATCGGTGCATTCGGACGATAAGATGGAGCCGCAACCCGGGGGAAGTCGCGATGACACCTTGCAGCCTACGTTCGAAATTATAGGGGACAAGCAGAGAATGCTGCCAAGGCTTTTTTCCGGATTTACAGAGTCTCAAATTACCGTAAACACGGTCCCCAGAGATGTTAACCCGGAGCAATGGGTATCGCATTTGTTTAACGATATTCTAAACTTTGCGAAAGAGAACCTGTTAGAAAACGAACCCGGATATTTAGGCATATCCATAACAGCCGAAAAGGAGGCGTCAAAAACCTTCAATATAAGCGTAAGGCGCGTAGAGCAATTGAATGCGGATGTCATTGTTCGAAGCATCGAAAAAGTAATGCAAAGTAACCAACAATTCTTGCTAAGCGGGCCTCTTCATGTAACGTTTGTGTGGACCAAGGAGGTCTCGGGTTCGTGCCACCAACCTTGCGATGCCTGTAGGGACAACAAAGGCATTATCGAAATAGCCAACAAAGACAACTTGTGTTTAGCAAGAGCCATTGTTGTAGTTAAAGCCAAAGTGGATCGTGACGTCAACTATAAAACGATGACGCGCTCCGACTATCTGCAAAAAGCGAAGGCCGTAGCCTTGTGTGCGAGCATCGGTCAAGGCCACGACAGCTGTACGATAGATGACGTCAGACGCTTTGACGCTGCGTTAAAGGGCTACGCTGTGACGGTGTTTGGCGATCATACGGGGAAGCACGTGCTGTACGCGTCGGATAAGAAATGCGATAAATACATCGACGTCATGCTCCACGCCGAGCACTTTAATGCTATCGTGAACCTTCACAAGTGCTTTAAATGCAAATGGTATTGCCGCCGGTGTCATTATCCCTCGGCACACAAAAAAGAATTTCATAGGTGCGACGCCAGGTGTGCTAAATGCCATCAGCAGTGCGATGCGCGATTTGACGCCTACATACGCTGCGCCGGGTGCAACAGAGATTTTAAGGGACTGACATGCTTTGCAAACCACGCAAAGAAAGGCGTCTTTTTACCCAAAGGCGCTGTCGGTGTGCGATGTAGAAAAGGTGTGCACGTCTTGCAATAAGCTCGTGAATGCGAGGCACAGAAACACCGCGCACGAGTGCGGGGAAAAGTACTGCTATCATTGCAAGACACACGTGAATTCTAACCACATGTGCTATATGCAACCGTATGCCGCAAAGAACAAAAGAAACCGGTACGTGTTTATGTTTATCGACTTTGAATGCACGCAACACATTCCATATACCGACAAAAAGGACACATACGAGCATGTACCTAACTTGTGCGTGTTGTACCAAGCCTGCCCGCACTGCATCGACGAACGCCACAAGACGGCATACTGTACCGAATGCGGTTGCAAAGAATGGGTGTTTATGGGTGAAACCCGTGAAGCAGCTTTTCGAGCACATCGCGCAGGCGAGGTTCGAAGCCTGGGACGTCTACGTCGTGGCGCATAACCTCAGAGCTTACGACGGGCAGTTTTTATTAAAGTACATGGTGGTGCAATTAGACTGGGCGCCGGAGCTCATCATGAACGGAAGCAAGATCTACAGGATGAGGTACGGTGACGTCACATTTCTAGACTCGCTCAACTTCATACCCATGCCACTCTCCCGCTTTTCCAAAACCTTCGGATTGAAGGAATGCAAAGGTTATTTCCCGTACCTGTTTAACACGAAGGAAAACGAGCAGTACGTGGGTTCGATTCCCGACAAAAGGCATTACTGTCCGGAGGGCATGTCGGCGGAGGGTCGGAAAGCCTTCGAGCAGTGGCACGAAGAAAAGGGGTCCTCCGGGTACGTCTTCGACATGAGGGCGGAAATGGTGGCGTATTGCAAGATGGACGTATTTCTACTCAGTCAGGGAGTTTCCAAATTCAGAAGGGAATTCTTGGACGAGAACGGAATAGACCCGTTCAGAGAATACGTCACCATCGCGCAGGCGTGCATGTGCGTATATAGAAAGCGCTTATGCCGCTTAAAAAAATTGCCCTCTTGCCGCGGGCGGGTATCGACTAGCGGACCGGCAGTCTCGCGCCGCATGCATATGGCTAACTTCGCTAGAGATGCAAAACGGCATCGTCATCCAGCACGCCATGCGAGGACGCGAAGTTAAAATCTTGGGGCACAAGGTGGACGGGTACAGAGAGGCTGAAAAAACCGCGTACTTTTTCCACGGCTGCTTTTACCACGGCTGCAGGCGGTGCTTTCACAATCGCCATGCGGTGATATACAACTCGGGACACGACACCATGACCTCTAGAGAGCACCGAGAAGGTCACGGCCAAGATCAAGGCCGCCGGCTACGCCGTGGTGGAAATGTGGGAGTGCGAGTTCAACGCCGCGATGGAGGCCAACCAGGACCTCGCGCGCCACGCAAGGGACTTTGCGGTACCGGAACCCCTGAACCCCAGAGACGCCTTCTACGGAGTTCGCACCAACTGCACCAAGAGTTACTGCGAGGCGAAGGGGGATATCAAGATCTACTACTACGACATATGCAGCCTGTACCCGTACGTGAACAAGACGAAGCCCTACCCCGCGGGCCATCCCAAGATCCACGTGGATCGATACCCGCGCTTGGAAGACGTGGGGGCGGTTTGGTGAAGTGCGAGGTTCTACCGCCGCAACACCTGTACCACCCGGTCTACCGGCGCGCATCGGCAGCAAGCTCATGTTCCCGCTATGCCGCGCTTGTGCGGAGGCGGAGAACCAAGACGAGTGCCACCACGGTGAGCGAGAGAGGGCGTTGTCGGGTACCTGGGTGGTCGACGAGATCAAGGTCGCCCTGGAGGAGGGGTACCGCCTCCTCCGGGTCCACGAGATCTGTGAGTACGACGTGGTGCGGCACGAAACGACCACCGGAGCCAAGGGTCTCTTCGAGGACTGCGTGAATCAGTTCTTGAAGATCAAGACCGAAGCCTCCGGCTGGCCCTCGGATTGCGACGACCCCGCCGCAAAGCAGCAGTACGTGGAGCAATTCTTCGAACACGAAGGCGTCGCCCTGGATCCCCAGGCCATCGCCACCAACTCCGGCAGGCGGGAGCTGGCCAAGCTGATGCTCAACAGCTTCTGGGGCAAACTGGGGCAGAGGGAAAAGCTTCCCACGTGCGAGCTGGTGGACCGGTACCACCGCCTCCTGGAGCTGCTCAACGACCCTGGCGTGGAAGTGCAGACCTACGTGCCCGTCACCGACCGGATCATGTACGCGGTGTGGAGGTACTGCGAGGAGCACCGCAAGGTCAACCCCACCGCCAACGCCGTCCTGGCGGCCTACACCACGGCTTACGCGCACCTGGTGCTCTACTCCTACCTCAAGAGGCTGGGAGAACGGGTCTGCTACTTCGACACCGATTCCGTCGTCATCGCCGCCGCTCCGGGTGACTGGACGCCGTCCTTTGGACGCCTCCTGGGGGACATGACGGACGAGCTGGAGAAGTACGGGCGGGGCTCTTACATCGCCCGGTTCGCCTCCGCGGGGCCCAAGAGCTACTGCATGGAGATCGTTTGCCCCGATACGGGCAAGACCTGCTTGGTGTGCAAGGTGAAGGGGATCACGCTCAATTCGGGCAACCTGAAGCTGGTAAACGCGGAGGTGATTCGCGACGTGGTGCTGAGGGACACCGACCGTGCGGTGAAGCTGGCGGGCACGCAGATTTCGCGGAAACCGTCTTGGACGGTCGTCACCGAACCTAGCTCGAAGACGTTTAGGATGGTGGTCAACAAGCGCGTTCTCGCCGGCGATCACGATTCCTATCCCTACGAGTTCAAGAGGAACGCATAAATGAGACGACTAGAACCGCGCCAAAGTCATTTCGAACCGGACGCCCCTGAGGAGACGATGCCCGGTCACCGAGACCTGGGGCAATTCGAGTTTCCCAGCACGATGCTGGTGGCGGGGCCGTCGCGCTGCGGGAAGTCGACCTTCGTGAAAAACCTGTTACGCCACGCGCACCGGATGTTCGACGTGCGCCCTAGGAGGGTGCTGTGGTGCCACCCTCCGGAGTATTCGCCGAGACTCGTACCCTCGGCTCTGCGTTGCGAGACCCACGCGGGCATACCCGAACTTGCTTCGTTGGGCGAGAACGACCTCGACGATCTGATGCTGGAGGGTGGCGGGAAGGACGTGTCCAATTTTTTCACCAGAGACTCCCATCACAAGCGCTTCGGCATCGTCTACATCCTGCAGAACGTGATTCCGCAGGGTCAGAAATATCGCAACATCTCTCTGAATGCAAACTACGTCGTGGTCTTCAAGAACAACCGGGACAAGATGCAGATCGAGAGACTGTGCCAGCAGATCGAACCCAGGAACTCTAGGTTTCTCTTGGAGGCCTTCGAGAAGGCCACCGAACGCCCTCACGGGTATCTCGTGTTGGACTGCACTCAGTACACGCCCGCGCGATACAGGTATCGAACCGGCGTGCTGCCGGGGGAAAACCTCTCTTATTTCGTACCCAACTGAGACCACCGAGAGGACTCGGGTTCGTTTCGTTCTATATTATCACGGCAGGGTCTTACCCAACTGAGGCCATTGATTTTAAATAAAAAGTACCGCTTTGGGAGCGAACGTCATTATCGCGCAAGCATGGCTAGAGGTAGGTTAAAGGCTTGCGACGCTGACCAGTCCTCGCATAGCGAGACAGCACGGTAATTTGACGGCTCTGGCCAAGGCGAAGGCCCCTCTGCGCAAAAAGTTGTTAAAAAATGCCGATGGCGATCTGATCAAGGCCATTAGCGAATGTATGCTCAACGTGTGCAGAGGTCACGTGAAACTTCCCGCAAAGTGCTTGGGTCGCCTAAAGAAGCACAAGGCTTCTTGGAGGAAGTTGACGGATAAACGGGTTCCTCTGAAGAAGAAGAAGAGCATCTTGGTTCAAAAAGGAGGTTTTTTGCCGGCATTTCTCCTACCCGTCTTGGCTTCGCTTGGCGGCGCGCTAGTGTCGAAATTAACAGGATGAAGTACGGCAAGCAGATCCTCGTTGCACCGCAGCCAAAGGCCGTCGATAAGCTTCACGCTATAGACTGCACCATATCCAGATTGGCTAAAGAAATTCAGAACCTGCAGAGCGCAAAGCTCTCTGCCGACGAAAAGTGGCGGCTCGTAAAACATAAATTGGACAACTACCTCGATCTCGTGGCACAAGTCAGAAAGCCCTTCCTCGGCGACGACGACGATTACGAAGACGTGCACGAACGCGTGCCGGTGAAGCAGGAGGTCGAACCCCGAACCATAAAGGTCAACCTCCTCTCGCCTCGCAAAAAGAAGAGGGCAAACCCTGCCACTCCGAAAAAGAAATCGAAATCGCCTTCCGCGTCGTACCATTTTCGCAAACGCGTCCGGCAACCCCTGTACAAGTAAAGCATGAAGGAATGGAAGGCGCTAAGGCGATACTATGCCAAACCGGAACACTATGCCGGTTTGGGTATGGTCAAGCCCCTTCGAAAGGCCACGGGTGCGTCTAAGGCGAACATCGAGTCCTTCCTTCAAACCCAGGACAGTTACACTCTGCACAAACCGGTCAGAAAGCTGTTCCCCACCAGATATTATTACGTGACGAATATGGACGATCTTTGGGAGGCCGATCTAAACGTCATGAACAGCGTGTGGGAACATAACAAACCTTACGTGTACATTCTGACCGTTATCGACGTATTTTCCAAATATGCTTGGGCCGTACCACTGAAATCGAAACTGGGTACCGAGGTTGCGCAAGCGTTTCGCTCCATATTCTCCCAACGCGTCCCCAGGGTCCTCCAAACGGACAAGGGAACCGAGTTTACCAACAAGACTTTTCGCGACTTTCTGAAGAAACACGACGTGAAACATTACACAACCAAAAATAACGTTAAAGCCAGCGTCGTGGAGCGCTTCAACCGCACCTTAAAAACCAAGATGTGGAGGTATTTCACGCACAAAAACAGTTACAGATACCTGGAAGTCCTACCGGCCTTACTCGAGTCGTACAATAGCTCGCATCACAGGTCCATAAAAATGGCTCCGAAGGACGTGAACGAATCTAACATTTTACGAGTGTACCGCAATCTCTACGGAAATAGGACCCTACCTCGCGTAGGGAAACCCAGATTTTCCGTGGGATATCACGTGCGCATCTCTAAAGAAAAAATGAAATTCGACAAGGGCTACGAGCAGAATTGGACGGACGAAATATTTCGGATAGCCGAGGTGGTGCGCGGTCGGCCAGTGGTATATACGTTGAAGGATCTGGCCGGAGAAGCCATAGACGGCACATTTTACACCGAGGAGCTACAAAAGGTCGCGCTACCTCGGACGTTTAAGATCGAACGCGTTTTACAGACCAAGGGCCGAGGGCGCAACAAGCAGGTCTTGGTAAAGTGGAAGGGGTATCCGGCAAAGTTTAACTCGTGGGTTCTGGCTTCGACCATCGATTCGACATGATTAAGACGAAGCCCTTCTCCATCACTCTCGTGAGCAACGCTTCCATGGAACACTTTACCGACAACACCACGGCCAGATTTTCTAACATCTTGCCCGAGAGAATCGTTCTGCAGGGAGAATGGGATATCGCCCTGCAAAAGGTCAGGTATCCGGTGAAATTTTATAACCTTTCGCCAGAAGACGCCCGTCTGGTGGGCACCAAGTACACCATGACGCTCCTCCCCACGCATTCCAAATTCAGCCTGGAAATGCCGCAGGGCATCGTGCACTTGGTGAACCTCGTCAACGCCGTTCTACTCGAACACTTGCACGTGGAAAACTTCTTCCTCTTCGACGAGCGCAAGAAGACGGTGGGCGTGAATGCCGCCGTCGCCCATCCCGAACCACTACCCGACATTCCGTTCGACGGGTTTGTGGAAAATGTCGCGCGCACGGCCGTATCGTACGCGGTTGGCGAATACGAAGCTCTGAACGATGCGCCCCACCAGAGACCCAAGCCGAAACCGAAACCGAAGCCCCCGGCTTCGGGGCAGCAGAAACCCGCGGCGGCTCGTCCCGTCAGACCCAAACCAGACGTTTCAAAATCGGAGGACCCTCCGGGACCTCTACACCGCATCCACAGTTTGCTCTTAACGCCCGCTATGGCAAAAATGTTGGGTTTCGAGCCCTACGTCAACGTCATTCTGGAAAAAGCTGCTAAACAACCCGTAGATCCTTATATGGGGTTTCCTTACGAAATGTTCATCTATTGTAATCTAGTGACCCCGCAAGTCGTGGGCGACACCTTCGCCCAAGTCATAGAGAGCGCGGCCGTGGAATACGAAAGAAGCAACAACACTTACATGAGCGACGAAAAGACGTTTTTTCCCCAAAATTGGGTACCCTTGATTCAGCAAGACTTCAAGACGGTCAACATAGATTTAAGGAACGGTTACGGCGATCTCTTGCCATTCGCCGACGGATTTTCCTCTACTATAGTTCTCGCTTTTCGTCCGAAACAGGCGTAATGGACGTGCACGCCGTAACGCGGTACTACCTCAATCAGACCGGCGGCGCGTTCCACGATCGCGATTTCATTCTCTACAGGGGCAAGCGCTACCAAAGAGGCAGCGGTCTCTTTTCAGCCCTCGGAGGACTCTTCAGAAGGTTGCTACCGTTTTTAAAGAGCGGAGCAAAAGCAGTCGGAAAGGAGGCCTTAAAGGCGGGCGCTCACGTTCTGTCTGATGTGACTGTCGCAGGAGCAGCGCCAAACGAAGCGCTCCAACGGAGGCTCAAGGAGTCCGGATACAATTTAAAGCGAAAAGCCGACGAAAAGCTCGATGCCATGCTCGGTTCCGGCGCCAGGCGCCTCAAGAGAATAAAACCGAGCAAATCCAAAAAGAGCAAGCAGTCCAAGCTGAAACGCGGTAGGCGTAAGGTGCAAGACGTATTTTCGTAATGGCAGACGCGGCCGTCCACATGAGTTCCGAACTGGACCTCTTTACAGAGGTGCCGGTTCAGATGAGCATCGAGGAGTCACGGTTCCTATACCTAAACCCAAAAAAAAACACTTTAATGAAAAATGCCCCCATCACCTTTCATTATTCCGGAAATACGGACGATTACCTAGACTTGACCTACGTCGTACTCGAACTCATGGTGCGCATTGTAGATGACAAAGGAGAGGCCTTAAACGCTGACGCTAACGCCACTCTGGTCAACAACGCCTTAAATTCCCTGTTTCAACAGGTGGAGGTAACCCTCAATAACGTCATCGTCTCCATGCCGCAAGCCGGTTACCCCTATAGAACCTACCTCGAGGCGCTTCTCAATTACTCCGAAGATGCCATGAACACCAAACTAGAATCCACACTCTGGAGAAAGGACACGGCAGGCATCATGGACACTTTTATCGCCAATGCGGGTTTTCAGTGGTGTCAGGGGTTTACCAAAGGGAGTAACGTCGTACAGCTCATCGGTCCTCTGTCCAACGCTCTTTTTAGACAGGATAAGCTGCTTTTGAACAACGTTAGCATGACCGTCAAGCTCACTCCCGCCTCTCCCCAGTTTTATCTGTTTTCCGACGTAGGTACCTTTAAGGGGTACGCCGACATCGTGTCTGCCACGCTGCGCTTAAAATCGGTGCGGCCCTCGCCGACCATAAAGCTCGCGCACCAGACCGTGCTCGCAAAGGGCAACGCAAAGTACCATCTCAACGACGTCAGCTTTCACGCTCTCAGCATCCCCAAGGAGTCCAGGGCAATGACGTTTAGCGACGTGTGCGTAGGGCAAGTTCCCAGGAGAGTGGTAGTAGCCATGGTCACCGACAAGGCCTATTCCGGCCATTTTAACTCAAATCCGTACAACTTGAAACATTTTAAAATGAACTTCTTTCAGCTCTACGTGAACGGGCAACCCGTTCCCTCCCAAACTCTGCAACCCGACTTTACAAAGGGACACTATTTGCAATGCTTTCAAACCCTGCAGGACGGCCTAGGCATTCATTTCAAGGACGAGGGACACTCCATCTCCAGAGAAACCTACCCGCAAGGGTATACGATAATGGTTTTCGAACTCACTGCAGACATGAGCGCTAACGAGTCTCACATCTCGGGTCAGCGCCACGGAACCGTCTCTATAAGCATCGGTTTTGCCGATAAATTGACAGAACCGGTCATACTTCTGCTGCTAGCGGAAATACATCGCACGGTCGAAATCGACGCCAACCGATCCATTTTGGTATTATGAACACCTTTCAAATTCAACGGTTTCTATCGACATGCCCCTCTATGCGCTCTCACTTTTTAGGCGTCTACCCCTACATAAACTACCCTTACTTAACGGCATTCGAACGCCTCCCTTGGCGCTAGTGGCTAAAACCGACCCCAGCACCAAATCCGGGCAACACTGGGTTTGCATCTGTGTGGACAAAAACTCGCATGGAGAATATTTTGACATTTACGGCATAGGACCGCTTTCGCCCCATTTTCTCCGGTTCTTAAATTCGGTCTGCGGGACGCGTTGGTCCACCAACGCCAGAAGGCTGCTAGGTTTCGACAGCACCACTTGCGGTCATTACGTCATCGCCTACCTCACCCACCGCTGCTCCGGCTTACCTAAGCATAAATTCTTCTCAAAATTTCACGTCAGCAATCACGCGCATAATGATGTCGTCATTCGCAAAACGTACAAAGACGCATGCCGCGCAAAGTGCTCTGACGCTCAGCAAACTTGTCAACCCTTGAAGGTGAGTACGTGTGTGTGTGTGTGTGTCACTATTCATCACATCTAACCTAATGCATCCTCTTGCACGTGCTTTCAGAAGACGCTCCTGCTCATATAAAAAGCAACGTCACGGTGCCGCTCGCCTCATTCAGAGTGTACCATGCAGCACGCGGATACAGTCATGCTGCCATGCAGCACGCCGACCAGGTAGGTCCGCATCTATGTATTAGCTTGCTTTTTTCTATCCCGTTTATCTCTCTATCCCTCACATTATTATTATTATTATTATTATTATTATTATTATTATTATTATTATTATTATTATTATTATTATTATTATTATTATTATTGTTTTGTGTGTTCCAGTATAACCGGATGTCAAACCCCGACCACCTCAAAACCCGGGGAAAAAAGGAAACTACCCATCTTCGACCTCCAACAGCGTCCCGACAGCCCTGCTCCGCCAGCACAGTTCCAACACAGTGCAGTTGTGGGACCTCTGGCGGATATCTACTTCCTCAACCCGCAACAAACTAAATTCGTCAGTGTGGGATTCTCCCCCCAGCCGCCGCACCATCTCGTCGTCACCATTGCCAAATGTGGACAGCACAACGCAGTCGTCATGAGTTCCTCGCAGTGGCACAAACTCGTCGAAGCCATCCCCATCATTCACAAACGCTTGAATAACCCACAGGGACGTCTACAGGAATTTCAATTCAGCGACAGCGTCACCATCGTGTTTAAGTTTGTGTTCGGAAAGCTAAAGCTCGTTTTCAAAGACCCGCAAGGCGCATCCGTTACGCTCAACCAACAAGAATGGCACGTGTTGCATGCCCTGCAGCGCATCATTACCGACATCATGTGTCACAAAAAGAAGGAAGAGACGGACGTGCAAAATCAAATCATGGCATACCACAAGTACATGCTTCACAACCATGCCTCCAACGTTCCCTTACATAACATGAATTTCACGCAGTTCACCAAGTACATACGGTGCGCCAATTTTAGAACATTCCTCGAGGTTCATCATTTCCTCAACACCCATTTCGCACTGCGCATCTCACAAAATAGTCCTTAGTGCGCATGTATTTCCACCAGCGTTCCAACCGCACCTCACCCAATCATCTCGCGCCCTTCGCTCCCGCTTCATGGGTTACAGAAATTACCTGTCGGTGTACTACCATGACAGTAAGGTGTTTAAAAACTACGAGGTGGACGGTCACCCCCATAAAAATACACCTTATGCACTTCGCTTCGTCGACAGCACCTACGACGGAAAATCCGTCTCCGCCAGAGTTCACAGCTGCGAAACCAAAATCCATTTTGTGCTATCTAACATGTACTTCAACGATATCCATTTCAAAGCAGATAAAGAAGACGCACAACATCAGTGGTTCCAATTTGTGCCCGCAAGAGGTTTATACATCGTTTTCTACGAACAGCAATACATTTCCACAGACAAAATGCAGCAAATGTTAAACGAAAATCCCATGTGCTACGGCACGTGCTTAGCGGCGCATTTGGTTCGCGAATCACCCTATATCATACCCGATCACATTCACGGCGTTTGCATGTTCAGAACCGTTCAAAACAGAGTTCTCCTCCAAGACGAAAACCGTTAAATCAACGGACACAGTGTTTTTCCTGCGGATGTTGTGCAATAATCGATAAGCGCTTCCGGCGGATGTAGTGAACCTCCAACGAACGTTTCCCCACCAGTGCTTCCCCTGATGTGGTAATTCTCCAACGAACTTTTCCCCCACCAGTGCTTCCCCTGATATTGTAATTCTCCAACGAACGTTTCCCCCACCAGTGCTTCCCCTGATGTGGTAATTCTCCAATGAACTTTTCCCCCACCAGTGCTTCCCCTGATATTGTAATTCTCCAACGAACGTTTCCCCCACCAGTGCTTCCCCTGATGTGGTAATTCTCCAACGAACTTTTCCCCCACCAGTGCTTCCCCTGATATTGTAATTCTCCAACGAACGTTTCCCCCACCAGTGCTTCCCCTGATGTGGTAATTCTCCAACGAACGTTTCCCCCACCAGTGCTTCCCCTGATATTGTAATTCTCCAACGAACGTTTCCCCACCAGTGCTTCCCCTGATGTGGTAATTCTCCAACGAACTTTTCCCCCACCAGTGCTTCCCCTGATATTGTAATTCTCCAACGAACGTTTCCCCCACCAGTGCTTCCCCTGATGTGGTAATTCTCCAACGAACTTTTCCCCCACCAGTGCTTCCCCTGATGTAATTCTCCAACGAACTTTTCCCCCACCAGTGCTTCCCCTGATGTAATTCTCCAACGAACTTTTCCCCCACCAGTGCTTCCCCTGATGTAATTCTCCAACGAACTTTTCCCCCACCAGTGCTTCCCCTGATGTGGTAATTCTCCAACGAACTTTTCCCCCACCAGTGCTTCCCCTGATGTAATTCTCCAACGAACTTTTCCCCCACCAGTGCTTCCCCTGATGTGGTAATTCTCCAACGAACGTTTCCCCCACCAGTGCTTCCCCTGATGTAATTCTCCAACGAACTTTTCCCCCACCAGTGCTTCCCCTGATGTAATTCTCCAACGAACTTTTCCCCCACCAGTGCTTCCCCTGATGTGGTAATTCTCCAACGAACTTTTCCCCCACCAGTGCTTCCCCTGATGTAATTCTCCAACGAACTTTTCCCCCACCAGTGCTTCCCCTGATGTGGTAAGTCTCCAACGAACTTTTCCCCCACCAGTGCTTCCCCTGATATTGTAATTCTCCAACGAACTTTTCCCCCACCAGTGCTTCCCCTGATGTGGTAATTCTCCAACGAACGTTTCCCCCACCAGTGCTTCCTCTGATGTGGTAAGTCTCCAACGAACGTTTCCCCCACCAGTGCTTCCCCTGATGTGGTAATTCTCCAACGAACTTTTCCCCCACCAGTGCTTCCCCTGATGTGGTAATTCTCCAACGAACGCTTCCCCCACCAGTGCTTCCCCTGATGTAATTCTCCAACGAACTTTTCCCCCACCAGTGCTTCCCCTGATGTAATTCTCCAACGAACTTTTCCCCCACCAGTGCTTCCCCTGATGTAATTCTCCAACGAACTTTTCCCCCACCAGTGCTTCCCCTGATGTGGTAATTCTCCAACGAACGTTTCCCCCACCAGTGCTTCCCCTGATGTAATTCTCCAACGAACTTTTCCCCCACCAGTGCTTCCCCTGATGTGGTAATTCTCCAACGAACTTTTCCCCCACCAGTGCTTCCCCTGATGTGGTAAGTCTCCAACGAACTTTTCCCCCACCAGTGCTTCCCCTGATGTGGTAATTCTCCAACGAACTTTTCCCCCACCAGTGCTTCCCCTGATGTGGTAAGTCTCCAACGAACTTTTCCCCCACCAGTGCTTCCCCTGATGTGGTAAGTCTCCAACGAACTTTTCCCCCACCAGTGCTTCCCCTGATGTGGTAATTCTCCAACGAACTTTTCCCCCACCAGTGCTTCCCCTGATGTAATTCTCCAACGAACTTTTCCCCCACCAGTGCTTCCCCTGATGTGGTAAATCTCCAACGAACTTTTCCCCCACCAGTGCTTCCCCTGATGTAATTCTCCAACGAACTTTTCCCCCACCAGTGCTTCCCCTGATGTGGTAAATCTCCAACGAACTTTTCCCCCACCAGTGATTTCCTGCTTCCGGCAGTTGGGTTATATTTATGCACGCGCATTCTTTTCCCCTTCATTCGGTGCTATCCAGCCGTGGGGGAATGCCAGGACCGACGTGTAAAGACTTCCACTGCTCGTTTTGCTTTCACCAAACGTGCAGCTGCGAACTTAGGCACCGTCTCACCCGCCTGTGCACGCAGTGTCAACTCGGTTTCTACGAAGACCTCGATCAACTCAACAAGCAAATTCAACAATTCCTTCGAAGGTACTCCGCTAGAAACACCACATGAACTGCTTCATCGTGCTCTTTCGGTATCTCGATAACGGACGAAGAATCCACCTGCTACTGCCCAGCGAACGCCAAGTGCTGCTGCAGAACGGCATATAATCTTTGAACGCTATCCCCCAAGCGACGTCGACCTTGTGTGGAACCAACTTCCCAGAGACGCACAGGTAGTTTGCGCACCTTATCGCAGGTGTAAACAACACTACAACCTTCCTCATCAAACCACTCATATAGACGGTCCTCCCCCGTTTATCAAAAACTGACATCTGTGCCGTCATAATGTCACAGGACGCCCTTAAAGAGCTAGAAGAACTTTCCCGCAGCGCCGACACTCTCAGCGTATCTACGCTTGAACAGCACGTACCGTATCGTGTCGTCGGCGTCAAAACAATCGACACCGTTCACGGTACAAAGCTCGTCGCCAAACTCGACAACGACACAGAAGTTTTCCTACCAACAAGTTTTGCAAAAGCCTCTCCAGAACTCATCAACAAACTCAACTCTACCTCATTCTGCATCATATACGCAGGCGAGGAAAAACTACGCAGCGGTTTCAAACGTCACGTCGTCACGTTCTCCCCATATAACCCTAAATAATGTCCGACGAAACCTATCCCGTCCCAGTGGGGAACAATCTTAACCTACAACTCATTCTCAACGCAACTTCACCTATCCGTATCCTCTGCATCTCCAACTCCTATTTCCGCAGCAGCAGAGTTGTCACCATCACACTCGACGTCCAAGGGGCTCACGCCGTCCACGTCAAATGCGTACCTACCAAAGTGCACCAGCATCAACAAGACGCACTATGCATCATATACCTCGGCAACAGCAACATTCCTGCTCTAACCAACAAAGCACATCCACAGGATGCTTCTCAACCAGCCATTACAACGAATTTACCATCCCCATCTATATACCAACCTTCACCGAGTTCGTCAACGAAAGTTTCTCTCGCCTGCTCGTCACCTGCATCACCAAACCTATCCACGAATTTACCTCGATAGCAGCAGCAGCGATGACGAGGACTCAAAGTGCACCACGTACTTTAAAATCATTGTTGTGCGCGAAATCTGTGTCCTAGCGCCTCAACAAACTATGAATTTTAATGTGCTTTTTTTTCTCCTAATATTTCTTATATTGTTCATTTATTGTATTCATATGTTAATCTCCTGTAATCAAATAATGCATTATGTTATTCTCAAACTATGTATTTATATGTTAAGCAAATAATACATCATGTTAATCTAAACTATGTATTCATATCTTTATCCAATGTACCGTATTTCAAATTATAAATAAAGAAAACAGTCCCGGATGAGCCAATTGCAATAACGATAATCCTTCCGCTCATGGCGCTTTTCAAACTTGCCGCCGTCGCTCGCGGCGACACTAGCGGCAGGATTATCGTTAATCCAATTGGCTCATCCGGAACTTATACTACTGGTGCCTCTTCTCGTTCTTCTCGTCGGGAAGAGGTACTTTTAGCTCGTTTACGAATCGGACATTGTCTTTTTAGTCATAGATATCTGCTCAGTGGCGACCACGCACCACTGTTTGAGCAGTGTGATGCGCCCTTAACGGTGCGTCACAACAGAGTGTCCAGTTTTATATCCGTTGCGCGTTCGTGTTGGTCTGCCTGTTGGCCTAGCCAACGTTTTGGCAGACGACGCGCGTGCTGTAGAATGTCTTTTACGTTTTGTCACTGACATTGGTTTTAGCCGTCGCATTTGATGCGCTGAGCGTCAGTTTTAATGGGGCTCTTCTTCCCGGCCGACATAAGGCGCTCATGTCCCTTGCATTCTACAGTTCTTGACACGTTGTTTTATTCTTTTAGTGATCATGATTTTAGCGTGTAGATTTTACTCTTTGGTCTGTTGTGGTTTTTAGTGCTTTTGACCAAGCGGGTTTGTGTGTGGTTTTTTAGTTTTTCGACTTTTCAGTTTTATATTTTATACATTGTAGGGGCGCTAATAACCGTAGCAGTTGAGCGCCCTTAAGCCCCATCACATCATCATCAAGAAGCAAGATGGGAACGGTACTCTTGCAGGAGACTTGCGTATGCACAATACGTTGGCAATTAAAACAACGCAGAGGTCTAGGAATATAAGGCCTCATCGCAGTACGTTCGGACCCAGCTGAGATGATCGTGGGCAGATCAACACCATCAAACGTTAGAAACAGAGTACGAGGGGGTACCAATACACCGTCGCGTCTAGCCTTCAATCTATGAACTTTTGATCAGAAAGATATTCAACCAGTTCATCGTCCGACATACCATCGAGGCCATTGGGTGGTAACGATGCCTCGACAGGAATTCAAGGTCTGGTGCTTTCAACACGGATATGATAACCGTCAAGAAGCGTAGCGCGCAACAAGCACTTACTTTGCTGATCGGACTTTGTACTAACAATGAACCATTTCTAAGGCGAGTGCAGGAACTAACCGGACCAGCAATTGTGTCTATGCCCTTCTGTATGATAAACGGGTTCACTTTATCGAAAGATTGACCTTCCTCAGTTCCGATAATCTGTAAGTAACAACCGGAAGGCGGTGGTGCTACTTCTGTTACAATCTCTTTTCAGCGCTTATTATTTATATTGGAGAAAGGGTGCTCCATAGCGAAAGAAATCCTCCACCATTACACCCGTCTCCGACCTCGGTCTCTGACTTGCCGGGCGTTACCCCGGCTTGGGTGAGTGGCCTATCTATACCAGACTCACCTCAGGATCACACCTCCCAGAACATAGACGAGGGATCCAATGACCGTCGGAAGTCAGCAGCTCATGCAATGGCCCCCCGCGGGGCTGCAGTTGAACTGCGGATACGAACACATAACCTACATGACGACACCGGGGTTTGTCTCGTTGACGCCCACTCACCCAGCTGCGCAACCAGTGTACAAGGAGGATTAAAATAAAAGGGTAAAAGAAACTAAAAGTGTGTGGACGTTTCGCACAGAAGGTAGGCCGGCGAAGAAGAAAAAAAGATGTGCACATGAATGGACGTGGGGCAAAATGTGGGTGAACAGAAAAGAAGAAACGATGTCGAGGGGCGTCATGTAATGAAACGTACAGAACTCACGAGAGCCTACCTTGAGTCCCCCAGTCACGAGAACGAGCCCACCTCGACCGGACGAGGGTGGTAGGATGATGATGATGGCGATGAAAAGCCCGGGAAGTCCCGGGTACGCCAAACGCGTACTCACATAAGGTGAGCCCCTGGGGGGACGTCCTACAATGATAAACTGGTTACGGCATTCAGTTAGATCGACCACTGACTGGGGAAAATTACAAGGGCGGCGAATGCAACTTTTAACGATATCCAAACAAAGTTACAAAACGTATCTGACCAGCAGTATAGGGCGTTATGGGAAGTACTGCAAAATGCACGGAGGGCCGCGCAGGTGGTGCTTTTTATGGAGCACATGGATACGCTACTACTCTGCCGTAACTATCTCATCCCGGTAGCAGTAATTCCATAAGAAATATTCATGGAGGAAGTACAAACGTTAGAGGAAAACCTTACAGACCGAGGGTTCCAGCTAGCAATACCTAGGGAAGAGGCACACCAGTTTTTTAATCTTGAAATTATCACGTGCTCCATTAGTCCTTCCTATATCCTAGTAACAATTAAAATACCCATTAAGCAGGAGGGGGCGGACTGGAGAGTTTACGATTTCGACTCTACCCCGTTCGCTTGGCACAACGAAACGTGTTCCATTATCCACGGCGCCACATACGTGGCAGTCAATGGGTAAACGGTCCGCCCAATTAGCGGGACAGCAATCAAAAAATGCGATCCCGGAAGTCCACTCTGTGTTATATACCCAGGTTTTCGAACGCAATAAAATGTTGCAAGGCATGACAGCAGAAGAACTGAGCGCTTTCTGGCCGTTCCAATGTCATACGGCCTCCAAACCAATAGTGACCGAGATAGGTGTGATGATGATGATGATATGCGGTTTAAGGGCGCTAAACTGCTACGGTCATCAGCGCCCTTACAATGTATAAAAGATAAGGTCAAAATATAAAACAGGTAAAAAACCGCATAGTTAAAAACGGGACACAAACCCGCGATGTTCAAAAAGCTAAAACTAACAACAGAACAATAACAAAATAACAATAACAACAATAACAATAACAATAACAACAATAACAAGAACAACAAGAATAACAATAACAACAATATAAAGTTCTGAAAAATCAACACACTAAAAGCAAGGGCAATAAAAGATTAAAACGTGTCAGGAACTGTAGAATGCGAGGGACATGAGCGCCATATGTCCACTGGGGATAAGAGTTCCCATAAAAACAGACAGAATAAAAGTACTAAGCCAACAGACGCCCAACGCATTAAATGCGCAGATGAAAATCACTGTCATGAATAAAACGTAAAACACATACTACAGCACGCGTGTCGTCTGCCAAAACGTTGGCTAGGCCAACAGGCAGACCCACACGAGCACGCAATGCAGCTAAAACCTGACACTCTGTTAAAATGTGACGCACCGTTAAGGGCACGACACACTGCCCACAGAGTGGTGCGGGGTCACCACTGAGCAAATACCTATGACTAAAACACAATGTCCAATCCGTAGACGAGCTAAAATTACCTCTTCCCGACGACAAGAACGAGAAGAGGTACCCCAGATCAACGGGAAAGGCTTACCTTCCCGCAATTTGTTCCCCCGGAGGGCCGTCCACATATCGCGCCAGCGCGAGAGGATGCGGCGACGTAAAATAATACACGAATCAGACGAGGGAACAACAGAAGTAAAAAATCTGGGTAATAAAATCGCCGATTTCGCAGCGGCGTCGGCAGACTCATTACCTGAGATGCCCACATGACCTGGAATCCACATGAAGGACACGCTGATGCCAGAGACACCAAGCGAGTGGAGCAGGTCATGTATGCGCTGTACGAGTGGGTGGTAATGGTACAGCGCATGAATAGCCTGAAGGGCACTCAGAGAGTCCGTACAAATAAAACAGTGCCGTAAGTCGAGCCGCTGAATGTATAAAACAGATTGATAAATGCTAAAAAGTTCGGCGGTAAAAATTGAACATTGTCGAGGTAAACGAAAAGTAAAACTCTGAACACCAAAAACAAAGGCACATCCTACTCCAACATCAGTCTTAGACCCATCAGTATATATAAAATGACAGTCCCCGAACTGCGCTTGTAGTTCTAAAAAGACGGATCTAAGAACAGAAGCAGGGGTCGCATTTTTCGGCATCGACGTTAGCCCAAGGTGGATGTGGGCCTCAGCGCGCGACCATGGAGGAAAGCGCGTTTCCCCTCGGGTAAGGGCCGGCGCTGGCGTAACGTCCAAATGCCGAAGTAGCAGTCGAAATCGAACTCCTGGAGGGAGAAATGCAGAGGAGCTAACTAAATATTGCCGGTCAAGCGAATCTTCGTAAAATACGAAGGACGGGTGGTTAGGCAAGCTTGAGAGTCGACAAGCATAGCTGCACAAAAGCATCTCACGCCGGAAGGACAGCGGAGGCTCTGCAGCTTCTGCGTACAGACTGGGTACAGGGCTAGTTGGAAAGGCCCCTGTAGCGACTCTTATGCCACGATGGTGAATGGCATTCAATCGACGTAACACAGATGGACGTGCCGACGAATAAACAATACACCCGTAATCAAGCTTGGATCGGACCAAAGAGCGATAAAGACGAAGAAGGACGGTCCGATCAGCTCCCCAGGATGTGCCACTTAAAACACGTAAAATATTAAGAGAACGGTCACACTTTGCTTTTAAAAAGGAAACGTGCGAGGTCCAACACAACTTCCTATCAAAAATCAACCCCAAAAATTTCGCCTCGTCTGCAAACGGAAGTATCCCTGGCCCAAGATGGAGAGAGGGCGGAGGGAAATACTTCCGGCGCCAGAAGTTGATGCAGACGGATTTCTCGGCGGAGAAATTAAAGCCGTTGGCGTTACTCCAGGCGTAGAGACGGTCGATACAGCTCTGGAGACGGCGTTCGAGTAGACAGGTCCGCCGTGAACTGCAATAAATAGCGAAATCGTCAACAAAAAGGGACGATGAAATGCCAGGTGGAATACAATCAACAATGGGGTTGATAGCAATCGCAAAAAGTGTGACACTGGGTACAGAGCCCTGCGGTACTCCGATCTCTTGAATAAAACGACGAGATAAAACCGAGCCCACACGTACACGAAAGACGCGGTCCGTCATAAACTCCCGAAGAAATATGGGAAGACGACCGCGGATATTCCAATCGAGAAGTGTACGTAAAATGCCGCCCCTCCAACAAGTGTCATAAGCTTTCTCCAGGTCAAAAAATACAGCCACGGTTTGACACTTTCACAGAAATCCATTCAGAATATGCGTCGACAAGGACACCAGATGGTCGACGGTAGAGCGATAGCGACGAAACCCGCACTGAGCGTTCGCTAGAAGTTTCTGAGACTCAAGCCACCATGTCAACCGCCCGTTGATCATGCGCTCCATCACCTTGCAAATGCAACTGGTGAGGGAGATAGGGCGGTAGCTGGAAGGTAGTTGGCGATCCTTCCCAGGCTTAAGTATAGGGACAATGGTGGCTTCGCGCCAAACGGAGGGAAAAATGCCGTCTTGCCAAATACCGTTATAGACCTGTAAGAGAAATAGTTTACTGTCGGCTGAAAGGTTCTTTAACACCAGGACATGAATGCCGTCCGGCCCAGGAGCGGAGTGCCGAGAGCAATGAAGAGCGTGCTCCAGCTCCCTCATTGTGAAAAGTTATTTATAACACTCAATATTAGCAGATCGAAAATTAAAGGTGTCGGAATCCAGCCGGTCTTTGATAGAGCGAAAGCCGGCGGAATAATGGTCTGAATTGGATACCGCCTCAAAGGCAGCACCCAGTGTGTTAGCGATGGCAGCCGGATCCACTATGGTGGCATTAGAAACCTGAAGGCCAGAAACAGTACAATGTGACACTTTACCTGAGAAGCGACGAAGTTTATCCCAAACAACGGATGAAGGCGTAAAACGATTAAAAGACTCGACAAAACGAGCCCAAGATGCCTTCTTGCTATCCTGAATAATGCGACGAGCCCTGGCGCGCGAATGTTTAAAAGTCACCAAATTATCAAGTGTAGGGTGTCGCCGAAACACCCTAAGTGCAGTCCTACGGGCACGAACGGCGTCCCGACAATCCTCGTTCCACCACGGAACAGGTGGCCGCCGAGGTTGGGAGGATGAACGGGGTATTGCGCGTTCGGCGGCAGAGAAAATAATAGACGTAAGGTGCTGCACTATTTGGTTAATGTCGGAGAAGGGCTGGTCGTCAAAATGCACGAGGCTGGAATACAAGCTCCAGTCGGCTTTTGCGAATATCCAGGTAGGTACTCTGGAATGCTGTACGTGGTGCGACAGAAGAGAAACGATGCAGGGGTAATGGTCGCTGGAGAAGGTGTCAGCGACGACGTTCCACTGAAGACGACGTGCAAGCTGGAGTGAGCAGATGGCAAGGTCCAGGTGAGAAAATGTACCAGAAGAATCAGAAATGAAAGTAGGTGCACCTGTATTGAGGATGGAAAGATTGAACTGATAAAAAATGTCGGAAAGAAGAGTTCTCCTCGCACAAGCCCTTGGCGAACCCCATAGTGGGTGATGGGCATTAAAATCTCCCAACAGAAGAAATGGTGTTGGGAGAGCGGACAGGAGAGATCGAATGTCCGCGAGAGCGAGGGGAGACGATGGAGGTGTATACACAGAACAAACAGAAAAGAAAAAACCGGGTAACTGCAGTCTAATGGCAACAGTTTGCAAGTCGGACGTAAGAGTGAGACGTTGAAAATGAACGTCGTTGCGCTCTAACAACATGACACCTCCATAAGCAGGAGTAACCTTTTCCGGTTTAAGGTCGTAGCGAACCGGAGTATATCCTCGGAGATCAAAAGGATCATGAGGGCGAAGCTTAGTCTCCTGCAAACACACGACCATAGGCGAATGGGAACGCAATAAATGTTGCAGTTCCGCCCTATGCGATCGTACACCACTTACATTCCAGGTCAGGATACCCATTAAGAAAAAGGGATAAACTGTCTATTTAGAAGGGCGGCTGAAAATTACCTTTTGTTTATCCTTTGGGCGCGGGCTTTTGGTATGGAGTTGGTCAGACTCCATAGCCTCCTCGAAGGGAGGGCCCACGCGCTCAGAGCCAGAAACCGATTCAAGCGCCGTGAATCGGTACTGGGTGGCGATGGGTGAAGGGTGCTGCTGAGCGCGGCTTGTCCCATGAGCTTCCTGGGACTGCGACCTCCGAGGAGGAGAAGTTGAACATTTCTTACCGCGCCCACGCGGAGGGTCCTTCAGAAAATCTTCCCTACGAAGTTTCTGCTTTGGTTTCTTTTCAGCGGCTTGCTACTTCATTGACTTGGGAACAGGTTTATATGGCTTGCTAACTATACCAGAAATGGACGGCCGGATGGTAGTGGCGGTTAATCCAGTCAAGGTCCAGGTCTGAGTTTCGGCATCTACTCGTGGTACCGGCGAGGCAACAACAGAACTAAATGTGCCAGATCGCAGGAGTGAAGGTTGGCGCGCATGGTAACGCCTCCGGGCTTCAGCGAAGGAGAGTTTTTCCTTTACCCGGATCTCCTGGATCGCCTTCTCGTCCAAGTACCGCGGACAGTCGGCAAACGAAGCAGAATGAGACCCTTTGCAATTAACGCAGACGGGGGCTGTTGTACAGATACCTTCGTGTGAGGGCTGGCTACATGTTGCACAGATGTTAACGGCACTCTTACATGAGACTTGCGTATGCCCAAAACGTTGGCATTTAAAACAACGCAGAGGTCTAGGAATATAAGGCCTCACAGAAATCCGTTCGTACCCTGCGGAGATGCTCGTGGGCAGATCGACGCCATCAAATGTAATAAACAGGGTACGAGTGGGTACCAATACGCCGTCGCGTTTGGCCTGCACTCGATGGACCGCTGTCACCTTCTGGTCTGCAAGATATTCTACCAGGTCCTCGTCCGATATACCATCGAGGCTATGGGTGGTAATAACGCCTCGACAGGAATTCAATGTGCGGTGCTTCTCCACACGGATGGGATAGCCGTGGAGAAGCGTAGCGCGCAACAAGGTCTTACTTTGCTGATCGGATTTCGTTTGGGCTAATAAGGAACCATTCCGTAGACGAGTGCAGGACTGAACCGCACCAGCAATTGCATCAATCCCCTTTTGTATGATGAAAGGGTTCACCTTCTCAAAGCTTTGTCCTTCTTCGGTTCGTGAAATGACCAAGTAACAACCAGTGGTCGGTGGTGTCACTTCTGTTACATAAACTTTTCGGCGCTTGTTAGTAGTAATGGAGGAAGGGTGCTCCATAGCGAAATAAATCCTCCACCATTGCAACCGTCTCCGACCTCGGGCTCTGACTTCTCGGGCGTTACCCCGGCTTGGGTGAGTGGCCTATCTATACCAGACTCACCCCAGGGTCACACCTCCCAGAACATAGACAGAGGGACCCAATCGCCGTCAGAAGTCAGCAGCTCATGCAATGGCCCCCCCGCGGGACTGCAGTTGAACAGCGGATACGAACACATACCCTACATGACGACCCCGGGTGGTGGGGATGACGCCATTACCCACTCACCCAGCTGCGCACGCGGTGCGCGGGTATCCGTCAGGCTGTGTCCACGGAGGATTTAAATAAAAAGATAAGAGAAACTAAAACTGTGTGGGCGTTTCGCACGCAAGGTAGGCCGGCGGGGAAGAAAAAGATAGATGCGAATGTCGTGGTGCGAAATGGCCGGAAAGTGATAAGGGAAGAAAGAAACGATGGTGATGTGCGGTATGGATGGAATGAAAAGAACGCACGAGAGCCTACCTTGGGTCCACCGGTCACGAGAAGAACCCACGTCGACCGGATGGGGGTGAGGGGATGAATGTGGCGATGATTGGCTCAGGAACCCCCGGGTGCGCCAAAAACCCGTACTCACATAAGGTGAGCCCCTGAGGGGCACCAGGTGAACAGGTAAGGATGTATCTCCTCTGAGTTCTGCCGGCTTGCCGGGTTCACCTAGTCTGAGTGGCCCAACTACGGGCCCTAATGTACTCACATTAAAGCAATAATATTATTTATTGGGTCAATGTATCCCCTGTGCATTAATTAAGTACCCCCATCCTGGTACGCCATCCCGGCCTACGTACAGCCCCATTACCGATGCATATTTTAGCTGTCACACCCCTACTGTAATCAGCTACTGCGGGGTAACCTCCCTCGGTAGGGTGTTACAATATAGCAAACGCTCGATAACAATAAAAACCGCTAACGTATTAAAAATGAACTGTTGTTGTTGTGGTTATTATTGTTGTTGTTGGTGGTGGTGTTGCTGCTGCTGGTGATGGTGGTGGTGGTGGTGGTGGTGGTGGTGGTGGTGGTGGTGGTGGTGGTGGTGGTGGTGGTGGTGGTGGTGGTGGTGGTGGTGGTAGTGGGTTTTAAAGATGCCTTGAATCAAAAGTTTCATTGGCACCTGATTTTCACTGTGAGAATATCTCTAAACTAAGTACCCAGAACTTTATATTCAAACTGGTATTTACATTTCCATTTTACATTTTTAGGTGTTGCATTATAATTTTGAAGACTTTGGCTGGATTATATTTTATACAATTACGAATTTTGATAAGACCGGGAAAACCTATTTTATACAATTACTGTAATAGTTTAAGATTTTCAGCATCGTAGTTGACACATCCAAAGAGACAGCGATCAATGCAACCATAGCTACCACAATCACACACACGAGTGTCTCTTTTAGAAATGTTAGGAAGAAAAGCTGGTGCATATGGAACTCCGAACCTATTCTTGAAAATACAGATAAATCTTGTCTGTTAATCTTGTCTTGTCTTTTAGACCATGGAATAATATTCCTGCAGTCATTCACTACTGGGTTGATGGACGTAGATGTCCAGTTATGAAGAATTTCATCCATTACTATTTTAAAACTGTCGATAACAGGAAGCTAAATATTGGCAATGGTTCCTGATTCTCTTGTAGCTTTTGCTAATGAGTCCACTCTGTCATTTCCTGGAATGTTTAAGTAGCCAGGGATCCACACAAGTTTTATAGAAATGCCATCAGTATATGTTTTGTAAGTAAGAAATTTTATTTAAATTCCTAAAAGGTTCAGGGTTTTCAAAGTTCCAGGTTTCATTAACTTACATAGAACACTTTTAGTATCTGTGAATATGATATTCTTTTTCAATTTGTTCTTTGTAGTTTTAAAAATGACAGCTCTGATAGCAGCAATTTCGGCAGAATAAATCGACCAACGGTGATCTAATTGTACTATGACGGTTATAATTTTATTTTAACCGGTTTTTAATAAATATGAGTTTATACATTTTGAGATGTTAAGGACAGACGAGGGTTACGTAATTACAGGAAACTGTCTTTAGATTTCTTGCTAGTCATTACCCGGATGTCGATGTAAGCAGAGATCGGGTGACATACGGTTTAGAGGAAAAGTTCCCATTTTGTCTGATGCACGTGGAAATTAACTAAATTCTACTAACAGACACACTGTCAGCTATGGTAACGATGCTAAATTCGGCGGGTATTCAAACAGATGGGCTTTTCATGGCGCTGTTTTTACCTTTTTGTGGCCACTAGTTTTTGGAATACTGTGCGCGTCATTCACCTCTGTATGTTCAAAGGGATATGTAATTTTGCTTCTCCTTTCTGCTTGTCTTATGGTGTCATTCCCCTCTGTAAGTTCCTCTTCCTTCTCCATTCTTCTGCTCGGATTTATTTTGATCTTGCCTCCTCTTTTCGTGCTTCATGTTCTTGCGACATTTGGAATATTATTTGTTAATGTTGCCGAAATCTGGTAACGTAGGTGTGCTGTAACCAGGAATCCTTTGTCCAAGGGTGCTCTCTAGGAGGCGGATCGGGTTAATTTATACTGTGATTATGCCCAGTTTTTCAACTATCGCTTCTCTCAGTTCTCATTGTTACCGTTTCGTTTTTTATATAGTTCGCCTTCATTGGGAGTTCACTTCACTAAGATGAACTGGTTTAACTCTCCGTCGCTTCACTTCCTTCGTGACATGGTCTTTTCAAGCTGAACGGTTCGCTTCACTCGGGAGTCGAACACAAGACCTCAGGAACCCGTCGCTCCAAAAAAGCGCTCGCTACACGTCACCAACTCGCTCGGAGAGTCGCACCAGAGACGCACTCGCTCACTGGCATACTCCACATTCTTGCTCACACTCGATTAGCACCGGTTGACCCCCGCGAGAACGCTCGCTTATATAAACAGTAGAATTTTTCCACCAGGTTCTCGGACGTTCAAAAATTATTTTGTCACACTTTCTGGAAGGGGAAGAAAAAGCTTCCAGAATGTTCAAGCATCTGCCGATAGCGAGCGCGATTTTACGCTGGCGAGTGGCTCCTCGATATGAAGCAAGGTGGAGCACCATCAGCTTTCCTCAAGGTTGACACTGAATGCCACATACCGTTGTTGATGTTGCAGGTGATTATCTTATACTGGCCTTCCCAGGAAGTTGCAGCTTCGACGACTTCCCATTAGACTACCGTTGAACGGTAGAGCGATACGAGGTGACCCTCTGTCTTTGTTTGCCAGACGGTATAGCGCACTTTTATTACATAATTTGCCAGCTTCAGGTGCTCCTTTAGTGGATCTTGGATGTCCTTCAGCATATCCGTTAGCGCCCGGACATAATTCGTTGCGGGCTTGTCAGCATAGCGGGTGTGCCTAACTCAAAATCACTACGTACCCGTATATCGCGTCCGTATGCCATGTGGCGGTTTCGTGTACTGACGTTCAGTAGACCCGGAGAAATGACAACTATACAAGGAAATCTCGCTGATGGCTAGATACTACTTTCCGGATGTGTTCCTCGGCCGTGTAAATATAACGCTCCACCATTCTTTCCGATTATGGATTCTACCGGCCGGTACTTCTCTCCTCTGCATATCCTACAAGTTAATGCGTTCCTGCCTGGTAATACCAGCACTAGTGGTGATAGTATGTGTGGATATGCCTTCCTTATGGCATCAGGGTTATTGGTGATTTCTTGCTAATGCTCCTAGACTTGATTGGCGATTGGCGGGCGGCGATAGCAAATAATCTTCATTGAACATTTGAAAGCAGTAATGCTGAAATTCAACTATTACCATACAACCATTAAATCAAAGCTTTAATGTGAATGTATTTCTAACAAAGAGTTATTCATATCAAAATCCAAATAATTAATTAGCATTCTTCATTCTTAGCTACGAATTAATAAAATGTTGTACAGAACTGTTCTTTTTTGGTAATTCATCCAGAATTCCTTGTCACAAGAAACCTTTTGTCGTCTTCGATTTTGCGTCCTTTGAGGGAGACAATCTTTAAGTAGAACTGTTTGGCGTCAGTACACACAACAGTTATCGTACCAGGGAGTGATTCTATCCTTTTACAAGTTAAGTAATCTATGCGACGGTATTTTTATAATGTTTGTGTATTTGTGTTTACTCCACGTGGTGAAGCCATTTTGTGACGTGATTCTTTGTTAGGTTTGTTAGCTCCATCTGGTGTTAGCAATTTGCGGCCGTATTAGTGTATGTTTGAAAGAATGCTACTGTTATTTTATTTAATTTTTATTCACTGTCCTCCGGCTAGCTATGATCTTTTTGGTCGAGCACTTCTCTTTATACAGGTTGTGTAAACGGAAAGGAGTCATTTATCCAAAGATAACACTGATGAAAGAATTTGTTTTACACTTTTATTGTCGAACACATTCACTATCACATTTACACATTGATCTTGACACTCGCCAAACTGAAACTGTTATAATAACTTCATTACTGATAATTCTTAATTCGCGTACTTCAACTTTTTGTATAATTACTTTACAACACTTGAGATTTTTCATAACTCTGCTACGCGTAACCTGCAAATTGATAAACTATGTGAGGTATAATGGACTGGAGCCGACGTGTAACGTACAAATATTTTCGATGAACTGGCGGACTGAAGGACTTTACCTCTAACCTAGCCCTTTTTTATACTCCTACACCCCGATATGCCTAAAGATTATAACTGAGCTGCTATTGGCTAATAAAACGCGCCAACATTAGCGTCTATTTTTATATCCAATGAAAATTATGAACACATATGCTCTAGGAAAAATGTTCCAGCAAATTCTAAAGTAAAACGCGCCAATATTAAGTAACTTCCTCGTCTCTATTAATGATAAACAGCTCACCCCCTCGCTGCATTATTGCACGCTATTATTGTCAGTTTCAGTAAGGCCGTATAAACTTACTTCTCAACAATAATTACAATCAACAAACATCTCAAATCAATGTCACATAAAAATGCATATTCACACTATAATCATTCTTTACATTTAAATAATTTGTGATACAAATTACTGCATCATATACCCCACTAGAAACATAATTATAAATATTTACAACTTGTTTGGAAATTTTATAATTGGGATTTTAGTCTCCTAAATCTTGGAACACAGGCTATCACTTTCACTTGACACTTCACACGTATTTAACACACGACATATGTTCTTTTTTATCTCGCCACTACTTACTGGCTCTAGTTTAATGTGTTGAAACATTAATCTGACATTACAAATTTTTTTATATAGCAAATACTGTACCCTGAATTATTTAGTTACTGTTACAAAAATGGTTTACTTTCTTATATTGTTGACAAAAGTTTATCAATTCAAGAGTTTTGTTGTAATTATTAAACATATTTACCAAAAATATTCACCCTTTACATAAATATATTTACATCTATTAAATCTAGACACTGTTTCACATTTTCTGTTTGCCACATAAGTATTTGTTTTAATTATTTTTACCCCATTTTTTGTTGTATTGTACTTTATATTCACACTACTCTTGTAATTGTATCTACGTACTTTTACTGTAATATAACATCATGCTTCATTTCAAATGCTGTTACAGTTACTAAGAAATGTTACTAACATTTATTTTTCCCTTTAAACATTTAGTTATGTCCAGTATTTTATTTCTCCTTTCTCATGACGTACATACATAATTAACCCTCTTACATTCCAATACATTGCTCTGCTGTTCAGCTTTAACTATCCTGAATTTACTTTTTATCATCTTGGTCTTCTTTTTCACCTTTATCGTCATTGTTGTATGGTTTCAGCATCTCAATATGGAACTTTCCAATGCTTTTTCGAGTTGTTGGGTTACATAATTCATATGTATTTGTTCCATATACTTCAACAACTTCATATGGTCCATGGTATTTGAGAAACATTCGCCAATAAAGTTTATTTGCTTTATCCGACAATTTCTTTGTTTTAACCATAACTAAATCTCCTATTTTGATCCTCCATTTCTTTCTTTTCTTTTCTTCATGTTTAATTTTTCTTTTTATGGCCTTTTTCTGCATCCTCTCGAATGCTTTTCGGAACATCTCTTCTTCTGTTTGTGGTATCGAGTGCGCATCTGGAATGGCTTCTGGAATTTTCTTACACATTGTATTTATCTTCTTTCCTAACTTAAGTTCACATGGTTTGTATCCAGTCACATTGTTTACTGTCTCATTTAATAGATTCTGAACGAAATTCACGTATCCATACCATTTGGTTTGTTGTCGATGACACAGCACCCTTAAATAATTCGAAATTTCTTTAATTTCCCTCTCCACTGGGTTGGAGTTCGGTCTGTATCTTGACGAAAAATATTGTTTAATGCCTTTTTCTTTCAGTCCATCCATAAATTTTTTTCCTGTGAAGTACGAAGCGTTATCGCTCAATATAGATTGGATCGGTCCTTCTTCTGTCACATATGACTTGAGTAGTCTATTCAAACGTGCTAAACCTGTAGGTTTTCTCAAAGGGTAAATTCTTACATATTTGCTGAATATATCATAACAGACAAATATATATTTGTTTCCAAATTGACTTGGAGGCATCGGACCATGAATATCAATACTAATTACGCACTTCGGCTTATCCCTTATAACCGAGTTAGTCTCAAATGCATATGCTGCATTTATTTGCTTTGCCTTCTGACACAGGTTGCAGCACGATATAAATTTCCGAACTTTCTGACGCAATTTGGGTATGTATAAATTTTCTAAAATCATAGAAGTTGTCCGGTCCGTCCCTGAGTGTGCTAACCCTTCGTCAAAATTCTTAATTAGTTCCTTTTCCATGCTTTTCGGAACCATTACCTTCCAACTAGGCATTTCTTTTCCATGCTTCTTGTATAATGCCCCATTTGAATTGCTACAATTTCTTTCTTTGCCTCTTCAATTAGTGATGCATTTTCTTTAAGTTCAAATAATTTTGCGTCCTCATTTTGAATTTCCCCCATATTTTTCAATTTTCTTATCATTTCTTTGCTTAAAGGAATTTCAATTGTCAATATTTTGACTTCATTTCTAGGCCTTTCAATATTCTCGGGAATTTGTGGGTTGTAGTTTAATCTTGATAGCAAATCACTGAAGGTATTATTTTTGCCAGGAATGTGTATAATATCAATATCGAATGCAGATATTGCATGAATGTATCTAGCAAGTTTTCCACTACATAATCTACACCCTTGAATGAAAGTTAAGCTGATGTGGTCTGAATATACTTTCACCATTTGCTGATAAATATAGGTTTTAAAACGAATTAATGAGAAATATAGTGCTCCAATTTCTAACTGAGTCACTGAAGAATTCCGCTCAATATTTGTAAGTCCTCTAGAAGCTGTACTAATGACGTGAAAGTCATTATCGATGTCTCGCTGTCCTAAAATTCCGGCGTATCCTTGCATTGATGCGTCGACATAAATCTCATATTCCAAATCTTCTCTGGGCATCTCGAGCAATATGGACTTAGCAAAGAGTTTTTTACTTTCTCAAAACATGTTTGATGATCCTTTGTCCATCTCCACTTAATGTTCTTTAGAAGAGTAGCTGCCGCAGTGGTTCTATTTCAGCCGAATACCTTGGTACGAACTTACTCTGAAAGTTCAATACCCCTAACAGACGTCTAATTTGTTTTACGTTCCTTGGTGGTGGAATTTTCATTATTGCTTCTATTCTCTTCTGGTCAGGTCGTATACCTCGTTCATCCACTACATAACCCAGAAAATTTATTTCCTTGACACAAAATTTTGATTTTTGTATGTTCACAGTCATACCATGTTGTTGCAGTTTGTTTAACACATAATGGACATTATTCATGTGTTCTTCAAATGTTTGACTAATGATTAGGAAGTCCTTAATATACTTTATTAAAAAGTCATCTGCAGAATTTCCAAAGATACTGTGAATGGCTCTCAAAAATCCACTTCCTGAGTTTTTTAAACCAAAAGGATTTACACAAAAACGATACTGGATCCCCGAGTATTGAAATGAAGTGTAATCACGCACCTGTGGATCTAATTCCACTTGCCAATATGAAGCAGTGAGGTCAATGGATGTCAAAAATCTCCCTCTTGAAAGTTTCGTAATTAGTTGTTCAATTCCTTCACTTTGAAAATGAACTGGCTTCATATACTTGTTGACATATCTACCGTCTAATGTTAATCTTAAACTACCATCTCGTTTAATACTTCAACAGATTGAATTTATGTACTGAGAATTACTTTGCTCAATAATCCCATTTTCTAACATGCTATTTATTAGTTGTCTAGCTTTGTCCCGAAGACTTATAGGTAAATTGTCATACTTGTGTCTATATGGTGGTACGTCTTCTACTTGAAATGTATGCTGATATACATTACATCTGCCTGGGATATTACTAAATACTGAACTATTGCTCATCAAAACATCATGAAGGATTTGTTTTTGCGTTATCGTAATGTTATAAGCTTCTTCACACTTGTGTATTATTTCCTCATTTCTCTTCTCTTCCCAGCTGTTGTCTGTCTCGCTCACATGGTCGTCTTTTATTTGGATTGTAAATTCCTCTACTTTCTCTGGCATTTCTACAAGCTGTTGAAAATATGGCGTGGTGTTCCCTTCATATTCTGTGACTACCTGCTTTATCTGACTATTTCTATCGGTCTCTGTTATTTGCACAAAAAACTCTTGGTCACAAAGATTTTTCTCATCCTTTGTCATCTCAATCACAGAAACGTTTTCTTTTATAAATGTACCTTTATTTCTCTATCGTCTTTTGTCATTTTTAACTCTTCATGTTTAAAATCTATACGTGCTTCATATTCATGTAGGAAGTCACATCCTATAATTATGTCACAAATCAGATGGTTTACAATTAGAAACATAACCTCAAAATTCTCTCCGCCGATAAGTATGTTAAGTAGAGCTTGTGTTTTTATGACCAGTGTCGTTCTTCCGATTGCAACACGACAAACTAAATTACTAGTAGGAAGAGCCATAATTTTGTTACCTTCATTAATCAAATTTATGTAAAATTTCTGTGAACAAATTGAAGCTGATGAACCAGAATCTATAGTTGCAATGATCTCTTTCTTCGCGATTTCCATCCTAACATGAGGTGACTCGAAATTTTCTCCCTTATCTTTTGTTGCTGCATCTTATTACAGTGTGTGTGTGTAGGCATATTATTTGTATCGGTAATGGATACTGAATTATTAAAGACGTCCTGAGAACCTACTGCACAGGAGTCTATTAACAGTTTTTCTGGTTATTTCCATGTTCAAGTACGGGACTGCCATTCCTAACAGGAGCTAAATCTATCTCATTTTCACTACCATTGTTTTGAGTTCCCTTTCCTCGAGTTCGAAATCCTCGATTTCTGAAATTATGTCCCCTTGGCACGTAATTTTCTTGCCGTTGCTCAGATCTTTCCCGGTTATTCTTTTCCCTCCAGTGAGTGAAATTTCCCCTTTGCCTAATGTACCGCCTTCCATAATTTTGCCCTCTTTCCGGCAATCTTTCTGTCCTGACATAATTTATTTGTTTCTGTCGACTTGGTCTCCCATCTATCCTCGATCTTTCAAATTTTGGAACGTATGATTGATACCGTTGTCTGGTATTATTTTCATGACGCCTGTCTTGTCCTCTACTTTGTTGATACCTACCTTGGTAATTTCTTCTATCTCGCACATCTAAAAATCTATGTTCCCACTCCCGAGATACATCTTCTTCCTGCTGTTCCAAAGCTGTCATTAATTCTGTCATCTCATAGATATTACGTGGTTTTGCAATTAGTAAATAATTTTGTATCCTTAAAGGATAATGTCTTGTGAGCAAATTCACAAAATCTTCCTCATTGATTGGAGGTGACAAGTTCCTAACCTGACTTGCATGTTTCAGTAAGTAATCAGTCATTGATATTCCCTCTCGTGGATTAAATTGACCATGACTAAGCATTGCTCGAATTCGGTGCTGTACCGTAACATTCCAAAATCTGTTCACGAATAGCCTCTTAAAGGATCCATATGAAATTTCACCCCCTGATACCATTTGTAACCAATCTAAAGTTTTCTGGTCCAAACATCTTTTGACAACTATCATTTTCAATGCTTCAGGTATCTTTTTAATTTGAAAATACTCTGATAAGTCTGCAATAAACTGTACTGGACTGGAGTTTTCATTAAATTTTGGAAGGGGAAAATCACTTAGGATATGATTGTAATTTTGCAAATTCCCTACTCCCATATTTAAATTCTCTAGTGTTACTTGTGCACTCTGAGTTTCAGCATTAGCTATGGATGAAGCCGCAGCATCACTCACATTATTAGTCATATCTGAGGAACTACCTCTATCATTATTCTGTACATCAGATACATTAACATCACATATATGTACCCTTGAATTTAATTCTAACCTATTTACAGTACCTTGCAGATTTTCTATTGTTTGTTCCAATTTTTTATTATTCTCATTTTGACCAGCTTGGTGTTTGTTAATTTCAGAAGTGAGCTTTTGATTCAAATCTATAGACAAAACTTTAACTTCTTCAGACAATTTATTTCTCTGTGTTTCTTACTCCTTCTGAATTTCAGATATCTCCCCTCTGAAATTAACTTGCACCTGAATTAAATCTGCATTTGTAGCCTCCATCATCTCTCTTAACTCACTTGAAATGCTACTCATTCGGCTACCTAACTCTGTACATTTTACATTAACATGTTCAAACTTAGTATTAACCTCACTTTTTTGGTTAGATATTTCCCTGCTCATTTCTGACATTTTCTTTCAAACTTCACCTATCTCATTTGCTATCATTTCCTGATTTTCATTTCTCATTCTCATCATACTACTATCTAATTCCATAAATTTCGTTTCAATTTCTTCCCTGTTTTGTTCTAAGCTCTTACCAATATCTTCCCTTAATTCCCTATGACTCTTTTGCATATCTTCCCTGTTTTGATCTATTTTCCTTTCTAATTTCTCATTACTCTTACCAATATCTTCCCTCAATTCTTTCTTATTCTGATCTAGTTTTTGTTCTAAACTCTTACTAATATCTTCCCTTAATTCCCTATTATTTTTTTCCATATTCTGAGTTAGTTTTTCTAATTTCTCATTATTCTTTTTCATATCTTCCCTCAATTCCTCATTCATATTTCTCAGGATTTCCATCATCATACTAGCATCAAAATTTACATTTCCTGCTGTTCTATTCTCACTTTCTGCACTAACATTTCCTCCCTCAAATACTACACTGTTTGAGCTATTTTCTGTAACCTGTATTGAATTACAGCTAACTGTTACACTATCCCCTTCCATCATTGTTTCTTCAATATTATTAGTAGCCATTGTTCTCTTAATCCTGCCACTCCTCAAGTACATAGAAATTTGTACACCTTTTTTTTAGAATAAAAATCACACTTTTCTAACCTTTCTGATGCTATCTGCTGATGTTGCTTTGATGTCCAGCTTTCTGCCCCTCTCTCCTAGATTTATATGTCGCTTCTGCGTCGTATTGCGATGAATCTACGTCATCTTGGTGTCCTGTAGTTTAATTCCCCTGTTGCCTTGTAATCTTGGAACAACGATGTCCACTCATACGCGTCGTCTGTCGTCCCTGTAGTTGTTTCTGGAATCTGCGTCTTGTAGTTCAGTTCACTGCTCCATTCGTTCCACGTCCTGGTTCCTTCGCCCCTTCCTGGTTATTCTGCCCCTTCCTGGTTATTCTGCCCCTTCCTGGTCATTATGCCCCACGTTCTGGGTGCCAAATTTGCGACGGTATTTTTCATAATGTTTGTGTATTTGTGTTTACTCCACGTGGTGAAGCCATTTTGTGACGTGATTCTTTGTTAGGTTTGTTAGCTCCATCTGGTGTTAGCAATTTGCGGCAGTATTAGTGCTTGTTTGAAAGAATGCTACTGTTATTTTATTTAATTTTTATTCACTGTCCTCCGACTAGCTATGATCCTTTTTAGTCGAGCACTTCTCTTTATACAGGTTGTGTAAACGGAAAGGAGTCATTTATCCAAAGATAACACTGATGAAAGAATTTGTTTTACACTTTTATTGTCGAACACATTCACTAACACATTTACACATTGATCTTGACACTCGCCAAACTGAAACTGTTATAATAACTTCATTACTGATAATTCTTAATTCGCGTACTTCAACTTTTTATATAATTACTTTTCAACACTTGAGATTTTTCATAACTCTGCTACGCGTAACCTGAAAATTGATAAACTATGTGAGGTATAATGGACTGGAGCCGACGTGTAACGTACAAATATTTTCGATGAACTGACGGACTGAAGGACTTTACCTCTAACCTAGCCCTTTTTTATACTCCTACACCCCGATATGCCTAAAGATTATAACTAAGCTGCTATTGGCTAATAAAACGCGCCAACATTAGCGTCTATTTTATATCCAATGAAAATTATGAACACACATGCTCTAGGAAAAATGTTCCAGCAAATTCTAAAGTAAAACGCGCCAATATTACGTAACTTCCTCGTCTCTAATAATGATAAACAGCTCACCCCCTCGCTGCATTATTGCACGCTATTATTGTCAGTTTCAGTAAGGCCGTATAAACTTACTTCTCAACAATAATTACAATCAACAAACATCTCAAATCAATGTCACATAAAAATGCATATTCACACTATAATCATTCTTTACATTTAAATAATTTGTGATACAAATTACTGCATCATATGCCCCACTAGAAACATAATTATAAATATTTACAACTTGTTTGGAAATGTTATAATTGGGATTTTAGTCTCCTAAATCTTGGAACACAGGCTATCACTTTCACTTGACACTTCACACGTATTTAACACACGACATGTTTTTTTTTATCTCGCCACTACTTACTGGCTCTAGTTTAATGTGTTGAAACATTAATCTGACATTACAAATTTTTTTTATATAGCAAATACTGTACCCTGAATTATTTAGTTACTGTTACAAAAATGGTTTACTTTCTTATATTGTTGACAAAAGTTTATCAATTCAAGAGTTTTGTTGTAATTATTAAACATATTTACCAAAAATATTCACCCTTTACATAAATATATTTACATCTATTAAATCTAGACACTGTTTCACATTTTCTGTTTGCTACATAAGTATTTGTTTTAATTATTTTTACCCCATTTTTTGTTGTTTTGTACTTTATATTCACACTACTCTTGTAATTATATCTACGTACTTTTACTTTAATATAACATCATGCTTCATTTCAAATGCTGTTACAGTTACTAAGAAAATGTTATTTTTCCCTTTAAACATTTAGTTATGTCCAGAATTTTATTTCTCCTTTCTCATGACGTACATACATAATTAACCCTCTTACATTCCAATACATTGCTCTGCAGTTCAGCTTTAACTATCCTGAATTTACTTTTTATCATCTTGGTCTTCTGTTTCACCTTTATCGTCATTGTTGTATGGTTTCAGCATCTCAATATGGAACTTTCCAATGCTTTTTCGAGTTGTTGGGTTACATAATTCATATGTATTTGTTCCATATACTTCAACAACTTCATATGGTCCATGGTATTTGAGAAACATTCGCCAATAAAGTTTATTTGCTTTATCCGACAATTTCTTTGTTTTAACCATAACTAAATCTCCTATTTTGATCCTCCATTTCTTTCTTTTCTTTTCTTCATGTTTAATTTTTCTTTTTATGGCCTTTTTCTTCATCCTCTCGAATGCTTTTCGGAACATCTCTTCTTCTGTTTGTGGTATCGAGTGCGCATCTGGAATGGCTTCTGGAATTTTCTTACACATTGTATTTATCTTCTTTCCTAACTTAAGTTCACATGGTTTGTATCCAGTCACATTGTTTACTGTCTCATTTAATAGATTCTGAACGAAATTCACGTATCCATACCATTTGGTTTGTTGTCGATGACACAGCACCCTTAAATAATTCGAAATTTCTTTAATTTCCCTCTCCACTGGGTTGGAGTTCGGTCTGTATCTTGACGAAAAATATTGTTTAATGCCTTTTTCTTTCAGTCCATCCATAAATTTTTTTCCTGTGAAGTACGAAGCATTATCGCTCAATACAGATTGGATCGGTCCTTCTTCTGTCACATATGACTTGAGTAGTCTATTCAAACGTGCTAAACCTGTAGGTTTTCTCAAAGGGTAAATTCTTACATATTTGCTGAATATATCATAACAGACAAATATATATTTGTTTCCAAATTGACTTGGAGGCATCGGACCATGAATATCAATACTAATTACGCACTTCGGCTTATCCCTTATAACCGAGTTAGTCTCAAATGCATATGCTGCATTTATTTGCTTTGCCTTCTGACACAGGTTGCAGCACGATATAAATTTCCGAACTTTCTGACGCAATTTGGATATGTATAAATTTTCTAAAATCATAGAAGTTGTCCGGTCCGTCCCTGAGTGTGCTAACCCTTCGTGAAAATTCTTAATTAGTTCCTTTTCCATGCTTTTCGGAACCATTACCTTCCAACTAGGCATTTCTTTTCCATGCTTCTTGTATAATGCCCCATTTGAATTGCTACAATTTCTTTCTTTGCCTCTTCAATTAGTGGTGCATTTTCTTTAAGTTCAAATAATTTTGCGTCCTCATTTTGAATTTCCCCCATATTTTTCAATTTTCTTATCATTTCTTTGCTTAAAGGAATTTCAATTGTCAATATTTTGACTTCATTTCTAGGCCTTTCAATATTCTCGGGAATTTGTGGGTTGTAGTTTAACCTTGATAGCAAATCACTAAAGGTATTATTTTTGCCAGGAATGTGTATAATCTCAGTATCGAATGCAGATATTGCATGAATGTATCTAGCAAGTTTTCCACTACATAATCTACACCCTTGAATGAAAGTTAAGCTGATGTGGTCTGAATATACTTTCACCATTTGCTGATAAATATAGGTTTTAAAACGAATTAATGAGAAATATAGTGCTCCAATTTCTAACTGAGTCACTGAAGAATTCCGCTCAATGTTTGTAAGTCCTCTAGAAGCTGTACTAATGACGTGAAAGTCATTGTTGATGTCTCCCTGCCCTAAAATTCTGGCGTATCCTTGCATTGATGCGTCGACATAAATCTCATATTCCAAATCTTCTCTGGGCATCTCGAGCAATATGGACTTAGCAAAGAGTTCTTTTACTTTCTCAAAACATTTTTGATGATCCTCTGTCCATCTCCACTTATTGTTCTTTAGAAGAGTAGCTGCCGCAGTGGTTCTATTTCAGCCGAATACCTTGGTACGAACTTACTCTGAAAGTTCAATACCCCTAACAGACGTCTAATTTGTTTTACATTCCTTGGTGGTGGAATTTTCATTATTGCTTTTATTCTCTTCTGGTCAGGTCGTATACCTCGTTCATCCACTACATAACCCAGAAAATTTATTTCCTTGACACAAAATTTTGATTTTTGTATGTTCACAGTCATACCATTTTGTTGCAGTTTGTTTAACACATAATGGACATTATTCATGTGTTCTTCAAATGTTTGACTAATGATTAGGAAGTCGTCAATATACTTTATTAAAAAGTCATCTGCAGAATTTCCAAAGATACTGTGAATGGCTCTCAAAAATCCACTTCCTGAGTTTTTTAAACCAAAACGATTTACACAAAAACGATACTGGATCCCCGAGTATTGAAATGAAGTGTAATCACGCACCTGTGGATCTAATTCCACTTGCCAATATGAAGCAGTGAGGTCAATGGATGTCAAAAATCTCCCTCTTGAAAGTTTCGTAATTAGTTGTTCAATTCCTTCACTTTGAAAATGATCTGGCTTCATATACTTGTTGACATATCTACCGTCTAATGTTAATCTTAAACTACCATCTCGTTTAATACTTCTACAGATTGAGTTTATGTACTGAGAATTACTTTGCTCAATAATCCCATTTTCTAACATGCTATTTATTAGTTGTCTAGCTTTGTCCCGAAGACTTATAGGTAAATTGTCATACTTGTGTCTATATGGTGGTACGTCTTCTACTTGAAATGTATGCTGATATACATTACATCTGCCTGGGATATTACTAAATACTGAACTATTGCTCATCAAAACATCATGAAGGATTTGTTTTTGCGTTATCGTAATGTTATAAGCTTCTTCACACTTGTGTATTATTTCCTCATTTCTCTTCTCTTCCCAGCTGTTGTCTGTCTCGCTCACATGGTCGTCTTTTATTTGGATTGTAAATTCCTCTACTTTCTCTGGCATTTCTACAAACTGTTGAAAATATGGCGTGGTGTTCCCTTCATATTCTGTGACTACCTGCTTTATCTGACTATTTCTATCGGTCTCTGTTATTTGCACAAAAAACTCTTGGTCACAAAGATTTTTCTCATCCTTTGTCATCTCAATCACAGAAACATTTTCTTTTATAAATGTACCTTTATTTCTCTATCGTCTTTTGTCATTTTTAACTCTTCATGTTTAAAATCTATACGTGCTACATATTCATGTAGGAAGTCACATCCTATAATTATGTCACAAATCAGATGGTTTACAATTAGAAACATAACCTCAAAATTCTCACCGCCGATAAGTATGTTAAGTAGAGCTTGTGTTTTTATGACCTGTGTCGTTCTTCTGATTGCAACACGACAAACTAAATTACTAGTAGGAAGAGCCATAATTTTGTTACCTTCATTAATCAAATTTATGTAAAATTTCTGTGAACAAATTGAAGCTGATGAACCAGAATCTATAGTTGCAATGATCTCTTTCTTCGCGATTTCCATCCTAACATGAGGTGACTCGAAATTTTCTCCCTTATCTTTTGTTGCTGCATCTTATTACAGGCTGTGTGTGTAGGCATATTATTTGTATCGGTAATGGATACTGAATTATTAAAGACGTCCTGAGAACCTACTGCACAGGAGTCTATTAACAGTTTTTCTGGTTATTTCCATGTTCAAGTACGGGACTGCCATTCCTAACAGGAGCTAAATCTATCTCATTTTCACTACCATTGTTTTGAGTTCCCTTTCCTCGAGTTCGAAATCCTCGATTTCTGAAATTATGTCCCCTTGGCACGTAATTTTCTTGCCGTTGCTCAGATCTTTCCCGGTTATTGTTTTCCCTCCAGTGAGTGAAATTTCCCCTTTGCCTAATGTACCGCCTTCCATAATTTTGCCCTCTTTCCGGCAATCTTTCTGTCCTGACATAATTTATTTGTTTCTGTCGACTTGGTCTCCCATCTATCCTCAATCTTTCAAATTTTGGAACGTATGATTGATACCGTTGTCTGGTATTATTTTCATGACGCCTGTCTTGTCCTCTACTTTGTTGATACCTACCTTGGTAATTTCTTCTATCTCGCACATCTAAAAATCTATGTTCCCACTCCCGAGATACATCTTCTTCCTGCTGTTCCAAAGCTGTCATTAATTCTGTCATCTCATAGATATTACGTGGTTTTGCAATTAGTAAATAATTTTGTATCCTTAAAGGATAATGTCTTGTGAGCAAATTCACAA